>CM065324.1:16259387-17001462 GCA_033032175.1 Saturnia japonica | reverse complement strand
TGTCGTAGGTATTCACAAGCCTGGCAAGAAGCGCGTCGCTTCCCGACGCTACCGCCCTATAAGTCTTCTCTTACCTACTTACTTATGAGTCTTACCTTAAGTAAAATCTACGATCGGCTCCTTCTGAACCGTCACAAGTCCAAAAAAAAAAAAAAAAAAAAAAAAACCCTCTATCCGCCTGAGCAGTTCGGTTTTTGTGCTAGACATTAACTGGGGAATAGCCCCTCAAAGAGTGCAGCGGTTCTCTTCGACAAAACTTCCTCAAAAACACCGAAAAGCCTCAATGTTCCGGCGCAATGCCTTATATGTTGGGCTCTGCTATTGTGGATCATCAGGCGATCGCTTTAATAATAAACAGATTTTTTGGGCTATGTCATCACTTAACCGACGACTGTTATTCTATTCGCACGATAGTATATAAATGCTTGAAAGTGTAAGCACAAAATTATACACTCAAGAGTTATCCCCTTGAACTCTTCGGTAATCTGATTCCCTGGGTAAAGGAGACCAAATATCTAGGTGTAAATAATAAATAAGTAAGTAATAAATAGTAGACTCTCCTTTATATGTCATGTTACTCTGGTTAGGAAAAGGGCTGCCTGGACCCTGGCCCGATAGCATCCTCTGTTATGTTCTGTAAGTAAAATGTCCACGAGACACAAGCTTACGCTCTACCAGCTGTGTATCCGACCGATTATGACATATATAGTTGCGTTGCGTTCGCACATATGTCAAGATATAACTGAAAACGGTTACAAGCCATCCATAATAGGTTTCTTCACCGCCTTAACGGGGCCCCTCAGTATGTTCGTTTGGAAGATCTCCATAGAGATATGGACCTTCCTTCGATACATGCCTACGCCAAACACCTTTCTCGCTCCTACTTCGACACTGCGTTGAATCACGCGAATCCATTAATCAAAGCGGCAGCTACCTATGTACCGGGCCCCAATACCTGCCGGCGTAAACGCTGGCCACGTAACATCTTCACCTTCCCGCTCGACCAAATCGAAACAGCAAACGCATTTTATTCCACCGCCTCTCCAAACAGATCGTGCCAGTGCCCACGCCCGCGTGACCACCGTTCTCTCCGCAGAGGACGGGCGGTCAACTTCGCTCCCACACACCCGCCACGTCTACCCCCTCTAGCGGCAACCCAAGCCTAGTGTGTGAAGCCCTTGGGTCAGGCAGCCGCCCGCACGATACAAGTGACATTATACGTGCAACACTTAGCTACCCACATACAACATGATAAAATAAAAAAAAATAAACAATATATCTGAACGGGGACTTCGTGTTTCACAGACAAGTCCGGTGAAGATGTCAAAGCCTTCTGAGGCTCCAGGGCCCCTAAGGCGAAGAGTATAACCAGTCAGAAAAAAAAAAAAAAAAAAAAAAAAAAAAAAAAAAGTGTTTCACCGAACTCATTTTCAATAAAGTGGCATTTTTCCAATATCTTTTATAGTTTGGCGTGGCTGTTGGTGTTCCTCATCAGGTACTCCAGACCTTCCATTATCACGTATCTTTAGGAAAGACCCATTAGATTATTAAATATTTTTTGATAAGGCAGTATTTCGATATCTCGTATAGTTTGACCTGGAACTATCAGCTAGCTTTAACGATTGATTTTTGTTAAGTATAACATTTCATCTTAGTATATCTGAAAAACACCGCTTATCGCTCACCATCAGATGGACCGCATGCTTATTCGCCACTACCTTGGTATATAAAAAGGTAAATAGAGGTAGGGCAAAGGGAAAATTCTTTTAAAATCAAAACAATCTTATGAACGTCAAAACAATACTTTGAAGATTGATCTGTACTTGGAACAGTCCGACTCTTCGACTAGTAGAATACGCTACAGGAGATTGCAGTCAAATAACCTAGTGTTGTGTTCCTGTGTGACCCAGAGCTCTCTGGGGTAACGGGTTCAAGGTCGGCAACGTACTAGTGATACCTACACGTATCTATGGATGCATCTACGGTATCCGCTTACCATCAGACGGGCTGTATGCTCGTTTGCCACTTTTGTTGTATAAAAAGGCACTGGAACTTCGTAATAAAACAATATATAACCTTGCCGTGTTAGTGTACTCTACCTACTTATAAGTAATTTTAATAATAATATTCGTATATTCGTAGGAATATCAAATTGATTTAAAAGCGAATATTTTTAAGTAAATTAACGTAAATAAATAACGCCATTGTTATTTTTTATTTTTTTTTGTAAATTTTTTTCAGAGTAAGTAGTTAGGTAGTATTATAAAGTCGGTTTTGTTATTGTGAAGATAAAATTTTAAATATAAAATATATATATTTTGTAAATTGTAACTCTGCGAAGTTAGTTAGTCCAGTGGTTAGTCGAGTCTAGTTCTATTATATTTATGAACTCATTTCATAACTATCATTGGAACTCACACTTGTAACTATTTATATTAATAATAGTTATATTTTATTGGAAGCATTAATCAATAATCATGTTATTACAAAAAATTAAAATGTTCGATATTAGCTACTGTTACAATTGACGGTCAGTAGGTAAGGAGGAAAATGTTTAGTTATTTGTTGTATGTAATAGAGAACTGGAATCAGAAAATAAAATTCTCTTCAAACTACAGCGAGTAGGTACTCGTAAGCTAGCAATAGCAAGACGGTTAGGTCGATACACTAGTGCTAATTAGAAAGGAGAATTCAAATATTTAGTGTAAAATAATATTATATATTGGTACAAAATAACATTTAGTGTTCCAACTATTGAAGCTTTAAATTCTGGCCCGGATCCAAGCGTTGAAGGAAGTGACTCTCGCGAAGGCAGCCGGGAAACCGCGCGTGCAGCCGCGGTCTGAACCGAATGATGTTATACCGATCTATTGAACAAAACATATTTACATTATAAGAGACTAGAGATCAGATCACACCGCACTCAACAACAATGACAACACGAAACTTTATGATTATACATTTAACTGAATAGCTATTGTAAAGATACATAATGTTATATTCAGCAAACAAAGTTATCGCTTCCAGTCGTGATGGATCATCAGTTCGTAAAGTATCGTGAGTCAGATATCGTACAGTATTGAATGTAATTGAATGGCATACCAGCACACGCTGTCCGCCGCTGTTGATGGAAAGGGGACCGCCGGAGTCGCCTGGGCAAGTGCTTCTGCCGTTTGCTCCGCTCACACAGAGGGTGGAGGCGATGATGACGCTGCCGAAGGTCTGAGCACATACTGCATTCGAGATAACTGGTAGATTAACATGACTCAGGACTTGGTTGTTGCCAATACCCACATCTGTAAAAAAGGTGCAAAAATCAATTAGTAATTTTTATAAAATCTGTTACATTTGAAACAATTGCAATATAATACGCACTGTCACCAGTTCTCCCGAAGCCGGCGGCCGTGGCAGTAGTGCCAACGAACTGGTTGTTCGCTAGATTCCCAAGAGGCAAGTTGATGCGATTGATGACATCTAGGACAATATAAAACTCTTGTGAGATGGCTGATCAATTAATATTGTTGTTTAATAATAATAATATATTTCACTTATAAAATTCATAACATTATGTTATTTTTACATACATTGAAACCAAATATTATATAATTTTTTACAATTCTTAATAACTCACATTGGCGTCTGTGCTAGGCGTGAGACTGTATCACAGACACCAGCGCTGACCGTTCACCGTTCATAAGGCAAGTGAATAAAATTGAGACGATAAGAAGGGTTTGACTGTTAGGACTATGTTAGTGTTGTGTGTGTGACGGATTAAATGTTTTGAATGATGTTTGTGTGTATGTGTGTGTTTGAGCATATATTTTTAATAAAGAGCCATTAGAATATTTTCAATTTGCTTAAATAGCCAATCTTGTTATTTATTTTCAACACACGGATTGGATTCTTATATAATTATTTTGAGGTGTTTATTGAAATAATCATAAATTCTTGGACAGTACTCTGCCTAAATGCCTAGCTACCAACGATGTTCTGAATATTTTAATTTTGCAAACTTCATACTTTCTAAGTCTAATACAATTAGAGAGGTCGAAAGGGAGCGCACTCTCTGCAATGGCGATATGGAACACAAAGAGCTGTCTAATAGTCACTCACTATATAACAGAGATGTTGAACTCTCTGTACATGTTCTAGTTGTAGTATGTTAGTTTTACATGCGCCACTCAAAGAAGTAATACAATATGAAAAAATAGACTGAACCAAGGCTGAATGAACCATATTCAGGGAAGCCTTATCAACGACATTTCTTAACTTCTTAAATATATAAATGAGTTTCCTGGTACGCGATGTTACACTGGTTATGTATGTGAGCCTTCCAACTAAGAATATTATCGATTTGAATTCCTAGGTACTTGATACAATTTATTCTAAGATGTAAGCAAAAGCAATTTATATTTGTGAATGTTTGCAACGATGGGCTGTCAGAGAAATTTTTAGTTTGAGATGTATTAGAAGAAGTGAAAGTGATGTATTTAGTTTTGTCCATGTTAGTAAATCAGAAAATAGCCAATTTATAACTACAGCGAGGGATTTTTCTGCATTTAATGTGGCTTCTTCCCATGTTTCACCTTTAATAATTAAAGCAGTGTCTTCGGCGTGACTGTAAATATTGCAATTTGGAATATTCAGTTCACAGAGCTGATTATGTAACCGTTTATTGTGACATATTGTTTTCGTTTACTGATGTAGCTTTTAAATATATTATCATCATACGAGTATAATATACAAATAGTACTAACTAGTGAATCCGACCCAGCCGATAACGATAATAGCGACGTCGTTTTGAATGGTCCGAGGGTTCCAGCTGCCGTGCATCTGCACGTTGTTGGTGTTGATCCTGACGCCGCCGGAGAACAAGCGGATAGAGCCGAGCACGACCGTGAACTGCCTCGCCTGGTTGCGTCCATCCCACCAGCAGTGAGCCGCCGTCACCAGCCGATTGTTGGTCAACAGAGAGGATCCGCACACAGATGTAACACCACTCGTTAGAGCAATCACTAGACCACCCTGAAAGTCAATTATGTAAATATAAATGGCAGATGAGGTTAATGTTTTGTTCTGGGTAATTCATAATAATTTATAATTCAAGATTCGCCGAAATGCACATTATGTATTACCAAAAGTGTGTAAAATGAAATGAAGTAAATTTGAACGATTTGATTGAGTAGAGGTATTACCATGTGCGGGTGAGCTCCGAGTCCTGCGGCGGAACCGCCAGTGATTCTGCTTCCATCGAAGTCCAAAGCTTCTTCCGCCTGCTTGATGCGTGCCGCTTCTTGTATGCCCGCAGTCTCGTGGTAGAACCGCAGCGGCTCCTCGAAGGCGACTGCTACAGATGCGAGCGCGGCGAATAACACCAAGGTCTTCATATTGTGACTGCTGGGATATACTTCTACTAATGGTTTCCAGTATGTAAAGTATCACCTTATATATCCCAAGGTATAATATGTATTAAGGCTGTATCTTATCATTTTATTAAATTCTTAGAATGTGTCTGTAGACTGATTGATAGAGATTTACTTGTCAGTTATGATGGATTGTTTTACAATCGTAACTAATTATGAAAGTTTTCATTTTAAATAATAATAAGTAACACGGTTTGTACACATTAGAAAATATACATATAATTTACTTATTTCATCAGTTTTGGTACCTATTTGTATAATATCACTTCGCTTCACACAAATGTGTGTAAAGTTAAATGAATGTTTTAAATTTACATTTACACTACATTTTCAGTATCTATATCGTAGAAAAAAGTGCTCGTGTGTGTATGTCTTGCCAGATATACGACTGGAGTTTACTCCAAAGGTACGAATTTCATTGAACATGCAACAGCCAAAGAGATGATTGATTAACTAAGTGACGGGTTGACCGTGTGATTGATTTATTGATTGATTGAGTGGTTAATAATTTATTTAAAAGCAAGATGATGATACACGTACATGATTTGAAGGTACGTTGCTTGCTTACTAAAACTATGGAGTAAAGGATAAAACGAATGACTTGTAACACAAAGGAGGCGCACGCGCTGCTTCAAGTGAAGCTTTAACAATGCATAGTTTATAGAAAACGCGTCTAAATAAGTTTTGTTTGAAACTAAAGCAATAGATATTAAAGGAGACACCAGACACCACGGTTTTTCTGTAGCGCCATGATACCATCTTTTTAAATTAAATCAAGGTATAAACTTTTAAAACGCACGTGTAATATTGAACCCAACAAAAACATACTGTAACAAGCTAAATTATTAAAAATGAAACAAAAGCCCAGACTGAAAACAAAACACGACTATTTCTATTTATTAATTGAATTTTTCTATTTTTGCTTTTTAATTGAAGTCACTCCCACAATTAATACGACCTCTTTATCCAAAATCCATCAAGCCGTTTAGTCTAGAGAGTGTGCCAAAGGAATAGACTTACATACATACATACAAACGCTCGAAAAACATAACCTGCCTTTTTCGCAATCGGGTGAAACACAGGCCAAGTCTCGATTGAGATGATTTGCCTACAAAAAGCAGTTTAATCTCATAAACAGCTAAGTCTAGGAGTAATAGGAGTCTAGGAGCGCTAGGAGTCTAAGTGGATCCAAAAAAAAAGAGTTTAAAAACTAAAATCTGACTATGAAAAATATCGCGCTCTAAAAAGTATGAAACAAGAAAATATTCTTGCCCAAAATTCTTATTTACTAACCATTTATTTATTTATCATCTAATAAGTAGACAACTTTTAATAATAGGTAGAGGAAAAAGTTTCTTCGCATTTTTATATGAAAATTCAAGACATTTTTTTTCAAAGTTTATTTACAGTATATATGTGCCGTTTTGTTCGATGACTTTCTGCCATTTTGTCGGTAGAGACATGATTCTGTTGCTGTAGAAACTTTTGGACTTCTGATTAAAAAAAAAAACGCGACAAATAGTTTTGGTAGTCCTCTCTTGATGTTAACCATACAAAACCTAAAGAATTCTGAAGACACTGAAACAGGTGAAAATCTGAAAGTGCAAGTTCAGGACTATATGGTGGACACACTAACACCTTCCTGCCAAAATCTCTTAATTTTTGCTGAGTAACTCAAGATGTATGTGGTTTAGCGTTATCGTGATGAAAGACCACACCCTTCCTGTTAATCAATTCCGGCTGCTTTCACTAAACTGCTTCCTTTAATCTCATCAGTTGATAGCAGTAGAGATCCGAATCGATGGTTTTGCCAGGCGGTAAAATCTCATAATAAACAATGCCCTTCCAGTCCCTCCATACACACAGCATCACCTTATTTCAAGTTAGTCCATGTTTAGCCACAGTGGGGTGCGATGTCAGGAATGTCCCCGTGTTGCACCCCGGGTAACGTCGACCAGTTTCGTCGGTGGCTGATACCTGACTTAGAGGGGACCGTGGAGGAGTGCCAGCTGGAGGGTCGTTAAAAGCTTCTGGGTGTGGCGTGTGAGCAGCGCACCCTGTACGGGGCTGGGGCCGATGAGGGCTCAGTTGTGAGCCCAGTTCCGGGTAGCGGCTGGCGGAATCGGTTGTTTCATACTGATCCCGGCATGCATACTGCGAACTTGACAGCTTGGGGGTGATTAAGATGAACGCAAAATTAAAAAAAAAACATTACTCAAGGAAGGTACGAGCTCCCAGGAGCTGGAGAATTCCTTCCCGAGCATAGCCACCCAAGAAATCTGGCCACCTCAAGGGTACGTAAGTCAAAGCTCTGAAAGAAGCGGGCTGGACTCTGCAGGAAGTTACCGCCACCGCTCTGATACGCACGGTGGCTCAGGAGACTCTCGTTCACAGGCACGAGACGAGGAAGCTCCAGGTGGAGCTCTCCGCGTTGCGTAGTCGGAGGAGGGACAGCCTGCTCCATCGTTGCCGAGAGAGCTGCCTGAAAATTGCCAGGGTTCCCTGCAGCAGATGTTGGTGGTCGCGTTTAGGGAGTACATGTGGTGGACTGAGTGGTCTCTCCGGGTGACAATGGAGGAGGTTGTGACTGCCCAAATTGAGGACCTGGAGGATCGTTTCTTCCCCGTCCCTGTAGTTCGCCCACCTTTGGCCGCCGACAGAGTGTCAAGAGTCGCTGCAACCGAGCCTGCGAGTCCCAAGGCTGCAAGCCGAATGCCCACAGTGCCAAAGTCTCTAGTGTCTACCCCTGCGTCGTAGGGCCGGACGGTAGCTGATTGTCCCCAGGAGCCCCTGGGGATGGAGTGTAGGGGATTGAGGCTGGTGCTCCTGCTCCAGTCTCGTCAGTACCGAACGCCGATTGGTGAACCACCGTGTCTCGTCAACGCCGAAGGAAAAAGAAGCCCTCTGTGATGCCGAGGACTGCTGCGGCAGTAGCTCCCCTCGACACCACGTTCGGCTGCAATGGTTATTACACTGCAGCCAGAAGCCTTGGCGGGGGGTTGAGCCGCAAGGCGGCTCTCCTCAATGCGCGGGAGCATGTCGCACTGGCGGACCTCGGTATTGAGGATATTTTGAAACGGACCACAGCCACGGGATCCAGGATTGTTGAGATCCGTGGCTCCCGTGACTCAGAGCAGGCAGACCGGATAGTCCAAATCTTGAAGATGGCACTGAATGATGTGGCCACTATTGCCAGGCCTATCATCTCAACAGAGTTCAGCGTAGACGACGGGTAGTTGGGGGTTGCAGTTCTTGTTTTCTTCTTCTGCCCTAGCTGAACCAAGCGTTATCCCACTTTGGCGGCCGTTGGTACACCGTGGAGTTTTAGTTAGTAGGAGTCTCACATAACCACTCACTCCCCCGGGCGGGTGTGTACCCATGACGGGATCTTGCTACACTTTTTCAAATATGGCGACCATTTTATTCGTAACAAGGCGACCAGAGCGAGGTGTATGTTTAATATCAAAATTTCCAGACTGAAAACGTTTGAACCAACTTTGCGAAACTCTTATTGACACTGCATTATATCCATAAAAATCATAAATTTTTTTCGCTGCTTGAGTTGCATTTTTGCCTTTTCTGTAATAATATTTTTAAAAGTTATCGAATTTCTTCATTACATTCACTCATTTTTACAGAAAGAAAAACAAATGAAAAATAGCGGGAAACCACTTTTATATTTTATTTTAAATGTAACCTTTTTAATGTTACCAAAACCAGTCAGATTCAAATAGTACAGACAAAGAAATTTTATAACAAGTTTATACCTACGTTATGCGAAAACACTTTTTCCCGATGATATTATATTAATATTATCATCTAACAAATGGATATAGTAATGTTCAGAGGATAATATGTATGTAAATGTATACATGGAGAATAATCCTTTTTTGTTCATACAGAATACTGTTTATATTTTTTACAAACATATTTCGAGAGATATCAGTTATTGTTATTGCAAATTTTATTTCTTATTAACATGACGACTAAAAATACCTTTTTAATGGCTTTTTCATTTTGTCTCAAGGGTCGATGAATACGGTATAGTTTCTAACAGGCTAAACAACATATCCACTACAATTAGCCCAGTATATAACAGCTTATCCAGAAATATAATAAAAATTCATTTTCTTTCTACAAATTTCAATAATTTATTAAATATTTTTTTCATGAAAAGTAATATTTTTATCTATATATCTATACTATACTAGATATACTAATATAATATAACGGAAAAGTTTTTTTTTGTTTGTTTGCTTAAACACGCTAATCTCTGGAACTACCACCAGTCGGCTTCAAATGATTCCTTTTTCCATCCAGACTCACGAGCAATAGTATAGGCTATATAACATTAAACTAAAGAAGTCGAAGTCCTCGAGAACTGCTTTATCCGCGTTCGCTGGCTTAATGGTTAATGATACGTAAATATTATAATCTTCAAAAATATTGGCCATTAGTTTATCTAAAAAAAAAAAGCATATATCTACCTCTTAGGTATAAGCCACAATAAGGTATTTTCAAAAAATAATTTATTGTAGATTAAGAATTAATTTATGAGCATTATTTTTAAGCATGGCATATTAATCCTTATAAACAAAACTTACTTTATCATAAAGACAATTAAATGAAGATAAACATTGTCTTTTACAGCATGTTATTTGGACGCGTAGTTTGAGAGATAACGCAAAATTAAAATAATTCAACACTCGGTTCCGGTATATAAATATATACATCAGTATATAAATCAGTTGAGCCAGCGATAAGATTCGTCTAAAAATAAGAGTTTATTATTATTATTAATTACAACTATGTACAATATTACAAGTAAGCACATTTTTTACTAACCTAAAAATAAGAGAATCAACAATCAAGACTATTGCTTAACGGATTTCTCAACAATCACAAAGTCTCATAATATTTCACAAACTCACAATTGATTATAACAATTCTGACTAACTTTTACCAATCTTACTTATCTTAAATAAAGACTATGTTTTATAAAGTTATATCTCTTGAGTCAATGCTCGAGAATGTTTTTTCTATCTGTCTCTCTCTATCATAAGGCTCGTGTCGAGTATCTACTGTGATCGACACGAGACGGTTTCTTACCAGTATACTTGAATATACTCGCGAAGCTTACATCTCCCCCCCTTAGGGCGTCAATTCTTCTTTTGTTGAATTGACGTTGGGTCACATCCCTATAGGGATAAGCTTCGTGATGTGGTATAAACCTCTTGTAGTTTTCTTGTTGTTTGTGTTGATCTTGTATATCGAGTCTGATATTTTCTTCTCTATTTTGAAGGGGCCGGTTCTAATTTCTTCCAATTTTTTTCTGTTCAGTCTATTCTTATTCATTACGTAGACCATGTCTCCCTCTTCAAGCTTGTAGTCTATTCTGTTTTTGTCGTATAATGATTTATTGTAGTTATGAGACTTTCGTGTTCGAAGTAGCGCTAGTTTTCTGTCTTCTTCCAAGTTCCTTTTGTATGTCTCGTTGTTTTTTAGCTCTGGTGGCAGCACATCGGTTGATTCTCCATTCAGTAAATACTCGGGTGAGAAACCTGTAACTGAATGGTCTGTTTCATTGTATTTTTTTCTGCATTCCTCCGCTACCGTCGCCCAGGCTATTTTCTTTGTTTTTTCGTTTACGGTGCACCGTATCTTGTTCACCAATGTTTGGTTTAATCTTTCGTTTAGCCCGTTTGAAAACGGGGCGTCCACGGCTGTGTAGATCATTTCAGCCCCCCGTTCTTTTACATAATTTTCAAGTTCTTTCGAACTTATACCAGGGTATTGGTCTGCTAGTATAATTTCTATTTTCTCTTCGGATGGGACTTTATTTAGCAGGTTTATGAAGTCTTTTGCTATTTGGTTTTTAGAGCATAAAATGTATGCATATCTAGTGAAATGGTCTTCCAGTAAGTGTAGGTACTTTTTTGTAGTTCTTTGTCCACCGAATCCACCAATGGTGTCCAGCGACATTATTTGGAATGGTCTTTCTGCTGGACCCAGGTGTGACATAAGGCCATAATTCCTGTTTAGTCTTGTTTTATTTCTTATACATATTTCACAATTACGTGTTTGTTCGATGTTTTCTGTTAAATTTGGAGCTGTGTAGAATAAGTTTATTTTGCGTGCAATTTGATTTATACCTGCGTGGCCGTAGTCTTTGTGTATACGTTGTATTAAGGTCTTGCTGTATTCTTCACTTAATATTATTTTTTCTCTTCCTTTTATCTTTTTGTAGTAGATTCCATTTTTTAGTAAAAGTTTGTGTATGTTTTGCATTATTCTTTCATTTTGTTTTTGGTCGTCTATTATTTCCTGTAGGGTTATGGAATTTATTGTCACATTGTTTGCTGTTTTTAACACATCTTCTACATTTTCTTCTGGTTCTAAGACCGGGTTTCGACTTAAAAGGTCCGCCTCTCCATTATCTTTTGCAGGGTTATATTTAATGTCGCAGTTGTATTGGGATATGTAATGTATCATATCCCCTAATTCTTCATCTGTTCTATTTTTGACATTCAAATTTTCCAAGGGTTTATGGTCGCTGTAAACTGTGAAAAATCTTCCAATCAGCCAGTGTTGCCAGAACTTTATACTTTCTTTGATGGCGAGGCATTCCAGGAAAATTGCTTTTTTCTTTTTTTGCGTTTCGTTCAGTTTTTTAGAGAAATATGCCACTGGTTTCATATCACCGTTTTCTTGTGGTTGTTTTAATATAGCCCCAAGGCCCTTAATGCTAGCATTCGTGAATATATAAATTTTTGATTTTGGGTTAAAAATTGTTAAAACAGGTTCTGAACTTAAAATATTTTTATTTCCTCGAAAGCGGTTTGGCATTCGGTTGGCCAGGTAAATTTTTTTACTGTTTTTCTTAATTGCGCATGTATAGGTTCGAGTATCTCTGTAATTTTCGGCACATATTTTCTTTCAAAGTTGATTTTTCCCAGGAATTGTCTAATGTTTTTCTTGCTTTCTGGTGTTTTAAATTCTTTTATGGATTTTATATTATCTTTGAGAGGTGTGACTGTGTCGTTTTTTATTAAGTGGCCCAAATATTTTACCTCATTCTTGGCGAATTTGCATTTTGTAAATTTTAATTTTAGACCTTCTTTTTTTATTGCATCTAGGAGTAGTTCTATATGTTTCAAATGTCCTTCAAATGTTTTTGAGAAGATAATTATGTCATCTATATAGTTTGTGCAAAACCCTTGCAAGTTATACTTTTTTATTATAATAACTAAAATTCTTTGAAAGATGGCTGGCGATGTCTTTAGTCCATAAGGTCCACTGGTAGTGACCTTCTTGAGTAACAAAGCCAGTCTTTTTCCTGTCTCCGACTCTTAGAGAATGGACCAAAAAGCCGAATTTATGTCTAGTGTTGTAAAATATTTACAACCCACTGTCTTTATTAATAAGTCTTCTATCAGTGGAAAAGGTTGAGCTTGTGGGACAATAATTTTATTCAGTTCTCTGAAGTCCTAGCACAGTCTATTTTTCTTATTTTCTTCTTTTTTGAATGCTAGTGTTACTGGTGCTGCAAAGGGACTGTATGAGTCTTCGATCAAGCCATGTTTCAAAAGTTGTGAGATTTGATCTTCTATCTCTTTTCGATCTTCGATTGTACATCTGTAAGGTCTTTTGTAACAATATTTATCTATCTGGAGGTCTATGAAAGCCTCATAATTTTTTACTTCCCCGACATCATATTTATCTTTGGCAAAAATGCCTATATAATTTTTCATTATATCATATATTTTCGTTTTCTTTTCATCATTCAAGTGATTAGTGTCTATATCAAATTTTTCTGTGTCAATAGATTCATTAAAATTTATCTCATATCTATAATTAATTTTTATATAATCTTTTTCTTCTTTTTCTTTTGTGTATTTAAATTGAATATTTAAATTCTCATCATGAGTCAACCCAAATTTTTTTACACTATCTAAACCTAAAATCAGGTCATATTTAAAGTTTTCATTTTCATACACAAAGGCATGTATATTTTTCTTTATTCCATTAATTTCTGTATTTAATTTTGCCAGACCATAACTTTGGCCTTGCCCACTAATTGTTTTTATATTAAATATTCTTTTTTCTTTTTTTAAATTCATTTTTTATCAACTTGGAGTTTATTATTGTTATTCTTGATCCAGGGTCATAAAGCCCTTTAACTTCTAAAGAATCTTCTAACAATACTTTTATTTCAATTAGTGGGGGCAGATCTAGTTTTTTGGATCTTCATCGGATAATTGTACATTTAAAAGTGTATTTGTTAATGAGTCTTCTTCTTTTTTTTCATTGTTGTACCAGCATAAATTTTCTGGATGAAATCTATTTTTTTTCCTTTTGATACACATATTTTGCATGGATTTTTTTCTTTCTTTTCAGTTTGTTTTTTTAAATTTTGTTTAGTTCGATGTGAGTTTTTCTCATTATTATCATCTTTTATAAAATGTTCCAAACCTCTTAAATTATTAAAAAGATCATCAATTTCCTTAAGTTTTTGTCTATCTATTTTATCTGTTATAGAATTTGGTAAGCCGGAGGCAATCATATCTATCATTATAGATTTATCATTAGAGCTATTTACTTCTAGTAATAATCTCTCTTTTTTCAATGCATAGTCCAGTAGCGAGCCTTTTAGATATTTAAAATTCATCGCATACTTTACCGGTGACCAACCTTTATCAGCAAATGTTTCTGTTAGGCTTAGTTCCCATGATGACCAATATGACTCCACTGTGTGCTTTATCAGCATTGAGCTGTACCAATCTTTGCAGGAGTCATCCAGCATTAATCTTAACATTTCAATTTTTTCTGTGTCTGTATTTAATTCCAAGCGAAGACACTCTTTATTAAAAACATTTATCCACTGTGACACATTTGTTGTCATTTTTGAGAACTTTTCAATTGAGAATTTGTCAACTAATTTCAATTTATTTTGTGTTTTGGACACACATTGAGTGTTTTCTGTGTATTTTTCGAGTTCTACTTTTTCTAGCAAATAACCACTGAATTGCATGTTTTCATTTTAAAAGTATTTTTTTTTTAATTCAGGTGTAAGATTTATCCACACCGCTCTTGTTTCATATCTTTTTTTTATAGAATTTTTTACCATCCTGAAAGTCTCAGTTTTTATCAATTCTTCATGCAAACTTGCTGGTTGAAATTCTTTTGGTATCGTATATCGACTTTGTTGCGTGTCTTCAATTGACATCAAACCATAAATATTCGTTTTGGTATCGTCTGGTTTTGGAATAACTGTGAACTCAAATTTTAGTTTCTCCATTTTTCCAATAAATGATTGTTGATTTATAAGATACGCAATAAATCAGTTGAGCCAGCGATAAGATTCGTCTAAAAATAAGAGTTTATTATTATTATTAATTACAACTATGTACAATATTACAAGTAAGCACATTTTTTACTAACCTAAAAATAAGAGAATCAACAATCAAGACTATTGCTTAACGGATTTCTCAACAATCACAAAGTCTCATAATATTTCACAAACTCACAATTGATTATAACAATTCTGACTAACTTTTACCAATCTTACTTATCTTAAATAAAGACTATGTTTTATAAAGTTATATCTCTTGAGTCAATGCTCGAGAATGTTTTTTCTATCTGTCTCTCTCTATCATAAGGCTCGTGTCGAGTATCTACTGTGATCGACACGAGACGGTTTCTTACCAGTATACTTGAATATACTCGCGAAGCTTACATATATATATATCTATAGTAGTTCGCGGTGATAACAAGCCATGCGATGCCGCGATGTGACCATCTGGCCGCCCGATAAAAATATTATAAATCATAAATCAGTGATATCTTCTAAATTATATGTGGGTGAAACCGCGTGGCCCAGCTAGTTTTACATAAAACACAAAAGCAGTTGGCCTCGTGATGTTCTACTGCACACATTGAAACAAAACACTTTGAAATTTTGAATTTAGATTTTATGTAGTTTCCATTTCTTATTATTAAGTAGTATTCGTGTTCTATGAGCTAATGTTATTGTACCTATACTTCACATTAAAAATAAGGAACACTTAAAATCCAATCATCTACAAGGTGTCCAGAAAGGGTATCGGGTATTTGTAAGTTCAATGAAACAAAAATTATTTGTATGCAATAAAAAAGTTTATTGTTTATTATTAGCATATGAATTGGAGAATTATTTGGAAAAGATGATGTTATCCAAATGATGACCGTTACGTTGCTGGCACTCTTCTAAACGAAAACGAAGATTGGCGCTAACACGTTGACACATAGCTATCGATATTGCTGCCATTTCTGACCTGATGTTTTGCTTTAACTGGGTTAGATTCGTCGGATTGTTTTGATAAACCTTACTTTTAAGGTATCCCCATGCAAAATAGTCAAGCGGGCTAAGGTCGGGGCTTCTGGGAGGCCAGTTGATGTTACCCCTTCGCGAAATGACTTTATTAGGGAATAATTCGTTAACAACTGCCATTGAGTCATTTGAGGTACGGCAAGTGGCCCCATCTTGCTGGAACCACGTTCTTGAGTTGAAACCTGCAAACTTCTGCAACTCTGAGACCAAAAAATTTCGCAACATATCGCAATAACGGTCAATATTCACATTAATTGCTTGGCCTCGTTGATCTTCATGAAAATAAGGACCAATTATGCCTTTAGCAGACATAGCGGCCCAAACAACGACCTTTGGGCTATGCAGGGGTCGTTCATGCTTTCGTCTCGGATTCTCCACTACCCAGTACCGACAATTCTGCTTATTAACATGACCATTCAGGTGAAAATTTGCTTCGTCACTGAACAGTATGTTGTTAAAGTTGTTAAATCGCTGAAGCATTTCGTTCGCAAAATTCAGTCGATTAGCATAGTCCGTATCCTTCAATTCTTGAACCAATTGAATTTTATAGGCTTTTAGATGTAAGTCTTTCTTTAAAATCGAATGTAAAGACGATTTTTTGATGTTCAACGCTTGGCTTCGCTTTCGGATGGATAAAGACGGATTTTGACGAACCGACGCCTCAACTTCTTCAATTGTTTCTTCATCGCGAACTGAACGAGGACGACCAGAGTTTTGAATTTTAACTGTCGCACCTGTATTCTCGAACATCCTGATCCATTTCCTAATGCTATCGTCACTTGGCGCGTGGCGTGTACGATATTCCGCACGATAGAGACGTTGAGCAGTCACTATTGAATCACCATTACGATAATACGCTCGTACGCAAAATGCGCGATGCGTCCCCGAGTACTGTTCCATCGTGACTAAAACTCCACAAAATGGCGGACGCCACGAACCCCTCCCCGCACCCTTTAGACGCCCCGTTTCGAATATGGCGCGAAAACAAATACCCGATACCCTTTCTGGACACCTTGTATAAGAACAAAGAAATCTTTGTCCTTCTAGGCGGGGGGAATGTTTGCGCCTAAACGTGTACTTAATGACCTAATAATCGGGTACAACCCTACCGTGAATGACGGTGGCAAGATCTCTTCCGCGTCCTAAGGCATGGCTCATTACCTTGGACCCCCTCACAACGCGGCATGCGGGGATGAGGAGTGTTAGATACGTCTTGCACCGCCGTGTGTGTACCGCGCCGCGCCGCAACCATCTCTACTATTAAGAGATACAAAATATTATAAACTATTGGTGTCTGCAGTGCGATTGTGTAACTGGACCTGCGCAAGAGATTCTCTAAAATATAGGAAGAAACCGGAGTTCAAGGTAAGTGGTTTTGCCCTATTATTAGAGTCATCGAAGTGCACGAGGGATTCCGCAATATTTTTATTTCCTATAGAAAAAATACAGTCCACTAAACGCCCCCCCCCCCCCCCACAAAGAGTTAATGACACTTTCTTTTTAAGACCAACTACACCTCAAGATGTTTCAAAAACGATAACATCTCTAAAGAACACTATTAGTACTGGTAATGATAATTTGACAAGAAATATTATCAAGAGAGTGCACCATATGATTTGCTATCCTTTATCATTTATAATTAATTATGTTACCAAAAAGGAATATTACCAAATAGCTTAAAACAATCCATTATTAAACCGGTATTTAAAAAAGGGGGTAAAACCTCTTTAAAGAATTACCGACCGGCGGCATTGATTCCGATATTTGCTAAAGTTATTGAAACAATTATTCAATGTCGCCTATATAACTTTCTTGAAAGTAAAAATGTGTTAGCCAAAGAAAAAGAGGATTTACAAAATATAAATATTGCTATCTTGAATTTTGTTAATAACGTAATGAATAGTATAGATAATAGAGTAATTATCTGTGCCCTTTACATAGACATGACCAAAGCGTTCGATTACGTTGATCACGATATACTACTTGACAAATTAGAGAAATGTAGTATTCGCAGCAAAGGAGTAAAATTACTCGCTTCATATTTAAAAATTCGTCGGCAATATACAGAATATCAAATATCAATATTATTACTAAGCGGGAGTTCAAGTACAGGTTAAAGTCTAGTAATATAAAATATGGAGTTCTTCAGGGGAGTGTATTAGGCCTCTTATTGTTCCTGGTTTACATAAATTATTTCGCAAAAAAAGTCAAACATTTTAATATTTTTTTAGCTATTAAGAATATTATGCTTAAGTTTTTTGTAATAAGTATGTATTTAAATTTAAATTTAATTGTTTAATAATATGCACGCCACAAATGGCAGAGTATGATGCAATTATTTTTATAAATGTAAGACCTGTATTGGTTACATTCAGACAAATAAAGACATTGTATTGTATTGTATCTTCTTTTCTTATATTTATCTTTAGAGATGTACACCTACAGTTCACCGGGCATGTTAAGGTCCCATGTAGTAGAGGGCGAGCCTATTGTCATTAATCAGGCACAAAGAGAAACTCCGATCTGCTACTGAGAATTTCATAGAAAAACCCAACTTTGCTCCACCTTGAAATTGAACCCAGGCCCTCGAGCATAACAGTCGCTCTTATGGTCACTAGTCTAATGAGACAATTATGTACTATCAATATTAAAGTGATAAACTCTAAATCAGCCTTTTTTAACATAAAATACACCACATTGTAAATTGTACCCGTGCAAAGCTGGAGCGGGTCGCTAGTAATATATAATTCACGATGAATGTTCTGTCGAGTGAACAATTAATTTAGGAAATATATAAGGGAGAAATATTTAAAAAGGGTAATGAAATGATAATAAATCAGATATTATATAATATACATATATAATTTTCAAGGCATCCTACAGTAATTAGATATCTTAAGAGGATATTCATTAATTAAATTTTAAACTATTAAATTGAATATGTAGTTATAATTATATAAGTTCGAAACCATTTCATAAAGATATACAGTTGTAAATATTTTTGTATGTTGCTTAAATAAATCAAAGTCCAGAAAATTCCACTGAGTTCCACTTCTCAGATTGGACAGGTCACCAGATGCGCAGACTTGGGGAATTACGTCTCACATGACATTTGAAAGTTAATAATATTTCAAATGATATGTTTTAAATCTTCATCGCATGATAGGGATTATGACAATATTTCCAAAAAACTGATTTTATTTTCACTGCAAACCCTTTACTGGGTTTAAATCAAACTTCTTATAGACCCAAGATCAATAAGAGTGATGTGAGTGAAGTAAAAAAAAAGTTAATAATTAAAATATCCAATTAATAAGATTACTTATACTTTTAAAATATAATAAGATAAATAATACATATAATAAGGAAAACTTTTACTTTATGTCTTTACAATTCAAATATCGTCTATTTCTTTTTTATTTTATGTTCCTAATTTTAAATTTAAAATGTTCTATCAGCCACTGAGCATCGTAGATATATCAATACTGATCTATGGCCTTCCTAATAATTTTTTTATAATGTTTCGCCAAGCGCATGCAGTAAAATTATCTATTAGGTCTTTACCTATGAAATTGCTGTTTTGTATGAAAAAATTTAAACGAATTTTTTTAATGTATTTTTTATTTGTATTAATCGAAGTAATCACCCGTGCAATCAATGCATCTTTGCCAGCGCAGTGGCAGTTTATTGATGCCCTTCTTAAAGAAATCAGCTGGACAGGAAGCAACAAATTCTTCAAAGGCATTTTGTACCTCCCTCTCGGGTATTGATTTTTTTCCCACCAAGGAGTTATCCAAATTCTGGAAAAAGTAGTAGTCTGTAGGCACAAGGTCTGGTGAGTAGGGCGGATGACGGAGAACTTCCAACCCCAGTACTTGCAACTTGGAGACCGTCTGCTGTGCAGTATGAGATCGCGCGTTGTCGTGCAGGAGCAGCGGAGACGAGCGTTTGACCAATGCTGTTTGGAGATGTGCCAGCTTCTCCATCATTGTGTTCATTTCTTCACAGTACACATCTGCAGTAATACTCACCCCGTTTGGTAAGAAGCTGTGATGAATCACACCGGCGCTAGACCACCAAACAGTGACCATCACTTTTCTAGGGGTAAGTTTTCGTTTAGGGCATTGTTTAGTTGCTGAACCAGGATTCAACCAACTTGCTGAGCGCTTGCGGTTATCAAACAGAATCCTTTTTTCATCGCAGGTAACAATGCGGTTCAAAAATCCTTCATTTGTGTGTCTGTTGAGCAGTGCAAGGAAGGTTCGACGCGTACTTCGCGCTGGCGATCATTGAGTTCCAATTGAAATCCAGTTGAATCCATTTGTCAAGCTTTTTTACTTTTCCAATTTGACGCAAATGGACCAATATTATTTTGACGCTAACGTCGAAAGCTGCTGCTAATTCAGCCGTAGATTATGTATCATCAGCTTTCACAATCGCCTTTAATTCGTCATTGTCGACCAAAGTCTTCGGACGACCGCGAGGCTAATTTTTCAGGTCGTAATTCCCAGAACGGAAGCGAGCAAACCAATAACAGATGGTGGGTTGGTTTGTAGTGTTAGCTCCGTAAACGTCGTTGATGTTGCGTGCCGCTTGTGCCGCGTTGCTGCCACGACGGTACTCATATTCCATAATTACTCGAATTTTTAACGTATCCATGATAACAAAAAAGATTGAAATGCGATGAAAATGTAACACTAATAAATAAACAAATGACTACTTTTGGAAAAAGAATTCCATGTTTTTAAAATAAAATTAATTTGATTTGAAATAGCCTGTACTGCAGAACGGCAATTTCATAGGTAAAGACCTATTATAATAGAGACATTTTACCTAGACAAAGTACAATATGATAAAATATGAAATATGATAAGTTAATTTATAAATAATAATAACATAACCATGAATGAAATAGATTAATATAAAGACAATTATTACAGTTCATAAAAAAATTAGGAATTTCCGAAAAATTGCTGATATAGTTGTATTATCATCGCATCAGCTCGCTTCAGGTATGGAGCGAGCGTGAGCTGTGACGTCACAAGCGACGGTTCCACACAAATACTGATCAAACGGTTAACACGTGAACAGGCTTACTCTGGCTTGGGAGGTGAGCAGAATCGCGTAATTATTTTACAATACTTGATGTCAATATTAGCAATTTAATATTTTATTGGAGTAGATAAAATATATACATACAATGCCTCAACAAAGTTGTAACAAGTTTCCAAAACATGACCTTATGTCTGGAGTAAAGTAGTTCATTTATTTATGAAGTGATAAAACTTTAATTTATGAAACTGATCTTTTATATATATTTTTAAAAGATGTTAAGTTTTGCAATTTTAAATTTATTACTTTATTCTCTTACTAAATTATCCCAAACTTTATAAAATGCCTTCGAATTATAGGTATAAATTTAATATCTGATTTTTCATTCAGTTAACCCTTTTAATATAATTAATACTCTAAATGTTGTATGTAATTGTCGACGCGACATTTGGCACCCGTTAGACCTCAGCTCTTATCGGTTACGTCGACTACACCGAACTACACCGAACGTCTTTTCTACTGAACTTGACCTCTTCTTCACATTTATGTTTTTGTTGGGTTATTATTACCTAATACAATTGTTAAATTAAAGTCCTTAACCCTAAGTTACTATGTTTATTAAGTAGGAATTGAGCGCATAAGGAACACTTATGTTTTGTAATAACTAATGATTTAGTCCATATAAGTTAAACTTTATTATAAATGGTTTATTCGATACACAAGGAATTTCAATATTACATTATGATAGCTTATATAATCAATAATGTGATTAAATCACCAGAGATAATAATTAATGAAGAGTCTAGAGATAGCAAACGGATTGTAATGATCCATCATTTATCGTTGTCAAGTATCACACCGATTAAACGATTACAGATAACATGACATCCACATGTTCTAATTTAGATAACGAAATTATATTATGTCTTAACCAGATTTAGATAAATGAAATCCTTGATAACTTTGTCCTGAGTATGTGAAGAGAGCGCTGCGAGCGCTGCGAGCGCTGTGAGGTCTACACGGTACACACTGCTGAAAGCTCTTACGAGTATGTATCTATAATTAATAGATTTAATATATTATATTTATATCGGCAACGGGTAAATTTGTCGATATCGATACACATATTGGTGATTTCATGTCGCTTGATAAATGCGCATTAAGTAAAAACATATATACTACTAGCTGCGCCTGCGACTTCGTCTGCGTGGTATTACATGTAAGAGAATCCGCGGAAAAAAGATGTGTAGATATAGGTGTACTGAAATTCAACATCGACGGTTTAACCGTGATTCGTACTGTGGGTGTTCTTCGGATTTCTGAGCCACAGCTCACACTTACACACACTTAGTCTTTCCTCAGATTCACTACTTTCGATTGATCGTTACTTTGAAATACGCTGTGAATTTAATCTAAAACGTCGCCATAGTTCCTAAAAGTTTCTTGGCCGCGGAAACTTATACTTAGTATATCGTTCAGCAAAAAGTTTAACTTGACGGTATTGCTTAGTTTCCTGAGTTCATTTGCAATCCCTTTCCATTAGAGCAGTGTTGCGCTCAGGATAGAGATTAGTTGGATTAGTTGGAAGAGTTCGGACATTCCAAATTGCGATATTAAAAGAATGTGAGCTTGAAATTTTATTTTTTTTGTAAATTTTTCGGCCGCATAAATTCGGTGCCCAGTGACCGCGGTTTGCCATCTGAGTGAAGGGATTGAGGCAAAATATGTCTAAGCAACCTTTTCTAGACCTTTCCTCTATACAGAGGTAAGCATAGAGACCCTAAATAAGGCTGCTTAGTCATAAGATGTGCCTCTGAACCTATCCTCCACCCCAGTTGAATTCAGGAGTGACCACTCTCATCGGTCGCCCGTGTGCAGGAAATCAGCTAAGAACCGGATACACCGTAATCCAAATTCCCACCACCATCGTCCCATCGCCATAGATCTTTAACTCGTAATCAAAAAGTATAGCCAAGGTTCATCTGCGCGTGAGTTGTTTAAAGTGGGTAAGCGGCTGCACTGGCGCAAACCCACTCTCTTATCCCTTTATACCAGGATTCGATGGGCAATTACCTGGTACGACCGGTAGTAGAAGAAATATAGTGAGCAACCATAAAATGCATATCACATCACCTTGCTAAAAGCGGCGGCTTTGTGTACTTGTTGGGAATCACCCGAACTGGGGAGTTAACGGAGAAATAAAGCCCCTTCCACTAGGTTTAGTCAACGCACAGATGTGGTTACCGAGGTGTGACCGCTGTGTATACTACAGCTACGTGGAGCCATATGTACAAAGATTATCAGCAGCTAATAGCGATCTCAAGAGTTGTTTCGTCGCGAAATGAATCAGACGAAGCCCCCCACTACACCACGACGACCAGTACGAGCCATACACGTAGAAATGGATTATGTCAGAGAAAGAGTCACATTTGGTAAAGTTACTACGTATAAATTAAAATTAAAAAAAAATTGGTTTTGAGTGTTTACATTTAGTTATACAGACAGTACCCTCCCCTATTACGTCGTGTTAATCAATACAATATATTAGGTCGTGGAAAAAATGTTTTCGCATAACGTAAGATATAAACTTGTTATAAAATTTCTTTGACTGTACTATTTGAATCTGGCTGGTTTTGGTAACCTTAAAATGAAAAAAAAAAAAAGAAAAAAAAGTTGTTTCCCGCTATTTTTCATTTGCTTTTCTTTCTGTAAAAATGAGTGACTCTAATGAAGAAATTCGATAACTTTTTAAAATATTATTACAAAAAAGGCAAAAATGCAACTCAAGCAGCGAAAAAAATTTGTGATGTTTATAGACCTAATGCAGTGTCAATAAGAGTAGCGCAAAGTTGGTTCAAACGTTATCAGTCCGGAAATTATGATGTTAAAGATGCACGTCGTTCTGGTCGCCCTGTAACAAATAAAATGGACGCTATTTTTGTAAAAAAGGAGCAAGATCACCATATCAGTAATTACGATGCAGCTGAAGAACTGGAAATTGGCGACAAGACAGTTTTAACCCATTTGAAGATAGATGGCTATACCAAAAAGCTCGATATTTGGGTGCCATACGAACTCACTGAAAGAAACTTAATGAACAGTGTACTCATTTGCGATTCATTATTGAAACTTAATGAAATCTAGCCGCTTTTGAAGATATTGATAACTGGCGATGAAAAGCGGATCACGTACGATAAGAACGTGCGAAAAAAGTCGTGATCTAAAGTCGACCAGGCTTCACAGACTGTGGCTAAGCCTGGACTAACTCGAAATAAGGTGATGCTTTGTGTATGGTGGGACTGGAAGGGCATTGTTCATTATGATCTTTCACCGCCCGGCAAAACCATCGATTCGGATCTCTACTGCTATCAACTGATGAGATTAAAGGAAGCAGTTGAGTGAAAGCAGCCGGAATTGATTAACAGGAAGGGTGTGGTCTTTCATCACGATAACGCTAAACCACACACATCTTGAGCTACTCAGCAAAAATTAAGTTATTTTGGCAGGAAGGTGTTAGTTTGTCCACCATATAGCCCTGAACTTGCACTTTCAGATTTTCACCTGTTTCAGTGTCTTCAGAATTCTTTAGGGTTTGTATGGTTAACATCAAGAGAGGACTGCCTAAACTATTTGTCGCGTTTTTTTTTTGATCAGAAGTCCAAAAGTTTCTACAGCAATTTTAACACAATTAAAACAGTAAAGCAACTGCTTTACTGCTTTCTTGACGTTCTACTGTGTACATTGATACAAAACAGTTCGTACTTTTGAATTTAGTTATTATGTACTTTCCGTAACTTATTATTTAGTACCATTCGTGTTGTTTAACCTAATATTACTGTACCTATAATAAAAAAATTAAAAATAAGAACAATTGAAAACTTATCCATTCATCTTTATTATTACATTACACTTACATAATATTATAAAACTCAACGTCTCTTTATCTGTCTTTTTTTCATTCATAGCTATGTTACCTGGCCTGGTCAAAGGATTTATTAACACGCTTTTATTAGCTTCACCTGTATGTATGTATGTAACCGACCCCTTTGAGCTCGATTTTGTCCTACTTTGAATGATCAGATTTAATTCAAACTTTGCACACTTGTCAAAAGTCGATGACAATGCAATAATCCGATCAAAGCATTCGATTATCCTAATTAGATTCGCCAGGATTAATTAATTTCTTTCCGCATTCTTTGCATGCGAGTAAGAGAGATAGAGCTAGTGCGCGAACTACGCATGGGTGCAGTTCCACACTTACTCTTTCGGGCATGCAAGGTTGTACAGTTGATCATGCAGTCATTTATTTGGGTCCGCGATTGTTTGCTGCTGGACAAGCTTATGTGGCACTTAGTCGTGGAAGATCCGTGGATGGTATACGAATTGAAGAACTTGATTGCTCAAAATTAACAGGAAGAACTCCATGTAACAGTGAAGCATTGAATGAAATGATTCGATTACAAGATAAACCATAAAATCTACAATCAGTCACAGAGTGAAAATTCACACTTATCCTCATTCTCAGTGCCGCCAACAGATTCGCTCCTATGATTATAATATTATGTAAAGTGATTACGGATTGAAAATTCCATACTCAAGCATTAATGTGACTGATAGTGAAATGCATAGTGTCAATAATTATAAACATTTTATTGACAAATAATGAGTAGAAGAATCATCACTTCGATAATATAATATCTTAAAAAGCGCTTTGAATACACCCCACGCTTTTTTTACAATAATGTACATTCATTTTTTTACAGTGTACTTAATGAAATTTATTAAATTTTATTTTCTGTTTTTTAGTTGGATTTTTTATGAAAGCGTGTTTTTTTTAGTTTTTTTAAACTATTATTTTTTTTATAGATAAAGTAACATTCGAAATAAGCAGTGGGGATACTTGTGAATCGATTAGAAAATAATAATAAAATACATATATATTAATGTAATATATAATTGTAGATCATAAAAAGGTCTAAAAAAGTTATACATAGCATATATTCATTTTTTAAATCTTAAAAACAACCGGCCAGTGACAGTCTTGGGTGGGAGTACGATTCGCGCGTCTGCTCTATCGACGGTATCGTAGTCCCATGCAAGCGGAGCCACGGGAAAAGCTTCCCTGAAAAGTTTTGATTTGGTGAATTCGCCTTTCTACAAATCAGTCGACGATATTATGACTATAATTGGCGATAATTACCTGGTGCCTGGAGTAAACGGATATGGGTATTATGTTTTTGTTATTGGATTGTAAACAACCACCTGGCGTTTATAAACTGGTCCACAAGAAAGCGGGTCGGTAACAAAAATCTCAATAAGTTCCAAACTGTTGGAGCTAGCTTTATCAAATAAAGACTGTATTATAGATAATCTTATAGTAATTAAATTAAACTTATGACAGTCTAAGACTATGAAGTTTATTTTGAATAAGAGTAAGTTATGTAAAATGAATATTGTTCGGTAGATTTCGAAATATGGGGTAAGGTATCAAATATGAAAAATTTACACATTTTAATATTTTGTATTGCCACAACGAGTTCTTATTACAGCTGTCATACATTTTGGCATTATTTCCACCAGATTTATGAGCCGATAGTAAAGAATATTCTTCTATTCCTCTATCAGTACCTCTTTGCGTAGGTACCTACTGCAGTATTTGCGTTAGTGCACCGCTCTGCATACGATGGAAATCTGACCGATTAGTTCTATTTCGTAAGGAGGGGCGTCTAGCAAACTCATCCTTTGCATTCCGCCTCCATTGTATTGCTTGATGAGGTTGATAAGCTTTATGAAAGGGTCAAGGCATACCTCCTCGCTAGGCAAATAATGCAAGTGCAGCGTAGGGGAGACAGCTGCAACTGCAGACAGTTATGTCAGTACACTGGTTCTAACTGGGAAGGGAAATAAAAGAACTTAAACATACTCGTATACTGAAAATGTATTTTGGTATAAAGTAACATATAAAGTTAGTTCCTGTCTTGAGAAGGTTTACATTCTGGCTTGGATCCAAGAGTTGAAGAAGGTGACTCTCGCAAGGCCAACAGGAAAGCCGAGCGTGCAGCCACGGGCAGATCCGAATGATGTTATACCGATCTATTGTACAAAACATATTTACATTACAAGAGACCAGAGACCAGATCAAACGCACTCAACAACAATGACAACACGAAACTTTATGATTACTTTTAACTGAATAACTACTGAATATTTACATCATATTATCATTCAGCAAACAAAATTGACGCTCCCAGTCATGATGGGTCATCAGTTCGTAAAGTATCATGAGTCAGATATCGTACAGTATTGAATGTTATTGAATGGCATACCAAAACACGCTGTCCGCCGCTGTTGATGGCGAGGGGACCGCCGGAATCGCCTGGGCAAGTGCTTCTGCCGCCCGCTCCACTAACACAGAGGGTGGAGGCGATGATGCCCCCGAAGGACTGCGCACACACCGCATTTGTGATAACTGGTAGATTCACATGGCTCAGGACTTGGTTGTTGCCAATCCCCACGTCTAAAATAATATGGAAAAGTTAATTACCCTTATCTATGAAATCTGTTACAATTGTATGAAATACGCACTGTCACCAGTTCTCCCGAAGCCGGCCGCCGTGGCAATAGTGCCAGCAAATTGGTTGTTCGCCAGATTCCCGAGCGGCAAGTTGATACGATTGATGACATCTGGAAAACGAGAACAATATAAATGACTATATTAAACTCTTAAGTGATAACATATCAAAACAATTATTCGAGTAATATATAAAGATAGAACTGACTGGTATATCCGATCCAGCCAATGGCGATAATAGCGACGTCATTATGAATGGTCCAAGGGTTCCAGCTGCCGTGCATCTGCACGCTTTTAGTGATGATCCTAACTCCGCCGGAGAACAGGCGGATAGAGCCGAGCACGACAGTGAATTGCCACGCCTGGTTGCGTCCGTCCCACCAGCAGTGTGCCGCTGTCACCAGCCGAGTGTTGCTCAGCAGCGAGGATCCACACACAGATGTAGCACCATTTGACAAAGTAATCACCAGACCACCCTGAAAGTGAATTGTGTGAATATAAAGTGCAGACGAGGTTAGTTACTCCCGAACAAGGAATTGTTTTTTTTTTTTATTTATTTACATAATTGGATGGCCAGTGGCCAATACACTAAAATAACATTATAATTTTATCAGTGTATTATGCCTTTGAAGGCCATCACCGCATGCTTTAATAATGACCTAAATACATTAAAAACAACTGATAAACAATAATAATGCATGCTTTACAATCACAATAAAATTAACAATCCACAATACAATAAAATAAAAATAAAACAAACACTATAATAAAATAAAATAAAAATTGAAATTAAAAATTTACAATTAATAATTTCATAAATTTAATTTAAACTTGTTTGGCTCTCAAGAACCTCAGAACATTATTATGAAAAACCTGCAATGAGTCTGAAAACAAATCAGCCGAGTTACAGAGGAGGTTTTAAGAGCGTGACAATCTGCACACCATGGTGTTAAATCCGAGATTTGTCCTTGCTTGTCGTGTATGAAATATGGGTATCTTATATCTGGGATATCTACTAGGTGTCCTAATTTTGAATTTCTGCAGTAATTGTGGACAGTCTATTTTGTTATTAAAAATTTTGTACAAGAACAACATGTCCATAAGCTGTCGACGAAGTGCTAATGAATTGATTTTAAAATATGTAAGATTGTCCCAATAACTGTATTTATATTTACTACGATGACAAAGAAACGCAAGGTGTCGTACAAACCTCCTCTGGACCCTTTCGATTCGCAATTGGTGGGACTTATAGGAGGGTGACCAGACCACACTACAATATTCCAAGATACATCTAACGTAAGCGTTATAAACCACGATTCTGGTGTTATTGGTTTTGAATAATTTACAAGATCTCATTATAAATCCTAGCATTCTCGATGCCTTAGCAATTATGCTTTCATACTGATGCTGGAAAGTTAGTTTAGAATCAAAGATGTCACCGAGATCTCTAATATAACTAACCTCCAGAGAAACGTCACATATCTTGTAATGAGACTGTATAGGCTGCGAGTTCTTGGTGAACTTAATGTGAAAGCATTTAGTGCCATTCAACAGCATACCGTTTGTGGAACACCAATTTCATAGATTATTTATATCCTCCTGTAAGTATTCGCAATCTGTCGCCTGAGTAACCACTCTGGCTAGCTTCAGGTCGTCTGCGAATAGAAATACTTGGGCATGTTTAATGTATTGTGTTAAATCATTTATAAATATATTAAATAACCAAAGTCCTAGATATGAACCTTGCGGGACGCCGGAAGTAACATCATAATTTTTTTGAAATAAAGCCCTTAACAGCCACAAACTGTTGTCGCCCATATAGGTATTATTCGAACCAACTAAACAGTGACCCTCCAAAACCACAGCGGTGTAATTTATTCAGAAGCTTACTGTGGGAAACTTTATCGAAGGCTTTCGAAAAATCTGTATAAATGACGTCTACTTGGCAACGTCTATCAACAGCCTCCACAAGATAGTCTAAATAGGTTACTAAGTTACTATTAGTTGACCTTGCCATCACAAACCCATGCTGTTGGTTAACTAATTGCTGTTTGGTATGTGATTGCAAGGCTGGAATTAGTAGAACTTCGAATACCTTAGCAAATACCGATAAAATCGATATTGGCCGGTAATTATCGACTGTCTCTGGGCAACCGGCTTTAAATATTGGGACCACCTTAGCTATTTTCCATGGTTTTGGAAATATACTTGCTTTTAAAGACGCATTGTAAATAATGTATAGCGATAAACTGAGTGAGGGGGTACATTTAGTTATAAAAATTGGAGGTATGTTGTCAGATCCCGCACCCTTGTTGACGTCAATTTTTTTAAAACAATTTTCAATATTTTCAACTGTTATCCCAAAATCATTAAATAAATTAAAGTTTACTCGCTTGGCATTCTGTAGAGGGTTATCAGGATTAGAGTGACTAGAGTATACCGATGCAAAGTACGTGGCGAATAGGTTGCAAATATCACTTTCAGTCGTAGCAACGCTATCGGTGTAGTGCATGCTTGCTGGATAATGATTATTGCTAAACCCACGTTTATTTTTTTTAAAAGACCAGAACTGTTTGGGTTTTTTTAAATACTATTTTCTACGTTAATTATATATTTTTTGTAACAATCATTTGCCAAAGCTGAGCAACGTTTGCTAATGAATTGCAGAGAAATTTTGTCCAGAGGGTCGCGGTAAGTTCTATATTTATGTAAAAGTTTAATCTTTTGTTTGTTTAGTTTTATCAATTGCAAGTGTACCATGGAGGAATCTTCTTATAATTTTTTTGTTTTTGTTGAGGAATGTAAGTATTAATAATGCCGTAGAGTATGCTGTAGAATGCTTCAATCATATCATCAACATTAGTAAAATACGTAAGCTCCTTTATCCAGTCAATCTCATTAAGCGCAGATATGACAAGTTCATAATTAGCCTTGAAAAAATTTCGTTTTACACAAACTATAGTTGGTTTTAGGTATAAAAAAGAATCAAGAGATAAAGTAACATCCAAAGGAGGGTGAAGTGGATCAACATCAACCAGCATACCAAACGAACGTATTACGCTTAATCTCAATGTTTTAGTACAAAGTATCAAATCTAAGATTTTATTTTTAATATTAAGTACATCAGTATGCTGTTTAAAGTCATTGAGAGACACAAAGTCAAGGAATGTCTGAGGTACTTGAGAACCATTAGAAACAAAAGCAGTGTTAGACATGTTATCTATACTGAGCCAATCAATTTGGCTTAAGTTAAAATCACCTAATAAAATTATATTATTTAAGTTTTCAGAACCCTGGTTGAAATTATCTATAAAAAGTGTCAGCATATCTAGTTTAACTGGAGGTGGCAGATATACTCCCCATATAATTATACTTAAACTGTTATTTATCTCAATCTTTATTACAATGTCTTCACAAATGGATTCCTTACCCTGCAGTCTGACAGAATTAAAGTTTCGTGAAACCGTTACGAGTACTCCACCACCATCTTTGTGGCAGTGAAGCCCGGTGCTTTGCCTGTCCCTTCTATAAACGATATAACGGCTGTCAAATAATTCATTACTATGTATATTACTATTCAACCAAGTTTCCGTGAGAACTATTACATCAAAATTATAATTTGAAAGATTACTAAAGATCGTATGAGTTTTTGTTCGTAAACCACGAACGTTTTGATAGAAGATATTTAAACAATTGAATTCTGAAACGGTAACCTCCATTTCAATTATTATTAATAGTAGAAGTGCTTCCTACGTTAAGTTGTCGAGAATTTTTTTATCTCGCACGTAAATGTGATTGGAGCATTCAGTTTTTCGCATGAATATCTTGCCTTGTTTAACCCACATGAACTTGAAGTTTAGTTGTTTTGCTTTCAGGCGAGCCGCTGCATGAAGAGATTTATTGGTTTGTGAAAGGTGTTCTACTACATATACTGGTTTTATGTCTCCTGCCATTCCGATATGATTAGTGCTAATTTTGTCATTAGGGTGTGCCTTGTTGTAAAGTATCGTTTTAGCTAGAAAGTTATTCCTTATCCTAGGTGTAGCAAACTTGACGACAATAGAACGTGGTCTGCTGTCGTTGGTATTCATCTTCTCGACTCGGGTACAGAGATGTATGTCGTTTTCGTTGATTTCGTATGAGATAGATTTTGCTAACCTCATCGTAGTGCTGATCAGGTTTTCATTTTTTAACTCTTGAACGCATTGTAGCTCAACATTCGTTGATCGATTGTGTTGTTCTATTGCTTCTAGTTTTGTTGTTAGATGTTGTATGGTATTTTTTAGTTCTTGACAATTGGATTCTAAATCTTGTATAGTTTTCGTATGTGAATCAAAAAGTGACTTGGTTTGTTCGTATTGCTCGTTTATAAAAGACATTGATTTTTCCATCGCTGTCATATCATTTTTTATAGCTTTTAGTTCATCCTTTAATGCCATACGGAATTCTGCTTTAATTAGTTCGGTAATCGTGGGTAGCATTGCCTCTAATATCTCCTGAACCATGCTTTTAATTTCGTCTTTTGAAATACGCGATTGAGATGATAGGACTCCTTTTTTCCTGTATGTAATATTGGTATTAGCTTCACTATCCTGGCGAGGTGAATTAGCTAGTCGAACAGGATTGTTGGAATTATCTCCACCCTTACGTTTAGCGGTTATGCAACTTGAGCATTCCCAACTATTCTCAATTTCATGAATTGTCTTGCCTTGAGACAACACAATATTGAGACGGAGGACGTGGTATTTAAGCTTACAGGTTAAACATCGAAGATACTCTTCATCTTCTATCAAAGTCATGCACCCAGCGCATTTTGTTTTTTTTTTTTTGTTCAATGATTTTAGCTGAATTCATTTTGAACTAAATTTAAACTAATTACTGTCAGTTCAATCTAAATTACTATATTATATTTCATATTATATATCGTCTTAAAACCTGAGTTTATATTTATGTTAGCAATAATCCCTCCGTGATAATTATATATTCATGTACCGGTCAACATCGGCTCAATAGACTGATATCCAGAGCCGTAGTGCACGTATCTAATCTGTTGCAAATTGTTCACTCGTTCAATCTGGTATATTATGTCAAGTGCTTGACAAAATAACAATCAAAAACCAAAGAGCTGATCGTAATTGCTATTGGTGAACTTGTTTTGTTAAATTTACCAATTACAGTTAATGTTTCAAACTATATCATTGTGTGAGTTTTATAAAAAAAGTATAACCGTCGTATCGTTAGAATTTTTACTCGTGATTACTGGTGTTAAACTAATAAGTGTATGCTTATACCTTTTACAATTATGGTGAATTTGTATTGTAGATCACTAATTTCACAATGTATGACCAAAATCCCTATTTCGGCACTATTTCTGATTATATAACAACGGAGCTCAATAGCAAACTTGTATACAGGTCATTACACACACATCTAGTTAATTAATTGTTAATGTTTTATTCTGGATAACTCTTACGGGTTATGACTCGGCTTATTCATTGTACCTTAGGTATTGTCAAAAGTTTATAAAACGATTTGATCGAGTAGAAGTGTTACCATGTGCGGGTGAGCTCCGAGTGCTGCGGCGGAACCGCCAGTGATTCTGCTTCCATCGAAGTCCAAAGCCTCCTCCGCCTGCTTGATACGCGCCGCTTCTTGTATGCCCGCGGTCTCGTGGTAAAACCGCAGCGGCTCCTCGAGAGCGACTGCTAGAGATGCGAGCGCGGTGAACAACACCAAGGTCTTCATATTGCGGCTGCTAGGATTTACTTCTGATAATGGTTTCAAGTATACGAACCACCACCTATATATCCCAAGTAATATGTATCTAAGGCTGTATCTTATCATAATTACGATTTTATTAAATTGTCAAGATTTATATTTTTTTATAAATTACTAGTTTTGCCCCACAGTTTCACCCGTGTAAATTTTATCCGACAAACACCGCGCCGCCGCCGCCAACACAACCGTGTAGCCCATCACGACTCCTATCCTCTAGTAACAAATTTTCCTATCACTGTACGGATCAAAAGACATGGATATATAGAAGATGAGCCACGCCCTAACAAGTATTGTTGGTTGGGCATTGGATTGCTGGGCGAGAGTGTCAGGTCACTCTTGCCGAGTGATTGTTTTTTGCCGTCTGGCAAGCCGCGGGGTAACGGACGCGCACTTTAAAAAAATCAGTTGGCTTCGAGTGACAGTTAAGCGCACACACACACCTCGCATTTTTCTTAACGCTTCGCTTTGTTTTTAACCGCTGTGGCTGGGGCCAAAATTCACACTGCACGCATCCCTCAGTTTTGGGATACCGGGGAAGCTGCACAACAAGGAGGAATTGCTCGGTAAGTGAATTCTGATAATCCTTTCTTGGTGGTTCAGTGTCCGTATCATACCCCCGGGGAAGTAGGAGATCTGGAGGACGACCAGCACGCAGATTGGTTTTTCTACCAATTGTGATTAGAAGGGTATAGAAGCCAGTACATAGTATGACTAAAACCCATCAGATTAAATAAAATATTGCCTTATTAAATGGTAGGCTGAACCAATAGTTGAATAATAATATCACACTAGTTCCAAAAGGAATGTGAATAGGTATTTGGAATTTATATGTGTTGAAGTAAATCAACACTGAGTATCTATACAATGAATAAAATTGAAATGTCTGTTTGTAATGTCAAAATAACAGTTTTTTACTAAATGCATATGAAAGTATATACGATACCTATTGTGAATAAAAAGACGTCCACAATATTTTAATGTGTGCTAAATTAATAGCGCTTGTTTTATTCTTGTTTCTTACAAAGTTACAGTAGTTCGTAGTAACATTGTGGTTTCTTAATAACGTTCTTGACTGTAGTTTGCTTGTAGATTCGCTGCTTGCTGTTGCTGGTGTTGTGGTGTTTCTCGAACTGATCGCAGTACTGCCGCCCTCTCCGCTATATTTAACCTCGCCCTTTGCCTCGCAACCGGTAGTGCGATGGATTCCGTGCGGGGCGTCGCTCAGCCAATGAGCGCGCACGCCCTGTGTGCGCGCTCTCGGCAGTACCATGAGTCACCATGCCAGATGTTCCGAGTCTGGCATGGTTCATCCTTACAACTAGTGAAATTTATACATTTAAACTTACAACTAGCTATATTCTTATTCTAATCGTTTTAAAATACACATATTCACACATATTCAGTTCATATTATTATATCTATTCCTAACACGTATTTATAAACATTATTCCTAACACGTATTATTTCATTTATTTGTTCATTCTATACTATTAGACTATCGTTATTCGCTCGCCCCGCTCGCTGTCCGCAACAATACCTATAACAAAAAACCCATTTTTAAAATGTTTATCTGTCTGTCTGTTTGTTCCGGTCAATCTCCGAAACGGTTGAACCGATTTTGACGGGACTTTCACTGATAGATAGCTGATGAATAAGAAGTAACTTAGGCTACTTTTATATTATAAAAAGAATTAGGGTTCCATACAAATGAAAAAAACTGATCATGGTGAATCAATTCGGGCGCTTAAATGGCTTATGCTGAATAAACCATAAGAGATATGACAAATTAATGTATCACATAATTATAGGTATGAAAAAGACCTACAAAAAATTCCGGGAGAGTATATATCTATCTTCTAAGTAACACTCACAATAATCATTTTTGGCTTTAAAATAGGCGGGACGGGAGCAAGATTCGCGGGGAATTCTGTAGTCCACGTGAGCGAAGCCACGGGCACAGCTAGTTTATACTATAATGTAGTAGTATTTATACAATGATATAGTGTTATAAATTATAATTTGTTTAGGTATTTGAATTATCCTTATCCATTAGTGCAATAACATAGTGAATGTCGGTTTTTTCGATTTTTTCGATTTTTTAGTTGATTTGATTCGCTGTATAGGAAAGCATTGTTTAGAAAATCTGTGAATGCAGTTATTAATTTAAAAAAATTAAATAATGTTTTCTTTGAGTAAAATTTCATATCGTCAATATTTAATATACTTTTCCTGCATGTCCCGTCCGTTTTTTCCACCCTGTTTAAGACATTTATTTAACAAAAATTACTAGCGCATTAAAATAAAAAGAATAGGTACAGAACTTGATCGTCGGTACGGAATGTAATATTCTATTTTTATCGATGTCGATAATACTATTAAGCGATTCATCCAGCTCTAATTGAGTAACAAAACATCTCTAGTTGAATAGCACGTATTCGGCCAGATTCAAATAAACTTTGTTTCTAAGACGTTAATATTGTTTGTTATTAGTGAAATTTTATACCACCATTTAATTCTCTTTAAATATGATTTTATTTAATTAATAAAGAGACATTACTCTCCTATTGTATGTTATACTTCCATTTAGAAGATTTTTATTTCTACCATCGTTTTTACACTCTAAAACTGAAGAATAAACCATGATAAATTATTCAGTTGCATCACGTAAAACGATTTTCAAACGTCCACTCTGTCATAGAGTTAGAACACGACTACAGCCGGACTGAATTCAAGTTTGTGGAACTACACATGATTATGGTTGACGCGACACGCCTATATAATGCTTCTAATTTACTATTTAAGTTTGTGAAAACATCGATTCATAGTAAATTTAAAAGTATTTATAATGTTAAACTAGATGGCGTTACTTGTATTAATTTTAGTTTTATATTCCTTTCAAAATTACAGCTAGGTACTTAGGGTGGATCTGTTACATTGTTATGCATTGTTGGAGAGCTAAAAAAACGGTTATCTTTTTAAAATAATATGCAAACCAAGTTTCGTAACGTTTTTTAAGGCATTTTAGTGGAAAAATTCTCAATATAATATTAAAATAATATCGTTTTTCGTCTTGCATTTTTAAATTTGGACAGATAATTGTTGTTTTAATATTGATAAATAACCAGTGTTTAATAGGAATAATTTGTAAGCTATCAATATTGGTAATTAGAAAAGAAAAAAAATAAATGTAAACTGATATTATATTTTGATACCGAACACCGAATACATTTAGCGTTGTCTACTTATGAATCCTTAAAGTCTAGCTTGGATCCAAGAGTTGAATGAGGTGACTCTCGTGAAGGCAGACGGGAATCCGAGCTGGCAACCGCGGGCTGAACCAAATGAAGTTATACCGATCTGTCGAACAAAACATATTTACATTACAAGAGATCAGAAACTGTGGTAGATCACACGCACTGAACAAGAATGACACCGCGAAGTTTTATAATTTACTGTCACTGAATAACTATTGAAGAGTTACATAATCTTACATTCAGCAAACAAACTTATCGTTCCCAATTGTGATGGGTCATCAGCTCGTAAATTATTCACTGTCAAATATCGTTCAGTAGTGAATATTATTGAGTGACATACCAGCACAGGCTGTCCGTTGCTATTGAAGGCGAGAGGACCGCCGGAGTCGCCTCCGCAAGTGCTTCTGCTGCCCGCCCCGCTCACACAGAGAATGGAGTCTATGATGTTCACAAAGGACTGCGCACACACCGCATTCGTTATAACTGGTAGATTCACCTGACTCAGGACTTGGTTGTTGCCAATTCCCACATCTGAAAACAAGATACGATGGTTAATTAGCCATTTTTAAAAAATCTGTTACATTTTAAACAGATGTAAAAAATACGCACTGTCACCAGTTTTCCCGAAGCCGACGGCCGTGGCAATCGTGCCAACGAAACGGTTGTTGGCCAGAGTTCCAAAAGGCAAGTCGATGCGGTCGATGACATCTGGATAACAAAAGCAATATAAATTGTTATATTGAACTATTATGAGATGACCGATCATTAATATTAATGGTACTGACTGGTGTATTCCACCCAGCTGATTCTAATCATTGCAATGTCGTTTCGAATAGTCCAAGGGTTCCAGCTGCCGTGCGTCTGCACTTTGTTAGTATTGATCCTGACACCACCAGAGAACAGGCGGACGGAGCCGAGTACGACTGTGAACTGCCTAGCCTGACTTTGTCCGTCCCACCAGCAGTGAGCCGCCGTCACCAGCCGCGTGTTGCTCAGGAGAGAGGATCCGCAGATTGATGTAGCACCATTTGACAAAGTAATCAATAAACCAGCCTGAAAGTTAATTTTGTAAATATAAAGAGCCGACGACGTTATTGCGAAAGTCGCAAGAATAACGAATTATTATTAATCCCCTGTACTGAGTGACTCATAAGGTATTCATTGTACCAGAATATTGATAAACGGCATTTTTTCAAAAATTATTTATTTTACTACAGATTTTTGGTTACTTTACTAAGATAGATATATTAAATAAATTTAAAACACAACATAATTTATTGACTTATACCAAGTGAGTTCCTTACAGGTGTTTTCACTTAGTTTAGCTTCATTACAAGCTGCGGAGGTATGCAGTTCTTTCTTTTTCTTTAATTTTCTGATCGTATCTGCAAAAACTAAGTCACGGTCCTTAATGACCATCCTCATGTTGTAATTTAGGATGGTTAACTCTGTCGCTCCTGTCCCCCGCTTAACAAGTCCTCCAATCCCCAATTGCGCTGCCGAATCCTCGGTGTAATATACACAGGTGGACGTGCCGCGTGATATTGCCACAACAGCATGCGAGACACTGTCGTAAAGTTGCATCCTTTTGGACTTGGTCTACAGAATGACCAGTGACTCGAAAGTTAACCCCTGGGCTTCGCGAATAGTTCGGATATGAGAACTTTCCAAGTCTCATATCTTTGGCTGACAAGGGATTCGCATTCTTCCTAGGTGTGAGTGAACTGGGAAGAGGGTAATTGTAAAATCTTGCAGCGTCAGGGATCTTACTCTAGGTTTTAATAAACCGCATTAAGGATTATCAAAATTTGGAAAAAATTAATAATTTAGAACGATTTGCTCGTGAAGAGTGTAGATGTGTCACCATGTACGGATGAGCTCCAAGTACTGCGGTGGATCCACCAGTGTTTCTGTTTCCATCGAAGCCCCCAACTTCCTCTGCTTGTTTGATGCGCGCCGCTTCTTGTATACCCGCACTCTCATGGTAGAACCGCAGCGGCTCCTCGAGAGCGACTGCTAGAGATGCGAGCGCGGCAAACACCAATAAGGTCTTCATATTGCAGCTGCAGAAATCTACTGCTAATAGTCTCCGGTATGTGAACCACCACCCTATATATCCCAAATAATATGTATTGTTTGTATAGGTATCTTATCATAATTACGAATATATTCAATTCTTAAAATGTGTACATGTAGAGTGATAATAATAATTATACTTATCTGTCAAAACTGGTACATCGAGTGACAGGGTTGGTACACATTCAAAACATATATATCTATAAAATTCATAAAATTGAAGTATCTGTTTGTAATGTCAAAATAACAGCTTTTTACTAAATGCATATGAAAGTATATACGACACCTATACCAAAAAACCCATTTTTAAAATTTTTGTCGGTCTGTCTGTTTGTTCCGGGTAATCTCCGAAACGGTTGGACCGATTTTGACGGGACTTTCACTGGTAGATAGCTGATTTTATAGGGAGTAACTTAGACTACTTTTATTTTAGAAAAAGAATTAAGGTTCTGCACAAATAAAAAAACTACAAACGATGAATCAATTTAGGCGCTTAAATGGCTTATGCTGAGTAAACCACAAGATATATACCAAATTAATGTACAAAACAATTGTAGACATTAAAAATACCTACAAAAAGTATGTGAGCGTATACGTCTATCTTCTAAGGAACAGCCACAGTAAGTATTTTCGTCTTTAAAATAGCCGGGAGCGGGGGAGCAAGATTCACGCGAGCATTCTGTAGTCCACGTGAGCGAAGCCACGAGCACAGCTAGTTATTATATAATGTTGCTTTCGTGCACCGAGGCCGCGAGGGTTCCGTACTTGTACAGCTACATTCACCAAAATAATTAGGTAACATTAGAGAGGTTCATAAACTATTAAAGCACTGAACATAGCTCTAAAAAAAGGTAAATTGGATTGAAGGACAAATTTAACTTTGCTATTGGAAAACTGTTGTCCCCATATATTGACACAGGCCACGGTCAGTTTATCAACTCCAAATAAGTTGATAATCGCATTTTTTGTGTTCTATGTACTAATTTACTGTTTTCGGACTTAACCCTTTATTAGTAGGTACTATATGATATTGTTACTTACCAAATTTCATGGGGCTAGGCCAACGGGAAGTACCCTATAGGTTTTGATTCCCCTGCAAGAGTCAAAATATGTGGCTTCTTTTTCAATCGGACTATACTGTTAGCCATAAGGGTCCTGAAGGCTCAGACGGCTTTTACAGCTTCACCGTGGTCGGTAAAATATGCGGCATTGACGACCGTATCTTTTGATTGCGTTGACTTACACGTTTCATTTTTTTTCATAGCTCGTAGGGATTGCAGACCTATGAATTTGGTATTATTGTCAATTTGATAACTACACGCGTTTCTGACAAAAAGAGTGTTGACAGGCAGATAACGAAGTGATCCTATAAGGATTAGGAGCGAGGTGTATTTATCGGAACAGTATAGTGCTTGACCACCCCTGAAAATTAATAAAACCCTATTAAATTCATATGAACTGAATTGCTTCGATGCAAACTGCAGCAGCAGTTTTATTACGGATGATTAATTTTAATTACTTTTGACATATGTTATTTTGCGATAACTTTAATTAACTTAAATTACGTTCTCACATAATTATTCTTAAAATGTCAGTATTAACAGTCCTTCATACTTTGTTTAAAAATTCAACAAAAGGAGAAACATAACGTCAAGACATTAAATAAATCTGTTTTCACTTAAAATTTACCCCTTTTTATTGCATTCCTCTAAATATGTCCGTGAGTGTAATTATTATAATATTGAAAAAATTTATTGAAAACTGATTCAAACAGAAACGGCTAAAGATTTAATTTTGAAAAGATACAATTCTGACCGGTGGTTTAAGAAAATTATAACAAAAAGAAATTCTAACTTAATAATAAAATAAATGAAATCAAAGCAATCAATTCAAGTGCCATTGAACTTAGACCCTCCAAAATATTGACATTGTCACTCTAACGAAAAGTGACAGCAAGTAATGTAAAGGAATACTCATTGTTTATGAATACTACAAATGTCAAACAGTAAATAGTTCTTAGTTGAAAATAGTCGAGCTTAGGACGATCGCTAGTTCATATTATAGGATCTAAATGATAGTGAAACCCGTATATAATTCCGTTGCGTGGTTTAGAAGTAAGCCGCGTTTAGCGACTACTTTATGTAATGATTTGAAGTATTGTGTTTTAATGTTTTTTTCCTATATACCAAAAATATTTTAGGTAGGTTAAGTTCATCTTAATTTTAACCATTAATTTATTTGATGTTATGCATGGTGAGATTAGCTGTAATTAGTTGATCATTAATCTTGTTGCCCGTAATTTACTTATGTATTTTTATTGAATAACTGTTGCCTATCCTAGATAAATAAAACTCTGTGGGCTTTGGGTTCACGTAGATTCTCACCAAATTTGAGACCTTCACCTTCAGTAGGTAATTAAAAAGTTACACCCTAGAAACCGAAAACGACGGTTGGATCACCTCGCTCAAAAAAGAAGATACGGACTGCCCCCACTCATCTGGACCGCCTTCCCCTAACACTTGGTAGAAGGCAGCTTCGAAGAATTTCTACCAGGAGCTGGGATATGGCCATTTGTCGCTTTTGTTTTTCATCGTCCATCTTCAGGTGCTAATAACCATTTAAGTAAAGAAATAAGTCAACGTTTTTATTTTTCAATAATATAGTACAATTCATCAGCTCTGTTTTGACATGTTAAACTCAGTTATAGACTCTGTAGTTTTGAAGATACCAATTTTCTTGTAATATCTTATCGTAACACTGACTTGCTGATAAATTTTCTATTTATACACTTATCATTGTCAAGAAGTGATTATTTTTTCGTGGCGGTTACTTTTTCCATTAAAGGAACACAATAGACTCATTACAACTAAAATCAATCAATAATCAAAAAAGTCAATTTCCAAAGTGGCATCAAAGTATTGAAGCACAACATTTTAATAAAGCTTATTAAATTCATTAAAAAAAATATATTCCTCAACAGAGACTGTTCAGCACCAAATAAAAACGAATAGTTGTTAGGGGATAAAAAGGGATGTTTATTTAATTAAGCATTATGTATACAAAATATCATTCTGACCTTATAAGCCAGTTTATAATTGCTACAGCGACATCTGTTGGCACACTGTGCAAACCAAAATAAACTATTTAGAACATTAACTCGCGTTGTTCAAAAACCGAGACTGCGCCATCTCTCGGATTCTGACGCAAACATCCTGCCCACCATGGACAAATGTAACTAACTACATTTTCCATACGAATTAGGATATTGATATGCATAAACAAAACATTAAACAAAAAAAAAAACAAATATTATTTTACATTGGCAAAAAACATAATTTGGTAATAGGCCGCTAATTATATTATTATGGCCTTTGAATCTTAGGCTCACCACTCGCGTGATATTGTCTGCGCCGGGGTGTTTTTGGGCTATAATTCCATATAGCCATTTAGCTGGCGGGAGATTATCTTCTTTTACTAACACAAGATCGCCTACATTAGGTTCAGGGGTTATATAACGCCATTTGTATCGAGACATAAACTGATTTAAATATTCATCTGACCACCTACGCCAAAAATTCTGTAGTATTCTTTGTGTTAATTGCCACCGCTTGAGTGTACTTATGTTGCATGTTTCATAGTTAGACTCAGGAACTACTACAAGCGGTTCACCTACTAAAAAATGCCCCGGAGTCAGGGGAGCTTGGACTTCTGGATCGTTACGAATACGAGATATCGGCCTCGAATTAAGGCAGACTTCTATCTGTGTCAAAACAGTGTATAACTTTTCAAAGGTTAGAGTTAAATTTACTGTGAGCACCCGCTATCAAAAGATACGTTAGATGTGCTTTAGCAGGTAAAATCACCGGATGCTTCCTGTTCTCGTCCAATGATGATTTGTCCAAGCGTCCACCTACTCTTAAGATTCCCGCAGCGTCGACGAATGGATTTAATGAGGTAAGTTTATTTTTATTTTTTTATATCAAAATGTTGCTTTTGACATTGCTTGATACACACATTTAATGCTTCATTTAGTTCATGAACTGTTAGCCAACTTGAAACTTTAACAGAATTTTGCTTTGCTTCTCTTACAGTTACAAATCTTCTGCAGTACGCTACTACTCTTATAAGTTTTCTCATAGTAGAATATTTGGTAAATATGCTGTCTCTATCTTCTTCATAGACTGTCAAATGACATATCTTACTCGTTTTCTTTTCTAAATCTGTTTCACTTTGATCTCTTTTTCCAAATTTTATGACTTTATCTTTCAACCATTTTGGACCTTCTAACCAAAGAAGAACCTTTGGCAAATCACTAAGCATGACTCCACGCGACGCACAATCGGCAGGATTATCTTTAGATTGTACGTGAGCCCATTGATTTCCCTCCAATAGAGTCATTATTTCGCCAACTCTATTTGCCACAAAGGTTTTCCAACAACTAGGATGATTACTTAACCAAGCCAACACGACTGAAGAATCAGTCCATGCGTGAATTTTGTGTTTAGGAATCTTTAAAACTTGTGATATTTCTACTAATAATTTAGCTAGTAGTGTTGCACCACACAACTCGAGACGCGGTATGGATATTTGTTTAACTGGGGCCACCTTCGTTTTGGCCGCTACCAAGCTAACATGAATTTTACCGTGATCATCTATGGTTATTAAATACACCGTTGCTGCATAAGCGTCATTAGATGCGTCACAAAATCCATGCAGTTGTACATCGACATCAGAAACCTTTAGTTTAACCCATCTGGGTATAGTGAAATTATTTAGTGCAACGAGATCGCTTCGGTAAGTAATCCATTCTTTAAGTAAAATTTTTGGCAGCTCTGCATCCCACCCTATACCAGAAATCCATAATTTTTGTATAAATATTTTTGCTATTATAATTGATGGAGCTAGCCATCCGAATGGATCATACAACTTTGCTATGTCAGATATTACACTTCTTTTTGTTTCAGGTATCTTCGGCAGCTGAACGCAGTACTCAAAGATATCGGATTCTCTGTTCTAGGTAAGTCCTAGGATTTTCATTATTTTATCTAGCTTTAGTTTTTCATCTCCCATTTCGGTATTCTTATTTTTTATTTGCATTAATAAATCTTCATTATTACTATTCCATTTCTGTAATTCAAATCCACCCTTGTTCAATAATTCTGTCAGTTCTTTGTACAAAGTTAAGCCTTCAGCCTTTGTTTGACATCCAGCCATTAAATCGTCCATATAGAAACTTTGTAATACATGTTTTGCAGCTATTGGATACTTCATTCCTTCATCATATCCTATCTGATGCAACGTCCTGACTGCCAAGTACGGTGCAGATGCAGTACCAAACACGACTCTTAATATTCTTAGTTGCTGTATTTCAGATTGAGGATGGCTTCTCCAGAAAATTCTTTGGTACTCTGAATCATCATCATATACTTTAATTTGTCGATACATTTGAACAATGTCGGCATTAATACAAATTGGGTAAGTACGCCACTTCATTATTATATGCCGTAGATCTGCTTGAAGTGTTGGACCAACCATTAAATTTTCGTTTAGTGATGTACCATGACTATCAAGACAAGAAGCATCAAATACCACTCTTACTTTAGTAGTGGTTTTGTCATCTCGAATTACAGGATGATGTGGTAAGTACACAACACCTTCCTTATTATGTTGCTCTCTTGGTATAATCTCCATATGTCCTAGTTGTACATGCTGTTGGATCACTGATGTATAATCTTTATTTAATGGCGGATTTTTCATTAACCTTTTCTCGAGCATTAAAAATCTTTTTAGTGCAATATTCTTGCTATTTCCATTTTTGCAAGTAAGCTCGTTTTCTTTAAACGGTAGCTTCACAACGTATCTTCCAGTTGAATCTCTATAAGTAGTGTTCTTATACAGTTCTTCACATTTACTTTCTTCTTCCGTTAGATGACGTTTGTTATCGACGGTAGATGGCTCAGACTCAACCTTCCAAAACCTTTCCAATAATTCACCAACTTTGTCTTCTTCTTGTTGCTTGTTTTCAATAATCAAGTAACTATGATTTATTTCTTCCTCCTCTTCTATATCTACTTGATTCTTCTGTATTTCCCCAGAAATAATCCAACCTAACTTAGTAGATTGTGCTATAGGGTATCCTAACGGACCCTTGTATAATCCTTCCTCTAATATTCTTCCGTAAACCGATGAACTTAAAATCATATCAATTTTATTCGGCTTATTAAAGTGTGGATCTGCCAAAACTAAGTTTAACAGTGGATGCTTCATTGAAACCGTAAATTTCCTTTGTGGAAGAAGTGTAGTTAACTTTTTCAATACATGAGCCTTGACTGCGATCTTGAAATTAGGATCATGCAAAGAACTCAGTTTCACAGAAACTGTGTGCTTGGATTGCTAACGGAATCTATTGGAAGCTAACGTTGGCTTGTCTTCCCCTAACCGAACGGCGGAACTTTTGCTTGCTACTTTCTTCAACCCAAGCAATTGGACTGAAGATTCGGTTATATTATTATACGATGCTTGAGATCCTTGATCTAATAATACTCTTAAAGTGACCACCGAACTGTTTACTGATTCAGCTTTAACTAAAGCTGTGGGCAGTAATTCTAAACTACTGGAACTTTGTGAACAATTTGTCACAATGTTTACACATTCGTCTTGCTTGAATGCTGCACTAGTATTAGCAACAGCGTTATAAACCGGCTGAACTTCATGAGTTTGATCGAGTGTTTTATTAAGCGGACTGTATATATGCAATAGCGAGTGATGACGCTTGTTACAGATTTGACAGCTTATTGGCTGACGGCAAGTTTTAACAGAATGATTACTAGCGAGACAATTAAAACACAAACTCTTATCGCGTGCAAAATCACGACGAGCCTGAGTCGACTTCTTACAAAATTGTTTACATCGCGCAACTTTATGATTGTCAGAACAAAATTCACATACTTGAACATTTGCAACGTGTAGTGTTTTTACAGAAGTGCTTTTTGGTACATATTTAACACATTCTTTCTTATTACTATCTAAAAATTCTAAAGATCTAAAACGTTGTTCTAAAAATTCTTTAAATTGTGAAAATGTAGGTATATCAGTAGAATCACTTATTTTTGACTCCCACATTTTCCTTGACTCGTTATCTAACTTTAAACATAACAAATGTACAACGATCAGATGCCAAGATTCTGTATTAATATTTAAATTCTTGAGTGCATTTATGCACTCATTACTTACATCTAACAATTCTTTTATTTGCTTAGAATTTTCAACAAGTATATTTTTCTGACTTAGAAACCTCTTAACTATACAATTTGCTATGTATCTTTTATTATTAAATCTACTTTCTAACTGTTGCAAACATATTTCATAGTTTTCACTTGTTATAGGTATATGTTTTAATAATTGTTCGGCTTCACCGCTTAAATGAGTTTTAAGATAGTGTAATTTTTGAACATCATCGAGTGTATTATTTGAATGAATTAATGATACAAACAAGTCACGAAAACTACACCAATCTGTATAAATACCAGAAAACAGAGGTAAAGAAATTGTAGGTAGTTTAATATTTCCGTTTTCACTATTTGTACACACATTTGTAAGTTTATTTTTCGCCACATTATTCACATTTTCCTTCAAATCTGATTTATAATCCATATATAGTTCTTCGATGATTTCAAATGTGTTTTCCTTATAGTACGCCGACGTCTCATATTCTTTCTGCTCCACAAGTTTTTTATGTTGAGTTGAAAACGCCTTCCATTGCCTTTCCAGGTTTTCTAACCGCGTTTCTAAATATGTAACAGTTATTCTGTCTTTCGGTGATTTCTTGAAGTTTGATTGTGCTTTTATTATTGATTCTTTGGTATCAAGTTGAACTTTCATTAAGACCCATTGTAGATTATTTGTTACGTTTTCTAAGTCGATGAAAAGAAATTATTTGTAAGTGTTTGAAGTTTCCAAAATAATATGAAACTCGTGACTTATAACTATTTCAGAGTTATTTTTATCTTCAATTATTCTAAGTGTTTGAACCCTTCAAGATTTTGACTTCGGGTATAGATTCCCCGTGTTGTCACTTTTTCTCTTATTTTTCGAAGTTCTTTTGTATTGTTGTAACTTTACTCACATGTAGGTAGACACTTCAACCCCACGCACCCTATTATAGCTGCTGTTATAATAAAAAAAGTTTGTATACAAAATATCATTCTGACCTTATAAGCTAGTTTATAATTGCTACAGCGACATCTGTTGGCACACTGTGCAAACCAAAATAAACTATTTAGAACATTAACTCGCTTTGTTCAAAAACCGAGACTGCGCCATCTCTCGGATTCTGACGCAAACAGAGACTATATCTTAGCATTAAATACTAAAAGTTTTAGAACCCAAATGACATATTATCAATATCATTCATTCGCCCTATTTTGGTTTCCTGTTGTCAAATATAAATTTGATTATCTTTTAAAATAAGATTAATTGTTTGTTGGGAATTATAACTACCTTGTAGTACAGTTCAATAGCTTTCTTTTGAAATATAACATATAATTCTAACATCAATAGATTTTGAGATTTTATCATATGTACTAGGATAAGTTCACATTCCCGATTCGCGACTATCGCGGCGTTCGCTTTTTAACTTTTTTTTTGCCGATATTACGGATCTGGACCCATTTGTAAGAGTAAGTAACAAAGTGGCAGCATGCGTGTTGTCGCGGCAGTGTACGATGGTCTAAGAGTGCGTGTCGGCCGCTAACAAGAATCTCATCACGCTCGCAGCTGAGGAAATACGCGGAACCACTCGCGTATTGCCAACAACAACTGCCTCTTCGGCTGCACCTGCCATTGCTACGGTGTCCGATGATATCGTGTGTTGCATTCGGGAGGAGACAGCCACTTTGATGGGTCGCAGCTGTACCCCCTACTCAAGCGGCCTCCACAAGCTCAGGTGCAGATACCGCTCCCAAGCGCAGATATGCCCTGCCTCCTCACGATAAATGTGAGTCATCCATTATAGTGACACCTAAAAGCAAGGTCAACTCCACTCAGGACGCAAGTATGCACCGGTGGGCGTAATTACTCTCTCTAACAACCAAAAGCTACGAGTGGAGTTCGTAACCGAAGGTGATAGGGAATACACCATATCGCGCTTACACAACGCGACTGACGTAAGCGCTGAACCGGTGCGCAAACGCAGACCGATGATCTATTTGCAATCATCAAGTAACAGAACGCGGAGGTCGCTGAGCTGATCACGACGGAAGACGATTTGCTGCTTATGTTCAAGCGCAATAACAGGAACCCCAAACTTTACAACTCGGTGTTCGCTGTGGCCCCTCAGGTATATGGCGTAGGGTCATTGCCAGTGGGAGAATCGCTATAGCTCACCAGCGCGGGTACGTGCAGAAGACTTCTCGCATTTCGTGCAATGTCATACATTTCAAGGCTTCGGCCTTAAGAAATGAAATTGTAAAAGTGAAGCGGATCACTGTCCGTATTGAAGTGAATCATAGGGCCAAAGAATGCCCGGTCAGAGCGAGCCAAGGCAAACCCGAATGTCTAAAGTGCAAGGGTCATAGCCTCTAATTTAACTTGACACACAGAGTCGACTCGAACAATTGTTTGCGACTATAATTATATTAGGATTTATTAGTACTTCAAGTACCTATAAAATGTAGATTGGAATAGACACTCATACAACTAAAGTTATAATTTAGGTACTATTTGGTTATTATGTATATTTTATTTAGCAATAAGTCAAAGAATATAGTTTGCTATTTTAATTGAACAGGCGCGATCAAAGTATACATTTATACGAACATAGCTCTATCTACTATATACATATATCACATAGCTGGCTAAAATGTTTTTAATTTTTGGACAATTATAATATTTGTATTTCTTACTAGATCTCGTTGATTTCAAGTGGAAATAGTTTGTTATATGAGCAAATAATATACATAATAATATAATATAAATATACATATTATAGTAATATACACGACATATTATCTTTAACCAGTCTTCCTTAATTTCAAAAATTCATTCAATGTATTCTATTTCTATTTAATTGTTAGATTTTCATCATTCATTTACTATATAAACAGTATTTGTTAATAATGTGAGTTGTGCACATATGTCATAGGGTACTACATTTTATGAGGTATTTAGAGTTAATATTTTTATTTTTTTGAACTCTTACCTGTATTTGTGCCTTACAAAATAAAATAAAATAAATAGTAAATATAATAATTAATAGTTTATCTAAAACAAAACAATAATTCTGACAAATTATTGAAATTGGAATCGTGTACATTCGAGTAGTAAAGTGTTCGTGAACCTGCGCATTAAATCGTACACATAAGTGCGTATAGCTGTATCACACAAATGGCTCACAGTTTATCGAACTCTTTTCAACTAATTATAAAATTTGTAATTCTCATTCTTTGTGAAATTTAATTTCACATAATAAGTAGGTACATATTCATAACAAAAGATTATAAATACACAATAAGAAAGTGTTTATTATAATTGTTGAGATTTGAAATCAGCTAACTCTGACTGCTATGTTCTGTGAACAAGAGGATCATAATTTTTAATTAATTTTTAATAAAGCCGAAGAGTTTGTTTATTTAAGCACGCTAATCTCTGGAACTACCAGTCGGATTCGAAAAATTCTTTCTGTTCAGCTAGACTCACGAGGAATAGTATAGGTTATCTAATATTGGGCTATAACTTTCAGCTAGCCTTATATATTGAATTTTGTTCAGTAAGTCGGCGGTGGAAGCCCTTCCGAACTGCTTTATCTACGTGCGCTGGCGTAATGGTTAATGATACGTAAATACAATGTTCTACAAAAATGTAGGTCCTTAGTATATCTAAAAAAAGGACGAGTGTTAACCCTATCTATTATAAATAAGCAATTTTGTGACAGGCTCTTTTAAAACTTAGATTAAAAAAAAAAACAATTGTTAAAAATTCAAAAGTGATTTATGAACATTATTTTTAAACATGGCATATTAATTCTTATGAACAAAAGTTCATAAAGACAAATTTATAAAGTAAATTGTTGCTCTTTATAGCATTTTATTTGGACACTGTTATGATATATATAACTATTAGTATGTAGGAGATTTATAGAGCCAAAAGGGAATATGTAATGAAAGAAAAATAAAATCTAATATAAATATATTTCCAGGACATTTACACATTTATGTGATATTATTTTCCTAAAGTTCGTTCACTAAGATTTTAAACGATCCACGCTCACCCAATCCAGAGCCTACAAATTTAGAAAGTTAGTAATAAGAATCCAGGAATATTACCGGTTAAGCAAGATTTAAGATTTTTACAGCACGATAAATGGTCAGTTATTAAAATAATTCAGCTTAAAGATACAGAGTAAAAGACTCAATTTACAAAAATATTCAGAACTTTGCTATATCATACATAGAAATTAAACTTTTGAAAGAGAAGTTGGTGAACTAAAGAGTACAATAGAGTATTTACGCGATGAAACTAAAGAGAAACTGCAACAGTTGGTTCCTTTCTACTCAACACTAGATATATAAACGAGGTATTACCAATCCTATAGACTCACTGATTAAACTTATAACCACCAAGATTACCATCATGACTATGAAGATGCAGTTCGATACGATGAATTATTACCGGTTTAAAAACTAAGGAACAAGTAATCTATATACAATTAGGTAATAAAATTAATGTGTCTGTCTGTCTGTCTGTGATTACGCTAATAATTATGTAATAGGCCGTGGTATGAGGCGCAATCCTCTTTCCCCTCTCCCTCCGGCTGTTTTCCTATTACCACGACCGATCCCCATCCCTTTCGCGGACAGGTGCAACAACAGTCGTAACAAAAACGTACTAAATGGTGGACCGTACGTGTCTTTATTAAAACGCGCTTTGCAGCGCGAATCTTGTTTCTACAGACACGCAAATCCACGTTTTAGTGGTCGTTCGTCGGATACCTAGCGGTGTTAACGAAGACGAACGGGGCGTGACCTGAGCGCTCTCCGGTTACCTCCTTCTGAGGTAAACGATAACTCGGACGGGCCTGGGAATCTTAGCCTTTGCCTTTTTGCATAGTTAGGCCCCAGGTGTCTCCTACCCAACCCTTCCTATCCTTACCATCCATCCTCGTGGTTGTTTGGGCGGAGCCACGGTTTTTACCGGCCTGCGTCCTCTGCCACGAGACTGCTAGGGACTCCCCTAGGGAAACGTTAGGTCCTTTTTCTGTGCGTCATTACACCGTGACACATAGGTCTCATTGCTCCGGGCTCGGATAGCCCGTTAAACTCATTCGGCGTACCCCCCTGCCCTCCAGGCAGGGAGGTGAATAAATTCACTCCCCCGTCCTCCAAACTGCCACCGCGATGGCCGATCCTAAATACGCGGAATTAGAAGCTAGACTTAGGCAATGCGAGCTCTCCGGCATATCCGTAGAGCCTCCATACAAAAATTCGAAGCCCTCCCAATGCCACAACTGTCAGTTGTACGGGCACTCCGCTCGCAACTGCTTTCTACGTCCGAGGTGCGTTAAGTGCCTTGAGGACCACCCAACCAGGGAGTGCACGCGTCAGCGTGACTCTACCACCCCCCCGAGCTGCGTACTATGCAGGGAGGAGGGACATCCCGCGAACTATCGCGGATGCCCCAAGGCCCCGCGCACCACGCACCCTCGCCGCCCTTTGCAGGCTGCCCCTCAGAGGGCACCCCCCGGCTCAGGGATCCATCCGGGCACAACCTCGGCTCAATACAGAGGTGTTTCCGTCCCTCCATAGCCATGAGGGGCTGTGGTTTGGGGGCCCATGCGTTCTGAGTCGAACGCACGTGTCCAGCAATTGGGACGACCAGAATAGTGATAGCTCAGTTTTGCAATGAAGCAGGTGGTTAAAATAAAACAATTGTACTTGCCAAAGCGCTGTGTGATCCAGTGTAAAAAATAAATTTTATTCAGGAGACGTCACAAATTTCAGCCGACACAATAATGGCGCGAGGTAATTGTACTCCGGCGACATCTGTTGACAGCATTGTTAAACTGTCATGAACAGCACGGGTTTGGGCTGCACCTGGGGTGCGGGGGGGCCTACGGTCGCCTGAGTGCGGCGGGGGGTAGCCCGGGGGGTAACATCCCCGCGCCCCGCTCTCCAGCGCCCCGCGCCACCACAAAAGATGACCTCATGTTATCGCTCATTCGTGAGCATGAGATACGCGAGGTCCTCGCATACAAGGCCCATATGGAGCAGTACGGTTTCGTCGAAACCATAGCTGCCTTTCCCCGGCTCGTAGAGAAGATACAGCGTCTCGATCGCGAAGCCGCCAACCTCAGGCCTCTCAATGGCTAGGCTCAAGCCTAAACATCTCTTTTTTTAATGCGCGGAACTTATATCCGCAGCGTGATCTCGTCGCGACTTTTCTTAAAGATCACCAAATAGACGTTCTCTTAGTACAGGAAACGCTCTTAAAGCGTGGTAAACACAATCCGAGTATCGCAAACTACAACATTGTTAGAAATGACCGTGACGGCCGAGGGGGCGGCACTCTCATTTACTACAAGCGCTCGTTGTATTGCATGCCGGTAGATCCTCCGATACTTACCAATATGGAAGTATCCGTGTGTAGACTAGGAATGACCGATCATCCGTCCATAACGATCGTATTCGTGTACCTCTCACCGACGAAAGTACCTCTCAGGTCTGACCTAGAGAAGCTACTCTCGCTCGGCACATCGGTTGTTATCGCAGGTGACCTCAACAGTGGACACACGTCCTTCAACAATTGGAGAGACTCCAGCAATGGGGTTATTCTCGAAGGGTTGTCGGACGAATTAAACTTAGACGTCATAGCGCCTCCCACTCCCACCCACTTTCAAGATCACTGTACACTGACAGTGCTTGACATAGCTCTCCTGAAAAATATCGCGCTTCAGGTACGACTCATTCGGGTCGTACATGAACTCGATTCCGACCATCGCCCGGTCATCCTACAGCTAGGACAACTAGATGACTCCAGCCCTCCTTCAGTCACAATGGTTGACTATGCCAAACTAAAACACTACCTCGCGGATAGGCAGTCCCCGCCCAATCTCGTTAGGATCCCGGACGTATTGGAGTCAGTTGCGCACGTAGATCTCGCGATCGACTCCCTAGTCGACCACCTCTAAGTCGGCATCGGAGAGGCCTCGAGAGTAGTCGAAGCGGCGAACGGTCGCCGCTTTGTACTCCCTGCCGACGTGCAAGCGTTGATGACGGAGAAGAACGCTGCGACTCATGCGCATGACTCTTATCCGACCGAGGCAAACCGTGCACGGTTACGCGCACTCCAGAGAGCGTTTAAAGCCTGTATAACCGAGTTCAAAAGTCACAGATGGGACACCTTAGTCGAAGGGCTAAGGCCGTCACATCTGACTTACTGGAAAGTAGCCCACGCTCATAAAATAAAACCCCAACCTCGCATGTCCCCCCTCGAAAGGGGTCCTGGCACTACACCCGCGTTCGACACCATCGACAAGGCGGAGTGCCTTGCCGCTTGTTTAGAGAGCCAGTGCTCCCCGAACAGCGTCAAAGCAAACACCGACCGAGTAAGAGATATCGAAGCCCGCGTGGGGGAGCTGAATAAACTCCCCGTATCAGAATCCCTGTCCCCAGTCACTTCTGAGGAGATCTTTTCCATACTCAAAAGCCTTAAGCTTAAAAAGTCACCAGGTCCCGACGGGATCAGGAACGAAGTACTCAAACTTCTTCCCGATCACCTCATAGCTCTATTGGTCTGCATCTTCAATGTAGCCATAGCCAACTGCCATTTTCTAGCCGTCTGGAAAACGGCCATTGTCATAGGTATTCACAAGCCCGGCAAGAGCACGTCACTTCCCGACAGCTACCGCCCTATCAGTCTTCTAAATACCCTAGGTAAAATCTATGAGCGGATCCTTCTGAACCGTCTCAAATCCGTAATAGAGGAGAAAAGCCTCTATCCGTCTGAGCAATTCGGTTTTCGTGCTAGACATTCTTGCATTCATCAAGTGCACCGCCTGACGGAGCACATTTTGTTTGACTTTTCCGAGTTATATAAACCACGTCGTACACTGGCAGTCTTTTTCGACGTAGCCAAGGCCTTTGATAAGGTCTGGCACGAAGGATTAGTCTATAAGCTGTACTCCCGCGAAGTCCCCGATAGATTAGTTAAAATCATCCGCGATTACCTCAAAGACCGCACTTTTCGCTACAGAGTGGAAGGTGAAACTATCCACACCCCATCCCATACGTTCAGGCGTCCCCCAAGGTTCCATCCTGGCTCCTAGCCTCTTCAATCTGTACGTCAGTGACCTACCAAAACTTCCCGCGAAAGTTGAGATAGGCTTATACGCTGACGATACAGTCATATACTCCTCTCAAAGGCAAACGAGAAACCTCAAATGTAGAATCCAAAGAGCCGTGACCACTCTCGGGAAGTGGTTTAACGACTGGCGAATAGCCATCAACCCTACGAAGAGCGCAGCGGTGCTCTTCGACCAACCCGCCTCACAGATACCGAAAAAACTCAAGGATCATCCTCTTGAACTCTTCGGTAATCCGATCCCCTGGGTAAAGGAGACCAAATATCTAGGTGTAACCCTAGATAGCAGACTCTCCTTTATACGCCACAACACTCTGGTTAGGAAAAGGGCCGCCTGGACCCTCGCCCGATTGCATCCTCTGTTATGTGCTGCAAGCAAAATGTCCACGAGACACAAGCTTACGCTCTACAAGATGTGTATCCGACCGATTATGACATATAGCTGCGTTGTGTTCGCACATATGTCAAGATATAATTGGGAACGCTTACAAGCCATCCAGAATAAGTTTCTTCACCGCCTTACCGGCGCCCCTTGGTATGTTCGTATGGAGGATCTCCATAGAGATATGGACCTTCCTTCGATACATTCCTATGCCAAACACATTTCTCGCTCTTATTTCGACACCGCGTCGAACCACGCGAATCCTTTAATAAAAGCGGCAGCTTCGTATGTTCCCGACCCCAACGCCTGCCGGAGAAAACGCCGGCCGCGTAATATATTCACTGACCCGCTCAACCAAACCGAAACAGCTAACGCGTTCTACGCCACCGTCTCTCCAAACAGAGCGTGCCACCGCCCACGCCCGCGTAACCACTGTTCTCTCCGCAGAGGACGGGCGGTTGACTTCGCTCCCGCACACCCGTCACGTCCACCCTCTCTAGCGGCAACCCAAGCCTAGGTCTGTTCCTCGGTGTGAAGCCCTTGGGTCAGGCAGCCACCCGCGTGATACAAGTGACACTATACGTGCAACACTTAGCTACCCACATACAACATTACACACGTATGAACACACACACGTGCACACCACACAGGCACATAGGTTCTGTAAGGGACCTTTTTTTTCTTTTTTTGCGCTAGTTAGACTAATGCGCTAGTTAGTGTAGAAAAACCATTCCGATTATTAAATACTCATACGCATGGTCCACTCCTTCCTCCCAGGAGGAGGGGAACGTGCATATGAGTATATGTTAGTTAGTTCGAATTCTCGTAGGATTAGGGAATTCGTTAGATCGCGACCTTATCGCATTCGCGACGACTGCCCGAGCCGAGGTTCGGCCACTCTGGCACCCTCGTGCGGGTCGTCACAAACTTTCGCGACTGAGTGCCCTAAGCGCTCGCCCCCAAGTCCGGTGAAGCTGTAAAAGCCGCAGCGGCTCTGTTTTAGGATAGGGCCCCTAAGGCTAACAGTGTAGTCAGTTCAAAAAAAAAAAAAGTGTCTTTATTATTGTTCAAAATTGTGTCGAAGTTATTACCTATTCAAGCAGAACATTGTTGTCGAAAGTGAGAGTGAAGCTGTCCGGACGCCCCCGCGCCTCCTCGCCCCCGCACCACCAGTGCAACCGCGCCCCCTGCGCCCCCGCGCCACCTGAAACTCAGCACGCGACCTGCACCAGACGTGAGTACCCATTTATTCACTCCTTCCCTCGCCTTGTGCCACGTGCATTTTTAAATATCAAGTTCCTCTGAACTAGCGCCTATAGTCTGTTTGTTCCGGGTAATCTCCAAAACGGTTGGACCGATTTAGACGGGGCTTTCATTGGTAGATAACTGAGTTTATAGGGAGTAACATATGCTAATTTTATTTTAGAAAAAGTATTAGGGTCCGCACATTTAAAAAAAACTGGTCATAGTGAATCAATTCGGGCGCTTAAATGGCCTACGCTGAGTAAACCATGAGAGATATAGCAAATTAATTTACCAAACAATTGTAGACATTAAAAAGATCTACAAAAAGTTTGTTAAAGTATAAGTCTATCTTCTAAGGAACATCCACAATAAGCATTTTTGTCTTTAAAATAGCCGGGAGCGGGGGAGCAAGATTCGCGCGGGCATTCTGTAGTCAACGTGAGTGAAGCCACGGGCACAGCTGGTCGCTAATGAAATTACTATATTATCTGAGATAATGGACAGTCTTGTAAATCTAACCGATGCTATGGATAGCAATATTAAAATAATGTACGAGCGTTTTTCACGACTCAAAGAGACAAACATCTTAGCATTCCATGGATTCACCGTACGGGTGCCGGGTCCATCGTGTGGCAGACAGAGAGAACACGAGCAGTCCCCGGGACAGACCGAGAACGAATTCAGAATTTTTAAGCGAATTATATTTTGTATACATATTTCACACTTTTATTAATAATCTTAGAAAAATATATATTAATCTTAGTGAGATAGAGACAATCGTAGCCCTCAGCAAGGCATCTGTGTTATGACTAAGGCGTGTGCGTTGCGTATAGCCTCCAGGTGTAGGTAAAATAATTAGAAAGTCTTAGCGTATACGTGTGTAATCGTTGCTTTTGACAATCGAATATTGAAATACAAAAAATTGTTAACATTTAAATTTTGATCGTTTAGAAACGAGCTGCGGAGCGCAGTGTTGCCATTTTTGTTCTGTTGGCGAGTGAACAATCTGTATTAAATAATCTATTCTTAATTCCCAAGAAATAGTGTCTTTATTAGTAGAAATAAATAAATATGGTAATATAATGTAGAGTGTTAATGAACAGAATTTAATAAACTTAGAGCAGACGTTTATATAGTTCAAGGTTACTTTAAGGACCATGAAATTAGATTTGATGAAATGAAATTAGAATTGTTAACTCTACTTACACTTTTTTAAATTGTATTACTTACCTGTTTTCCATGATCCAGATAATCATTACATTACATAGACATTATTATTCCCGAATTCCCATACCTAATAGTAGAAGGTGAAAAATATTGCCCGATTTCTCAGCTGTGTAAGGAGATTACAACTGAAGAATATTTGTGTTCTATGGATGACCTTATACACTATACTGAAGAAACTTGTATCGAACAACTTCTGAGATATCTACAGAACTTGTCATTATGTTCCCCACGACGAGTAGATCCAGAAAGCTTAAAACTTCCGAGGATTACTCAAACCAGTTGCGTTGTTTATTCAAAGCACGATAACATTTTATCCTACGTTTGTGGAAAAGATCTAAGATGTTGCGAAGATCATAATAATATATATAATAACTATATATGAACCGTTCGATGCATCCATAGGTGGGGTACAAATCCACGCACAACGGTATTATCCACAAAGTACAGAGTATAGACCTGTAATAAATTTACCGAATGTCAAAGAAGAAGACCGAGGTTTTACCGTTGGAGACGAGGAACTTATGAAAATAAAAGGGATTCATTTAGAATGCATACACCATTTAAACTATATTTTGAAGAAAAGTGTAAAAAGTGAAAGTAATTAAGTGCAAAGAAATAGTGCTCTATGTAATTGTAATTATGTTATTTATTCTTGTCACTGCGTATATACTTACATCAAAATTAAAGAGTTATTGTAAGAGGCGGATTCCTCATCCGATTATGTAGCAGCAACCCGCCTCAACACACACCTAATCCACGACCTATGTAAATGTAAATCGATGTTCTCGGAAGTTTTGATAACTGATAACTCCCGATAACTTCGATCTAAGGTGGGAGGAGTTATATACCTATGTTCTCTTATCCAATAGCTCATACGATTCAGCTGACCCACCATCGTTCCCACGAAAGGACCAGACGCTAGATAAGCATATTTAGGATTTAGAAGAAGAATTTAGAAATTTAGTTTTTAATTCAGTCTAATATTGACCAACATACTGAATAGCTAAGAAAATGTAACTGAATGAAATCTTTTCTATTTTGAGTGTAGATAATACATTTACATTTATATTTATTTATGTATCCGAAATATCCGAAGTATCTGAAGTATCAGAAAGGACCTCTATAAAATGAAATATCTACTTAAAATGACTACCGTAGACCACTTTTATTTTGGTATAGTTTTTTCTCCTCCGTGAATTTATTGTCAATGTTTTTAGACTTCGTAGTTTTTTCTAATTTTCAAAGAGATCTATCTATAAACAAGATGGTGGCTCTTTTGTTCGAACTTTCTTTAATGGGAGTTTTTGCGGCAACTTTAAATGCATGTTTCCAGTTTATATTTGTAATTCATTTCACGTATTCACAACAACCAAGCTATATCACGTAAAACTCCACAATATACATTTTTTTTTATGGATACTCGAACAACATATGTATTAATTGACACAGAGCATATTTTACATTAAATTAAAATAGTAATAACTAACAGGAGCAAGACAAAATATATTATTATAATATGACAAAAGAAAATTGAAAGAAAATATTGCATATTATAGAGTCAAAAAAGCCTAAGTTAATAATATAATAATATTTATTTATTTCTGATTAACATCCAATATTGTTTGTTAACTTAGCCTATGTTAGTAAGGACAAAAACACATTTTACAAATATGTACACACACAAGCAAAATCAGTAATTTGCATAGGTACACACGCTTTTAATTAATTCAGTCCAATGGTGAAGGAACAAACTATCCGGTCTATTCGATAATATCTTCAGGACACCATTAGAGCTACCACACAGTCAATTCATAATGGAGAATGCTTTCAAACGAATAATAGCGTACATCCCTGATGCGCTACAGTACCGAGGCAGCCCCAACAATGCTATGAACACATTATTGTACTGTATACGCAGAGCATTGTAGGTAAGCTGAGTATATGTGGTCCAGAGGTTGCTGGTATAGAAGCACTGACAGTAGGCTTTGAATAGCAATATTTTTACGCTTGGTGTACAATGGGCAAACCTGCGAACCAGCATATTACCCCTCACCGACAACGCCCTGCGCTCTCTCTCTATGTCTCTGTCATCTTTCATATTATCCGTAACGTTTTGCCCGAGATATTTAAACTGCGAAACTCTTACCAAACTAGTGCCGCTAAGACTCATAGATAAGTTACAGGTAATAGCGTTTCCGCGAGGATTAAATATAATATATTTACTCTTATTAATATTATATTCAAGGCCAAACATATTAGCGTAAACTTCACATATTTTCAGTAATTTCCTGAGACCACTGATCGAAGGACTTAAAATCACCATGTCGTCAGCATAACTTATATTATTAACACATACTCCATCGATATAGCAACCGACATGCATGCTACCAAGTCTCACGATTAACTCATTTATGTACAGATTAAATAAGCTAGGTGATGTAAGGCCCCCCTGTCTTACCCCACATTCAAGCTTATATGCTTCAGAAAGAGTTCCAGCCCATCTGATATGATTAGTCTGATTGGTATATACTCAAAAACTGATGAAATTTCATTCAGTATTCCTGTGCTCCGTAATTTTTGCCACAAAGCTTGATATTTGATCATATCAAAAGCTTTTGATAAATCCAAGAAACATGCGAACACCGGCGTACTCCTCCTCATCATCATCATCATTTCAACCGCAGGACGTCCACTGCTGAACATAGGCCTCCCCCATAGATCTCCAGAGCGACCGATCTTGTGCGGCCTGCACCCAATGGCTCCCAGCGACCTTTATTAGGTCGTCTTTCCATCTAGTGGGGGGCCGTCCTACGCTGCGCTTTCCGGTGCGTGGTCTCCACTCGAGAACCTTTCTGCCCTAACGGCCGTCAGTTCAGATGTGCCCCGCCCACTGCCACTTTAACTTGCTAATCCTGTTGGCTATGTCGGTGACCTTAGTTTATTTACGGATCTCCTCATTTCTGATTTGATCTCGTAGAGAAACACCAAGCATAGCCCTCTCCATAGCTCGCTGAGCGACCTTGAGCTTTCTTACGAGGCCCACAGTGAGCGACCACGTCTCTGTGCCGTATGTCATCACTGGCAACACACACTGGTCAAAGAATTTCGTCTTGAGGCACTGAGGTATTTTGGACGAGAAGACGTCGTGCAGTTTCCCGAACGCTGCCCAGCCGAGTTGGATTCGTCGACTGACCTCTTTTTCAAAGTTGGACCTACCTAACTGGACTGTTTGTCCCAGGTAGACATATTCTTCAACAACTTCTAGACAAGAGTTCCCAACCGATACTGGGGTGAGCACCACATGGACATTCGACATGATTTTCGTCTTGTCCATGTTCATTTTAAGGCCAACCTGTTGAGAAACATTGTCGAGGCCATCGAGCATTGTGCCAAGATCTTCCAGCGATTCTGCCATGACTACGATGTCGTCAGCAAATCGAAGGTGAGTGATGTACTCGCCATTGACATTGATGCCGAGTCCTTGCCATTCCAGGAGCTTGAAGGCGTCCTCTAGAGCGGCGGTAAACAGTTTCGGAGATATTACGTCTCCCTGTCTAACGCCTCTTCTCAAAGGAATTGCCTTCGTGCACTGCTCCTGTACTCGGACCGACATGGTGGCGTTGTTGTACAAGCACTTCAACACTTCGATATATCGATAGTCAATACAGCACCGCTGGAAAGACTGCAACACTGCCCAGGTTTCGACCGAATCAAAGGCTTTTTCGTAGTCCACGAACGCTAACCATAAAGGCAGATTATACTCCTCAGTATTCTGTATAATCTGCCGCAGCGTATAGATGTGGTCTACGGTGCTAAAGCCTTTTCGGAAACCGGCTTGTTCGGGAGGCTGGAAGTCATGAAACTTGTGCTCGAGACGATTCGTGATGACCCTCGAAAACAGTTTATAAACATGGCTCAGCAACGAGATGGGCCGATAGTTCTTCAATAAGGTTTTATCACCTTTTTTGAAGAACAGGACCACCACGCTGCCGCCCCACGTTTCCGGCGTTTTACCCTCGAGTATAACGGAATTAAAGAGCTTCTGCAGGACCTTAAGTACCGGTGTTCCATCCGCTTTAAGAAGCTCTGATGTAATTCTGTCATCACCTGGCGCCTTATTGTTCTTAAGCTGTTTAAGGGCCATCCTAATCTCGTACAGGGTCATGTCGGGGATATTTTCGGTATAGTGTCGGGTCAGCACGGCTCTCGGATCTTTAGCCGGGCTGGTAACAGGCTTAGTTGACGAGGTATATAACTGCCCATAGAACCTTTCGATCTCCCTTAATACCTCTGGCTTGGTGGACGCTACGCTACCATCATCCATTTTCAGCTTCGTCAACTGGCTCTGCCCAATAGATGCATTCCTTGCGATCACTTTGGAGCCTTTATTCCGCTCTATCGTCTCTTTAATACTTTTGGTATTGTAAGACCTGATATCGTGTGGCAAGGATTTATGAATAGATCTATTGAGCTGCCTATAGGACTTAGCGTCATCGGAAGACTGTAGCGCCATACCACGCCGATCCGCCATGAGTTTTCGGGTTTGATCTGATATCTTTTGAGTCCTATTGCTACGATGAGTTTTAAAGAACTTAGACCCAACCGCATGGACAGTTTCTACCAGCCTATTACTAATATCATCTACGGAGACGCAACTATCTAGGCAATCGAATTGGTTTTTCAATTCGAGTTGAAAGCTCTCGGGGTTTTGGAGTTGAGCATTAGAGGGTCGGAGCGTAGACTTCATCAGGCGAGATCTTTCTATTTTTAGATTGATATTCAATGTGCCTCTAACCATTCGGTGATCACTGCCGGTTTTTACTCTGTGGATCACAGTGACATCATTGAATATTTGTCTCTTCGTGGTCATGATGAAGTCTATCCCATTTTTCGTGGAACCATCAGGGCTCATCCAGGTCCATTTCCTATGAGGTGGCTTCTGGAAGAAAGAGTTCATCATAAAGAGTCCCTCTTTCTCCATAAAATCGGCCAACCTCTGGCCCCTAGGGTTCCGTTGCCCATAACCAAATTGCCCCACTCCCAACTCTTCACCATCTCTTTTACCCAGCTTTGCGTTAAAGTCTCCCATTACAACAGTGAAGTGGGTTTTCGCGGTATGTATGGCCCTACTAATGTCCTCATACAAAACCTCCACTTCATCATCAGGGTGTGCCGAGGTCGGTGCGTAAACCTGTATGACCTTCAACGAATATCTTTTGGATATTCTGAGTATCAAGTACGCTACCCTGCTCGACACACTGTCGATGGTCACGATTTTGTTAAAGAGAGAATTCCGGACGATAAACCCGACACCACCTAGGGACTGTTGGTCGCTCTCCCTGTAATAGATCAAGTTACCGGATTTCATGATTAATGTGTCCTCACCCTCTCTTCGGACTTCTGAAAATCCTATAAGATCCCAGTGTAACTTGTCTATTTCCTCTTCCAGCTCGACAATCTTCTCGTCAGTCCTCAAAGTGCGATTATTATATGTTGCCAGGGCCAGTTGTCGTAGGGGTCGGTAGCTGGAACTCTTCCGGGGATTCTTAGCACCCCCTACCACGCCGTTACCATAGCCGCTACCAAAACTAGGAATAGCGGGGCCGCCGGGGACTGACTTACTCCTATCTGTGTAATATTTCACAACTGGTTTTAAAGTTAAAATAGCACTTTCAGTAGATAAGCCAATCCTGAAACCAAATTAGGTATCCTGAAGATTAACATAATCGTTTAAGTGTGACCTAAGCAGACAATCCAATACCTTTGCCATAATAAGTTGCCAGTGATATGGGCCTATAATTGCTCAACAAAGATATGTCACCAGTCTTATTTTTGACAATTGGTACAACAATAGTTTTCATTACATCTTGAGGAAGATAACCATGCCCTATACACAAAGAGAAAAACATGCCTACTACTCTTAGTAAGTGAACTCCAGCATACGGTAGGTGTTCAACACTAAGGCTATCATGGCCAGGAGATTTGCCTCTGGTCATATTTTTAATGACTTGACAAACTTCTTTAGCTGAGAAACGTACAAGCTTCTCACTTTCACGGGGCTACTATTATTAATTTGAGGTGTTATTTCCTCTGGTGATTCTATTCTAAAATAATTTTTAAAGAGTTCTGCTATGTTCTTTGATTCACTAATTCCCTCAATGCTGACAGGCTGATCAAGTCTTGGATTTAATTTGTTTGTAAATTTCCAAAACTGCTTAAAAAATTTTGTCGAGTGATAGGAGGCTAATATGTCCATGTTAATCTGGTCTTCATGAACTTGACACCACTTCAATTTAGACTTGAATATTTTCCTACTTTCACACATCTGATCATAAACATTTCCAGTTCTCGGTTTACAGTGTAATGTCTATATTTCATAGTATGACTTGGCCACTCTGTGAGCATCGCGAATATATTTATTCCACCCTACTATAACTTTTTTACGTTTAACAAAATTAGTTTGACAGCACAAGACAGCAGCCTCACTTAGTACAGTAACAATATTATTATACATATTATCTAAAATAGTTTTATGCTGTACATCAGTACACAATGACATAGCATCACAACATTTATCCATTTCTTCAGGCAAGTGAATATCCCTAAATTTTTTATTACATAATTGTGAATAAATTTCTATTTGTTCTGGACGTCGAACACCCCAGGTAATTTTGTCCTGAATTATATTATGTGGTATTTTTGGTTTTACAATAAGTAAATCTGACACAACTTCTATAGGATAATGATCGGACCAGTATACATTATAAAGAATATTAATCCTCGTAATAGTATTAAATGCTGCTTCCGTAGTCAAACAATGATCAAGCCACCGTCTGCAGACGGCAGCCATGCGCATCACTAACAAAAGTATAAGAGTCTGAGTTCATACCTAGTTTCTCAAAATCAGCACATTGCCACATTTGTTCTTCACAGAACTGTAGTAACTCCTCACAAAATAATTCCCGCGGGTGCGCATTAAAATCACCCATGATAAAAGCGGCTTCAACTCCAGCACTATCAATAATTGCACTCACTTTACCTAGGCATTCAGAAAATTCAATAAGATTGACATCTTTATCAACGGGCATGCATATACTAAAAGCTAATATAGAACGATTATTTGCTACCACTTTTATCGCTGCTATTCGCGGATTGTCACAATCCAACACAGAAACTGATGTAAACGACGCCTTACACCACAGGATCGCCACGTCACCATATGGACGACCACGCAGTATTCCAGCTGATAAATCCACAGCGGTCGTGCCCGTATACGTGAAGTCATCATCAATGGTTGACAATTATTGAAGGTCATGTTGCAATAACCAAGTTTCCTGAAGCGCGACAATGTCTGCCGACCTACATATACCCTTTATACACTCTGAAGATCGTTTTACATTTTTACAGTTAAATGTTACGAGTTTACACGGATATTGCATTATTTGTAGTTTCTTTCATATTCAAATTTCTTCTATATTTAAAATTAATGAAACGCCGAAAGGATATTCCATCGGGCCATAGCTGGTCTTCAAGAAACATATGGACTGTCTGTTTAGGAACCAAGAGTTTATAGCTGTGATAACCTTTATCTTGTTTCATAGTTATTTTTTCTAACTTAACTAGTTATTCCGTTTTCTCATAAATATAATTAATTATATCAGTAATAAGGATATAATGTCTTTTAAATCCTTTACAAGTTTATTATCTCGTCTTCTAACAATCTTTCGTTTAGCACTTGGAATAAATTCAAATAACAAATTCTTTGCTTTTTCCACTTCAACCGCTGAAAAAGCAGAACTACATATTCTGATGTGACATTGTACATCCATCACGTCTAGTTTGTTCTGTATAAACGTAAGAATCTCACAAATAACTATGTTGCACGAAGCACACTTCACAATTGACGTCATTTTAGCTGATAAAAACTTTATTTTAACGCGTGCGGCCATTACGCTGCCTGATAGATGACTGATGAATTAATAAAAAAAAACTACATAATGTCATTTCAAGATCCCGCCAAAAACTCCAGACCATAAATAACGCCGAGAAAAGCAATAGATTTTTTTTTATTACATCATTTTAATTTTTCAAATCATTAGTGTCATTTTTTCATCAAGTTGATTTTTGGCGAATATTCTGGAAACGTGCTAAAATAAGATATTTCTACGTAAAAAGTGGGCACTCGTATGCTAACAATAGCCAGACAGGTAGATACACTAGTGCTAACTAGAAAGGAAAATAAAAATACTTGATATTCAATATAAATTGATATTATATTTTGGTACACAATAACATTTCACGTTGCCGACTTTTGAAGCTTTAAATTCTGGCTTGGATCCAAGAATTGAAGGAGGTGACTCTCGCGAAGGCAGCCGGGAAACCGAGCGTGCAGCCGCGCTCAGCGCCGAATGACGTTATACCGATCTATTGAACAAAACATATTTACATTACAATAAACTAGAGCTAAGATCACACTCACTCAACATCAATGAAAACACGAATCTTTATAATTACTTAATAACTGAATAATTACCGAACAGTTACATAATTTAATATTTAGCAAACAAAGTTATCGTCTCCAGTCGTGGTGTCTCGTCAGTTTGTAAAGTATCATCTTTCAGATATCGCACAGTAGTGAGTGACATACCAGCACACGCTGTCCGCCGCTGGTGATGGAAAGGGGACCGCCGGAATCGCCTGGGCAAGTGCTTCTGCCGTTCGCTCCACTCACACAGAGAGTGGAGGCGATGATGTTGCCGAAGGACCGCGCACACACCGCATTCGTGATAACTGGTAGATTCACATGGCTCAGAACTTGGTTGTTGCCAATCCCCACGTCTAAAATAATATGGAAAAGTTAATTACCCATATCTATGAAATCTGTTACATTTCAAACAATTGCAATGTAATACGCACTGTCACCAGTTCTCCCGAAGCCGGCGGCCGTGGCAGTAGTGCCAACGAACTGGTTGTTCGCTAGATTCCCAAGAGGCAAGTTGATGCGGTTGATGACATCTGGTTAACAAAAACAATTTAAATTACTTCATGAAACTGTTATCACATGACCAATCATTAATAATATATGTGTGTATAGACAAATACTGACTGGTGTATCCCACCCAACCGATCACGATTATTGCGACGTCGTTTTGAATGGTCCGATGGTTCCAGCTGCCGTGCATCTGCACGTTGTTGGTGTTGATCCTGACGCCGCCAGAGAACAAGCGGATAGAGCCGAGCACGACCGTGAACTGCCTCGCCTGGTTGCGTCCGTCCCACCAGCAGTGAGCCGCCGTCACCAGCCGATTGTTGGTCAACAGAGAGGATCCGCACACAGATGTAGCACCACTCGTTAGAGCGATCACTAGACCACCCTGAAAGTAATAATAATAATTTATTTATGCAAAAAGTACAATTGATATACACCTAGAAACACAAATCAAAAATAACACTTTTGTGAGCTCCTGACTGCCAAACTAGGGTACCCTGTATCTTGGCAGTCGTTTTGCCTCCAAAATAGAAATATTCGCTTGTCGTTCCCATTACTAACGTGTTAATTTAATAAAAGAGAGAGACACTAAAAGAAAAAAATATATAAACACGTATTTATAATTGATTAATTTATGCAATTGATGGTGTCCTAAGGTAATTAGTGGTGAACTATATGTGTAAGTGTGCGAGTGTGTGTGTGTGTGTGTGTGTGTGTATGCGTGTGTGATTTTGTGAGTGTGTATTGTGACTGTATCTGTGTTGAAAGGTTATATGGGGTATATTCCATTTAAGTAATTTAACTTTTACTCCAAAATTTTGATAAAATCTTGTTATTACTTTTTACATTGGTAGTTTGTTTTTTCAAAGTTTCATAGAGAAAGTTAATTATGTACGAGATTAATTAATACCCTTGCAAAGAATAATTGGCAAAATGAATCCTATGTTTCAGGTAGTTCGGTGAATGGTTACTAAGAGTTGTTAGCAAACGGATAAAAGAAATGAAGTATACAGGATGGAAACAACGAACGGGTCATGGAGGAAAAGTACGTTAAGAACGATTTGATCGAGTAAAGGTGTTACCATGTGCGGGTGAGCTCCGAGTCCTGCGGCGGAACCGCCAGTGATTCTGCTCCCATCGAAGTCCAAAGCTTCTTCCGCCTGCTTGATGCGCGCTGCTTCTTGTATGCCCGCAGTCTCGTGGTAGAATCGCAGCGGCTCCTCTAAGGCGACTGCTACAGATGCGAGTGCGGCGAACAACACTAAGGACTTCATGTTGATGCTGCTGGGCTGTACTTCTGCTAATGGTCTCAGCTGGCAAAGCACCACCTTATATATCCCAAGTAATATGTATTGTGGCTGTATCTTATCATAATTACAAATCCATCAATAATGATGAATTGTTGTAATGTACACTCATAATGAATTATGAACACGTATGAATTTAAATTAGTAACAGGGTGGGTAAACATTACTTACTAAATAAACATTTTTATGTGTTTGCTTATTGCATTTGTTTTGGTATTTATATAATGATGATTTGCTGGTAATATGTTTTCAATATATCGCATGAAGAGTTGAAAAATATGATTATATGTGGCACAGTATTACAAAGGTGAAAATTTTGAAAACTTGTTGCTATCAGTTCTTAAAACTTTGCGGATGGCATGAAGCAGAGTAATAGCAGATGCAAGACAGCATGTTCATTCTTCAGCGCCAACCTTGAAACTATATTATATAAATAATTAATCAAGTGAAGAAGTTTTAAAACCTACTCGTAATATTGAATACAGTATCAAAGCGAATTGATAAAAATCTTTTTATTATTGTACCAGCTGTTCCCCGGGTCTCGGAAGTGAACCAGCTCACAGTATTAATGCTCGTTAAGAATACTATCCTGATCATTGAATAGGTCCACGACATAATTGACTTTCTATTGTAATATATAGTTAGCGTAGTGGAGATGCAGAGACGGGAAGTGTGACGGCACTCAGGAACAGTTGTTTAATCTAATCGACTTGTTAACTAAGGGCTTCACTATCCAACAGCTCGAGCGAAAATGTTATACTTACATGTATGAAGCGAGAATCCGTCTTGATAGTCGTAGTGTTTATAAAGTGCAAGAGCTCAACAGAGCATACCTGTTGCTATGCGCCCAGCCAATAGGATGCGGGTCAATAGTACGGTTACTAAGTACCTACGTATTTCTTAATCACATCAACGATTCTTCTATATATTAATATTAATAGTATGTTATTGAATATGACATATTGTTAGAGTAGACCGGCCATTGTAACACTATGTTAAAGGAGACGGGTATTTTTTGGTCTGAGTGTAATAAGCTGGATTATTGTGGTATAGTTTCCAAGAATTGTCATAATTTTTTTTATTGAAATTTATAACATCAACATAACTTAATGTAGACAATCAAAAAATCATAAGTAATTAAGTAATCACACAATCTCCAAAAGATATAAAATCTTTTAACAGATTTATACCAACGCAAAAATAGTCGAAATCCCTGACGTCTCTTCTGAAGAAGGATATTCCATTGAATAGGCTATATTTTCAACAACTTGCTTCGAAACCATAAAAAACAATAATTTGTTTGAAGAGTGTCTCTGCCCCAATTCTGGTGTACCCAGATTTTACACAACCGTTTTTTTTGTTATGTGCCACTTCAAATCAGGTGATATCCTCCATATTATCTCAGGATATCGACCTATTCCATTCACCTCTTGTACCTTTACTAAATCTGAATGTAATTACAGCGTTACTGAGAAAGAATTATCAACGAGCATAAACCATTGCAATTGCTGTTTGAATGCCACACTTAGTTGGTTCAAAGTCACTGAGTTGGAGTCCCAAATTAGGAGAATTCGTATACGACATTCAATATAAAAGTGCAAAATCAATACTGTGACAAAATCTAATAATTAATTTGTGTCTTATGTGGGCAGTCGGACCACCACTGTTTGCTAACAGATAACAGATGTCGCTAAATACATAGGCTACACTAAAAGTATCGGGAATGGAATATTTCCACTGTTCCTGTCATATTAAAATCTTTTTAATTGAAAACTCCTTGGTTTTAAAAATCGAATACAATTTATTTATTTAAAAAAAGATTCTCGGTCTTGTCACAAGGTTTTGTCAAACTTGTTTAGTCGTTGAGAAAATGGAATTGACTCGAGAAAATTCAAGAGCGATGATTTATTATGACTTTCGAAGTGGTTTAACACAAAACCAGTGTGTTGACCGGATGATTTCTGCATTTGGTGATGAAGCCCCATCCAAAACCACAATTTATCGCCTGGTTTGCTGAATTTCAACGTGGACGTGTCAAGCTCAGTGATAATCCCCGTCAAGGTCGTCCAAAAACTGCAGTCACCCAAGAAAACGTTGATTCTGTGCGTAAGCTGATTGAAGAAGATCGACATGTGATATACCGCGAAATTCAGGCAACTTTAGATATTGGCATGAGTCAAATACAAATAATCTTGCATGAACAATTAGTTGTAAAAAAGTTGTTTTCCCGATAGATACCGCATTCGCTCTGTGAAGAGCAAAAAGCGGCTCGCGTTACTTGGTGCGTCAGAACTCTTGAAAGATTCCACGCAGGATCCTCAAATGCTGTATACAACATCGTATCAGGTGACGAATCCTGGATATACGCGTACGAACCCGAAACAAAAAACCAGTCACGAGTTTGGGTGTTCGAAAATGAGTTAAAGTTAACAAAAATTATTCGTTCACGGAGTGTTGCAAAAAAAAATGGTGGCCACGATTGTCTCCAAAACCGGCCATGTTACGACTATTCCTCTTGAGGGATAAAGAACGGTTAATGCAGAATGGTATGCTAGCATTTGTTTGCCACAGATCGTTTCTGAACTCCGTAAAGAGAACGGCAACCGCCGCATCATCCTCCATCACGACAATGCGAGTTCTCACACCGCGCACAGAACAAAAGAGTTTTTAGAGCAAGAAAACATAGAATAATTAGACCATCCGCCGTACAGCCCCAACCTAAGCCCTAATGATTTCTATACTTTCCCTAAAATAAAGAATAAATTGCGCGGACAGAGATTTTCATCACCTGAAGAAGCTGTGGACGCCTACAAAACTGCCATTTTGGAGACCCCAACTTCCGAATGGAATGGTTGCTTCAATGATTGGTTCCATCGTATGGAAAAATGTGTCAAATTTCGCGGAGAATACTTCAAAAAGCAATAAATACATTTTTAAATAGTAATGTTGTGTCACTTCCTTGATTCCCGAAATTTTCAGTGCCGCCCTCGATTCCATTTTCAATATGAAAATAATAAATGAGATTACTTGGTGTTTAAAAAAAGTTACTTTATAAAACTATATTATAAACAGTAAAGATTGTAGGTTCTAAAATGCTACCCTGGGGCACTCGAAACCAGACGCTTGGGTTGTCTTTGATGCGATCACCAACTCTGTCACACTGGCGACAGTCGATCACACAACTGAGAAACCAGTCTGATGCAATGCCTCTAATACCAAATTATTCTATTTTTTTTAAATAAAATAGGAATAGAAATCATATGAAATGCTTTGGCGAGATCGATGAATACACCTAAACATCGCTTACCGGTATTTCACTTTTGTGAGATGATAAGTTCTACAGCTTGTTCAGTGTCACTCATTCGGACAACATAAACTGTTTTTATAAGATTTTTGAGAAGGAACTTCGTAATAATATGCTCAGGTCTGTAGTTATAGAGTCAGTCCTTGACTTGACTTCATTATTATAAATATGAGTTATTACTGCTAGTTCAGCAGTCCGGGAAATTTCATAATATTTATAAATGGTCCCTAAGCGTTTACACATAATATATTTGCTATAATTTTGAGTTCAGGTCATCTCACTATATACAACATACCGTTAATGATAGTAGCTCAGTATATAAGTTATCGAGAAATATAATAAACCTTCATGTTCTTTCTTCAAACATCTCCTTCTTCTATACATATAATAAAAACGTAACTGATCGATGTCTGTACATAGAAGATATATGAGAAAAACTATTACCGGGGGTCTCTATCAACGCAGCAGAACCCAAACAATGATTGTTAGAATTTTTGTCTGTTTGTCGGTTTGTCTGTTTGCCAACATTTGTGCACGCTAATCTCAGAAACGGCTTAACCGATTTGGAAACGGTTTTCACTAATATGTTGTGGTAAGTTTCACTTAACATTTCGTGTTTGTTTTACTTCAATAAGTTCTAAATAAAAAAAGTTATATCAATTTAGAAAATCACATCGAACATTTGTTCGATAAAAATGCTATAAAATAGCTTTTCAGTTGAATTAGCTGAAACTTTGAAACTGGTTTGTAAAATGATGATTATTGAAAGTTTAATAAAGTTGAAAAATGTACAGTTTCAGAGAATTTGGATATTTCCAATATGAGTTGACCTTAGATCTATATAATAAATCATATTAATAAGGGGTCACCCTAGGTTGGATCGTTTGCCGCATCGCTGCTAGGCAATTCATTCCGAAAAAGATCGATTCAAATCAAACTCTGATGTATCGATTCACAAAAAATCGAGGTTTAAAAGATCGATCTCTCCAAAAAAACCGACCTTTTTTATTCATTTTTCAGATTTGTGTTAACAATATAAAATACCTATTATAGAAAACAAAAAGGACACCACAACAATCGATCTTTTGTTATTTTAACTATGCTAAAGTATCAGTTAAAGAGAAATAAAGAAAGGTATAGAGAGAGAGATTCATTTCAAATTTATTATCAAAACTGTTGTTGTTATTCTGCTGTTGGGTAATTTACTGTTATGAATCGTATTTTAATTGGTAAATGACACCATAGATAAATGACATCAAATGAAATGGATAATTCATACTAATATTATAAATGCGAAAGTAACTCTGTCCAAAAGTATATCAAAAGTAAGTCTGTCCTATCAGTTGCATTTCACGCCTTGAAAAAGGCGATGAAGGTTTTTACGAAGAACGCATTAAACTAAATAGATATATATATTGTATTGTATTGTATAGAGATATATTGGACCTTGAAGAAAGATATTGGCTTAACTTATGCGGTGAAAATTAAACTTTAAGATGTGAAATAGGGGATAAAAGATTGTATGAAGACCCACTATTTCTAAATTTAAGGATATGAAAATTCAAATATTTATGCTTTTAGGCAGAAATAACACTGTTTAGGGTTTTAAAAAATAAGGGACGATTTACAATACAAATAAGACTGCACCCCTTGATACTAAGCAAAATGTCCCTGAGATATAAGCTTACATTATACAAGACATGCGTCCGTCCTATCATGACATGTAGCTGCGCTACATTCGCACATACGTCAAAGATCAACATTAACAAATTCCAAATTCTCCAAACTCGATTCTTACGTAAAATTAACAAAGCCCCTTGGTACGTTGTACGAATCGTATATTAGATATCTTATGCGATCGTACTTCAAAATGTGAATTCACTGCGTCGAATCATGTGAATCCGTTGGTGAAAGCTGCCGCAACTTAAACCCCAAAACCGAACATCCCCCGCGAACTATTCCGGCTGCAAATATCTTTACCGATCCCGTTTCTAAAATCGAGGAAATAAACAAATACTACTCCACGGTATCTCTAAACAAAGCGTACTCGCACCTACGCCCGCGAAACCATCGTTCCCTCTGCAGGAGACGGGCGGCTAATTTCGTTCCCGCAAACCCGTCACGTCCCCCTCTCTTGCAGAAACTCAAGCCTAGGTCCGTTCCCTCGGTGTAGAACCCTTGAGTCATGCAGCCGCTCACGCGATACAGGTGACACTACACTCGCAATTACGTAGCTACCACACCATACATACGTGCACCTTTATTTTCTTTTTTTATGATAGTTAGTTTCGATCATGTTTCCAGAATACTAAATACATATACACATGTTTATTCCTTTCTCCCCCAGGAGGCAGGAACATGTATATATGTGTGCGTTAGTTTAGCTCGAATGTTCTACGGATAGGGAATTAGTCAGTTTGCGACATTTTCACAATCGCGGTAAGAGCCTAAACCGAGGTCCGGCCACTTTGGTACCCTTGCTCACACTTTCGCGGATGAATGCCTTAAACGCTTGACCTCAAGCCTGTTGAAGCTGTCAAAGCCATCAGTTGTTCTATTTCTTTATGGCCCCTTAGGCTAACAGTATAGTCAGTAAGAAAGAAAAAAACCATATATGATTTTCTTTTGGTTTATCGTGTTCAGAGATTAGTCAGTGTATATACAGTAATATAGCGGGGTGGTAGGGATCGCGACCACCATACACATAGTGATAAACACATGTAAGATTTTCTTTTGGTTTGTCGTGTTCCGAGGTCAGTCCGTGTATATCTATACTATTAATAATTTAATAAAGCGGACGAGTTTTTTTGTTTGTTTGTTTAATAACGGTAATCTCTAGACAACTGGTAGCAGTGGGATTCGAAAAATTATTTTTGTATATGATAGCCAGATTCACGAAGAAAGAAGTATAGGTTATATGGAACTAAGCTAAACCTCTCAGGTAGCCTTAAATATTGATTTTTGTTAAGTAAGTTGAATTGAAAGTGTTCCCGAACTGCTTTATCCGCGTGCGCTGGCGTAATGGTGAGTGATACGTAAATACAATATTTTACAAAAATATTGATGCTTAGTTTATCTTAAAAAAGTATCCGGTAACATATGCCTATTTCTTAATAGCTTAAGCCACAATAAAGTATTTTGCAAGATTTTTGTTAAAGATTATAAATTGATTTAGGTATGAGCATTATTATTAGGCTTATCATATTAATCCTTACGAACAAAAGTTATTTCATCATAAATACACATAGTTTAAGAAATAATGAAGAATTAATATAATTTGTACTTGCGGGAAGTGAGAACAACTATGATAGACTACACGAGTCCGTCGCGTTGGCAGCGCGGTGTTTGGCGGATAAAGACACGGGTGAAACCGAGGGGCACAGCTAGTTATCCCATAAAAGTAAAGTATAAACTAAGTTTATTTACATAAGACAGTAAAGCAGTGACATTCTACTGCATACAATAAAACAAAACAGTTTGTAGTTGACTTATTATTTACTATTACTATTCGTGTAAAATTGTATTATTGTACAATATTTAAAAAATAAAAAACACTGAGAACCCAATCATATTTAATTCACGATGAATTCTAATTAAAAAAAAAAAAAAAAACAATAATTTAACCTGTAATTAGGAAATTCCCAAATGTTGTTGATATTATTATATTATCAACACATCAGTTGTAATTATTATGTAAGTGTAGAGGAAGCACGATCTGTGACGTCACTAGCAGTGGTTCCGCATAATATTGTTTGACGGTAAACATGTGGTCAGGTCTATTCTGGCCCTCAGCTTCCAGGTAAGCTGGGATGGTCGATGTACTAGGATCGAGGATCTTTTACCGCATACTAGGTAACTGGAACGTAAAAATAAAAGAAGACTAACACCGGGATCACGGCGATTACAACTAAATAGTAAACATACGTTTACTGCTGGCTTTCATTTCATATTGGCTTTAACTAAATTACCACTGTATATTTCAATAAATATTACCTGAATCTGCTCGTTGTTATATTAGGTCTAGTGGTTGGCTTATATTTATATTAATATCTTAATACTCTGATTTACTTTATATTATGTAATTGTTTATTGCTTAATTTTCAGGGCATCGGTTAAGTTAATATTTTCGTCCGTTTTGATATAATTTATAATACGATCGCTTTAGTTTAATATACAATGTTTCATATATTTTTATCATATTTCATTATAATACAATTTATTTAATCAAATAAAACCTATAGGTAGTTCGATGTCTCAAAGTAAAAATTTAAAGAATTAATAGAAAAAAATATATTTAAAAATGATAGAAAAACGATTGTCATTATACGATAGGCTTTTGAATAGTAAAAACTGATATTTTGAAAAGTTTGGGAAAATAGTATAATCATTGATATTTATATATTTTATTTGGTAAAGTTATTACCAACAATAACAAGTTTAGTTAATAGTACCAAACGAATATAGGAGTCGGAAGTTTCAATCCGAGCTATTTATTAATTGCATTACTAAATTCTATTTTCATGGAATCAATCTCACTTCGAGCCTGCTCAACGGCACAGCGGCGGTTCCTGATCTCAACTTGTATTGCGTTGATTATACTGATTGATACCTGACGTCGCAGCTAAGGCGCCTCAGTGTGTGGCGGCAGCACTGGCACCTGTGTTCATGTTATCCATCACGCCGCATCGCGCTGCAACTGCGCCGCCAGCACACCCGTGTAGGCTATCTCTGTTCATAGTTACTGCTCCGCTCCTAAGAGTCGCAGCGTGAAGTTATATAGCTTATAATCTTGCTTAATACAGAGGCTATAAAATACAAAAATAATATGTTTCTCGGTTCTCGTCGGGCGGTTAGGGTTCGTTCGCGTCTCTACAGTACTATATAGTCAAAGACCCGAGTCCTGTGTTTAATTGTTTTAATTTTCCATTATCTCTTAAACTATATTCCACCTATACTGATCTATTTTTATTAAATATGATTCAGAGCACGCAAGGGATACTTCGTTTTTTATGGTTAATTGTTTATTTGTGAGTAATGTATTTGTTTGATACATAAGGAATTTCAAAATTAAAATATGATAGTTTTATAATCGATAATGTGACTAAATCTTCAGATAATTAATGGATGGTATAAAGATAAGAAACTGATTGTAACGATCCGCGGATTCCCACCTCATAAGCATCACATCGATTATCCGATTACAGATAACAGAATGACAGTCACATGTCCTACTTTAGATATCGAAATAATAAATACTGTATTTAGTCGCAACAAGATTTAGATAAATGAAATCCTTGATAAGACTGTCCTAAGTATATAAAGAGAGCGCTTTAAGTGCTGCGAGCGCTGTGAGGTCCACGCAGTACGCATTGCTGAGAGCTCTTTACATCGGAACTAATTGTAAACGAGATATTTTAATAATAGATTTTTTATTTATTCAAGTAAGATGACAGACAAGTTTACTGCCAGCCTCACGGCAAGTGGCACCGTATCCTAATTGGGCGCTTGGCCTCGGCTTGAGCTCTTGTCGTAGTTACAATAAAGTCGCGAACTGGCCTATTGCCTATCCGTAGAAATACGAGCTCAACTAACTATACATATGTATACACTATCTAACCTGCGCATATTCGTTTACGTCACATGACAGAGAAAGAGAAAGAGGGGGTTAGAGAGAGTGGGTCGCAGGCAACAATACAATTCTAAAGTAGCTGAAACTTTTGTTTTATCTACTAACTATTGAGCACCATTGAAAATTTGGTACCTACAGCACTAATTTGAAATAATGCGAACGAAACCAGGAGAAACATTGTTTATATGTCTGTAATGGGTAATATTTATTGGTTAATTTGAAGATTGATTTAGTGTTTTTTATTATCTATATTCAGGAACTATAGTAAAATTCTTGTGATGAGTAACGTATTATATTTATTTCGATAAGGATTAATATCATGTTTATAAGACCACCTTCGCAAATAGTGCATTATTTTAGAACAAGTTTTATTACTATAAAAAGGTTATATTGAGTGAACCATAAAAGGTAGACATATGTTTTCGCGAATTTTTTAAGAACTTCTTAGGAGAGACAATTCTGTTACACATTATTGTTACGTAACTTTCACCACTTACGCAATGCACAAAATTGAAGCTAAAACTTTTCAGCTTTATACTATTAGATTAGGTTAGTAAAGATGTTCCTGCCTACTGAGTGTATATTATGTATTTAGTGAACTGTCAATTTTTGTCTGTCTAACTAGTACAAAAAAAGATAAATGTCCCTTACAGAACCTGTGCTCCTGTGTATTGTGCACGAGTGTGGGGTGCAGTGTAATGGTGTATGTCGGTGCCCAGTGATTATATAGCGCGAGCGGCTGCTAGACTCAAGGGCTCCACACCGAGGGTACGGACCTAAGCTCGAGTTGCCGCAGGAGAGTGTTTGCGGTAGCGAAGTTAGCCGCCCGTCCTCTGCGCAGAGAACGGTGGATTCGTGGGCTTGGGCTCGAGCACGATTGGATTCTAGGAACGGTCGTGTGCTATGTTATATGTGAAAAGTGAAAATCTGCTATAATATGTAAGAGGAAGGCATAAAGTATAGACTTGCTTTATTCTGACTGTAACAAAACTTATGAGTTTACGACGACATCCCACTTTTAAATCTATACAACAAATAACCGCAGGGGAGGCGAGAAGCAGTTTTTATTTGCCACCAGCCGCGTCGCCAGCCGCGTCGCCAGCCGCGCCGCCAGACACGTCGCGCCGCTCGCTGTTATGTAATCGAGTCACATAACTAATGTATTATATTCTTTATTGCATAAAAAAGTACTAATGGAGGACTAAATGGTGAAACGCATTCTCTACCAGTTTTCCAGGGGTGAAAGAGAAAGGTATAAGCAAGGTGTGCATAATATTTAGTAAAAAAAAGAAAAATATTCATGTATGCAATTCACACGTGGTAGAAGTGAATCTATGTTTTTTTTTAATTCAGAAAATTATCAAATACACAGTAATTTAAAGTTTATGAAAATGTACATACAACTACTCACATTCATTATTCACAATATCATTTTCAATTAAGGAATCACCTTGCACATTTGAAATATCCATGGGAATATCATCTGAAAAAAGTACAAAACACGGTTGTTGTGATGCTTTTTCCCAACTAATGACTAAACAAAGTGGGATCTTCTGACAAGATTTTCGCTCTCTTGTCAGAACTATCTAGGAAGATTGTTTGACATCTCAAAGTTCGTACTTTTCGATGTTCGTAGCTACCGTGTAGTGTTGGAATTTGCAACTGTTTTATTTTAGGCCTCTTTGTGACAAAATGCAAACTTGTACTTTGGCAACGTAATTTGCAAAATCCATAATTTTATTTTATTAAAGTTCTCATTTTAGCGCCCTCTATTGTTACTTCTGTGCGAACTGAAAATGGTGTAATTTCTCATAATTAATTAATTAATTCAAAATTATTCCCATACTGTTTGTACAGAGACTGCTAACCGAAATAATTTCATTTTTCGACTAAAGTAACCTAACACAATTTCAATCAGTAACAGAATGTCATAAGTGTTGTCTAAAAAGTTTTTGTTTCGTGCCTTATTGCTGAGGTTATAAAATTCATTATTGCGTGGCAACAAATAACTTTTGTACCATTTTACCATTGCCTAAAACATCCCTATCTCATTTTCTCCCACGTTAAATCTTATGAATTCATATGTCTGTCTCTTTTTATTGACGCTTTTTCGTTTCATCGACTTTCAAGTCACAACGATGCCAAAGAAGTTTTCACTTAAAAAAAAAATTTAGTCAATATTTAATTGCTTCATGTATTGTATCTTTTTTGCTGGCTGTCTGAAAGTATTTCTGATGTTTGCTGGTCAGCTGCTATCATGGTATTGTTTGTCGCCAAGCACTCATAGCACTCTATGGTTAAAACTTAAGAATATATAAGAAAGTTGATACAAACTGGCGGTACATTGTGTTCGATTCACGAGAACTCATCGATACTACAATAATAATCTAAGAACAATATTTGAGATGGAGACGCTCTCGGGAGAGAGCGATGGTGGTGTAGTCGGGCGGGGAGGGGGGTGGTAAGGTCACTTGAGGCTTTCCACTGTTATGCTTTCATCCTGTGCAAGGAGTTTGTAGCGGTGTTACTTCGCCATAGAATCGAATGAGACGCCGCTTTTAAAAGCGTTACTATCAAAAGTCAATTTAGCCGGGGAGAGTAGCCCAGAGTGCCGCATGTGTGTGTGTGTGTATGTTGTGCGCTCTAGTTCGGTGTAAACATGTTGCTTGAGCTGGCGCATGTTTCATTCTGGGATGTCTTTAAATAAGCAATAACAATGATAATAATAGATTTATTTATACAAAGTACAACTGATTTTATATTTACAAATACAAAAAAAAAAACATAACACTTTTATGAGCTCCTGACTGCCAAACTAGGGTTCCCTGTATCCTGGCAATCGGTTTGCCCACAAAATAGATATACTAATGGTTGATGTTTACATTACTAACAAGTTGTGTTGATACAAAACAAGAGATAAACACTAAAATAATAATAAAAGTATAAAAATAATAATAATGCTACCAATATGTACTACAACTAACAGTAGATTCTAGGAAAAATAATATAAACACATATTTATAATTGATTATTTAATATTGCATATATTTATTTAAAAAAAAAAACAAAAAGTTAATAGTCAGTGGAACCACAACGCCGGAGATGGGGAGATGGATGGGGAGCGGGAGGGGGAGGGTAATAGTTTCAACGTATTTGCTTTCAATTGACTTACTATTGTTAATATTCTGATATGGCTCGTGACGCAATGGTACGCCTTACAATTGTGCAGCAAGGTCACGGGCCTGGACTCCGAATAAAACATATTTATGAGTACTAATGGTTTAATTACAAATTTCAAATCACTTATTGGATAAGAAAAAGTGAATAAAATTCCATAATGGACGTAGATATGTAGAGTGGATCCACATCCACATCTGCCCACGCAGATCTTGTGAGAGCAGAGCGTTATGTTGCTATACAGCATTTATAATCCCACGAAGTACAACGATAATTCTTATGTTGCTAGTTCATTGTTTTTAAAGTAACTATATCAACCCATCAGAGCTAACCGTGAAACCGTACGAGTCAAAATACGTATTTATACGTTTTTAATTTACGTCTCTCGTCGGTCAACCGAAGCGCTTATTTTTTGTAATTTGTTCGCAATATTCATTCATCTTATATATTCTTGAATTATATAATGATAATAGTAAATTATCGAGAATGTTGAATAACACTAAATATTTCAGTTGAAAAATGAAAACCCTCAATTCATTATTTAAAATATTATGATTAAAATAATTTTAACATAAACTGTATAAAACAGCACAAAAATATATGATGTGTAGCACGTGCCAATTATTATTTTTTAAGAATTGACTATACATGTGGCTATGAGAGCCCTAGAGCCTGTGTAACGCTAGACGTATGACGGTTTGGCGGTGCACTGAGCGCTGTTGGTGTGAGGGAAGCTGGTAACACGCGGGCGGTGGGGCGGGGCGTCTAATACTGCCAACTTACTGATTTTGTCACTAAATTTGGTGACTTTGGATCATTTTTGGTAATCTATTTAAGTCGTTTAGCAAATTTTAATTTTTTAGTAATTTGAATCATACCTCGTATATTAATAAAATTTCTGTTAGTTGTCTGCTATATATTAAAAAAATATACTTATACAACATAGATAAATGAAAGTAAACTAAATTATCTTCTTGATAGTAGTACTGGCAACATTATTATGGATGTGAATTTGGTACCTACGAATAACATATGTATATAATGCAGTACGTGTACCTTTATTTTCTAAGAATTTACGTGATTTAGGTTATTCTTTGTTGCTGAATTGTGAATTCCCGACAATAAAACATATTACCATTTATTACGACTGTACACTGATTTCAAATAATAATAATTCAAATAATACTTGTTTACTGCGGTGTTCAATAGTATGATTTTGTAATCGTGACAGCTCCACCGATAATGGAATGATATATTCAGAAATATAGACAAAACAAACTGACACTGATTGTTATTTAATCAAAGTTAAAAGTTAGTTAAGGATAAGATGTTATGGGTCTTATATTGTAACATTTGATCGTTTCATGTTTGATTTTAATTAAAAATAGAATATCATTTATATTTTGTTATTGAACCTTTTCATTTTAAAATGAGGTTGTTGTTTTAGGAAACCATTTGTTTATTTTATTTTAGCAATAATTTAATATAAAAGAGATAAAAGAATGGGTTTATCATAAATATAATTGTTTATATGAAATAATCTATGGTTAGCGATTTGTGGTGACTTTTTGAAGGACGAATTAAGTTAAATCTGGTGACTTTTGGGACCTGGTATAGCGAATATTATTTTCGGCAGTTTGCAGCACTGGGGGCGTGGCGACAGTGTCAGCGGCGCTCGCATGCGAGGCGGGAGTCTCGTGTCGAGCTCCGGTCCGACTGTACCTCCTGTAGCGACAGAGATCGTGTTCCACGCGACTCGGACTTAACTACTTCCAACTAATTGCGGTAAACATATTCAAGTTTGTATCCACATACTTATAAGTGTTTACAAATAATTTCAAATTGAAACTCATCACTCAAACACAAATCAAAACAATTATAAGTAGACGTGTGACATTCAGTTGCATGTAAGTGAGTAGTTTGTGCAGTGTGTGTGGGGGCTGTAGCGAGCGCGGGCGAGTGCGAGTGTGTGCGGTCGCTCTGCACTATCCGCAGTAAGTGTCTCCTTCTCTCTCGCATACTTGTAAAGTAAGTAAGTTTTATTACAGTCAGAGTCTAGTGTTATTTGGGGATATTGACTAGAGTCCAGGTTGCGTTGCTCTGTACCAGACGCACGCGCCTGCATCGCGTATTCTCGTAACCGTAGCGCGTAGTGTTTCCCCTGGGTGCTACCGCGGGCCACGCACTCCGACATACTACGTTGTAGCACGCACCCTATTCTGGGTGGTGCTACGGCGTAGCACGTATCCACACTATACTCAAATGTTACATTATGTGGTGTGGTATTATTGTATATTGTTTAGGGTTCCGTAAATCAGGCCCAAACTGTAGGCAATGACTATCGGGAGATCATGTCAATCATATTAGAAAGAACTTTACCTTGCCCTCTAGAAACTATATTATTGTTGATTGACTGCGACGGAGAAACGTTTGAAACGGCGTCACGTTACGTTACGAGTTACGCGTTACGTTATGCGATACGTTATGTTCCTGATGTTACGTTTAATTGTCTAAAATGTGGAAAGATTAAGGTTTTTTTTATTGAATAAAAATATCTTAAGGTACGGATTTCTAAATGTTGTATGAGAAACTGAGATACTTTCTGTTCGTTCTCTTCTGTTTGTTTGAACAGCTATCAGTCAGATTTGAACAATTCTTTTGCAGATAGTTAGTGCGTTTATTGAAAAAGATTATAGATTCTATATATCTTCACTCAACTACTCTAAGAACCGGGGCAGTGATCGTAAATGAAACATACAATATGTAGGCAACTACGTCTCATATATATGAGACAGGCTTGTATAATACACGTGTAAAGTGGTAAATCCACGGGACAGAGCTGTACAATCTATACTAATATTGTTTTCTGTTTGTTTGTATGCGCAAATCTCTGAAACTATCAGTCGCATTAGAAACATCTCTTTGATGTTTATAGCGTATTATAGCGTAACTCGAAGAAACGGTGAACCGTGCAGTAACCGTGAACGTAAAGCAATGTTACTTACCTCTTAATATACTATAGAGGTAAAACCGGGGGCACATCTTTGAATATTTTTTTATTTAGGTAGTATTCCTACTGAAAAAGTTTTCAATGAATTTTTAACGAAATCATAAACTTTTAACGAAATCATAAACTTTAATTTATTATACCTACCCAGCGGGGAATCACTATTTTTGATAAAGAATTAACAGAAATATGGTATTGCCAGCAAGTGGCATCTTCGAGAATTAACCTGTATAATTATAATTGATAATTATTATGCATATTGAATTTCTAAAATTCTTGCCACATCACAACAAGTCCCCACTGCTGATGATCTTGGCTACGTAGTGTGATTATTTTCGAAAATTTTGAAAAAAAAAATTTATTATTTCTTGTCACACAAATTACGTAGCTGACCGTCCGTAGGAGGTTTTTAAAAGAAAGGCGATTTTTGGTCCTTTACAAAAACTTATAATAAAATTAATTAATTACAATATATAACTTAAACTAAGGTGTGAACCTCCAAGCTCAGGCGATCGAGCGAGATTGTTCTTCTGTCATTCTTTCATTGTCCAACGAAGTGTTCATTTCACCTGGTCAGCGATTTCCGATAATTCACGTGGGAACTTGCATTGTAATTTGAGTCCGCGTTACCTGGTTCTGGGTAGTAGAGTACGTTAGGTAGGTAGGACAGTAGGTAACACACAAAAAAATACAAACAAAAAACATAATAAACAAATCATAATAAAGATGAAATGTTACACGAGTTTTGGATTCAGCTTTTGTCGCTTGTGACGGAAAGTCATCAAACGAAGCTGTTTCTCAGCCAAACTTTCAGATTTACCGCAATAACTTTAATAATCATGTAAAAGATAGATATTATCGACGCTTTAAATATTCAAAGTAGTCTGTGAGTTCAAATATCCAGATTTGAAAACAAGTGTTTCTAATATATATGGCTATTGATCTTTGCTGCATTCGCAGTACGTGAGATTCGTCAGTTAACAGATATTGCCATCGCTAGGTTAGTCTACTTCGCTTACTTTCATAGCTTAATGTCTTACGGTATTTTGCTGTGTGGTTCAGCAGCTGAGGTAGATACTATATTTATATTACAAAAGCGGGTAATTGGTGTAATTTATAACCTGAAACGTAGTAAACCACTAAAGAATAAATTTCAGGAATATAATACCTTAACTTTGCCCTCCCAATACATCCTTAATAACTTAATGTAAATTCGTTAAAACTTAGTCAAGTTAAATTTTTAAAGACCAACACAATATTAATTGAAATATAGATAAATTGGGTTTACCGTGTTTTAGACTTAGTAAGACCAATAGAAGTTTTTTAAGTGTTAGGTTTTATAACAAGATCCCGAAGCACGTTACTGATTTACCTGATAACAAGTTCAAGGACCATGTCAAGCAGGTTTTACTATCAAAAGGTTATTATAGGGTCGATCATTATGTATTCACATGATGTCTGGAGTTGATTCACTCTTTCTCTCTCTGTGCATTCATGAAATTATAAATTATCAATATGGATCTATTACTGCGTCATACATTACTTTATTATATGTTAACATTATTATACTGCTGAAAAAAGAAAAAGATAAACCCGATCGAGTTTCTTACCGGTTTTTCTCGATGTCTGGGATATTTGTCCGAACCGGTGGTAGTGTTTTGACGTTCATAAAAGTCGAGTTTTTGGCAGGATCTTGAATTGACATTGTTATATTTTGATATTTAGACTCGTCTGTATTTCAATTAATATCACGTTTAGCTATTAGTACTTATTTATTATTCTTATAAAATTAAACGTGACACACTACTTTTTACATATCACTCAGAGACAAAGGCATAGAGTACAAACATTATTTCATCAACTCCTTACAGACTAAAAATGTGAATAGATTAACAGATACTACAGACATGTTGTAGTTTTTATTTTTAATTCTTTTACTTAGGTTTTTGGCCATATGTTATGTAATATTGGTGGTGTTTTGCGTGATAAAGTTTGGATTTGTGCATAAGTGAAGTGGATTATAAGTATAAACTGAAAGCATGCATTCTGGGATCCCACAAAAACTCCTTAGGTCGTTCTAACAAGAGAGCCAACAGCTTGTTAGACGCCACTTTGAATAAAATACCTGCTACTACGGAGGTTTGAAAACATTGACACTGGCAAGTGCTTTTGCGATGCCAAAACAAAAAGAAGAAGAAGAAAAGATCAAAGTGGCCAGTTCAACAAAAAGCTAAATTCTTGATATGTAAAGAACAAACACATGTGACCTAATAACACGTAATTACTGACTGTTTTTTTTTTGTTTACTACTTACTGTCTGTTGGATCGCTGACTGAGTAACGGTTTGGATTAAACGTGAGGCTTGACAATGTAACGCTTGGCTTGTTTTACTCACATTAATAGATTAATAATTGGTTTCCGCTGGAAAAAATGCTTTGATTATGTGAAAGAAATAAAATGAAGTAGAATGGAAAATGTAGATAGAAATCTCACGGAGTAGGTCGGCGGGGTGCGGCAGGGCAGACTGGTAGCTCGCTGGATTTCTCCCGGTTATTATTATTATTATTGTTATCTCCTGTTAGCTTCGCCAGGAACAGTAATGCAATAAGATGGGAGATTATGAAAATTGCACGGACGATATGACTTTAAATGCAAATAAAAGAAGAGTTCAAACAACTATCGCCGTTTCAGTTTTCACTATGCTCGCGGGTTCTGTTATGTGTCCATACAGTGGACAGTGAGCAGTGCGCAGTGAACACAGATTGTTATCTCAACTAGAATAATTCACTAGAAAATAATTTCCTAAATGCATAAGTAGATATGATTCTAGTAATAAATACTACTCTGTCATAAAAGTGTCGGGAAAAGATCAATAATGCACAAAATGTTAATTATTCATTAAAATTGATTTGATCGCCTTCAAAGTATGCTCCTTCAGAAACGATACACTTACGCTAAAGAATAACCCAATCATCAAAACATTTTTAAACATTTTTTCCGATATTGAGTTTAGTGCTCGTCACGAATTCTCCTTTATGTCTTCTATCTTATGAAACCGGGTGCCACGAAGTGGTAATTTGAGTTTAGGGGTAAGAAAGAAGCCGGCTGGAGCCATTTCTGATGAATAAGGTGGTTGCCCGATAGTATTTGTTGAGGTTTTGCTCAAAAATTTGTTCACAATGATGACCTTGTGCGAAGGCGCATTATCGTGGTGCAAATCCAAGAATTTTCTATCCACAAATCTGTATTTTTTCAGTCGAATTTGCTCTCTTAAACGTCGCATAACGCTCAAATAATATACTTTATTTACCGTTTGACCTACCGCGATAGTCAAAATGACTTTGAATTTTCATCGACTTTGGCGTGGTTTTTTCAGTTTCGGTTCAGTTGGAAGGCACCATTCCGAAGCTTGTTGAATAGTTTGAATGTCAAAATCGTAAACCCACGTCGCGTCACCACAAATATTGAGTTTCATAAATGTTGGGTCGCAATTGACTCGTTCTAACATGTCCTCATCGACTCTTATGCGATTGAGTGTTCGGAGAAAAATCAGGTATTTTGGGACTAGCTGAGCGGCAACATGTTTCATACAGATCGACTCTTGAGACACAGAAAGTTCAGCGGCTATCTCTCTCAAATTTGAATGAGAATTTTCAGTCACTATTTTCTTCAGTTATGCGATGTTAACTTCAATTGAAGACGTTGATGGCCTACCAGAGCGAGGCAAATCTCCCAGTATATTTCGACTGATTTGAACGCTTTCTACTACTCATAAGAACGTGTCATTGACGAATTCGATTCACCGTAAGCTTTTTGTAACATTGTCAGTATCTCCGAACACGAAATTCCATTGGCGATGCAAAATTTAAGACAAACTATTTGTTCGATGTTTTTGTCCATTATGAAACTCGCAATACACATAAGATATGAATCTAACTAAAAACAGCACTGTATTTGATCTAAATGCCAGATGCAACTCAAACTCCGCACCAAAATGAAAAACACCTGGGCCAATCTAACAACAACTAACTTTTTTGACAGAATGTATATGTATTTATTTATGTACATAATGTCTATTACTGTGGTACTTAGATGAACTGGTAACAATGCCATCTGTTACATATTTCAGCATTCTTTTGCTGTAGGTATTGCCTCTCGTATCTGTATTGACTTTACTGGTATAAATAGGATAGGCACTCTCTCCTCAGTAGTCAGAAATCCTTTGCAGTAAATTCCATATTTGGTCCTATGGGAGACATAGAGTTATCATCAATTATTTAATTAATCGGTTAACAATTAATGAAATTTAGAAAAATTTGTAATTCTTGTTTTACGATTCCCAGACGTGTATATAAAATTTTCATGGCCAATTAAAGAGTTGTTGATGACTGATGATGTGGTTTATGATAATTAACAGATCAATGAAAGGTCAAGTCCACTAATGGAAGGCAAGAGTGAATTATGAATATTAATGTATAATGGTGCGAAAGAAGAAATACAATGTTACAGAAAAATGAAGGAGTGAAAATGAAATGAAATAAGCAGAATATAAAGCAGTGTACTTTCTAAACTATGAAAGTATCGTACTATAGTAACAGGTAATAGCGAGTGGTGAGTGGTTAGTCGTCACGTCGCGAGAGGCTCGCATTATAGAGCGCGCCAAAACAGATACAAGGCTCGTTATTCGAGTGAGTACTGTCTGACTGCGTCGAGAACCGGTGCGGGCTCGCAGCACTACGTCACAGCTGAACGCGCGATGTCTAACGTGTACATTTGTGAATCATGACATCAGACTGTTGACATGCTTACTCACTGTACTGGCGAGTGACGTCACCTTATGAGACTCTTTCTCTCTCAATATTTACAAACTTGCTGTTCTCGGATGAGGCAGGTCCGTCCTCGGTGTGAAGCCCTTGGGTCAGGCAGCCGCCCGCGCGATACAAGTGACACTATACGTGCAACACTTAGCTGCCCACATACAACATTACACACATATGAACACACACACGTGCACACCAAAGAGGTGGGTTCTGTAAGGGACCTTTTTTTTCTTTTTTTTTGCGCTAGTTAGTGTAGAAAAACCATTCCGATCACTAAATACACATACGCATGTTTCCCTCCTTCCTCCCAGGAGCAGGGGAACATACACATGAGTATATGTTATGTAGTTCGAATTCGTAGGAGTAGGGAATTAGCCAGATCGCGACCTATTCGCATGCGTGACGACCGCCCGAGCTGAGGTTCGGCCACTCTGGCACTCTCGTGCGAGTCGTCAAAAACTTTCGCGGCTGAGTGCCCTAAGCGCTCGTCCCCAAGTTCGGTGAAGCTGTAAAACCCGCAGCGGCTTTAGGACCCCTAAGGCAAACAGCGTAATGAAACCATTGTACAGTTCTATACCATGTCAATCGAGACACTGTGTCAGCCCACTAACACTCAGGGTTAGACGCATGAGCTACTCGGTTGTCTGACAATCACTTATAGTATTACTTACTAAGATGCTAAAGCAATCCTTTGTATAAGAGTAATTACTTAAAATACCTAGCACTCTATACTTAATATGATTATAAAAATAATATATTTTCAAAAAAGCAGGATAGATCACTTGAAACCACATATCTGTATTTACCTGTAGAAACACTGACATATGCGTTCGTTTGTGTGCGGTGTTGCCAGACTACCTACTGAAAATCACTCAGTTCAATTTGTCTTATTGATCAGATCTTCGGCAGTGTAATTATGTTACATTATTTCAATTAAAAACAAGCTGAGAGAGAGAGAGATACACGAACAGACACGTCTCGTTGAAGATGAGTGTCCCATCCGTCCATACATAATTCTATTGTTTACTAAGTTAAAATGTGACCACAATTTTGAGTTTCTGGTAAATAGAGGAGTTACAACCGATTGCTTCGTGGATTGATAAATGAGAACTGATATATAGACGCCGAATGATAAATAAACACCTAGTAATCAACAGAATGTTTAAAGTGGTATCAACCAAAAACTAATTTTGAATTTGAAATCAAAAATCCCAATAATTTAAAGATATCAATTTTCATGTGGGTTAGACCAACTAAACCAGTGCCGCAATTTTGATCCACCGTGTTGATACTTTCCTTGTCAAGAGATCTCGCTTCCTTCTTCTTTTGGTTTTTGTTTAAACTCACCATAATTATCCATTTTGTTTTTACAGTTATGTTGTATTTTTAATCTTTTACTGGGACACTAATTTGTGTAGAGTTATCTATAATTTTTGTTTTGGAGTTATAAAGAGTAGTATTTATAAACTATCCATTATTACTTGAGAAAAGATATTTCGATTTTTTTTAAATATATTAAAATACACGCGTCGCAAAGTTTTGTTTCGAAATGTTACGAGTTGATTAAATTATTGATTGTCGACAGAGTCCCGTGCTCTGTCTCTATGTGATTTTGGGATTTTAAGTAAGTAATAGATAGTTTAGAGTGTCTGCTCACTTCACACCGAGGTGCCGAAGTGTCGAGAGTCGATGTGTGCCGACTCACCCGTGAACTCGCCAACACTGTAATGTTAATGCGCGGCCTAGCCGGGAGAGCGCCTGCACCACACTCTACAGTCCAGTAACTAATTGCATTTCGGAATATTATAAAATTTTATCCAAGATTTGTCAGTATAACATATTTAACCGGGATTTAATTTTAGTGTTGTCTTACACATAAGTTATGGAAATGTCACGCAATACATACTTCACAAGTTACGTATGACTAGGCAATCTATTACATATGTCTGATAGTCCAGTATGTGCTTACTCTCAGACACATAACACGAAGCGTGAAGGTACAACTAATAACTAGATCGGAGGCACCGTCATCTCTCTGCTCTATCAATTTAATTGGGTCGTCTCGGAGGAGGACAGGACCTTCGACAGAGCCAGCGCTTCGGATATATACGCACTATTATGTGACCTCGGAGCGAACGATCCAATTTCACTGAGGAACTTAGTTCAAGTTCGTGTCTACGTCTAAGGTTTCATAATGAACTAGGAACGTATGATATCTAGTTCTACATAGGTTTTTAGTTTGTCTAGTATACGGACAGACGGCGCTGCAGTTCGGGCGCTTAGAGCCCTGTCTCTGACGACTTTATTATGAACGGTATTGATGTTTATCAATCCTTGTATTCTGATTAATAATATCTTTGAATTTTAGTTAATTTTAAATGTAATATCAAATATTTTCAAAGTATCCGTAGCAATCATTAATAGGGTTGGGATTTTATATAATTATCTAATAGTTATGTAACTAAAAGCATAATACTGAATCTGAAACCGATAAATCTAAAAAGCTAAAATCAACATCAAATCTGTTCTTAAGTCTTATAAATACTACCAGTACCCACGTGTCAGTAAAAATTGTATATTGATACGTGAAGTAAAACTTTGCGGTACCTATTTAAGTGTATTGTGTGCACGGGGGACTGTGAGATTTGGCATCGTTAAAGTAAATATGGAGAAGAAGTGCAGAAAGCTAAAATTTATCTATAATATCTGTTACTAATATGTTAAATTAATTAAATTAATACTGTTAATCCTAACCTGACCAGTGCCATTGAACTTAGACCCCCCAAAATATTGACATTGTCACTCAACGATAAGTGACAGCAAGTGATGTAGATAATACTCATTGTTAAAAAGTCGCTTGTCAAATTTCGATCTTAGGACGATCGTTAGTTTGTTTAAATACATCTACGTAAGAATGATACCTCTTACGTCATCATTATTGTCCAATCTGTAAGAAATTTAAATAAACTAAGAGAATTTGTTACATAATTATTCTGTTATTAATTTACGTCGTTGTTATTTGTTTATCATCAAATGACTACACTATGTTTATCCTAAGCAGGTTTGCATGACATATGCACAGAACGTAAATTGTTTCGTCGTGCAAATTATATAACATTTTGCCTATCAAATATAATTAAAAAAAAAAACTGATGAACGTTATAAAATCATTATGCATGACAAAATCTTGAATAACTTCCTCTATACAATGATTTTTGTGAATATTTGCTTCTTTTTTAACTACCTGTAAACCAAACCAAGGAATCGAAAATTGTTAAATAATCATTTAACAGAATTTATACTTATCACAGTAAAGTTTTCAATCGTGTTGATCATTGTACTCTACTCTTAAAACAAGCTAACTAACTAAACTAGCTAAATTATTATTATTGTACCTGTTATATTAATACTTGTACACTTGAAAAATAATGGAAAACCAGATCGAGTTTCTTACCGGTTGTTCTTGATTACTGGGATATTTTTCGAACCGGAAGTACCTAGTCTTTTGACTTTCATAAGTGCCTTCTTAGGGCCTAAATTGAATAAATATTTTTTTTATTTTGATTTTTGACTATTTACTATATTTTCTAATGGCGTTGAACGAGGTATAAAATTTTCCCGCCTGTTATACTTTGCTTATGATATGAAAATATTCAATGATATTGCATTGCAAAGTGATGTTGATTTTAATTCAAGATGGCTTGAACAGATTTGAACAGTACTGCCAGAAAAAGTAACACTCGCTTAAGGGGCCATGAACTGCTCAGGCAAGATCTCATGCGTGACGTGGGTGTTCTTAACGGCTGAAAGTTACTTTTTGATGCGCATATTGATTATGTTGTAAAAAAAGCTTCTAGAGTGTTCGGGTTTTTGATGAGCAACTCTAAATATTTTAAAAATATGAAAACTTTAATAACGCTGGAGTTACGATTATGTTCGCAGTAATTTGGAATACGCCTCACAATTCTGGGGCTCTAGGTAGTTAAATTTCGGGAGCACTGCCGAGGGTTTTTAAAAAGTCTAAGACAAGACTGATTCTCAAGAAGCTTTATTAAGAATGCTTTTATTTGTTACAAATGTCTCTTTTATAAACTCTTATTCTATAAACACAAAGTGGGGCTGTTTACTATGAAATAATGAGAAATATGTCGCAATACATTCAGTCAAAACACCAGGTGTCTATCAGTAGTTTGCAGACATAATATGGGTTAAAAACGTAACATCAGCATTTCTAACGTATGTACCAATTAACAAGACGTAATAAGAGAGGGTACAGACTGCATAACTCCTCCCCCCTCAAGTTCGAAATTATCAGAGGGATGATTATCACTATGATTATTTCGATAGCAATAATTTTTACAAAAACTGAGCTTATATACTAAGAATACAAGAATTAATAGAAATATAATCACATATAACAATAAAGTTCCGGCACTAACACTTTTTACATTAATAATTCTTTCACTTGATGTTTTTAGTTCACTTTCACTGATTTTTAAAAGATTATTTAAATGTTGAAGATTTATTAATTCACTGTTATCCAAATTGATGGGTTCACGTTGCAATTGTTGCTCAGTAATTGTTATTTCGGGAAGATTAATAATCGGTAATTTTGACATCTTCAAATTACTCGTAGTAATATGGTGAGCTTTTAGCGTAATTTCACCAATTTTAACATCGCAATGGTCATCTAGGACGAGGAAGTATGTCCCTTCTATATTTTCTTTCGTTATTTCGTCGTTACAAATTTTTGATAATATATTCTCAGCGTTACTATGAAGAATCCATCTCTCTTTTCCAATTGGTTGTATCTTAATGGTCTTGATTTCAACTGGTACTGGATGACAAGAACTCGTATTCGAAGAAAATTGAATTAATGCTGTTATGCAAGTGTCTTCTGAAGTTGTTCGAGAATCATCCTCGTGACACAGGAACATTTCGTCGTGAAGTTCATTACAAGGTAAAGTGAGCGAGACAAATTTAGACCCTTTTACTAATAGGTAAGGAAATTTAGGAATAATGATGGTGGTATGATTAGAAGGATTGGTCATAGGTATTGGAATTGCTCTGTAGTATGTATAAATTTCATCTCTAATTATTGGTATATCTAAAATGAATGTTATTTGACTTCCTTTTGTATAAGCTTTAAGCTCTATACATTGCTCTATTTTAACTAAATTGTCATAACTTACTGGATACACAAGTTTGTAGAATTTCTCTATCTTTTTTAACAATTCTAATAATTCATTTGAGTTTATAAGAGATTGGTGTAATATTTTTAATTTACTGAATGCCAGAGAAGTTTCAATTTCATTCAACCGAATGTAGAGTAGTTGAAAATTATGGAAAAATAAATTATAAACATTAATAAAATTATGGGTAGTTATATCAATATTAGTTTGATTTATTAATTTTTTTATTTCTCGTAACTCTTTATCTATTCGAATGAAATTGTCCTTCGTGAAATTTGTTATCTTTATCATTGATTCAGAAATATCTGATATTAAGGTTACCTTTTTAATGAGTGTATTTTGGCGTGTCGTTAGAGAATCAATCATATTTTCATATCTTAAAGCATCATTATGATCTAAGTTACCAGTTATAAGCTTAATAATAGATCCAAGAGGATTGAGAAGTCCACGTTTAATTCTAGTTGATGGAGATAACTGTTCTAATTTTTGAATACTAATATTCATTACATAATTCGTTTGAAGCTTTACATTAAAAAGTTGAACATTAGATGTTTCATTATCAAAATGTGTTTTTAAATATTGATTAAATTTAGTATATCTTTTTATATTGAATTCTAAATCCTCACGTATCAGACTTAAATCTAAAATCTTAATTATTGTCCACTTATCATAACTTACACTAGCTTGACCTTGTTTCACAAGGACTATACCGGGATTTTTATCGATTCTGTGAAGTTGAAGGGCGTGAATCCTGATGATCAGAGCCAGGAGCCCGAGGAGGTACCTGCGAAGGTCGTTTTATATCCTTAATAGGCACGTTTGTTTTTCGAGTTTTCATTTTTACAGGACAGATATTTCTGTCAATTTTACCATATACTTGTGCTTTTTGATAACGCGGTTTATCTTTACTTCGCCTTGTATTAACACCTTTTACAAATATAGTGTCCTCTTCTTGAATATCAAATGATGTTTCACCACCACGTTTTGTTTTAATCTTTTCTTTATTTTCAATTACTTTGTCTGTTAAATATTTATAAAGATATTTCGTTCGTTTCATATGATCGTTTACTAATTGTTGCGTATATTGTTTGTTAAAGTTTACTTCAAAAGTACTATTAGAATCAGTGTGTCCAAAAACTACTTCAAATGGTGTAAGACCAGTCGTTGAGTGAATGGTTTGATTGTATGACATAATTGCATAAGTCATAACGTTAGCCGCGTCAGTTATTTTATGTTCATATTTAGCGATACGATATATTTCTAAAATAGTTGAATGGAATCTTTCAATTAAACCCATAGAATTAGGATTATGTGGAGTGCTTATGTGTAATTCTATTTTATAAAATTGTAATGTTTCTTTTAAAAGTGTATTGTTGAATTCAGTACCAGAATCAGCACTGATCTTATTTGGTACGCCATAAAATGAGAAAAATTTAATTAAGGCACGAACTACTTCAGGTGTAGAGCGATTGGATATTTCAAAAGCCTGACCTAGTTTACTGAAAGCATCTATTATGGTAAGGAAGTAGCTTCCTTCTATAGAGAATATATCTATAAATATTTCAGCAAAAGGTTTTGTTTGAGTTTGCGTTAACATTAATTCTGGTTTTAAAGGTTTGCGATCATATTTTAGAGTTTTACAAGTTTCACAAGAATTGATTACAGAAGCGACTGTTATATCCATATTTGTCCAAAAATAATTACGCTTTAATTTCATAAGAGTTTCTTTGATTCCACGGTGACTTGTTTTACCTTGATGATAAGCAAGTATAGTGGCACGTTGCTCTTTTTCATCACCTAAGTATATAACTCTTTTAGTACATTCATATATTTTGACGGTATCTTTTTTAAATAGTTTTATCACGGCATTTGTAAATTGTTTACGGTGAATTTCGCTCTCAAAGTAAAAGAAATATTTAATTTTAGGTTTTATATATTCTAAAAGAAATTTCTTAACAAGGTTAGTGTTGTTTACAGGTAAATGTACTTCCAAAATTTTTTGTTTTTCATGTGATAAGTCTTTTATTGATAATTGGTTTCTGTTCCAAGTAAAAATAAGGATTTGATTAGGTTTTGTGTCGATGGCTTCTTCAATAATGGGAATACCATTCGTATCAATATCTTCAGCAGAATGTATGGTTTCCGGTAATGAACAGGCAGTAATAGTACTGGATGAAGGAGAACGAATTGGGTGAGTTAAAGTCTTATCGGAATCTGAAGGAATAGTTAACGTTTCTGATGAGTCTGAAATTAGTATTGGACTCTCAGATCGTTCAGTGTCACTCACGTTTACTCGTAAGGACATATCGTCCTTTAATATATTTAATTTAATTCGTGATAGAGCATCAGCATTACTATTTTGTTTACCGTTCTTGTATATTATGTCAAAATCGAACTCAGCTAGTCTCAATTTCCATCTAGTAAGTTTACTATTAGGTTCTTTCAGTGAATTTAACCATGCTAAAGGTCTGTGGTCAGTAAATATTGTGAATTTGCGTCCATACAGGTAAGGACGGAAGTGTTTTACTGCCCAAACGATGGCTAACAGTTCCTTTTCTATTGTACTGTAACGTGTTTCTGCATCATTAAGAGTACGACTTGCATATGCGATAGGTTTTTCATTTCCAACTGATCCTTGTGAAAGGACAGCGCCTAAAGCGTAGTTTGACGCGTCTGTTGTTAAAATGAAGGGTTTAGAAAAATCAGGAAACTGTAATATAGGAGCATTCACAAGTAGCTCTTTACATTTTTGAAAAGCTTGAACATATGATTCATTAATTTTAATTTTATTTTTCTTTTTCAAACACGATGTAAGGGGTTGTGTAATTTTTGAAAAATCCTTTATGAATTTTCGGTAGTAGCCTATCAGGCCAAGAAAACTTTTAATTTCAGTGGATGTTCTGGGGAGTGGGAAGGCAAGTACTGCCCTGATTTTATCATCATTTGGTTGTAAACCATGCTTCGTAATTTTGTGTCCTAAGTAGAGTACATCTTTTTTAAAAAACTCACATTTATCGAGAGTTACTTTAAGATTGGTTTGTTTGAGACGATCGAACACTTTTCTTAGCTTCTCTACATGTTCTTGTATACTACTAGAATAAATGATGATGTCATCTAAATATACTAAGCAATGTATACCTTGCAACCCACGTAACACGTTATCCATTGCGCGTTGAAATGTTGCAGGTGCTGTTTTAAGTCCAAATGGCATCCGTGTAAATTCAAAATGTCCCATTGGTGTAGTGAATGCAGTTTTGGGTCTATCTTGTTCATCAACTTCAATTTGGTGGTACCCACTTGCTAAATCCAATGTACTGAAGTAAGTAGATTTCCCTAACTTGTCGAATAAATCATTAATATTTGGTAAAGGATACTTATCATCAGTAGTAATATCATTTATACGTCGATAGTCTACAACCATTCTAAATTTCTGTTCACCGGAGGCGTCCATCTTTTTTGGAACTAGGTGTACGGGTGCACTCCATGGTGAAAACGATTCTTGTATAACATTATCTTTTAGTAATTTTTCAACTTGTTTCTGTATTTCATCGTTTTGCGATGGTGGAAGTCGGTATTGCCGTATGAAAATTGGATCTTCATTTTTAGTCCGGATTCGATGTTTTACTTGATTAGAAAATGTAAGAGGCAGTTTATCACAATAGAATATATCCCTGTATTCAAAACAAAGTTTTTCTATTGCTTCTCGTTCTTCTTGATTAGCATGATCTAATCGGAGTTTCGATAAATTTTGTGTAAGTAATTCATCAATCTCAAAATCATTTAATTGTTGCCCGGTTGATAAATTTATTTTGCAAGTATTATTATTAAGGCTGGTTATATTCAATGGTTCGTTAAAAGTTAAAGTCACACTATCTTGCGAAGCATTCTGCATGACTGTTGTTGCAAATGAATCTTTGCAAGTAACTATAGCGCTAGGCATACGTACTTCATTTCCAAAATTTTTAAAATTAATTATTGCTTCACCATTAATTAAATTTGTAGGCACCTTAACACGGGTTTCAGTGCGTGGTTCTAGCGTTATTTCCCACGGGGGACTATAAATTATTGGAATTTCTGTATTTTGTGTCCGTAAAATTAAATTTTTCATGTCTATAGTCGCGTTCAATATTTTTAATAAGTTAGAACCTATTAATCCGTCATATCTTCCATCTACATTATATATATAAAATTTATGATTCATCGGACTTTTAAAACTTTCCAATAAAGGTATATCTATAACTTCGTCATGTAGGCTACGTCCATGTGTACTAATAACTTCAAAAGGATCAATATATTTATAATCTGAAAAATATTCATCAGCTTTAGCGGGACTAATAAAACTTCTGGTACTTCCGGTATCAATCATTAAACGAGCATCAATTTCAGGAATATAAATATGCGGTAGTTTATTTATGCCGTCATAATTTAAGTGTACTATTTCTGGGGGTCGCTCTTGGAGGCTTTTATAGGAAAATTTACGCATTCATTTTCAGCTTCTTCAGTTTCAACAGGTTCTATGTTTTCATGATAATCGTCATAAGCAGTTTGTTGATTATCGTCAATGAAATAATGATTTTCATATTCTGTATAATCAGGTTGATAGTCTTGGTATTCAATTTCAGGGTCGTTCATTTCTAAAGACTCTATCATATTTTGTCTAATAGGACGAGCTGTGCGCATTGACACATCGCTTGTCTGAAATTGAGGTGGATTACGTTGAGGTTGATTTTGTGGTGGTATACCAAATTTAAATTGTTGATTTGGCATGTTGAAATTAGGTCGGTTTTGTGTATTGTTAAATTGTGGTTTGAACCCTTGTTGATTAGGAATACCGAATTTAAAATTATTATTTCCAAAATTTGGTTTATATCCTTGTTGGTTTAGGTTAGGTCTGAATTGTACATTTTGATTTGGAATACCGAATTTAAAATTATTATTATACGGTTTAAAATTATTTTGTGTTTGGTATGGAATTCCGAATTTAAAATTTTGTTGTCCGGAATTAAATGTATTTGGCACAAATGCAGGTTGAGGTTTGAAATTATTATTAAAATTATTTGTTAAAGTAGGCGTGAAAAATTGTTGAACTGGTTTAATATTAGATTTATTTTTATTTTTAGAATTGTACTGATATTGAAAATTGACCTCCTCCATGACAACACTTAGTGCGTTTTCTAAAACGGTACAACCTTTAAGTCGCACAATTCGAATTAAATCCTCTGGTAAATTATATAAAAATACATTCAAGCACATATTATTATAGATAATCATTTTAGCGGCTTTGAGGCCTTCATCAGTTAATAAATTGACCTTGGAGAAGAGGGTGCAGCGTGTTTGTTGTATCCTGTTACAAAATTGCGTATATGTTTCACCAACTTTAATTTTTAAATTTTCCAACTCAATTGCCACACACTCTTCCGATCTAGGATCACCAAAATGTTGAATCAAAACAGCTCTTAATTGTTCCCAAGTTGTTATGTCTTCTCTTTCACTTAGTAGAGCAGCGGCTTTACCACATAATCTACTAGTTATAGCATGAAACACATATGTAGTTTGAACAACATTGTTTGATCCGCTAAAATTTCTGATTATATATTCACTTTTTTTAATAAATAAATTTAAAGTATTTTGATCACCATCGTACTTGGGAATTAAACTTAAAAGTTCTTTTGATACTAATTGAATTGTTGATTCATTGTTGCGTTGCATTTTGAGTTGTATTTATTTAATTAAACACACACAAAGTAAAATTCACAAAATTAAAATTCACAAAATAATATTTTCAAAATAAAATTCACAAAATAAATCTTATAACAAAATTATCAAAATCAAAATTCTCAAAATTAAAATTATCGAAATTAAAATTATCAAATTAAAATTCTCAAAATTAATATTTATTATTAATATTTCTCAATATCTTATAATCTATGAAGTCAAATAACTTTCGACGATTTTTATTCGAAAATTATGAAAAATAATTTTCAACGATGTTTGTTTGAAAATTATAAAAATTTGTTAAATAATTTTCAACGATTTTTGTTTGAAAATTATAACAATGTCCAACGAAAAATACAACCACAGAAAATAACAAGGACGAGACAAGGATTGTAAAAATGGTCACTTACAGTCTGCTCGTTCCCATGTCTTGCCGTATAGCTGCTTTCGCTTTTAGGACAGGATCTCTCGGAAATAGATGTGGAACCCGACGTTAACTTATTTATTGGTTCGTAGATACTCAAAATCTGCACATGAGACCGATTTGTAAGACTCGAACACAGACTTTTATTGTTGATTGAGTATCCTACCGGCTGCGCCAGTTAAATTTCGGGAGCACTGCCGAGGGTTTTTAAAAAGTCTAAGACAAGACTGATTCTCAAGAAGCTTTATTAAGAATGCTTTTATTTGTTACAAATGTCTCTTTTATAAACTCTTATTCTATAAACACAAAGTGGGGCTGTTTACTATGAAATAATGAGAAATATGTCGCAATACATTCAGTCAAAACACCAGGTGTCTATCAGTAGTTTGCAGACATAATATGGGTTAAAAACGTAACATCAGCATTTCTAACGTATGTACCAATTAACAAGACGTAATAAGAGAGGGTACAGACTGCATAACTAGGTATAATACAAGAAATCGATTAGAGAACATTCAAAGGAAGTTCATTAAATATTGATATTACCGTTTGTATGACATCTACAATCCCAACAACTATAATTAACGTTGTAGAAGAAAACATAATATTTTGTTGCCCCTTGTTATTATATTTTACTTGCTCGAAATCTGTTCTAATAATGTTTAGAAAGAAAACCCTTATTATATATGGATATCTATTGAGTATAACTTTACAATCGCTTATTAAAATAAAATATACGGCGCGGTGCGCAGATCCTCGTCCGACGCGTCGCCAACCACTCTCCGACCACGCAGCATACCCCAAGGCTGCGCGGCGCGGCGGCGTAACGTAGCGCGCACGTTAACAATATTAATTGTCATAAACTTGTATCTAAACTACATGTTATTGTCACGTACAAACTTTCCTTTAGCGCTTCCCTTTGTTTCCACTAACTACCAGTAAAACTCTTTCCTATGAAGAGCTGGTAATTTATTCAACTTTATGACTGAAAATAGCAATATTGAAATTTTCAACAGAACAATAAACAAGGCAAGAATATTACCGCGGCGCCTGCGATAGCGAACTAGTATTTTTTTAATTTTGTCATTCACCGCAACTTTCGTTACTCTTTTGTCCCTTTTTAGTTTTTTAATTTTATTCTTTTTTTATGTTAATTTACTTGATATTATAGTACGATGCAGAATTTCTGCAAGCAGAGCCTTAAACCTTGAGCCTTGATGTTTTTTTTATTCTATCAGTGAAATCTTCTAAATAGCTGTGTGTTTCTAGCTTCTAGCTTGTAGTTACTCATAATATTGTTGATGAAAAAGCTTTAGTCTTACTAAAAAGAAATAAAAGGAAACATTTGGTGCACTACGAAGTGCCGCGCCGCGCCCTCTGTATCTCAAGACTATTCCAATAAATACGCATACAGTTTAACTGTGCGTACACATTAATCCTGTTTACGAGTACGACATCGTAAAAGCTGCCCAAATAAAAACCAACAATATTCCCAAACAAAGAACTTTATAGCGGACAGACACCCCCCCCCCCCCCCCGCCGGGTGATCCGTGGCGCCGCTCTTTTATTGAAACAGATTTATCCCGGGTGTTAATATTCTCTGCTTTATGACCTTGTAAAAATCTTTAAATTTCAAAAAAGATATTATTATTCGCACTTTAGAGTTTAAACCACCGATGCAGCACAGAAGTAATTAATCATTGGAACGGCTCAATATTCAGGGTTCCATTGTACCGATTTCACATGAACACTATAATTATAAATAAAAATCCACAATTTCTTTTGTTATAGACTTTGCATCATAAGAAGAATTAAGATAGAATGTCAAGAATAAGAAAAAGAAGACATCACAAAAAGTACAAAGTGCGATGAACAGTGAAACGATGAGTCAATAAGAGCACAGGATGCTAGAGGAGGCCGGGCGCGACCTCACCTCACGACCTTACTGTAAAGACATTACTTACATTGAGGAGTCCAGATGTTGCTTCTCTACTAGACGGGGCTTTGATGATTCCAGATTATTCTGTTGTCGATGCGCTCACAAGCGCAGAGCCTCGCCACTGACCTGCCTCGCGATATGCTTTCTCGTTCTCACTTACAACCTGCTCGGCGGCTTTCTCTTTCTCGCAATAGAAGGGAGTTTGGTCACGGAGGAAACGGCAGTCGCTGCGTCGAAACCAAACCTCAGTCACTCTCAGTCCAGCAATGACTTGAGGTCAAAGACTGTTGAAAGGTTGTGGTCGATTACTGAGGACTTGAACATCCTATATAAGGAGAACTGGACTAAGTTGGCAGCAAAGGAGCTAATGGATTTTCAGAAGGTGCTAATAAAAACGATGCGAGGTGGCGCCGCCTTTGAGAATAGCCTTTCGTTTGACCACAAGACTGATTACCGGTGGACGTTTTCAAGCAGTTTTCTGTACGCTCTGACACTAATAACCACAATAGGTATGTCTTAGATCATTATTTGTCTCTTTCTAGCAATAAGATACTTATTATACCGGACAATAGGTACTTGTTGTACCGGAGCATAAACATTAAGTTTTCGAGGTGATATTGTTGATATCACACTTTGTCCTGTGCAAGGAAAATCAACATTCAATAAATACATAGTGCGTAACTATCTTCAGGACATTAGTTTTATAAATATTTATAGCGTTAGTAGGGAGAGTAAACCAAGATACACGCGCCTTAATAAATTCTTATTTACAAGGTTTTGCAAACGTTTTACAGATTTTCTCATTTGGCTTTATCTCAATTATTGAAAGTAAAATAAAAAAAAGTCATTTCAAAGGAACAAGCAAGTAAATTTGAGCGTGCGAACGTTCCCACACAGCTTGTTACTGCCACAGGGCATGAGAATCAGGTTTCAACGGTTTCAAGTAATAGTTTATGAAACTCAACGTTTCGTGTTATTTAGACTTGTAAATGGCTGTCTAACTGAAAGTTTTACATGACCCTTACACGATCCTTTTTATTTATTTTGTCTAGACGGGAGATTTTCACAAGTCAGCCTACATATTATTTTCGACGCAAAACTAACATCGATCATTTGTTTACAACACAAGTATCTCTACGTACAGATATCCTGTATTATTTCCACCAGTCAGCTCCACGAGCTAGAGCCAGACAACGTTACAGAATTTGACAGATATTATATTACTTTCAAATTAGTACCAGTAAATAAAAATAAAATCAGTATTTGAGTCAGACTGAAACATTGACATCTTTAGTCAATTCTTGATAAGCAAAAAGAAACAACGATTTGTAAATTATATTGTTCAAATTTATTATCATGAGAAAGTTAGATTTCATATGGAATATTTGAGAAATAAAGAAATCCTTAAATCTATTTAAAATTACGTATAGAAAGTTAAGCCCAAAAAAAAAATTGAATCTGAAGATCAAGTTGAAACTGATCAGCACTGACACTAGCAAGCTCTCCCCCAACTGAGCCTCAGTAAAACATAACTAAAGACGAAGAATAAACTTTGCCGATGTTTAATAGCTTAGAACACTTATGACATTTATTTAAATTTATGGTTCAAACTTAAGTAACCCATTTTAAAATTTCTTTAGTAAACTTTTAAATAATTGTAAAAGATAACGCAATGCAACGAATGCAACCATTGGTTTTACGAATTTAAGCTGATTTTATATCGATTTACAGGTCACGGAGACGTCACACCAAAGTCGTCGATGGGTAAAATGGTGGCCATCGCGTATGCTTGCGTCGGAATCCCCATTATCATGATCTACTTGTCCACCATCGGTGAGGCGCTCGCAAGAAATTTCCGCGTTATGTATTCTAAGATCTGCCCGTCGAGCCTTAAAAGAGACAACTTGCATGCCAAGGCCGATTGCCTCAGCCGCTTCAGCTCGCAACGACTCGACTGCGAGACAAGACAGCGGGAGAAACATCGCGGAGCCCGACAGGCTAGGACACCTTTCCAGGCTGCCCTCAACCTGGACAGTTTCAGTAGCGGCTATCACTGGACGTGCCGCGACCACACTCGCGTGCCGATACTCCTAAGTCTTGTGCTCATGATTCTGTATATGGCGCTCGGCACGCTCGTTTTCCACACGACAGAGAAGTGGACCGTCACGGACGGCTGCTACTTTTCCTTCTCCAGTCTGGCGACGATCGGCTTCGGGAGCCTGAAACCCGGGGAACACGCAAGCACGATATCCGGTAAGGCCGAGGACCTGGCGATCGGCGTCTGCTGTATGTACATTCTAGTCGGGATCGTCGTGGTTGCCATGTGCTTCAACCTAATCCAGGAGGATGCAAGCTCACTGTTGCGCAGTCTGAGCGCGGTCTACAGCGTCGTACATAGCGCGGATCCGCCCCCGCTCAGCGACGAGGTCGCTCTTACGGCACTCTCCTGACGCAGGGCGGCGGCGGACACCGTGCTCTCTGCATCCGTCGCCCATCGCCCTGCCGCGTCGCTAGACACCAGGCGACACCAGGTCAAGTTCAAGGTAGACTGCTCGAACCCAACGAAGTTCAATAGCCTCCCGCGCAGAAAGTCTGCTGCGCGTGGCGAGGAGAGCTTCCAGCGAGACGTCCCTGCGCGACGCTCTGCTCCGCATCCGGACCGCTGCCTCGAGTACTTCGTACCGAGAAGTCTCAGCGAGTTTGACCTGAGCATGGCGCGGGGCGGGGGTCGGAGCGAGGTGCGGGGAGCGGGGCGTTGCCGCGACAAGACAGTCACGTTCGAGGACGACGGGGGAGTGGGTGCATGTGCGGGGGGTGGAGTGCTCGCAGACGACGTGTTCATGTGACATGATCACAGTTGGACATTCTTTGTTATATAATAAATATTAATGTTTTACATATTTCTTGTTTGCTTTCTCTTGCATCCCCGTACCCCTAGGTAATAACCATAGAGACGTTGAAATGTACACAGAGATAATTTATTTGTGATAAGAAGTTGGCACCACTCGGTTTCCACAGCTGTAACGGTGCTCTCTGTGCGGGGAGGGTGAGAAGTGAGGAGGAGGAAAGGTTGTGCTCATTTAGTTAGCAGACGTCCTAGACTGCGTCTTGTATAAACAACATTTTTAGCAACTTTAAAATTATTTGTAAATAGTATTATTACTGGGATTAGTTCTGAACATAAAGGCCAACTCGTTGAAAACACTGTCACAGACCTATTAGCGGTGATTGTAAGAAAACGGTTAGAGTTTTACCAGAAACTAGATTTACAAAACTGCCTCATTAGTCTAGTGGTTCTAAGAGCAACTGCTACGCTCGACAGAGGACGGGTTCAAGAGTTATTGCGTTTTTCTATGAAATTATCAGCAGCAGCTCGGTGTTTGGTTTTGTGACCGATAAATGGCAATAGACTCGCCCGTATTACATGAAACCGGCTAACTGTGGGTGTATATTAGTGCACCTCTGCCTATCCCTTCGGAGATACAGGATGTTAAATATGAATGTTAAATAATACACGTAAATTAGAACATCAACTGCGGCAGCTTTTTTAATATAATGGGCGCTGAATTTAGTAAACATTACTGAACAAAAGTTATTGTTGTTAGAAAAAACATAGTTTTCAGTGAATGAGCAAACAAAGGGACTATGTTATGTAGAGTTGAAAATCATTGACTTTATAATGATATTAATATAGTTGGAAAAATTGATAAGCCTGAACGAATTTCTTACAGGCTCTTCTCGATGACTGGAATTTTTTCCGAACCGGTGGTAGTGTTTTGATTACGAGATACATCAAGGTAATGCTTTGGGTTCTATCTTACTTTTAATATTATTTTAAAAATCATTTTCTATGTTACCTTTTAATAATTATATAAATCATAACTGTGAAGCTGAACTTTGAAGCAATAATGGTTTAGTGGTAGTATACAAGGACATCGCTTCCATTAACGTGAGTTTTAATCCCTGTAATAAGTGTGAACTTTCATTAAAGGAAAACATAGTGATGCAGTGCAGCTGCACTCGAGAGCCAGTCTTCTACCAGGCTTATCGCGTGGTCATCAGGTGACATTTTGATCATAGCGGTGAACGTAACATATAAATTATGTAATAAAATAACTTATGCCGAGGATACAGTAACGGTACATTTGTTCCGAGCTCCGCGCCGCGCTTATTATACTGAAACTAGCTCACATAATATGTACTGAATCTACACTCTACACATAGTTATATAATGGCTAAATGATAAAATTAACGCTGAACCTGAACAAGATAAAGTTTATTGCATTTGCTTCTAGAATTATGTCTCCGCTTATTCCTTCTCATAGTAACTTAACTGCTTATAAATACTCCTCATTAGCTAATTTAAAATGTCTGTTATATTACATTTTAGTATTAGTTTGTTGTTTTGTTTATATATTATCAAAATTTCCACCAGGACCACGCATACAGATATCGATTCTTTAATTAAAATTTTCAATCAGTTTTCCGCTAAATGGCTGGTTTATTTCGTTAATCACGTCACGGATTTTGAGTTTTTAGACTGATATCTGTTCGATTGGCTCCGTATAGACTCTATCTGTAACATAGCCTAGATAATCCAGTGGTGTTAAATCACATGATAGAGTCGGTCACTTAACAGTTGAATTTCGTGAAATTATGCAATCGGGAAATTTGTTTTGCAATAAATTTATTATTTCGATGGCTGTGCAACGTCTTGTTAAAACCACGTATCAGTGGTATCTATATAATCGATAATAGGTCTAAATTGAGTTCTTAACATGTCTCTATAGCTTAATCTATTTACCGTAACAGCATTTCCAGCAGAATTTTCTAAAAAAAAAATATTCCCAATCACGCTTTCAGACCACATAGCGTACCATACAGAGTAACACGTTGAGCATGCAAAGTCTTTTCAACAATTGCTCTTTGATTTTTAGAAGCCCAATTCGGCAATTATCTTTATTGGCATATCCCGAAAAATGAAAATGGGCATCGTCTGAAGAGATGGATTTTTTAGAATGAATTCAACGAATCTACGACGAAGTGAATGGTCGGCCGATTTCAATTATTGCACTAGTTGCACCTTGTAAGGCTTCCAAACCAAATCCTTATACAAAATTCGCTATGTGGTCGTTGTGGAAAACACCAATTGATGAACTTTGAGGAATTGACAATTTTGGGTCTTTTTCAACACTTTTGCTCATGCCTGCGATGGTTTCACTTGGCCGTACGTTTTGTCTGATCAATGCCCTGGATTGATGAGGAGAGTGGTGTATTGTATTGACTGGTTCCTAAGATATCTCTCGCCACAACTGAAGCATCCTACACATGCGACATGTCCGCCACAACTGACATCCTACATCGCGATATAGAAATTAACCGAACAATTGAGTATATATACAAAAACCCAACAACAACAACCGTTGGGCAGCTGCCCACCAGACATAACACCCGTCTGGCCGTAGGATCCTCCCTTTTCTATGGCGGATGAAGAACTTTACGCTCTGTTCCTCACTTCCGCTAAAGACCTGTCGAATTATTGGTTAGCGTTTTTAGTATATTATCCACATCTTTATTATTATTATTTATTTATTAAAACCGTTTAATTTAAAAAGTATATATTTTCAAGTCTTTATTTTTTATTTTTTTACTTAATATTCCTTATTTTATTTAGTTCATTTAGTGCCTCTTTATTACAAGGTTTCTTTCCTGACAATTTGTTGCAATCTAACTCTTCAATACACAACAATCCTTCTAAAGACTTATTTCGACTAAGGACCAAGTATGCTTATCCTTCCTTAAACAATTTCGAGCCTAAATACACAACTGCGAAACAAATATGAAATCTGTCATTTTGTGCCACCGATTTGAAATTTGTCGTAATGTACAGTATTCTATGAGCCAAGCCCATCCATTTGAAACCCATATTGAGGGAATGATACTGGAAATATTAAATTGTTTAGTTATTAGAACTAAAGGTGTGTACCAAATATCAGATCAATCTATACAGGAAGAGAGCAACATTTCAATTAGTAAGTTTGACTCGAACAAAGAAAAACAACCAGGGCAAGATAAATAAAACACTTAATAAAAACAAATTTTTGTTGAAAATCCCTATACTAGTAGGTATTCAATGAACAGTGCGTTGTCCATTTGTATCCGTATCATAAATAAATTAATTTTTTTTTTTTTTTAGAACTGACTACACTGTTAGCCTTAGGGGCCCTATCCTAAAACAGAGCCACTGCGGCTTTTACAGCTTCACCGGACTTGGGAGCGAGCGCTTAGGGCACTCAGCCGCGAAAGTTTGTGACGACCCGCACGAGGGTGCCAGAGTGGCCGAACCTCGGCTCGGGCGGTCGTCGCGAATGCGAAAGGTCGCGATCTAACTAATTTCCTAATCCTACGAGAATTCGAACTAACTAACATATACTCTTATGCACGTTCCCCTCCTCCTGGGAGGAAGGAGTGGACCATGCGTATGTGTATTTAATAATCGGAATGGTTTTTCTACACTAACTAGCGCAAAAAAAGAAAAAAAAAGGTTCCTTACAGAACCTATGTACCTGTGTGGTGTGCACGTGTGTGTGTTCATACGTGTGTAATGTTGTATGTGGGTAGCTAAGTCTTGCACGTATAGTGTCACTTTGTTTCGCGCGGGCGGCTGCCTAACCCAAGGGCTTCACACCGAGGAACGGACCTAGGCTTGGGTTGCCGCTAGAGAGGGTGGACGTGACGGGTGTGCGGGAGCGAAGTTAACCGCCCGTCCTCTGCGGAGAGAACGGTTGGTTACGCGGACGTGGGCGGTGGCACGCTCTGTTTGGAGAGACGGTGGCGTAGAACGCGTTTGCTGTTTCGATTTGGTCGAGCGGGTCAGTGAATACATTACGCGGCCGGCGTTTTCTCCGGCAGGCATTGGGGTCGGGCACATACGAAGCTGCCGCTTTTATTAAGGGATTCGCGGGGTTCGACGCGGTGTCGAAATAAGAGCGAGAAAGGTGTTTGGCATAGGCATGTATCCAAGAAAGGTATGGACCTTACCATAGAGATATGGTATGGAGATCCTCCATACGAACATACCAAGGGGCGCCGGTAAGGCCGTGAAGAAACTTATTCTGGATGGCTTGTAAGCGTTTCCAATTATATTTTGACATATGTCCGAACACAACGCAGCTATATGTCATAATCGGTCGGATACACATCTTGTAGAACGTAAGCTTGTGTCTCGTGGACATTTTGCTTGCAGCAAATAACAGAGGATGCAATCAGGGCGAGGGTCCGCATCATTATGTCGGCACAGTTGTATGACTCGCGGCTCGGCTCGGCTCGGATCGGCGCGTTGGTAATAAGGTAACTTCTGGGTTTCCGTCAACCACCTTGTCTCTGACACGTGACGTCACACAGCGCCGAAACCTCTCAAACACAATACTTATACCTTATCATTATATCTACCTGTTATATCAAATCTAAATTTAGATCTTTCCGACCGAAAAGGTCAGATAAAAATAGTTAAATCTAAAATGTATATTTTCCCAAGTTGAAATATTTGAATGAATTTAATATCTGCATATATAAAAAAAACTGTTTAAAAACTGAAACCTTACTACGAATAAAATAAGGGTCTGAAAAATTCGAAACAACAAAATATTCATTGTCCGAAATTATTATCTATCACCTGTTCTTTTATTTATTACCCTTATAATAATAATTTATTATAGAATCATTATTTAGTTATAGTACTTAAAAAATATATGATGTAAATTCAATGATATTGTATTGTATGTAATATATAGATATTTATTGACAAATTACGGGATGTAAATAATTACTGCGCAGTAACAAACGTGTGCGAAGCCGCGGGCACATCGCTAGTATTTATATATAAGAGTACAGCATTACTGTAAACTCCTAGATACTCGGTCAATATAGATCAAGAACCGGTTAGCTTCTTTTATTGGTGCGCATTACGGGAATTCCATGACCATGTCATAATCACATTACTAACACTGAAGATTTGGAAACGTGCCAACCACGATCCCACCCCCCGCCCCCGCCCTTCTATCCACCTCCCCCGCTGTGAGCATTAACATTGTATAAATTACAAACATCATAATGTCGATACGATACACACAGTAAGAATACTTATGAACTCTGTGGGGGGCAAACTAGTATACAATGCAATCGAAGAGCCGAGCTGTTCGAGAACTCATAACTTGTAGTTCTCTGTTCGGGCTGGTCACTCCAACTTCCAACATGATACGGAATACAGAATGCAGTTCCGATGTGACGCGCTCTAGCACTCTAGTTGGGCACTCTAGCAGCTGAGGTAGATACCAAATTTATATTACAAAAGCGAGCAGTTCGAGAAATTTATAATATGAGTTCCCGCAAGTCATTAAATAACAAGTTTCAGGAATTTAGTATTTTAACTTTGCTCTCCCAAAACACCTTTGATATCTTATTGTATGTCCGTAAAAACTTAGACAAGCTGGATTTTGTCAAAGATCAGCACAATTTTGATACTAGACATAGAAATAAATTAGTCGTACCGCGTTTAAGACTTATTAAGATTAATAAAAAGTTTTTTTGGTAATAGTATTAGAATGTATAACAAGATCCCGAAGCACGTTACTGATTTTCCGGACAACAAGTTCAAGGACCACGTCAAGCGGGCTTTACATTCAAAAGGTTATTATAGGGTGGATCATTATGTGAATGATAGTGATGTCTGGAAGTGACTCCCTCTCTCTCTCTCTCTGTGTATCCACTAAATTATTATTATTGTACCTGTTATATTATTATCTGTACAGTTAACAAAAAAACGATAAACTCGATCGAGTTTTTTACCGGTTCTTCTCAATGTCTGGGACGTTTCCCGAACCGGCAGTAGTGTTTTGACGTTCGTAAGTGCCTTCCTAGAGTCTAAATTAAATAAAGATTTCTTTGATTTTGATACAGAGGAGCAATACTGATGTTGCTTAAAATTAATAAAGGTTCCATACGTACAGTTAGGGCATAGCGGTTGCAGGCATGCGAGGGCGCGCGGGTGCTCCCTTTGTATTTATTAAAATCGATAACACCTATTTGTATGTATTCGGTATTAATGATTAATATTCCGAACGCTGTTTACTCACAGTGTAGTTGACAGTTGGAATTGTTTACTCTGAGGATGGGGGTCCCGCCCCTTCAATAGCTCTTCTCGCAGACTGGGATGTTTGTCCGAGCCAATGATAGTGTTTTAATGTTTATAAGAACCTTCTTGGTGTCTAAATTAAATAAATACTACATTGTGTTTTGAAGGCGTTCAATATGAAATTATGAACGAGAGTCTATTAGAAGCCCGAAATCGAAGACTGAGGGTTTTAATGAATCGATATTCGTAATTCCCGTACCGCCCGTGTAACATACAATGCTTTTCATCACATTTGTGAGAAAATAAATATGTTCCATAGATAATAGAAATAAAATTTGTTATGTTGCGTTCAGAAACGTAAAAGGTGTAAAGACGCATATAGTTAAATGGACTGTAAAAAAATAGCATCACTTGCAATAGCCATTACGCGCAACAAACAAGACCCTCGGGTTTTATTTAGACGTTACACCCAAGATAGTGTGTATATTATGATACTGTTTACGTGTAAGTGTCATGATTTTTTTTTAGATTTTTGAAACGAAACTCGTATAAAACATTTATCTGAGTAACTTTTTCGTCGGTCCCGTTGCTCCGTTTTAAACGTCCGTCAGGTAATGCAGTGATGAACGATGAATATTTGGTATTATCCACATCAATTATGAGGCATCGTATTGTCATTCGTCTCGTATGTCGATCTATGAATCACTTATTTTACCCGGGCTATAATATTTTGCCACGTGAATGCCTATTTCATATAATAATAATTGAAATTTGAAAATATGATTACACACAGAGCGGGTAAACTAGTTGTGAGAGTTCTCAGCTTGAGTGAGTTCGAAGTGGTCGAGCTCCACCACACACACAAAGGCGCGGGTGTCGCGTGACGTCACGTGCTGACGCGTCGACATATTGTAGAGTAAACAGCAACGGACTCAGAAACTGCATGTTATATGAGCGCTAATTATAAATCTCTCACGAGTCTTGTTTTTACATCTTTATGTTACTGCATACTATTCATAAAGTACAAAGTCTGTCTCTTTGTATAAGTACTATTTTAGTTAGCAGTTCTCTGATAGTGTAAGAAAATCTGTACTTTCTTCATAATAAAATGGAAGAGTTTGTTTGTTTGTTTGTTTAAACTCGTTCATCTCTGGAACTGCCCGTCTGATTCGAAAAAATATTTTTGTATATGATAGCCTAATTCATAAAGAATGGTATATTCTAGCACGAGGATACACCACTTATCTAACTTCAAATATTAATCATTGTTACGTAAGTCTGAAGACGCAGCACTTCCGAACTGTTGTATCCGCGTTCGCTGGTGCAATGGTTTATTATATGGAAATACATTGTTCTACAAAAATATTTATAAGCATTATTTTTAGACATGGCATATTAATCCTTACAAACAAAAGTTACTTTATCATAAAGACAAATTTAATGAAGTTAAATTTTGCTCTTTAGAGTATGCTATTTGGACATATAGTTTAGGAGATAATGAAAGATAAAAATAATTTATACTTACGGGCAGAACAATTATGATAGACTACACATGTGCGCTGGCGGCGCGGTGTTTGTCTCATAAAATTAACACGGGTGAAACCGTGGGCACAACTAGTAATATTAAAAAAACTCGCATCGTAAATTGTAGATAATTAATGTTGAAAATGTTAAAAATGTTAAAATAATTTCCAAGCGAAAAGATCACCTAATTGTTCGAGTGTCAAACTCTGAAATATTCCATGTTGGAACTTTTACAAGTTCTTTTTTTAAATTAGCGACGGGACACCGCCCCGCCCCCCGCACGGCACCCCACTCCCGTAAACTTGCGGGAATTTAACATTTTAGCGGATTCGTATCGTAACGGCGAAATGAATAGGCCAACTTCACTCGTTTTTAATTTATCCTCTCACTGACCTTTTGTATTTTTATTACGAACCAAAGTACGAGCGCGTCGCATTGAAAAGTTTGTCAGGACAGACTGTAGGTAGGTGGTTAGGCTTGGCTGAGGGCACTTTAACTACGTCGCCGCCACGCTGCCGCCACGCTGCCGCCACGCTGCCGCCACGCTGCCGCCACGCTGCCGCCACGCTGCCGCCACGCTGCCGCCACGCTGCCGCCACGCTGTCGCCACGCTGCCGCAACGCCGCGCCGCTGCCATGTCGCTGTTACGTTGATACCACTCTTTATGTTCCTCAGAAAATCATAGTTGAGAGCGGCGACGAAGTATTACAAAGGGCCCGTTTACTCTACTACCAACACGTCATATTAAACCAAATACTATTTAATATAAGTTGTGATTATGGGATTCGTACTAATGACCCCCGCACTAATGACTAGGCGCGATAGCAACAGTTGTGCTCTGTGACCACACGCACCATTTATCAGCAGGCAACGACTGACTAGAAAGCATTCTCTGTTGAGCTCAGTTAATAAGTCGAGTACGAAAAGGTGTCGCTGCACAAGAGAGCGACACCTTAAGAGTTGGAGAATACATCTGAAATAAGATAAAGTTGTTGGGAACTTGGAGCCGTGAATTGTTTATTTATATTAGGAGCAGTGGAGACGCTCGCGGCTCTGGGTGTAGCTATAGCTATAGAACGAGATCATGGAAAGCTGATATGAATTCCTGGGTAATGAATTATGATTGTCAGTTTTTAAATTAAAATTTTATCTGAAACGTTATTGAGAAATTTAACTGTTTAGTAGTCGTATTACTGTCGCATCTCGCACACACACAGATAGACAGACAGACTGATGGACCGAAGGACGATATTTCAATGTACACGGAATTAATGTTTAATTAAGTAAATTAGTTTTTATTAATTACCAGCGACCCGTCCCAGTTATCCAAAAAGTTATAAAATTTTAGTAATCAGTAAAAAATAGTTTCAATAATTCACGCCATTAGCAAAGCAATTTTACAACAATCATTATTTTATTTTTGCCTGCATTATTGCTTTTTTAGGAATGATGCCTGGATGCTGTAAATAACAACCCAATACATCGTTAACTTAATATTTATTAAGGTAGAGAAAAAAATCGAAAGTACCTCTTGTGTTCGTAAAACGGTTTATCTATGATTCTGTATGTTGATGTTTGGAATCTATAATGTAGGGACAGTCTGTGGAGCTTACTACTGCGAACGGAGTCACGGGCACAAAGCAGTTGCAAGTAATTACATACGTTACATTAAAGTCTCTGCAAGATACAAGCTAGTGCTGTTAAAGAGAGGTAGAACAGGGATGCATTTCCTTGGAGGTTTCTCTCTATTTGCAGCAGTTCGACTGGTGGAATACTTCTGCCCTTAGAGAAGATCGCAGTTATGTTCCTGCGGTGAGTAGGGCTTCCACAAGTCCTAGGGGTAGGGGTTTTAAGGTCGGCAACGGATTGGTGATACCTATATTACAAACATCCTTAGGCTGCAGTAGCTCCTTATCATCAGGCGAGCCGTATGTAATATACGCGACGAGAGAGGTATCGACTCTAGCGGCTGTTTTCAATAATTTATGTAACTATTATTTTTGCTACTGAAGATAGAAAGATATGCGTTGGTCAGGTTTTGTATGAACTAGCTATCCGAAGATACGTTATTGAAATGCGAAAGCTTATCATAATATATATCTTTCTATGATCAGTAACATAAAAAGTAGTTAGATTATTGATAAAGGCCGTTAGTATGAGGTATTCACCATTCGTTAGCTCGAGCGGGAATGTCTGCAAGCCTGTCGTTATCTGCTTATAAAGTGCGTGCGGTAACAGAGCACATTTGTTGCTATGACGCCCAGTTAATAGTACGTATACACAGTCATTAGTACGGATTCCAAAATGATATCGATATTACTGGAGAATCTACTCTTGGGCATATATTAAGAATTCTATTTTTTCACCACCAACACATATGTATGTTTGCTAACTTCATTATATATTTATATAAGGTATTTTCTTGTGATTTGGGCGACAAAGTTATTCAAAACACAATTGAGTTTCTCTGTAATAAAAGTTTTATTGTATATTACATATTCTGAACCACTTATAAATAAAACAGTTTAGTAACAAAATCTTACCTGTAATAAAAGAAACGACATTTAATGTTATTAATGACAATGTCAATTCCTAAATCACAACTGGGAAACAATAATATTATTTTTTTGAAATTTTCAAAAGACAGCCTAGCTAGTTAGATGCTTCATAGATTGTCATCATTCGACCACAGATTACAGAGCGACTAGTATTAGTCTATGTCGCGGTCTAACACGATGACGCTTGATGCGTGGAAATCTTAAAATTAAAGAAAAGTACATTTTTCTTTACATATATGTAATCCCTTACATAGTAGTTTACATATTAGTTTGGAATGAGATACCTAATTTTTTTTTAGTGTATCTCCAGGAAAACTGAAACCACTCTCCCTGATAGTGACCACAGTATTACCTTAGCACAACGGCGACCACCTGGAGATTGTAATCGATCGGCGGTCACCGCTCTCATGCAGGTCTGCATAAACTTAACTGGATGTACACAGGCTGGTCCGTAAACGCGATACGCAAAAGCGAGTCACTATAACGGACTTTTCACCACACGCATGGTTCACTGCTGAAGATGCAATAACACACTAAACCTAAGCAGATCCATGCCGTGTTCAAATTATATTCTTTATTATGTAACAAACAAAACATTACGTGAGGATACGCTTCAATGCAGATCTGCATAGGGCAAGTGCGTAGGGCGCATAAAGCTAAGCTATGTGGTTAACAGTGTGAAGAGGTCCCCAGATCTGAGCCAACCGTATTGAATAGTGGAGAGGTATCCGCGAGTACATTGTATCGTTTGTACATTGTTCGTTTGTCTCTTAGAGTAGCAATGGTTGCAGTAGGTACTCGAACCGTTTCGTTGTCAATGCACGTGCACCGTGCAGCGTCCCCGTCGTGAGGGAGGCTGGGGGACTGGGGGGCGGTGAGGGAGCTCGCCGGTATCAGGGACGTGTCTACGTGATCGAGTATCTTCGCGCCTAGGTAGGCATTGTCCGATATAACCGTACCCATTATCTTGTAAAACATGATCATTGTTATAATTATGTACAGTGTATACTAATTAACATAATTAACATTTAATTAGCCATATAATACAGTATGAAATTATTGTTAACTTGATAGTGTCCAACTACCTACGTATAACTGAAAACACACACGTATTATAAATTACGCACTAGTAAACGTCCGATAGTTTGAGCGGAAATGTCCAGTTGATATAACAGGTACGGCCACAGAGAACATCTTTTGATATCACACCCCGTCAACAATGTTTCACGTTATCGAAAAATGGTGACCACCAAGAAGAAAGCTACAGTGCCGCATAACCTGCTAGAGGATTACGGGCCGCAGCCAGAAGCGTATCGGTAAGCGAATTCTTAATTTGCCCACGAGCTTTGATTTTAGATGACCCCTCAAGACTTTTACATAGGCTAGAATAAATGAAGTTGCACAGACAGACACGCCTCCACTTGTTACTCGTAAGAAATTGTCATCCCGCTACAGGAGCACGGCTGCCTGCCCCTTCAAGTGTAACTATAGGTAAATGTAATATTGCGATATTCGACTGGAGTGGATATAGTGAGTAACGTATGAGTGCGTATCTTAACGTGTCGTGTCGTGTCGTGTCATGTCGTGTCATGGCGTCTGTATAGTGGTATCTGAGACAGAATTAATCTCGGTCGCAGAATATGTTCGTACGTAGGAAAAATGTCGGCGATTAGATGCAGCGGTGCAGCGTGACCCAGTCAGTGTCGAGTAGTTGCATTGTGTTGGAATGGCGAGACACAACCGAGGCACTGAGAGACGAGTCGAGGCGAGACGTCTGAACTGTAGGTCTCGAAATGATTTTTATTACAGAATAGATACATTACGTGAATGATAGTGCTGTCTCTAACAGTCACTCCATGTCTATATGTCCGATAATTAATATAATAACTGTAAATAACACCTATAGCGTAGTCGTTTAGACTAGGGATGTAATGATAAGAAATAGAGGTGGATATATCGGCATCACCGATTTATTACCGACCGATATTTGACAATTTGAAAAATGCGCAAAGCAAATATAATATTATATTATATATAACCGTTGTATTATTTTACGGCTAATTATTGACTGTTAATTCTGAAATAAAATTATCCAATATCTACTTATATCCACTTAGCTTCACGTGTTACCATCTTGGGCTACATCGTCACTTAAAAAGAGGTGAGATTGTGGTCACCTATAAAGGAAAAAAACCTGTTCCTGTTGATGGCATATATTCCAATTTTTACGTATATTTTTGTGACCTTGAGAGGTGAAAGGTTAAAAAAGATTATCACCAGTTTTGTTCAATATAAAGATATACAATTACCAAAAAAAAAGTGTAGTAACTCCAGTTAGGTAAAAACGTGTACGAGATTACTTCTTATTCATTTTATTTACATATTACTAAACATTCGAGATCGGTGTCTTATCAGTTTAATAATAAAACCCTATAAACTTGATATCGGTATGTTTTACATATAATTACTTTTAGAATTGAGTTCCGTTTCGGCCGTGTGTCGCGGTCGTGTGTCGCGGTCGTGTGTCGCGGTCGTGTGTCGCGGCCGTGCCAAATCATACAACGGAATACAGAATACAATTAAGGGTAATCGCCATCTTGCTCTAATTTTTATTCCATTTCCGATTTCTTTAGACATTTCGTTTTGAAACTAATTATCTTAGATACATTTTGGTAAGTGGATTGTTTTCCGAACCAGTTGTAATATGTACCGTATTCATAAGCACTTTCTTAACATAGTACTTAAGTTATATTTTGAATGACTGTATTTTTAGATTTTCAAATGTTGTACATTCTACTAATAGATGTGGGACAGTCTTCTCGGTCGGTCTCGGTCTTCTCCACACTTGCATTTGTTTCTATCAGTTTTAGTAATTAGATGAAGGTGTGTCATGTTTTTGTGCCCAAAACGTAATCTGTTGATAATCATTTGACTTTCCTACAGGTAAAGGCAGTAGGAGATTTTTCAAAAATTGATTTTCTGATATTAAATAACAAAGTTGTATTTTCTGTCTTCCAACACTGATCCCAAATGGTTTTAATTTTAAGTTTAAAGTATTTACGTAATTCACTAGGAGTTGATTTATTTAAATGCCAATTTTAACTCTCATTAGTTGTATGTCACGCCTCACTATCTGCCCTTTCATTACCAACTATCCATTGATGACTCGGAATCTATATAATTTAAAATTTGCTTTTGTTTTTTAGTATATTTACCATTTCTGGCTTGATTTCTATGATAAGAGTGTTTGTATTTTTTACATTTGTAGCGCTGTCAAGCATGATTTTGAATCGGTATATATTGTATATTTGTCCGCATTAGATTTATTAGATATAAATTCTAAAACTTTAAGAATAGCTAATGTTTCACAACTGAAAATCAAATTGAAATCGTGAAGTCTGTATCGGTAACTATTATCACCAGTTACCACTGAACTGAATATCCTGATCTTCCATTCATAACTGACCCAACCATGTAGATGGTCTTACAGTCAGTGTATCTACTATTCACTTAATAAAATAGGTTTTTATATATGCATTGAGGTGTGTCATCTTTGTAGTTTTTAGCTATTTCAAGATTAATCGGGAGTTCAAAGTTTTCCCATGGACCAGAGGTAATTAATTTCTTTGGGAATATTTTTGGTATTGTAAGATTCAATTCTATTAAGTAATTGGTTGCTCTGATTCATGGTAGTGGCTGTTAATAAATTTGGTTGAAGTTCGTATTTTATGTTTACGACCGTTATTTTAGTGTAATTATGGTAAGTTGGATTTTCAGGTTGAGATAATATATTTACGGCATATATAATTACAAGGTCCTTTCTTCTAAATTGTAGTGGCATTTCTCCAGCTTTAGCTAAGACGCTCTTAATTGGACTTGTCTTAAATGCACCAACACTCAGTCGTAGAGCAGTATTTTGAATATTTTCTAGGGATTTAAGTGAACGTTGTTTTGTAGAATCATAAATTACAGAACTGTAATTTATATTTTGTCTAACTACATTAATCGAGTTGCTTTGTTCTTAAAAAAGTTTCGATACAAAAAATATAATGATCAATAGAACAAATAAATTAATGTACCTATTGCTTGCTCATTTCATACAACTTCGTATTTAAATAGATAATTTCAACTATAATTATTACATGTACATACATAACTACAGATTAAAATATATTATGAAAAGGAGTCCCTTTAGGCAAGGTTCCGAAGATACTGGCAGCGTTCCCCCTTTGAATAGCTAGACTAATTCTTTGTCCGAGGTAGCTGCCAGCTCTTCGGTCTCCTGTGATGTCGACTAACCTTTTTACTATTTCCTTAAAAAGCCTTGTAGCGCTAGGACCCCACGGGCCAAGGGTCTCGACGCCGAATGGGACAAAATCATATTCAGAGCCCAGACCCCTATATTTGCATGCCTTAGCTTTTTCAGCCGCCTCACAAGCCACACCAGCTCTGTTGCTGGTTCCAAGTAGATGGGAAGGGGCCAGCGTGTCTGAACAGGTTGCATCCCATACTAGCACCCGGCCCATCTACCATGGAACCAAACTCATACCGTCCGGTCTCTTGCCATCGTCTCTTGCAATACCAGTCGGCTCAAGTAAACTTGGAACGTTGACAGTGGCAAGTGACCGGCGTATGATATCGTTAAGTGCGGCATGTCTCGAGAAGCGGCCTGCACTTTTTTGACATGACAGTCCGTGATGTCCTAGCTTGTCGACATCACTGCCACAGGGACATTTATGAGGAACGCAGACCGGAACCCCAAGCCGTAGACAGGTTGCGATTCGGAGCGTGTCAGGTTCAAGAAAAGTTCCTGTATTTGACGAAGGATACGCTTGAAGCCAGTAGCCGGCCCCATGCGCACCCACGGCCAAAAGCCTAGCACGCGCCGAACCCGTACTACAGCTCAAAATATTATCATAAATCAATTTGCAGTTTATGTCGTCCCAGCTCATCTGTGAATTTGGAGAAACTGGAAAATTTTGACCTGGGCATGCAATTAAGAAAGCGTTACTAGCTTCTTCCAAGCCAGCAATCTCAAAGTATGAAGGGGATACCCTTAAAATTTTACTTATGAGATTTGCTGAACTATGGACAGAAGATAGGAAGGCTGGTAAAGCGACACTGGAAATTTTGCGAATCCCTAAACCACCATAACGGATGGGTAAGGATGCTTGGGTCCAAGATTGCTCGTGCAGCTGCATATTAAGAATCGATTCTAAGGTAATTTTGATTACATCGTCTACTTGTGTCAAAAGATCTGGGTGATTCCAAAAGGAGCAGCAACGGAGCACATATGTAAATTTAGGGACGAAAAGACAGAATTTTAAGATGCAAAGTGCATAATGTGGACTAATTTCAAGGAGACGGGCAGCAGAATTTTGGAATTTAGTAATTGAAATATTCAAAAATTCAGAAAAAGATTTATCAAAAATTGGAGAACCTAAAAAGTAAAGGGAATTACTGTTTACTATCTTAATATTTGGAGCCAAAATATTAAAATTTTGTTTTACGTCATTTAAATTTAAGTCGCAGTTATTTATAAAAAGTTCGCATTTGCTAAAATTAAGCTCCAAACCAATGGCTTCAAATTTATTTTTGATTAAAAAAAGGTCCGAAAACACAGTATCCACATCACCTCCTAGGGTTCCGTCGTCCAAATACCAAACGTTGAATTTAGAATTTAAAGTTTTGATTATCGGATTTATAGCCAAACTAAAAATTGCAGGCCCAAGGGGATCACCCTGTTGACAACCTACTTCCGAGGACAGTTCATTAGAACGATATAACAATTTTGTTGGGTTAGCGTAACTGAGAAGAAGATAATTGTATATTTCAGGTATATGTTGTTTTATTTCCGTCAGCATGGTATCCCTATTTACCGAATTGAATGCATTTTTGACATCAATTTTGAGCAACAAGTCAGGCTGTCCGTAAGTTAGGAAAGAGCGTAGGGCATGGACGGCTGCCTCACACCCTCCTTTTACACCGAAGCCTAACTGTACGGGTTCAAATTCCGAATTTAATTTTGGTAAAATATGTCGAACAGCAATTTTGGAGGCCAGACGTCGTAGTGTTGATCCAACAGCAATTGGTCTCACCCCTCCGTCCTTTTTGGTGAGGGCAATGAGGTTTGCGCCGAAAAGAATGGAAACAATTTCTGGATTGATATTACCGGAATACATAAAGTTGATTAATTTAGTGATCGAATTTACAAGTTGCTCGCCTGCATCACCCACAGAATGTGAAGTTAAATCTTTCAAATGTTGGGGTGAGATTCCATCCAAACCTGCAGCCGAACCTGGTTTAAAAGATAAAATTGCATCAGTAACATCTTTGTTTTGAATTTGAAGGCATGTTTGCCTTGCTGTTGGTGGGTCAACAAAATATGGGTTTACTGGAGCTGGAGGATGTTTTGTCCGTAAGGCATGAAGGGTGTCAGGGGTATCTGGTGATAGCACGTCGTTGGAGAACAAAAGGCGAACGGCACCTTTGAGATCTCCGTCACAGATTTTGTTTTCAATAAGTTTGTTGCGATTACGAGGGGCATCATGTTTGATTAGAGGTGCGGGAGAAGGCGGGGAGCTTACAGCACAGTTATTCTTAATCTTTTGTGTCAAGGATAAATTCGGTTCATAAGTTTTTATTATATGTAGTGTGCTGTATGAAAATAAAAATAGGTTCTGCCAGTCTTGAGTACAATTTGGTTAAGTAACATTTCTGGATTAACTGTGACAAATGTGTAGCAACGGTTATTCGAGCTCCTCGAGGGATTCTTTTAACTATGGTTATACTATTTTTCAAATGGCTAAGATATGTGTGGAAAGGTGTTGGATCGTTGGCTACATAAGTAGGCGCACTCGGAATGAAGGGATGGGTGTCTAAAGGTGAATTGTTTAGGGTAATACAGTTCCTGTGTAATTTTGTATTGTGTATATTGAGGCCTTTCAAAGATTTGAATGACTTGTTGCATAGTGAACATGTATGGGTCGCGTTCGACATGCCATCACGAGATTGGGTCATGGACTGCATTCACAACAGTTAAATACATTCACAAAAAATAATAACTTATAGCAAATTAAAAAAAAAAAATTACAACAAAACAACTTAAAATATACACTAATAACGTAAAAAAGACAAAGTCAAAATATAACGGCTGTTTGTTTTGGTAACAAGACGCATGCGTCGTTACGTAGGTGCGTCACAGGAGTGTCTTGCAATTGGACGCTGCAGTGGAAGAGGCTTAGCAACGAATGACGTCGCTAGGACAACCGATGGCGGCCTTAGCAACCGCGTCTTTGATGTCTTTCCAATATATGTTTGTTGAGATATAGCATTTTTCGAATCTCCTACAGATATGTGCAGTCCATCAAAGATAATCCTTTCGTAATCAATGCACTTTTGAATTTATAACGTACAGACATTTGTGTGTGTAAAAATATTCAAAAATTTTTCAAGCATGATAGTTCATAATAATATCATCTGTCACTTTTATCAAGGTCCAATGTTTAAAAAATATAATCACAAATTATAATGTACAATCACCACTGTATAGTTTATGTCTTTGCGCAAATTTTAAGATATCTTAAGACACTGTTATTAAAGTTATTGATTATTAATAAAAAAAATTGTCGATGCTTTGTAAAAATTTTACTTGTCGCAATGACATCACATGTCATTTTTCCATTTATTCTAATTTTGTCAATTCATATATTCATTTTGTCTAATTAAGGTACGATATTTATTTATTAAACAATTTCTTTCAGAACCCCATGTTGTTGAAGATAAAACCGTTATTATGTTCAACCTTTTGTAGCATTCTGACTTGAAATTATTTATATGTATTATTTGAAAATGCTATTCTTAGGTACTTCAACCTTTAAACATAATGACATATAGCAGTTTATTTTTGTTCACATTTGGATAATAGTAATGATAAATATTAAATCACAATTATAATTTCTCTTTCTTTTTCGGCAAATTGACGGTACTGTACAGTAAGCACAGTACAATTGTAACACAACGGCGACTACCGAGAGATCGTAATCCATCGACGGTAGCCGCTGTAATGACGGACAGCTCAATTTAACTGGATATAGACAGGGTGATTCCGAAACGCGACACACAAAAGCGACTCACCATGACGAACTTTTCACCACATACATGGTGGCTACGACCCAGTCGGGCTGCACGGTCCTACTACCCCGCTATCGCTATTTCCTCATTCGTTGCTCATCAGGTGAGGTTGCCTTGGGCGACTCAGTGCTGAAGGTGTAAATAAACAGCCCTTACATCTACACTCATACACACACAAAATGCATACTAAGAAACAACCATTACTCGTTTAAAGACGTCGTTTGAGGAGTAATTTGTCTGCGGCTCGTCGTCCGGCTGTCGGCGCCCGGCCTCGCTCCACGCACCGCGCCCGCACCGCGCCCGCACCGCCGCGCCGGTCCACATAGTGCCGAGTGTTTCAGAAGGTTCACACAATGTAATCAGAGCTTGGGAGGAAATTCACGAAACGTTTAACCTGTGGCGACATCTACATAGCGACACATAGCGACATCTATCGAGCCACATAAGACGCATCGTAGGATCGTAGACGCATCTCCGCCACAACTGACATCCTACATTGCGCTATATAAATTAACTCAATCGTTGAGTATATATACAAGAACCCGACTACAACCGTTGGGCAGCTGCCCGCCAGACATAATATTCGTCTGGTCGGAGGATCCTCCCTTTGCAACAGTTCCTCTACACTGGTGACCCCGAGCATGAACGTCAGCACAACCTTCTTCGCCCAGCTACATCGTGACGTCATCATCACTACCACAAGCTTTCGAGCAGCGAGTCATACAGCCAGCCAGCATCCACGGCTACTACGGGTATCCTGACCTCCAGCATGCAGCGGACGCGCATTCCTGGTCATCACCCACAGCCTTCTCCGCGACCTTGGCACAGCACACTGCACTTCGGCCGGTCAGCAAGCAGAGATGCACTTCTCTCCTGGTAGACGCAGCAGCCAGTCACTACGCAGCACTGCAACAGTCCGACTCACTGGAGCATTCTTGCAGCATCACCCCGACTCACTGGGGCATCACCGCTGACAGTTCCGACTCACCGTGAACAATGCGCCAACTGGTTCCGACTCACTGGAACATTCCACTGGCCTGGCAAGCATCACAAAATGTGTGGACGACTCAACCTGCTATCGACCTCCGGTCTCGGAGGAGAGTGATGTGGCGACATCTACATAGCGACACATAGCGACATCTATCGAGCCACATAAGACGCATCCTACTATCCTACATTGTGCTATAGAAATTAACTGAATCGTTGAGTATATATACAAGAACCCGACTACAACCGTCGGGCAGCTGCCCGCCAGACATAACACTCGTCTGATCGGAGCATCCTCCCTTTGCAATAATTCTTCTACAAACCCATTCAAATATATTACTTAGTTTTATTTCTGGATGACGATACACCAGTAAATATTCTAAACTATACTTCATTGTTTATTCAATATGTCAGTCACTGCCATATTCCCTTGTATTTGTTTGTAAAAGCACATTATACAACCCAAGATTTTCTTATATCATTCTTGAGTGAAATATCCGTCTTGTTTTTGAAGAGAAAACCATATTATGTAGAATGTGTCAGAGTTACAATTGTCTCTCTTGTACTATATTCGGTCATTCGGGTACAACGCGGAACAGATATCTATTTAAACGTGTTCTTCAAATTTTTAGCATGTTTGTGACGCAATGTATCGTGGTGCAGATAAAATTATAATTAATTTGTACTGAATTGGAAATTGTTGGATGCAGCTTCCTGTTGTATTTTAGGGCGGGTTCAATTGTTGTTAATCTCAATCGGGTACTAATTTATACTTGATATTTATTAAACGCGCAGCCATCGACACAAACGTTTTAATGTGAGAAGGAAAGGATTTTTACAATAAGTGAACTAATGACAAGTAACAGTGTGACCAGATAAAAATGTGTTAAACAGAAATAAATATAAAAAACGCGATACACTTAAACATATAGTGAATGTGCAGTAGTGTATCTGTAGTAAATGTGCTGTGGTAGGAACAAACTGGTCATAGCGCACTGGTAATGACATTTTCATGCATCAATTACTCAGTAATGGGTTCTCGCTGTCTGGTCAGTCGGTCGGTCGGTCGGTTGGCTTACTGGTAATGTCGTAGTGAAGTGAACCGTGACGTCACGGCGGCGTGGCGCGGTGCGAATCATGCGAGATGCGGCTCCACTCAGTGCGTTATTGAGTGTAAAATAGTATCCGACCACAAGTGAACTGCGAGACACGCGACAGACCCGACGCGACTTTATTAAGTGAATATATTCCTACCATATAGGTTACGTGAGGCACGACTGCGCGATACAGTCTCGAGTCCGCGTTAAATCTGTCAACGTGGAACTAAAATGGATCAATTAGCTTAAACAGCGGCTTTACATTTAAAATTAATATGATAATAAATGTTAATTATACAGAAATAAAATTTGAAGGATCGGCTTCCCGCGCGAAGCCACGCAGTACAATCATCGACTACAATCGATAATTTATTTATATACAATAGTTATGTCAATATACAAAACGTATTCGTATGTATCTAGTTAAATTTCGGGAGCACTGCCGAGGGTTTTTAAAAAGTCTAAGACAAGACTGATTCTCAAGAAGCTTTATTAAGAATGCTTTTATTTGTTACAAATGTCTCTTTTATAAACTCTTATTCTATAAACACAAAGTGGGGTTGTTTACTATGAAATAATGAGAAATATGTCGCAATACATTCAGTCAAAACACCAGGTGTCTATCAGTAGTTTGCAGACATAATATGGGTTAAAAACGTAACATCAGCATTTCTAACGTATGTACCAATTAACAAGACGTAATAAGAGAGGGTACAGACTGCATAACTCCTCCCCCCTCAAGTTCGAAATTATCAGAGGGATGATTATCACTATGATTATTTCGATAGCAATAATTTTTACAAAAACTGAGCTTATATACTAAGAATACAAGAATTAATAGAAATATAATCACATATAACAATAAAGTTCCGGCACTAACACTTTTTACATTAATAATTCTTTCACTTGATGTTTTTAGTTCACTTTCACTGATTTTTAAAAGATTATTTAAATGTTGAAGATTTATTAATTCACTGTTATCCAAATTGATGGGTTCACGTTGCAATTGTTGCTCAGTAATTGTTATTTCGGGAAGATTAATAATCGGTAATTTTGACATCTTCAAATTACTCGTGGTAATATGGTGAGCTTTTAGCGTAATTTCACCAATTTTAACATCGCAATGGTCATCTAGGACGAGGAAGTATGTCCCTTCTATATTTTCTTTCGTTATTTCGTCGTTACAAATTTTTGATAATATATTCTCAGCGTTACTATGAAGAATCCATCTCTCTTTTCCAATTGGTTGTATCTTAATGGTCTTGATTTCAACTGGTACTGGATGACAAGAACTCGTATTCGAAGAAAATTGAATTAATGCTGTTATGCAAGTGTCTTCTGAAGTTGTTCGAGAATCATCCTCGTGACACAGGAACATTTCGTCGTGAAGTTCATTACAAGGTAAAGTGAGCGAGACAAATTTAGACCCTTTTACTAATAGGTAAGGAAATTTAGGAATAATGATGGTGGTATGATTAGAAGGATTGGTCATAGGTATTGGAATTGCTCTGTAGTATGTATAAATTTCATCTCTAATTATTGGTATATCTAAAATGAATGTTATTTGACTTCCTTTTGTATAAGCTTTAAGCTCTATACATTGCTCTATTTTAACTAAATTGTCATAACTTACTGGATACACAAGTTTGTAGAATTTCTCTATCTTTTTTAACAATTCTAATAATTCATTTGAGTTTATAAGAGATTGGTGTAATATTTTTAATTTACTGAATGCCAGAGAAGTTTCAATTTCATTCAACCGAATGTAGAGTAGTTGAAAATTATGGAAAAATAAATTATAAACATTAATAAAATTATGGGTAGTTATATCAATATTAGTTTGATTTATTAATTTTTTTATTTCTCGTAACTCTTTATCTATTCGAATGAAATTGTCCTTCGTGAAATTTGTTATCTTTATCATTGATTCAGAAATATCTGATATTAAGGTTACCTTTTTAATGAGTGTATTTTGGCGTGTCGTTAGAGAATCAATCATATTTTCATATCTTAAAGCATCATTATGATCTAAGTTACCAGTTATAAGCTTAATAATAGATCCAAGAGGATTGAGAAGTCCACGTTTAATTCTAGTTGATGGAGATAACTGTTCTAATTTTTGAATACTAATATTCATTACATAATTCGTTTGAAGCTTTACATTAAAAAGTTGAACATTAGATGTTTCATTATCAAAATGTGTTTTTAAATATTGATTAAATTTAGTATATCTTTTTATATTGAATTCTAAATCCTCACGTATCAGACTTAAATCTAAAATCTTAATTATTGTCCACTTATCATAACTTACACTAGCTTGACCTTGTTTCACAAGGACTATACCGGGATTTTTATCGATTCTGTGAAGTTGAAGGGCGTGAATCCTGATGATCAGAGCCAGGAGCCCGAGGAGGTACCTGCGAAGGTCGTTTTATATCCTTAATAGGCACGTTTGTTTTTCGAGTTTTAATTTTTACAGGACAGATATTTCTGTCAATTTTACCATATACTTGTGCTTTTTGATAACGCGGTTTATCTTTACTTCGCCTTGTATTAACACCTTTTACAAATATAGTGTCCTCTTCTTGAATATCAAATGATGTTTCACCACCACGTTTTGTTTTAATCTTTTCTTTATTTTCAATTACTTTGTCTGTTAAATATTTATAAAGATATTTCGTTCGTTTCATATGATCGTTTACTAATTGTTGCGTATATTGTTTGTTAAAGTTTACTTCAAAAGTACTATTAGAATCAGTGTGTCCAAAAACTACTTCAAATGGTGTAAGACCAGTCGTTGAGTGAATGGTTTGATTGTATGACATAATTGCATAAGTCATAACGTTAGCCGCGTCAGTTATTTTATGTTCATATTTAGCGATACGATATATTTCTAAAATAGTTGAATGGAATCTTTCAATTAAACCCATAGAATTAGGATTATGTGGAGTGCTTATGTGTAATTCTATTTTATAAAATTGTAATGTTTCTTTTAAAAGTGTATTGTTGAATTCAGTACCAGAATCAGCACTGATCTTATTTGGTACGCCATAAAATGAGAAAAATTTAATTAAGGCACGAACTACTTCAGGTGTAGAGCGATTGGATATTTCAAAAGCCTGACCTAGTTTACTGAAAGCATCTATTATGGTAAGGAAGTAGCTTCCTTCTATAGAGAATATATCTATAAATATTTCAGCAAAAGGTTTTGTTTGAGTTTGCGTTAACATTAATTCTGGTTTTAAAGGTTTGCGATCATATTTTAGAGTTTTACAAGTTTCACAAGAATTGATTACAGAAGCGACTGTTATATCCATATTTGTCCAAAAATAATTACGCTTTAATTTCATAAGAGTTTCTTTGATTCCACGGTGACTTGTTTTACCTTGATGATAAGCAAGTATAGTGGCACGTTGCTCTTTTTCATCACCTAAGTATATAACTCTTTTAGTACATTCATATATTTTGACGGTATCTTTTTTAAATAGTTTTATCACGGCATTTGTAAATTGTTTACGGTGAATTTCGCTCTCAAAGTAAAAGAAATATTTAATTTTAGGTTTTATATATTCTAAAAGAAATTTCTTAACAAGGTTAGTGTTGTTTACAGGTAAATGTACTTCCAAAATTTTTTGTTTTTCATGTGATAAGTCTTTTATTGATAATTGGTTTCTGTTCCAAGTAAAAATAAGGATTTGATTAGGTTTTGTGTCGATGGCTTCTTCAATAATGGGAATACCATTCGTATCAATATCTTCAGCAGAATGTATGGTTTCCGGTAATGAACAGGCAGTAATAGTACTGGATGAAGGAGAACGAATTGGGTGAGTTAAAGTCTTATCGGAATCTGAAGGAATAGTTAACGTTTCTGATGAGTCTGAAATTAATATTGGACTCTCAGATCGTTCAGTGTCACTCACGTTTACTCGTAAGGACATATCGTCCTTTAATATATTTAATTTAATTCGTGATAGAGCATCAGCATTACTATTTTGTTTACCGTTCTTGTATATTATGTCAAAATCGAACTCAGCTAGTCTCAATTTCCATCTAGTAAGTTTACTATTAGGTTCTTTCAGTGAATTTAACCATGCTAAAGGTCTGTGGTCAGTAAATATTGTGAATTTGCGTCCATACAGGTAAGGACGGAAGTGTTTTACTGCCCAAACGATGGCTAACAGTTCCTTTTCTATTGTACTGTAACGTGTTTCTGCATCATTAAGAGTACGACTTGCATATGCGATAGGTTTTTCATTTCCAACTGATCCTTGTGAAAGGACAGCGCCTAAAGCGTAGTTTGACGCGTCTGTTGTTAAAATGAAGGGTTTAGAAAAATCAGGAAACTGTAATATAGGAGCATTCACAAGTAGCTCTTTACATTTTTGAAAAGCTTGAACATATGATTCATTAATTTCAATTTTATTTTTCTTTTTCAAACACGATGTAAGGGGTTGTGTAATTTTTGAAAAATCCTTTATGAATTTTCGGTAGTAGCCTATCAGGCCAAGAAAACTTTTAATTTCAGTGGATGTTCTGGGGAGTGGGAAGGCAAGTACTGCCCTGATTTTATCATCATTTGGTTGTAAACCATGCTTCGTAATTTTGTGTCCTAAGTAGAGTACATCTTTTTTAAAAAACTCACATTTATCGAGAGTTACTTTAAGATTGGTTTGTTTGAGACGATCGAACACTTTTCTTAGCTTCTCTACATGTTCTTGTATACTACTAGAATAAATGATGATGTCATCTAAATATACTAAGCAATGTATACCTTGCAACCCACGTAACACGTTATCCATTGCGCGTTGAAATGTTGCAGGTGCTGTTTTAAGTCCAAATGGCATCCGTGTAAATTCAAAATGTCCCATTGGTGTAGTGAATGCAGTTTTGGGTCTATCTTGTTCATCAACTTCAATTTGGTGGTACCCACTTGCTAAATCCAATGTACTGAAGTAAGTAGATTTCCCTAACTTGTCGAATAAATCATTAATATTTGGTAAAGGATACTTATCATCAGTAGTAATATCATTTATACGTCGATAGTCTACAACCATTCTAAATTTCTGTTCACCGGAGGCGTCCATCTTTTTTGGAACTAGGTGTACGGGTGCACTCCATGGTGAAAACGATTCTTGTATAACATTATCTTTTAGTAATTTTTCAACTTGTTTCTGTATTTCATCGTTTTGCGATGGTGGAAGTCGGTATTGCCGTATGAAAATTGGATCTTCATTTTTAGTCCGGATTCGATGTTTTACTTGATTAGAAAATGTAAGAGGCAGTTTATCACAATAGAATATATCCCTGTATTCAAAACAAAGTTTTTCTATTGCTTCTCGTTCTTCTTGATTAGCATGATCTAATCGGAGTTTCGATAAATTTTGTGTAAGTAATTCATCAATCTCAAAATCATTTAATTGTTGCCCGGTTGATAAATTTATTTTGCAAGTATTATTATTAAGGCTGGTTATATTCAATGGTTCGTTAAAAGTTAAAGTCACACTATCTTGCGAAGCATTCTGCATGACTGTTGTTGCAAATGAATCTTTGCAAGTAACTATAGCGCTAGGCATACGTACTTCATTTCCGAAATTTTTAAAATTAATTATTGCTTCACCATTAATTAAATTTGTAGGCACCTTAACACGGGTTTCAGTGCGTGGTTCTAGCGTTATTTCCCACGGGGGACTATAAATTATTGGAATTTCTGTATTTTGTGTCCGTAAAATTAAATTTTTCATGTCTATAGTCGCGTTCAATATTTTTAATAAGTTAGAACCTATTAATCCGTCATATCTTCCATCTACATTATATATATAAAATTTATGATTCATCGGACTTTTAAAACTTTCCAATAAAGGTATATCTATAACTTCGTCATGTAGGCTACGTCCATGTGTACTAATAACTTCAAAAGGATCAATATATTTATAATCTGAAAAATATTCATCAGCTTTAGCGGGACTAATAAAACTTCTGGTACTTCCGGTATCAATCATTAAACGAGCATCAATTTCAGGAATATAAATATGCGGTAGTTTATTTATGCCGTCATAATTTAAGTGTACTATTTCTGGGGGTCGCTCTTGGAGGCTTTTATAGGAAAATTTACGCATTCATTTTCAGCTTCTTCAGTTTCAACAGGTTCTATGTTTTCATGATAATCGTCATAAGCAGTTTGTTGATTATCGTCAATGAAATAATGATTTTCATATTCTGTATAATCAGGTTGATAGTCTTGGTATTCAATTTCAGGGTCGTTCATTTCTAAAGACTCTATCATATTTTGTCTAATAGGACGAGCTGTGCGCATTGACACATCGCTTGTCTGAAATTGAGGTGGATTACGTTGAGGTTGATTTTGTGGTGGTATACCAAATTTAAATTGTTGATTTGGCATGTTGAAATTAGGTCGGTTTTGTGTATTGTTAAATTGTGGTTTGAACCCTTGTTGATTAGGAATACCGAATTTAAAATTATTATTTCCAAAATTTGGTTTATATCCTTGTTGGTTTAGGTTAGGTCTGAATTGTACATTTTGATTTGGAATACCGAATTTAAAATTATTATTATACGGTTTAAAATTATTTTGTGTTTGGTATGGAATTCCGAATTTAAAATTTTGTTGTCCGGAATTAAATGTATTTGGCACAAATGCAGGTTGAGGTTTGAAATTATTATTAAAATTATTTGTTAAAGTAGGCGTGAAAAATTGTTGAACTGGTTTAATATTAGATTTATTTTTATTTTTAGAATTGTACTGATATTGAAAATTGACCTCCTCCATGACAACACTTAGTGCGTTTTCTAAAACGGTACAACCTTTAAGTCGCACAATTCGAATTAAATCCTCTGGTAAATTATATAAAAATACATTCAAGCACATATTATTATAGATAATCATTTTAGCGGCTTTGAGGCCTTCATCAGTTAATAAATTGACCTTGGAGAAGAGGGTGCAGCGTGTTTGTTGTATCCTGTTACAAAATTGCGTATATGTTTCACCAACTTTAATTTTTAAATTTTCCAACTCAATTGCCACACACTCTTCCGATCTAGGATCACCAAAATGTTGAATCAAAACAGCTCTTAATTGTTCCCAAGTTGTTATGTCTTCTCTTTCACTTAGTAGAGCAGCGGCTTTACCACATAATCTACTAGTTATAGCATGAAACACATATGTAGTTTGAACAACATTGTTTGATCCGCTAAAATTTCTGATTATATATTCACTTTTTTTAATAAATAAATTTAAAGTATTTTGATCACCATCGTACTTGGGAATTAAACTTAAAAGTTCTTTTGATACTAATTGAATTGTTGATTCATTGTTGCGTTGCATTTTGAGTTGTATTTATTTAATTAAACACACACAAAGTAAAATTCACAAAATTAAAATTCACAAAATAATATTTTCAAAATAAAATTCACAAAATAAATCTTATAACAAAATTATCAAAATCAAAATTCTCAAAATTAAAATTATCGAAATTAAAATTATCAAATTAAAATTCTCAAAATTAATATTTATTATTAATATTTCTCAATATCTTATAATCTATGAAGTCAAATAACTTTCGACGATTTTTATTCGAAAATTATGAAAAATAATTTTCAACGATGTTTGTTTGAAAATTATAAAAATTTGTTAAATAATTTTCAACGATTTTTGTTTGAAAATTATAACAATGTCCAACGAAAAATACAACCACAGAAAATAACAAGGACGAGACAAGGATTGTAAAAATGGTCACTTACAGTCTGCTCGTTCCCATGTCTTGCCGTATAGCTGCTTTCGCTTTTAGGACAGGATCTCTCGGAAATAGATGTGGAACCCGACGTTAACTTATTTATTGGTTCGTAGATACTCAAAATCTGCACATGAGACCGATTTGTAAGACTCGAACACAGACTTTTATTGTTGATTGAGTATCCTACCGGCTGCGCCAGTTAAATTTCGGGAGCACTGCCGAGGGTTTTTAAAAAGTCTAAGACAAGACTGATTCTCAAGAAGCTTTATTAAGAATGCTTTTATTTGTTACAAATGTCTCTTTTATAAACTCTTATTCTATAAACACAAAGTGGGGCTGTTTACTATGAAATAATGAGAAATATGTCGCAATACATTCAGTCAAAACACCAGGTGTCTATCAGTAGTTTGCAGACATAATATGGGTTAAAAACGTAACATCAGCATTTCTAACGTATGTACCAATTAACAAGACGTAATAAGAGAGGGTACAGACTGCATAACTATCTACTGCAAGTGTGGAGTGTGTGGACATACACTAAGCTGCAGCTACGCCGCCGCTACGCCTTCGCTACGCCGCGCCAACGCCGCCGCTACGCCTTCGCTACGCCGCCGCCGACACTCTGCACCGATGTACATACTTACTTACCATGACTTATAACTGTAGTGGAACGAATTTGCTGTGTACAACTAGTCAATATGTTACTAGTTGTTACAAACAGCGTTAGGGTGCGAACACAACTTACAAATGTGATCTCTAATTCATACGATAGCAAGTACAAGAACGAATGAAGTAGGGCGGCAGGGTGGCAGGGCAGCAGGGTGGCAGGGCGGCAAGATAGCAGGATCCACACAACACGGAGTGCAATACTAGCGGTCAATGTAACCAAAAACGGTTTGGAACAGATGATGTATGTAATGTATCATGTATATAATCAATCACAACTGGGTGTAACGTTGTTTGGGTTTTATTATTTCACTAACAGACTGTCAACGTGTCAGTAGTGTAGGTATAGTGTATGGTAGGAAACGAGCTGAGTGCGGAGGGCGGGCGGAAGCTGTGTGGGCGGGCGGAGTACGACACATCTCATCTTAAATCAAAACTGGCACAGTGCATCTGACACAGTAAAAAAACTACATTTGACTATAATTAATAATAGCACGTAAGCAGTTTACGTCTTGACTAGATATGAACCACGGTTTCACCCGTGTTAAAAAAAAAACAAACAAATTTTGAAACCCCGTGACACTCCTTTGCGGGTTAAATTTTCAAAAATCCGTTCTTAGCGGATGTCTACGTCATAATAACTGTGTGCCAATCCGGTCAGTTGTTTAGGCAAGATGTGTTGATACATCAGTCTGTCAGTCAGTCACGGTTTTCTTCTATATATAATTAGAGTTTTGTAATGACTTTGCGCACTTTTCATGTACTTGCGTGAGATTGTGTTACTTGTCGTCTATATTTCATGCTCGTTTACAGTTAATTTTAATATTAAACTATGTAGGAGTGTAGTTCCCAAGCTAAAAAGTGATGACAAAGTTATAAATGATTCTAAGCTCAAATTTATGATTATCGATGTCACTAAATCCTGTGTTAAGTAAGTTACATTTGTTGTATATACAAATATTAACAGAATATATCTATCTCGCTTGTTCTATACTACTATTATGATGACAGAAGCATCCCCGCCCGCACCTCTACTTTTAACCCCGTCTGCACTATAACAATGAAATTCTAATTTATTTCGTTTGTGTTTATTGCGTTTGCGTTTATTTACATTTCATCATTATATTAATACGTGAAGCAAATCTTTGTACCCCTTTTTAAGCGTAAAGTGTGCACGAAAGTCTGTGAGATTTGGCATTGTTAAAGTTATATGGAGAAGGAGTGCAGAAAGCTAAAATTTATCTATAATATCTGTTACTAACATATTTAATGAAATAAGTGAATACTGCGAATCCTAACCTGACAAAAGCCATTAAACTTTGACCCCCCAAAATATTGACAATGTCGCTCATTGAAAAGTAACAGCAAGCGATATAACATTCATTGTTTAAGTTCATACTGTAAATATTAAACAGAAAATAGTCTATGATTAAAAAGTCGCTGGTCGAATTTCGTTCATTAGGCGACCGCTAGTACATAATAATGATGCAATAATGTATATAACAATTGCTGACAACACACTATTACATTACGTTCTATGACACAGTTGTGTAAGATATACGTATACATGTATGTTTGAGTGAGTTCTGAGTCACTATGTACTGTGTAGCGCAGTAGAGGCGCGGCGCGACGCGACGTGGTGCGGTCGAGCACGTCTCTACTAATTACATCTGAGACAGGAACCACAGAATGATATCAAAGTAATGTACACCTACTCTTTGAATGATAAAGTTCAGTGTTCCATGTATGCGGCATGTTGAAAAGTAAGTAGGTGAAAACGGGACATAAGTTCCCGAGGTGATGGCCAACACAGCGAGCTTCATAGCGTGAATGAACTGACTTACACCGTCCGTTCAGTATGTTGGTGTAATGACTCCGAGCAATTCTGCCTGTAAATGTTTCCCAATAGTTACCTTTATCACTTCAGAGACAAAATAAGATAAAATAAGATGTTCTTTCCGTGGTTGGAGTCATGGCGCCCTGCATCCTGCGTGCGTGTGGTGCTGTTTGAACTACTTGTTTAACATCAGAGTTCGGTAGGCAACAGGCAACAGGCAACAGGCACTCTGACATTTGTTTCAAACGATTCTTTTAATATTGGCTGTTTAAAATGATTGCAAGAAAACAAAAGGAATAACATTATGGTAATTTCATGCTGTGAAGAACGACGTGTCATAGTGGGGCATTTTGAGGGAATTGTCAAATTAGCACCTGCTCGTTCTTGTTCTGGCAGTATGCAGATCCTGCTTTGCTCGTGTTGGCGAGGCTGACTCTGCTTTCTCAGGGTTCCACCGCGACAGGGCTCCCAGCATCTCATCAGATGCAGATGCGGCACGTTGTCTGAAATGTATTAATAAAATTATGAGTAAATTGTTTTCAGTTTAGAGCTAGTTTTTCTGATTATTAAAGAGAGGAAGCGCGCTCTGACTTCATGTTATCAAGCTATACGCGGAACGTCATCAGCCTCCGCCGCCCCCCGCCTGCCCCCGCCGCCCCCCATCACACAAGGGGCTCGCGTCGCGTACCTCTCGGTTCACGTAAATAATGTTGCGGCTCGGGATTGAACCCATTTACTTAATATGAAACTTTCACTTACCCTGCCCGAGCGGACTATGAATATTCAATAAAAATGTATTTAAATGTAGATCATCGCGGCACGGGGGTGGGGAGAGAGTAAGGGGTGCGAGCGGCCGTAGCTAATATACAGACTGACTGACTATAATAGTTATATAGTATTAGTGTTTGTAAAACTCAGTTCCCGGCTCGAAAACAAGCGAGGCAACGCGAGCGACGCGCCGCCGTCGTCTCGATCTGCCGCGACATCTATACACGTACAGGTAGATAAACCCAAAAGAGTGACTCAGTGTGGTCCCCTGATGGTGCTCTTACAGTAACGCGGTGACCACTCTCATTGCTGATCATTTATAAAACAAATAACACAGTGATACGGTACAACTCATAGAAAAAGAGAGACATAGACATAGTTTGTATGTGGTTGCAAACAATTTGGCCACTAGAAGATACACCTAGAAGAGCGTATTCTTAAAGCAATTCTCACAATAAAATGCAGAGTTTAGGAAGATGTAATCGTAAAAGGAGAAATCATTTTGAATATTTTCTCGAAAAACTTTTAATCAATTAACCGGCTGAAGGAACTTCAAAGGAGTGAATTACATAGATGCTTTGGAAAGTATCCCAGAGAAATGTGTTCAAATCAATTTAGAAGTCAAGTTTAGCGTCGCCTGCGAGCAACCTTAATGGAATTATAATTGAATTTTTAACGCTGAAAGGGTCGGAAAAAATCGCAAAAATGCTCGGGAAAGACTTGAACTACGGGGAGGTGAAACGTAACGTCACTATAATTAGGAAATGGAGACTGTTTGGGCAGGTCGCAGGGTCGTGGGGTTGCGGGGTCGCGTGGTCACGTAGTTGTGGGTTTGCGGAGTCATGTGGTCACTGCGTGTACGCGCGCCGCTCACCGACGAAAACTTTGTCTTGCCCAGTGACAATACTGCTATATTCTTCTTTTCTACTGGTCATATTTTAATATCTGGAGGATATTCAATATCTTACTGGACCATCATAGTTACCATTTTGAGAATATTTGCAATTTGTTTCAATATAATATTCAATTCGAAAATGAAACATAATAATAGACAGGTAATACTTATTTACTTCACGTTAGATTACGTGCAACGTGTTGTATAGAATACCGTATTGTATTGTCTATAGTAGACATGGGTGACACTGACCTACACCGCGCATTTGCGCCAAGTCAGTTCACTGCGCCGGATGTGTAACAACTCTTTTATCCCAAATGTGATGGTGCATAGCGTACTTCAACGCATTTTTGCAAAACATGATTATGTGAATTTTTTTGTAGTCTGGCAGTTGCATTATTATATTACAATTGATTATTGTAATCCATCATAAATTTGACTGGCATTTTCGTTTCGTTTCGTGTAAACATATTACGTTAAAGAACTTCAAAATTACTTAAATAACGCAACATACCACAATGCTATCCACTAATCCATAAATCAATCAATCTACCGCAAATCCACTTAAGAAGAGGACGTTCACAATAGTTTAGTAGATGAAGATTAGAATGAAATTAAGCAAGTTGAAATGACAAGTGAAGTTTCATGTTTAGGGAAACAAAAGTACACGTAAACGTAACGTAATAAAATAAACGTAATTAACAAATGTAAGAAATACCGCGCCATACGTCCAACCTCCAAGATAGTCTGTCCACGAGTAGAACGGTGAGACGGTGAGGGTGCTCGAGCGCGGCTCGTATAAACGATCGCCGCGCGGAGGGCGCGATATAGTCGGCGATTCAGAAACTTAGGTGCCATCCATTTATTGCAATTGTAAGGTGGTGGTACAATATGTTTCCCGGGCACATTTCATAACTATGGTATGCCACATATCTATCCATCAATCAATAATTTATAACAAACTTCCATACTCTAGAACAGCATGTATCAAACTGAAACAGTAACTCTCTGAAACAGGCACGTAGGAACAGTATGTTCATTTTAGAGGTAACATTTGCAACTTTCCGAGCTGTTACTCTGAAACACACAGGTGTTTAGAACAGATAACAGTATCTGTTCCGATAAATACTCCTCACTAGTATGTGGAACAGACTAAATCTGTGGGAACAGGTTGTACCTAGTATTTAGTAACAGTTTCTGGTAACAGATAACAATTTCAAACTGTTACTTGTAAATACCTGTTATTTTCATTTGTTTCGATAAATACGCCTCACTTCTTCGCTCAGCTGACTCATTCATTTCTTTTACTAGCTGAGCCGGCTGAGCTAACGCTGAGTCAAAGTGCGCTACTTGCGTTAAGAAACAACAAGCGCAGAGTGCGGGCAGCGTACGTTTAGCGACTCACTTAGGGCGTGTCATTTTGCTGAGCCATGGTGCATATTTGAGATAGCTGAATACGCCGGCACAGTAAGGTGCGATTGAGTTGATGCAAAGAATTTCGGTGAACAACCTATGTCTAATGTAGAGTATTTTAATAAAGCGGCGCGGGCGGTATGCACTGCCCGTCATATAAAGTATCAAATTATTTTTTCTTGCATTATACAAGCAGTACCGTGTTATAGCATTATTAAGATAATAATGGCGGTCTGAGGGCTCCCTCTGATGTACGCCGCTCGCAATTTCGTTATATTTAATATAACAATAGAAAATAATATAACAGTAATTCTGTAAGATTATACCTACACCTACACTTTTATATTAATGCGGAGATCATTTTAACGAAGTTGAGAAATATTCAGTTATTCTTGTATTTCTACTTTTTGCTTATTTTAGCTTAATGTAACTAAATCTAATGGTTTCGTATTTTGAATAAATTTCATTACACAATCAATATTTCTAAGATGTTTTTTAACAGAGATAATAATGACGCTTTTAATTCGTTAGATCACGAAATCAGGTGTAACATGGGCCTCTTGCGTGTCGTGTTCCGAGATCAGCTGCCTCTAGGCTTGCAGGATGGCATGACAGCGACCACCGCCGATGTATTAATACTCTCTTAGTTGTTGCCGTTGTATTTAGATGCAATTATTTTGAGCGATACTAAAAAGTAATACAAAAAACGACTATAACTTTTTTGGCTTTGAATTGTATAATGAATCGGTCTTGAGATTGCTCGTGTCTAAGTAGGTAACGACCACTTTATATTTAGTGAAATAACCTGTAACATCGACTTCTAATGGCGCCTGAAGTAATTGAATGCAGTTGGTTTGAGTCTGTGTGTGTGTGTGTGTACCTCACTCACTCACTTACACTCACAGACCTCACTCAGTACAGTACAAGTATGTACGTAGGAATTCAATTTCCAGTTCATACTCATAAATTCACTCGTAGTAGGTACTCTCCAGTACGTTAGGTTTCAAAGCAATTTGGAATTGGATTGCGAACTCGCAATCGCTTAGTTCATACATCTATTTAGTTTGTTTACCAGCAGGAATATATAGCTACGTGATGTTATACCGGACACCGACTGCAGCCCGTCAGGTATGCCCATGTGTATTAAATTGGGACGGAAATTAGAAGGCATAAATAAACAAAAATATCGACTGTAGCATCCGGAGAAACCACAATATCCGTTAGTACAAACATAATAAAAAAATATCCGTCAATATTTCATCATTTTTGTAAATTACACCAAGTATTTTAACTGTAATAAACATGCTGGAGTAAATCCTCATGCTTTACCAAATTTTTTGTAAAATTACTTACATGAATGCTCGAATTAAATGCTTGTAAAGTTACTAGCGAGTAGCTCAATGACTATGCATATCTGCGTTTGAATCTGAAACAAATGCTTTAGTTTCTTGTATAGTAAAGCAGGTTGTAGAGAGCGCTGCAGCGGTAGCTCCACCCTGCTTCCACTAGTAGTAGTTTCCACTTTAAGAAACTACAAACACACAACACCCATGTAAAGCAGATAAACATTATATTTGACTAGCTGTCCCGCGCAACTTCGTTCGCATCATGTAAGAGAGAGAGGGTCGTAGGCACTGTATTATTAAGTGCCGCGGCCGCCTACCTCTCACATTATTCTACATAATAAAAATGCACTCGCGGTATTTGATCATTATTTTGCTACCTACCGAGTTATTTTAAAGCTGTGATATCTCCTAAGATATTAATTTAAACCAATTACTGTAAAGATATATTTTATTCAAAATTAAAAAATTGTGATGAATAACGTATTTATTTCGATAAGGAATAATACCATGTATATAAAGACACCTTCGCAAATAATTCATTATTTTAGAACAATTTCATTACCATAAATAAATTATATTGAGTAAACCTTAAAAGATAGTCATATGCTGTCGCGGACTTTTTTGTATAAATTTTTGAGAGAAACAATTTCGCTACAAAGAATTGTAGCGTAACTTTAACCATTTAGGCAACGTACGCAGTGGAAGCTCTCAGAAGGACTAAATTTCCCCCGTTTTTGCCACATTTTTCATTGATGCTCCGATCCTATTGGTCGTAGCGTGATATAGTCTATGAGCCTTCCTCGATAAATGGTCTATCCAACACTAAAACATTTTTTCCATTCGAACCAGTAGCTCCTGAGATTAGCGTGTTCAACCAAACAAACAGATACTTCAGCTTTATAATATTAGTAGAGATTATCAGAGAAATTGCTTATTATGTCTTAATTGTTGATGAGAAAATTTCTATAGGCAAATCTTATCAGTCGCTACAAGTATGACGTCTTAAATTGATTGTTGAATTAAAATTACCTTTTTACTTGGAAGTCCTAAAGTTAAATCTCTTGTAAAGAAGCAATGATCGTACATTGGTGACTTCATTTCGTAAGCCAACAACACTGAGGTGATATTAGAAACCGAGTTACTAAAAATGTACTTGTAGAGAAAACAAAACACATGCGGCGTGCCGTGGCCATTACGATTAGAGCATCGTCTTAGATAAAGCCTTGTCATATTCTTTTTCAATATTGTTATTAGTATAATACAGTTTACTTTTATTATTTCAACTATATCATATAAATGAATATCTAATAGTATAGTAATTTCGATGTGTTTAAGTACGTGTACTGAGAGTCGCGTTGCTGGCTGCTGAGGAAGTTGCAATTCAGTTCAGTACCTCATACTTTCCTCTGGTTATTCTGTTCTCTTGAGATACGAGCTTCTCATATGAAGGGAAGGGGAACGGATCACGTAAACTAACAAATATTATTGACGTGCACTACGCAGGTCTCTCTCTAGGCTATTTATGATGTTATTGAAAAACTTGTGAAAGAATTTAAAAGAAGAATTGAGAAGATAAAAACTTTACGGAGGGTACTTAGAATAATTTAAGGGATGTTACGTTTGTAATCTACTCTGTATATATTTATATTTGAGAAGAAAACGTGACAAGCGAATGTATACTCGTATTATGTACTCGTTCCATGTCAATGTTCTGCTGTTAATGAGTTCCGGGAGTACTGACGGACAGTGGTACCGTGACGTCACTGAGAGAGTGGAATGAGGGGGGAGTGAGGAAGTAATGTAAACTGGTAATTAGTTTATCGTTTGTTTAGGGCGAATCGATTCAATGATGTTTATGTCAGGACTAAAATGTGATATCGGCAGAAGTGTTCCAGGCACGGGGTAGGGTAGGGGAGGGGGATGCTAAGCTAATGTACACTTTGTACATAATAATAATATGATATTATAAACTGTTATATCTACTTATACTTAAAATATAAGTATACGCAGGAAATTTAAAAAAAAGCTGGCGTCACGTGACGTAAAAAAATAAAACAACAGGTGATCCCGAAACACGATAAACCAAAAGAAAGTCACTATGAAGATGTTTATTCTATTACTACGTGTATGGTGGTCGCGATCCCTGCCAACCGCTTTTAATCTATCCATGACAACATGAAAACATGAAACTTTGAAATTATCCACTCTGTATATTGTAACAGTTTTATGAGTGTGTGTGTGTGTGACAAGCGGACACGCGACACGTGACACCTGACATGCGACAAGCGACGAACGACAGAAGTTAACTCCTTAAGTACTTACAATTGTTTTTGAATATACAATACAAGATAATGTACATACATAATTTCAAAGTAAAAGGAGCGCAAGGTATGATTCGCAAAAAAACGTAACGCTTTTATAAATTTGACACCTCGTACGATTTCCATACCGAGGTTCTCATAAAAAATGGGCCAGAAAGGCGTACGATTTTAAAACACTCTTGCATTTGAACATTATGAGCGGGGGCTGCGCGGGTAGCGGTTCTCGGAAATTTAGTCGCGATAGATCGCTTCACCGAAGCGCAGCGTGCATTCTGCGTTAAACATTATTATAGAAATGGCGATTCGTGCGCTATTGTTCGACGTTTATTTCGGCGTTAGTTTGGATTACATGACGTAAATCAGTGTCCGAAGGAAAGTATGATTCGATCGTGGGTCAGAAAGTTCGAAGCTACTGGTTCGACTCTCAAACAGAAGCCTGCGGGACGCCCAAGGTCAAAAAGAACGGAAGACAACATTGAACAAGTTAGAGCTTCAGTTCAACGTAATCCTGGTCTATCGACTCGCAAGCGATCAGCTGAACTTGTGGTATCCAGAACATCTTTGCGTCACATTTTATTGAAAGATTTGAATTTGTACCCGTATAAAATTTAACTTGTGCAGGAATTACTGCCAAATGGCCCAATCTTACGACGAGCTATTGTTGAAACAATGTTGGAACGCTTTCAGAGTTTCAACAATATTCTGATCTTCGACGAAGCCCATTTTCACTTAAATGGGCATGTCATTAACAGAATTGCCGTTACTGAGCTGCAGAGAACCCACGTGCAAAACGTCAAAAGCCTCTGCATTCGCCGAAAGTAACCGTTTGGGCGGCCATATCAACACACGGAATTACCGGACCCTATTTAATTGAAAATCAACAAAGGCAAAATCTGTCACTGTAAATTTCGATCGATAAATAGCCATGTTAAGGAATTATTTCTTTTCGCAACTGCAGCAATTTGAAGCCTATAATCGTGCGAAGTGGTTTCAACAAGATAGTGCGACATGCCATTCATCTAATACTTCGTTGGCGGCCGTAAACGAGATGTTTGTTGGGAAACTGATACCGCGGCGAGGTGACATTGCATGGCCGCCTTGAAGTCCGGATCTAACGCCACCGGACTTTTTCATGTGGGGATACCTGAAAAGTAGAGTCTACTTCAATAACCTAGCCACGATTTACCAGTTGAAGATAAATATCCGAAAAGAAATGGCAGTTATTCCTTGCGCAATGTGTCAGCGAGTTTTTACCAATTTGAGGTTCAGATTCGAGGAATATTTGCAGCAGGATGGTGCACACTTGAATGATGTAATTTTTAAGAAATAAATTTCCCAGATGACTATTTTAATTGAAATAAAGACTTGTATGTGTATTGTATTTATTTTTTTTTATTTTTTTTTTAAATTCGCAAATCTTTCTGGCCCATCCTGTATGTAAACCGGTTCTTAAAAAGTAAATTCCAAAAAAAAAACTTGGCTTCACACTGCCAACGTTGGGCCAAAACGTCGCCATCTCGCCACGCCAACATCAACCAACATTGGGTTCAACAATCAGTTTGGCCCACCGCATTAGATGTTTCACGTGAAAGTATACTTAACAGTCTTTAATACAGTTAGTTGAGAGTAGAGTACAGAGCTGCGCGCGCGCATTCTGCCACGGAACTGCTGCTTCATGATTAATGTGAACTAATTTTATTGAGTTCTTAATATGTGAAACATGTAACGCTGCGGGTCAGAGTCAGAGGGCTGTTGCAGCGGCGACCCACGGTGCTTCAGGATTTCTGAAATAGGCACACATACATCAAAAATCTCAATTTCGATCTGATATTTATTTTATAGGGTAAACGATTATAATTTAAATATATTGACTAATAAAGAAAGTGGTAGACCGCGACCTCATTTTTCAAATTGTTTATAAACAATATAATATTTTATAAATTATGTATATCTGTTCAGAAACTATTAATTTTCACCACCGCAGACGAGTAGATACTTTTAATATATTTGTTATTACAGTTAAATATGTAAAACTCATCAATAATTAAGACAAACAATTGATTTGTTTGAAGCTAATGAAAAAACTAAAACAGGTTAGTTTTAAAGATTTAATAAAATAGTATTTGACTGTACTCATTTCAATATTTTTTAACTATGATAAAATTTGAATAAGAACAAAATTCACAAAAGTTGATCCATATGATAAAACACAATTATGTAGATATAATATAGCCGCTGTTTCTTTATATAAATGTGAATACATTTTGCTATTGAGGCAACAAAGTAAATACGAGAAGATCCTGGTGTCGTTCGCTCTGTAGCTAGACTCTCCTAGGTATACACGCAATGCACTGGACTCTATTACAAATAAAACTGTATCGAACAAAAACCTATCAAAAGATATTTCATATTTCCTCCAAGAATTATAATAATAATTATTTTGCGGTGATATCTTGAAAGTGATGCGATGCGTTGCAGCGATGTTTTCACAGAGAAGCGGATCACGAAGTGAACTCACCGAAAGCGAAGATTCAATGAAATCACTAATCGTTTCTCAGATAACTCCTAAACAAGCGAGGCCCATTGAACGTTCACATTAACTGGGCCATTTTGTTCCTTTAACGATCGCAATCTCCCGGCTCCACTAATCTATTCAGTCGAGCCACCTTTATCCATTAAACGGGTGTCGTCCACAAAGGCTTTTGATGCAGCGCGACGGTACGCGGCATGGAGCGGGGACTAGGGCGGAGGGAGGGGAGTCAGTACAGCTAAGTGCGGACCGCGGGGACACAATGCTCGCAACTTTGCCGGGAAGGGAGGAAATCGCGCGCATCATCTCCAGAAGCCACAGCCGCGTTCAGCTGGACTTACGCAACTTATTTTGCACTAGCTGTGGCCGTGGCTTTGCTCACGTTGACTACATAATGCCCGCGCGAATCTTGCTCCCTCGCTCCCGGCTATTTTAAAGACAAAAATGCTTATTGTGGGTGTTCCTTAGAAAATAGATATATACTCTGCCGAACTTTTTTATAGGTCTTTTTAATGCATATGATTATATAGTACATTAATTTGCTATATCTCATATGGTTTACTCAGCATAAGCCATTTAAGCGCTTGAATTGATCAGTTTTTTTTAATTGTGCGGAACCCTAATTATTTTTCTAAAATAAAAGTAGCCTAAGTTACTCCCTATATCATCAGCTATCTATGAAAGAAAGTTCCGTCAAAATTGGTAAAACCGTTTCGGAGATTACCCGGAACAGACAGACAGACAAAAATTTTAAAAATGGATTTTTTGTAATTAGTTATGTATATAGTTTCATATGCATTTAGTAAAAAGCTGTTATTTTGAAATTACAAACTATTACTACAAATTAGATAGCAGTAATTAAATACATTATTAATTTAATATATCACAATATTCCCACGTTGAATTAGGCAGAGATTACTCTACTCTGCGAGATAAATATTTCGTGAAGTAAATAAAACATTGCTATTTGTAATGTAAACTTTTAATGTTTCAATTTAACATTAATAACTACTTAAATTTGAATCTTTATGTAGAGGCCCTCGAGATGATGTTACTTTGCAAGCGTACGGCGCCACGCCGCGCCGCGTCAGGCTCACCTCCCGAGACCATCACCTGAAAACATCAAAGAGAAATGTTTCATGAGGATTCCTCTCAGGGTGTCAGGGTGTTTGTTTGGATAGACTCGATAAATAGAGTTCTTATTATAGTGATTATTAGACATTATCCGGGAGCGGCGGCGAGTGTGCCCGCGACAGTCTGCGGCCGGGCGCCGGGACTTTCCTTTTTTAAAAATAAACTAACATTTGGTAGAGAGAGCCGTGTGCGACAGTATATAGCGTGTTCTCAACAAGGTAGTGGCTTACTTGTTATAGAATTAGTTAGGTATTGGGTCTATTGGCTGCTTCAGCTCTCTTTAAAGCTCTACGAGAATAACTATGGCGAGGCAGAGCACGGAACCGTGACGCTCGATGTTTAAAATATATCTTTGAAATAGTATAAATTAAACAATTCCATAGCAAGCCCCTGACACGAGACAGCCAGCAACGGCTTCACAGAAATAAATTTAAGGCACTACAGAAACGTAGGCACTTTTTGTCGGTGGCACAAGACACCGTCACAGGAACCCGTGGTTTCTGTTTCCAATATCAACAAAAAGGAACCCTTCTTCAAACTGGCAACAGTTGAACAACTGTCCAGTCTGGTGTTGTTTTCTTCTCAGCTACACGATATCTATGAAGGAACATTTCTTTTGTTAGTTGTGTTGATTATACGTAGACTCAGATGTTATATTTACAAGCAAATCGAGTATTTTGATGTCTACCCTGTGTCTAAAGCAGTGAATTAATATGCGTTAGTAGACTTATATAGAAAATTGTTAATGTTGCTTTTGTTTTCAATTGGCAACATTTAGTTTCTAGATGCTTACACTGAACACATTTTGACTGGCAACTCGGAAGCTACTGGACATAAACAGTATCTATATCTGCTAAGATAGTGTATGATTTCGTATTCATTTTATGAAAATAAAATATTCACTGGTAGCTTGTATCCATTAAATAAAACAAAAGTTTATATGTTTGCGTGGTGCCTTATAATTTAATTTTATGGAAAGCGTTCTTAAGAAATGCATAATTAAATTTTTAAAGTGAAATGCTAAAGAGATTCGCTAGGAATATTTTGCTACTTTTATGAATAAATATAATTTGTTTGTATGTGCAGAGAGTATATTTCATGGTCACATTTATATTGAGTTTTAAGAGAAAAGCATAACTTCTCTTATTTCTCAATAATGATATGGAAAGTTGAATTGCAATGTAGACATACATAATGAATTAGAAATATGAATATAGACGTTTCGAGAGACCTGTTCTCTGATAATATAATTTATAATAACAAACAAAAGAGACTTACCTCGTCAGGAGCGGGTGGTGACCTTGACCTTGCCCCGTCGATCTGGACTGCAGATTGTGAAGTATGTGTGTGTAGAGTGAACTATGTGTAAGTTTGTGTGCAGCGTCAAATCCCACAGGACACTATCACGCAGGCAATCTGTTCATCAAAAGCCTCCTGGGGCACCAACTCAAAGTTATATAAAGCAAAAACTTCAACCACCGTAAATCACATATATCTCAGCGCTACCCGAATGTCTGATATGGCGTAGCACGCACAAAACAAACAAACACGAGTTCACGGCCAAAGCACGAAGTAGACTGGCGTACGTGTCAGCAGAACCGTCGGACGAAGCTACGGGGGCGGGGCGGGCCGAACGATGCACCTACCGTGCAATTCGCTAATCACAGCGATCGCGGCATCGTACGATGTGGCTAATGAATTTGTATTTCAAACAGTATATTTTGTAATTAATATGCTGTGAAGTAATATGTACCAAATAAATAAATACTTATTATATGCAAACACTAACTTTTTTTAGTTAAACTCAACATGTTCATTATTCCTACACGTACAATTTTCATGGCTAGCACTGTATTACACAAAAAGATACAGTGATATGGCAATCATACGGCGCCGGAGTGACCGCGGCCCTCTACAGGAGCCCTAAATCAAATTCGTGTAACGGATAGTGAGAGCGATGCGACGCTTAATCGTAGCCCTTGCGTAGCGCTATGTAACGTCTACGTAGCGTCGGCGTAGCAGCTGTACTTTATGTAGCGCGACTAGTCCCATTCTATATTGCTGAAAGTATTATTAGGAGACGCGAGCACAGTCCAGGGTAATCATTTCACTACCTAGTGGTAGTGCGTACAATCCATAAGTGAAGGTTTGTCTCCAAGCATCTATACGTGTGTTCCAGCGGTTAGACTTGCGAACAAATACTCTTATAAAACACATTCATAAAGAGATACATATTATACTTATCTATAATATTATTAAACCCAAGAAAATTTGTTTCAATTCCCGATGCAAATAGAAATATGCTATAAGTTGAACATGTGTACCTGTTTGTGGTATCGTAGCTTGTAATGTAGTAAAAACATTACGTATAAATAATGACATTTATTACGCGGGAAACATTAATATCGTTAAGATCGTACACAATAGCATATTATTATTATCTCCAACTTCCACGCGCGCTGCATACTACTGAGTTTGTCAGAAACCTATAAAAGCGCTGCCCGATCGACTGCGGGCAGTGTCAGCCAGAGCATAGATCCGAACATAAGTATTCAGTGCCTCGTAAAACAGTGAGTTTTACTTTATTTAAACTCGAGGACAATACGGTAAGGGTCGACAACGCGTCTGCGCTGCCCTCACCAAAGGTCACGCTCTAGAACCTTCGCGCGACCACATTCTTAGAAAAACCCCGGTAAGTCATTAGTTTGTTCTGTTTGATTCTCTTCGACATTTTTAGATGCATACCGCCGTACTTATTTTTATTTCATGATAACTCACACCACTCTTTTGACTTATTAATAATCTCTCTCATCGTGTGTTAATTATAATAATAACTACAATTAAATCCATTTAGTTCATTGTTTTAAAAAACAGGGGCATCGGTTGTTCCGCTTAGGTTCCCGATCGCCCGAAGTAAATTCTTGTAATAGCCATTTAAATTCAATCTACCTTCGTCAATTAAACTCATGTGTATCAACCTAAAATCCGGTCATCTCTGTGAATTGTCACTGACATGTTGTTTCATGATGCGTTCCAGGATGAACGGGGTTTTTTTGGGTACGTCCAACCCTTGATTGCCTTGGCTGAGCCCGAGTCGTCCCGCTCGGCTATCCACCGCGTCGCTCGCACCGGATACGTTTCCTGTTTCGTCGTCGTCGTCGTGTCCAGATAATTCCCATCATTTACTTTTAATTCATTTAATTTACCACCTAGCTTATACTGTACTTCGTAGGCATTTCCAAAGTGCCTTCTAATTGCCTGCTAGCCGCGACATCCCAACTTTATTACATTTATTATATTAATTTGTTAATATTGTTATTTAGGTTTTACATTTACGAAAATAATACTTTTGTTAACTTCGCCCTCGTTTTCTTTATCCGAAGGGCCAAAGTCTAACAAGCTACCATATTGATAAACCGATTTTTGTTTAGTTTTTTTGGTGAATTGATCGAGGATGTTGTTAATAATAATTCAAGAAAATCTTTACTTGTTTCAAGATTATCAGCTAAGACACAAGAATATCGGCTCAGTGTTAAAAAAAATCCCAGAAATCTTGAACTCCCTGTTACACCCCATTAGGTGTTGAATTTTTAAAAATCAGTTCTTACCGAATGCTCATTCCATATTATTATATGTGTGCCAAATTTCAGGTCAATCCATTTAGTTGTTTGAGCTAAATGTGTTGATAGATTAGTCAGTCAATTAGTCACGGTCAATGTTGTTAACTATATAACTTCACGTTACCACCTTAGGAGCTGAGCAGTAAACCTAAACATTAAGTAATCTGACAACACATTGTATGCAGTATCTGTACGAGAACTAATAACAACGATGGAGAATAGTAGAATATTAGCATTGTACTGAAGCGCTGACATAAGTAATAAATAAAATAGCTTCTTCTTCTAAATATAAAAAGAAACATGTTATATGTAATGTGTTTCTATTGTGAGCCACTCTATTGTTTTACAAGGAAATCCCGTGTAGTCACTATGTGATGATAAATTTAAATTATGTCTACATTCCAGAGTTCAGGGAGTCCCTGTCGCGTGACACGTCGCGACGCTCCGGACTCCTCCCAAAGGGATCCTATGAACTCTACGCAATATTAAACAGCAGCGCCGCGTATGTGTCATAATACTCTGTTGCGAGTTCATTTGTTTGCACAAAACGTACAGTGGGGCACGTGATGCTAAAGAATTTGAACGTGAAGTTTTTAGTGTGAAGCAGTGCAATTTTTATTTTTTAGTTGTTTTCAGTCTCACCTGGTGCTAAATAACAATATATATTTACCCAGTACGGTTGCTGAAAGATTTCACTTTAAGGTGATAAGTGACCAAGCAAGCTCTTGAGCCCTGCTGCCTTGCTATAATGCATTCCGGTGTTACTCTTCCTTCTCATCAGCTGGTATATATCCAATAATCAAGCGTGGATCTGCACTCGACTGGGCAATAAGTCCATAACAGTGATTCTATATTAGTTTGTTCCCTTATGTCAGCCACAGAATATGTTTAACTGGGTCAGGCTTGCCGGCGACCGACGATCTGTGAAGTATAAAGTATATGTCCTCGCTCATGGATGACAGATAATGCAAATATCTAAGAAGATGTCCAAATTTCTTTCCTATACATATCAGTAATATGTTTACCTTGCCTTATAGATTACTAGCGGTGTGCCCGCGGCTCCGCACGTTTTTGTTACTAAGCAATAATTATTTAAATCCATTTATTTTTACTCATATTGTTGACAATGCATATGCCGTATCAATTGAGGAGTGACATGTATTTGTGTATCCGTGTAAAATTTTCATCAAAATCAGTTGAAAACTATTATTCTAATGTACAATTTCTAATGCATTATTAACTATTCTTATATTCTCTCAATTATAATATAACGTACGTTTCCCGTCTACAAAATTTGATCAGAATCATTTGAAAATCGATGAAAATTAAACTTTTTGAATTACTTTTTTTTTATTCCATAATTAATATTAACAATTCTCATAGTCCATTAATTATGTAAATATTTAGACTTCCCGTGTATAAAATTTCATGAAAACCGGCTAAGAATTGATGAAATTTTAAATTTTTGAAAATTCTTTTTTTTACGGTTCTCAAAAGTGTTATTGAATATTCTCATTACTCGCCATTCATGGAATGACTTATGTATCTCGTGTACATAATTGAATTAACGAAAACATTTTTTTACATTATCTAAAAGTAATATTGAAATTTCTTATACCCTATCAACTGACCGATGATATAAGCATCCCGTGTACAAAATTTCATAAGAATCGGTCATGCCTTTTTTGAGTTAAATCCGGATATACAAACAAACAGACTGGCGAACAAAAAAAAAAAATTTGATCAGTATCGTTCATATATTATGCGTATTGGGAAATTTTGGAAAAAATATTAAAAGTACAGACCGGATTACAGATTTATTAAAATAGATATCTACATCTATATAATACCAGAAAAAAAAAAAAAAAAATATCATTTGGGTTTATCACTATGTGTATTGTGGTCGCATTCCTTACCACCCCGCTATATTACTGCATATGTATCGGCTGATTTCGGAACACGACATACCAAAAGAAAATAATAGATGGGATTATTACTGTTTGTATGGTATTATCATTAGATGCCAATATGAATCCAACAAATTAACCATCCCAATAAAACTTCAAAAATAATTAAAATCATATCTTATTGCACTGGCCTTTGGGAAAGTTTATTGAAAAACGTGAAACCCCTTTTATTCCTTTCTTACTAAAAGCATAAAATATATGAATGGGTTCTTCATACAAAGTTTCACCCAAGTTTTATTTTCACCACATGTGGAATAACACAATGAAATAATTCACTTGTAGCAAAACTGTATAATCCAGATAATTTACAATAGGTATATCGCTTAGAATATATAAAATCCCGCGAACCGCGATTGACAGTGCACGTCATATTCCTATCATAAAATGGAACAGTAATTATGCCGTACTGCCTAGTTAAACAGTTTAAAAACACTTCAGTCAATATTAAAAAGAATACTGGACTATCATTTAATAGATAATTATTAGAAATACAATACATTTATTATTAAGTATAACACTGTCAATAAATTAATATTGACAATGCTGTTATTTCAAATCAACAAACTGGTTGTCATGGAAGCTGACATTTCCCTCTTATATACTTTCATCTCCTATTTTTTACCTTTAAAGTTTTATTTTCGTTACAAAAAGTACCCTATGTCCTTTCCCACGGACGAATCTATCTCTATACTAAAATTCATCAAAGTGGTTCAGCGGTCTAGGCGTGAAAACGTAACAGACAGACAGACAGGCAGAGTTACTTTCGCATTTATTATATTAGTATGGTTAAAACTATTCAGGGGCGCTATTGTAATAAGTGTATTTGTAGTCTAGTTGAAACCAAAAGAGAGCGGATAAATTCTATCGTTAACTCCGACACTCCTTGAACATTATCTGGTCATGGGGAAATATAATTGCATTAAATGTTAAGAAAAGGAAGAAGATACTTATATGCTTTTTCTCACTTTTTAAAATACCTAACTCATGAAGCGTGACTACTCTTAGTAGCCTAAGACATATTATTCCCTCTAACCTCCATCTCAGGGAGCACATTGAGAGTACTATCTCCCTTACATTCGGGAGACTAATGTGCAGTATGTACGAGCGTTATTCACGCCCGACTATATGTACTTTCTTTATGAAGCTCAAGCCTGGCCGTATCTATAATTGTTTTCGTCTCTGGAACGGTGCTGCTCAATATCTTGATGTTCTAGACAAGTTACACAGCGACATACTTAACAACAATTTTGAACCACTTTCGAAAATCCTTACCTCTGCCGTAACATGAAGATGTGAATTAGTTTTTTAACGAGCATGATTTCTCTTCACTTTAATATTGGGTCTTCACACGAGGTGTGGCGAGTCCGGTGCGGTGGTCACCGTTGCTGTTGAGACTACTCGCTATACTTACCATCACGTGTGGTGCAATAGTTTCGCCGAGCTACAATAAAAATAATGTATAATTTCAGCATAAGCCAGTACATTAGATAAACAAGTGATAAAGCTCTTTGAAAAACTTTTTGCCACGGCATTGATTTTATTGTTTTCATTTTGTGAACATTCACAACAAATTTGAAACATATCTACAATTAAATAGAGCCGACAATTCAGATCCAAAGATCCAGGCACATTCAGACAATACAAATTATTTAATATATTATAAAATCTGCATACAATAAAAATGAAAATAAAGTGGGACCGCTTGGAATTCTGAGCGGTATTATCTCGCGAGCTAACAATCGGCCTGGTCCGCCTCAATCGAGTTCGCTGAACAAACTGAGACCCTAAATAAAGGGAATGGAAGAAAAATATTATTCGTCCTTGATCATTATATTACCCACTACTGCCGCTACAGACTGTTCTCACATCACGACACGACATGTTGCTGTACTGTTTATTCATACGTGCATATATTTATCGGACAATTTGTATATCGCGATAGATTTAATTGTTAGGCATTTCTACAAACACAATTTCAAGTTACTAATCATTATGCACCGTCTTACTTATAAGTACGAAATATATATTTCATGCCCTTGAAATGTACATAAACAACATGATACGTTATGTTTTTACTTCTGGAATAAACTTCAAGTTTGAAGACCGTGACAAATTACCCCTTTGTTTATTTAATAATTTGCACATATGATTATTTTCACTTTTATATCTGAACTAGCGGTGCGCCCGCAGCTCCGCACGCGTTTGTTATGCAGAAATTATTTACATTTTTAAATGATTTCTCCATACAAATTTTTAACGCCGCTACATCCCTTAAGAGTCGAATTTTCAAAAATCCCCTCTTAGCGAATGCCTACGTCTTAATAACAATCTGTGTGTCACATTTCAAGCCAATCCGGTCAGTGGTTTAAGCTCTGTGTTGATAGATCAGTCAGTCAGTCATTCAGTCACGGTGTACTTTTAGATATATTTTACTTTTTAGGTATATATAGATAATATAATATTTATTAAGTTTCTATTACTACCAGATACGACATGTCGGAATCGTGTCGTGTCGTGTGAAACACTCGTGGCGTTCTAGATAAACATCTCATTAATTCTCGTAATTGTTGTGACACAATAGGCGAGTACATCATTGTGCCGAGAACTCGTACTCCAGGTCCCTGCCTTCACCCCCCTTCACTCCCCCCCACACACGTAGGTACATCATTATGCTCATTTTTACTCTTTTCCCAGTCGCTCGCATTCAGATAATTATTGTATCTTAACATTTCTAATGACTTTAATTGGTATACGGAGTGATAATTTTGATTAGCTTTGAGACCAACTCTTTGAACAAAAATATACCAACTGATGTAGCAGGACATCTTCTAGATGTGGAAGTTTTTCCAATTACTACATATTTTTATATACGCAAACTAAGATACTCAAATAAAGTTAAGGCGGAATATTGATGAGTACACAAAGTATTTTAGTCGGAAAATGTTTATGTGTAAAGCGATGTTGGAGACGTTTAAGCTGAGCACTCCACGTCACTCGACTCCATTCTATGCTTTCTATGTACCACTTGTCACTAGTAATTACTGTATATCGCAGCAATAGCTTCGAGAGCGATTGATTCGCAATTGATTGAATTAAGGGCCCAGCACATATTTCGCGAACCTTCTCGAACATTTACATTTGTATGTTTAGAAATCGAGTGGTGCCAATTACGAAGCAATTATTATTAAATAATGCAGCGGTTAAATATTTATATACATAAAAAATATCATTATGAGGTATAATGTGTTTCTATATCTCAGTGTGCGTGGGAGTGTGAGTCTGCGTGTAGTGTGCGTGTGCGTGTGAGTGTATAGGTGTGGGATCGTATGCTCCTGAGTGAAAGCATATGTGAATTGTATATGTATGTATGTTATAAGCAATAGAGTAAACTGAGTCCTTCCTGTGTTTCTGTTTCCCATCCATGATAACTATTTCAATGTGTTTTCGATTTGATTCTTTAAAAAAAAAAAAATCCTATTTGACTGGAATAAATCAATATGACTAAACTTCGTGTCATACATGTTAAAACATTTTTGAAAAACAGAGTTCTTAGCATAATTGTGTTTAACTGGCCGTGGTGCAAATAAGCGCGGATTTCGAATAATTTCTGTATGTGTTTTGAAGTTAATCCTATTCACTAGTTCGGGGCAATCAATGTTGTTGTTTAAAATATCGTATAATAATCTCATGTCGAAGATAGATCGTCGTTTTGATAAAGAAGTTAAATTGTAAAAGTATAAATCAATTAATTATAACATTATACTCGTTATTAAATTTAAAATTTAGATATCTTAGGAATATACTTTGAATGTTGTCCAGACTAGTGTTATATGAGATATAATCTGGTGACCATATTGGCGAAGCATAATCGAGATAGCTCCTAATGTATGCAAAATATAATATTTTTAATAAGTTTAAGTTTACAAAAGGCCTTGAATCCAAAATGAATCCAAACATTTTTAAAGCTTTCTGACGTATGTAATCATAGTAATACGTATAAAGCAGTTTGGAATCCATCATCACCCCAAAATCACGAATGACAGAAATCCACGGCACTGGCCACATGTCAAGTGTAGAGATATAATTTATAGGTTGACATTTCTAATGTATGTTATGATATTACATTTCTTTACATTTAAATTTAGCTTATTTAACTTGTAGTAATCACAAAGTCGCAAAAGTTCATTTTGTAACATGTAGCAGATATCAATAGTACGAATAGCGCTAAAAATTTTGGTATCATCGGCATACGATACCTGGCGGAGGTGAAGCGAGAGGTCTAGTAATTTGTTAATATTTTGATATTCATCCGAAGATAATCACAAAACTTACACTAATCTTTTCGTAGATTTTTATAAAGTGTATGGAATCCATCATGTTGTTCTCTTTGCATCAAAATAGGATGAACCCATAAGCATTTATTTGACTTCTTATTTTTATTTAACCATTTTTTTACATATAGTATGCAAACACTACCTCCTTTTTAAAATTAAATTCATCATATTCATTATGCCTACACTTATGATGTTCGTGGCTAGCAATGTATTACATAAAAGGTACAGTGATATAGCAATCATGCGGCTACGACGCGGCTACGGCGCGGCTACGGCGCGGCTACGGCGCGGCTACGGCGCGGTTACGGCGCGGCTACGGCGAGGCTACGGCGCATGTACACAGAATAGCGCGGCGGCTGCGCGGCGGTGTGTGCGTTGCGGCGCGTCCGCGGTGCCGCGTGCCGTCTACACAAGCCCTTAGAATGCTAATTGCATTGAATGCTGATAGACTAAGGTCTTATAATTATGATTAAATACTGATTATCTATTTTTTCCTGGACTACAAAAAAGGGGGGTTATGTTTTTCGAGCTTATGTATGTATGTAGGTATATAAATGTATGTCTATTTGTTTGGTATGCTCTGCAGCCTTTTCGGCTTGATGAATTTTAGCATACGAGGTGTCCTTAGGGCTTGTGGAGACAGCACCGCGGACGCGCCGCCGCCGCTCCTCCACCGCTTGACTTACCATATCAGTGTACATTTTTAGTAATACATTGCTAGCCACGAACATCATACGTGTAGACATAATAAATATGATGAATTTAACTAAAATAAAGAGGTATTGTTTGCATCCTATATGTAATGAAATTACTAAATAAAAATAAGAAATCAAATAGACGCTTAGGTGTTCATCCTGTCTTGATGCAAAGAGAACAACATGGTGGATTCCATGCACTTTAAAAAGATCTACGAAAAGGTGAGTGTAAGCTTTGTAATTATCTTCGGATAAATATCAAAATATTTGACAAATCTATACTAATACTATAAAGCTGAAAGTTTTTGTATGTTTGTTGCCACAGTCTGTTTTCAATGAAGTCGAGTGTTAGGAAGCAACCTCACGTAGCATATACATTTAGTAAGTTAAACAGGGTAAATTATTAAAAAGGAAACAAAAACCCGACAGTAACAAAAACGTTGACTACATTTCGTGTTTCTATTGTTTATTATATATATCTCGCTCGCACAGTCAGTTTCTCTGTTTAAAAGTGTAATATGACATTGTATTCAGTCGTCAATACAACTTGCAATCGACATCACGTTATTTTATTTTACTCCTTGTATACAAAAGTAGACCTTATTACAACCACCAACATTTTTTTTTTAATATTTTTCCATTTTATTTGATTTCCACACGTCGTATTTAAATATTATATAGCCTATATCACTTCCATGATTGAGACGAATCCAAAGACACCTCGTATACTAAAATCCATCAAGCCGTTTAGCTTACAGACCGTGACAAAGAAATAGCCATAGGTACATACATACATACCATACAAACATACGCTCGAAAAACATTACCCTCCTTCTTCGCAGTCCGTTAAATAATTTTGTGAAGAACTTCTCAACATCGCTACTACCTCGGAACTACCTCAGCCAATTAGTTGGCATGCCAGTACATTAAATAGGTTGCGAGGGGGCACAACATACAGAAAACACTTATCAGAGTTAAATAAATTATGTAAATGACATACATATTTTCACAAGTCGTCTTTATAATAAAATAGACCATTTGCTGTTGTTCTAAACGAGGAGTGAAGATTTGACTCTTTGAGAATTAAAAGATTATATTTGAGACACGAATAAAATCAATTCATTACAATTTTCATTAAACACATATTTACTAGCTCATTAGCCTAGTGGTCGTAAGCGTGACTGCTATAATCGAGGTTCTGGGTTCAATCACCAGGTCGAGCAAAGTGTTATTGGGTTTTTCTATGAAATTCTCAGAAGCAGCTCGGAGTTTGGTTTTGTGCCTGATTAATAGCAATAGGCTCGCCCTTTATTACATGGGATCTAAAAAAAACATACTCGGCGAATTGTGGGTGTACAATGTTCACCTCTTCCTAACCCTTCGGGGATACAGGCGTGATGGTATGTATGTATGTAAATATCTTCATTTATTTTTGCCAACGCGAACAATGTAGTTGCATAATTTATATGATGCTTTTTAAATAATAATATTCTTTAAACCTGAATAGAAGATAAGTTGGAATAACTTCGAGGCCACAGAAGTCGTCCGTTGTCAGATTCATTTATGATGATACCTTTACCTAAATAAAATTATGAAAAAAAAACTGTGATAACGGCCCGGTACTATCAAATATTGTTTGCTGAAAAAATATTCATAGTGATAGCGTGTTAGGAACTCAATGACCGACTCCGATGGAAGAAACCGTTTCGATGATATTGCAGGCGAGCGCGCAATGCCGAGTAGTTCCGTGTTTGAATATTGTTTGTATCCTAGCTTTTTGTTCATACGTATTTACACACACACACACACACACACTTCTACACTTTTATTCTGGATCTTCTCTCTGTTCACAAATAAAAATCACCTGCATACTAGTGGGCGATTATGAGATAAACTAATGTAATCATTCGGTTATGAAGATATCTCGATTATAGCGATTAGTAATTACTAATGCTAGGTTACACATTTGATAAGATTACTAATTATTACGACCGAACGACCTTTTTTTTAAGTAATTGTCATAAGTGTATAAGGCTGTTTGCAGCTTTATTATGAACAGTAACTAAAATATGTTGCTCTGGAACAGATTTATTTTTATAACGCACAAATTTATAAATGTTTAATCTATTTTTTTTATAAAACAAATGCAACCACAACCTTACCTGGAAAAGAAACAACATTTAAAGCTAATATTCACAAATTATTTGTAACGGATCTAAAAAGATTGTTTTGTTGACGTAAGATATAGACAATCGACCTAGAAATAACATAGGCACAGATATAACAAGACACAGATCTATCAGAGACAAAACTAAACTATATTACGTGTGTTCTTGTAAAGAACTGTTTTAATAGGTAACAGTCATCATTTATAATCGCCCACCTCTGGGTAATACGTCAAAGGCTTGATTATGGATGATCATTCATATTTGTAATTCGATTATGAATTATCACTCATCATCGAAATATCTCGATTATGTAAATCATTCATAATCGCCCCCACTCTATTGTATACTTCTTCTAGAGTAGATAGTATTTCAATTGTACCTGAAAGTGGTTTTGATTCAGAATATACGATTATAATAACTACTTATTTATCTTTTTATGTAATTTTCTTGTTAAATAAAAGTAACAACCTAGTAATTATACTGAACGTCATACCATCAAATAGAACCTCTATAAAAAAATAAGGCCTGGGTACTTAACTTTTAACTTAACCGACAAGTGCCGTCGTACCGTGTACGGTGTGCGTCACAAGCACTTTACTTAAGTTTTTATAGCCTTTAAGATAGCTTATACTCGGTTTTTTACGTCCTTCCGAGGCAGATTCCCCGCAGATATCGTCGAGCTGTCGTGGGCGTAACGTCGCGTCGTGTCGCCCGATTGTAAAACACATCCAATCTGCGTACTCTTATAATATATTTTTTTACGAGTGAATATATCATTCCTTAGACGTACTATAAACGTATGGAAATAAATTAGAAATGCGATTCATACAGGTATGTAATCAAGTTTTAATGAAGAATTCCTACTGTAAAATCAATTTTTTTTTATGTTTTAGTCTATAATGGTACTTTTATGTAAGCAACAGATGTTCGATTTTATTGATAAGATTCACATTTCTGAAATTGAAACTGTACCAATAGTTATCTACCTTCTTAGTGTTAAGATATCAAATGTAAAAAAAGACAATACGTATAGAGAAAGTTGGTTCTTCACCTTTTCTGTCTACTCTATTAGAGATTCGACATGAAGATAGAAAGACAGTTGAATGAATGACATGGACATGGTACCTGACGAGTATGCATTATATTAATTTAAGTCACTAGTACCTATACGCTTCATGACTAACGTGACTATTTTTTTTTTTCTCAAAAAGGGACAGCGGTTTAAAAACGTGTGCCGTCAGGAACAATATTACTAATATAAATTACTAAGTTACTAATAAAATAAGTTAAATGTTATTTAAAAATCATTTAGTCCAATTCATAATAAACTACTGAACGCGCGCCTATTTCGCAAGATCACCATAAGGGATCCTGCCTAAGGTACAATGTTTCATAATTTGGCGGTTGTCTGAGAGGAAGGGCTATACAACGAGCCGAGCACGATGCTCGTCTGCTCGAATCTCGACACTCGCCCGCACACCGACACACGCACACACACACTCGTGCTCCTTACTTTTAAGTATAAGCAATTTTAGTATCAAATAATGTTGTTTGTATACGTAAGATAATTTTTTTTATATACTGAACTTCATACCTGAGGTACTTTTGATATTTTTATGTCGTAATAAAGGTAGGTGTGTACCTAAATGAAAAGTTTTTTCTTTGTTTTGAAAAGGAGACTTCAACCTTTCCCTTATGAGCCGTGGCTTGAATCCCATCGATACAGTATATCGGGCCACGATAAGGTCTCCAAAGGAGGCCCGGCCCAACTTTTCCACCAAACAAGAAGATACAAGACAACCCTGTGATCCCGAATCCAAAAGGGCGCGACCAATCGCGAACTTACCCTTCGGGCCCCACACCTTCACTGAGACTGTTGGCAGAAGTACAGTCCCAGGTGAGGTGGTTGAGGTAGGGGAGAAGGCAGCATGAACCTAACGCTGCCAATCGCGGTGAGGCTGACATTCAGCCTGGGGGACAACTCCCGGGCGGAAACTAAACATTAGTCGCTTCAACTACCGGACGTCTACCTACCTTCGCAGAGCTAGGTGGTCAATAGTCCTTGTGGAGTCAAATCGTGGAGGACGACGCTCCAGACGTGGCCATTCCATCAAGGGTGGCGAAACCCTCGGCGATGGTCGAACCGCCATATATCTTTTCCCCTCCTAGCCGGTTGAAGAGGAACCACCCCCGCCCGAGCGGGGGCCTCTCCTACGGTAATTCCCCTCAGTTTCGGAAGGCTCCGCCGACGAGTGGCGGTGGTTCACCGGAGACCAACGGTGATCTGCAGAATGCTGGCGGCGATGGGCATCCCCGCCCACGCGGGGACCAGGCACATCATCCTCCAAACGCCGATCACCATGTCTATTCATGCACAGGATCGAGTGGTGGTTACCCTGGCAGTGAGGGCAAAGGGAGGATCCCCTGCAGTCCCTTGATAAATATTGCCCCAAACAGGAGTAACACCATATGCGCGCGTTGGCAATCCCACCACGGTCCTTTACGCTCCTGTCCAAAAACCATGGACACACCTGAACCCGGTGTCCAGTCTCACGGCAGAAGCTGCATTGCGTGTCGCCTTGACATGTGGCATACCGAGGTGAAGGACAGCGCGGCTCCATAGGAGGGCGCACCTCCCGACGTCGCTGTTCCAGTGGCCGCTCCGGAGTCCGAGGTGGACTGCCAAGACCGGACCATGACCGGCATTCATCCTCCAAGAATTTGAGCATATCTCGAAACGGAGGCAAATACATGGCTCTATCACCACCGTATAATTGCTCATTTTGAGCTCTTGCGGCAACAAACTCAACACTACGTGCAGCACAAAAAAGACCACTGATCCACAGGGTCTATCTGTAATAAGTTTTGTATGAAGCCAACAATCCATAAAAAAACATTCAAATTGAGAATTTCGCCCATTTCTTAAAGTCGGCAACAATATACTATTTTAATTATATTTCCATCTAATTTAACAAACTTAGTAATATCTCATGTAATGTTAAAAAGATTTATTACTGTTAATACTTCTCAGTGATTTTATTTGAGCATTTATTGGGAGATGAAAGCTCCTCGCTAGGCGACTGTAGTCCGTCCCCCGCTCGGCGCTGGACGCACCAATACGTCCGTGTCACACAATAAGATACGCATTGGCGGATATGAGTCCATATTTTATTATGTTTCGTATACAATATGTGAAATCAGGATGTTTACTAGACAAGATGGCTATCCTTCTGAATTCGTTTTATTAAAGGCAAATTTTACCTAAATCTGCGAGTTTACCAGTTAAATATACACATAATATAATTTGAAACTTTCAAATATTTAGTAATATGTAACAAAGAAGTGAAAACAGCGATATTCAAGAGTTTGTACACCTCTGCCTAACCCTTCGGGGAATACAGGCGTGATGGTATGATGATGAACTGACTTCAAGCCGTTTGACCTGGCTCCGCGTAATGGTCACTCTAGGATTAACCCATAAGCGTCTATTTGACTTGTTACTTTTATTCAGTAATTTCTTTACTTATAGTATGCAAACTGTACAATGATAGACAAATCAAGCGGCGGTGACGTGCCAGCTCGGCGGCGCGTCCGCGGTTCTGTCTACACGAGCCCTTATGGAAGGGACAGGAGGATATTTGTGGGGGCCGGATACTTAGAACGGCGAATTAAAGCCGTCTAGTCTTGTGATTCGCCGGTCCCGGGACTTCCTAAATCCTATCAATTCGGGATTTGTTCAGGCCCACCAAAAATCACTGAGCCCGGCCGAACCGTGCCGACTTACCTGGGGTCGCCGTTGATGCGGTGTCCTTGACCGGGTGCAAATCCACATTGGTCACTGTAGCGGCCGCCGTTGTCAGAGTTATTATATCTGCTTAGGTAGGTACACACAAAACTGTTCCACCTCGAACAAGCGTTTTTTATGAAGCAATCACAGTACTTAATAAATTTGGAATGATGATAAGGCTCCGAACACTCCGACCAGACCGACGTCGGGAAACCGTTTTTTTTTTGTGTAGAGACCGTGCGCGCTCCCAAGCGTCGAAACACAGACAACCGGAGCACAGGTAAAAAATAGTGTTGCCTGAACATCCCGCCGCCTAAGCAAGGTCCGCCTTGCTTACCTATTCCAAAGTTACCGATGGCAACCTACACAATTTTGAAACGGGTCTCATTAAAACTCCGCCCTGTGTTTTTACCTCCGTTACCCTAACAATTCCGTCTCTACCGGGTAATAATTTTACAATTCTTCCTCGTCTCCAATGAAGAGGAGCTAAATTCTCATCTTTAATCAACACTAGATCGCCTAGTTTAGGTGGATCAGTAACCGAAGTCCATTTAAATCGCTGTTGAAGAGTATGAAGGTATTCGTTTCGCCAACGTGACCAAAAATGTTGAGACATCTTTTGTAGCTGTTGATACCGAGACAACCGAGTAATTTTAACTTCCGTATAAAGATATTCGGGGAGCGCAACTAGCGGTTGCCCAATCAAGAAGTGTCCCGGTGTCAACACTTCTAAATCCAGCGGATCTGTACTAAGGGGACATAACGGCCGTGAATTCAAAATCGCCTCTATTTTAGTGAAGAGAGTTGTAAGTTCCTCAAAGGTAAGCTTAGTTTCACCGATAACACGCCTAGCATGAGTCTTTGCCGACTTAACGGCGGACTCAAAAAGACCTCCGAAGTTGGGGCTTGCAGGAGCGTTGAACAACCACGTTATGTTGTCCCTAGTCAATTTCTGTTCTAAATCAGAATTATTGTTTCGTAAAAAGACGTACAACTCTTTCAAATATTTGTCAGTACCCGTAAAATTTGTCCCGCAATCCGAACGAATCAAAGTTGGCAACCCCCTTCTGGAAATAAACCGAGTGAAGGCTGCTACAAAGGCCTCTACCGAAAGATCTGCAACTACCTCTAAGTGAACCGCTTTAGTCGCGAGACAGACAAAAACACATAAATAACATTTTTGTATTTTAAAGTTCCGCAAGGTACTAGATTTTATAAAGTAGGGGCCAGCAAAATCCGTGCCGACTCCGAGAAATGCACGCACGCCTGTTATACGGTCCGGTGGTAAATCTGCCATGTAGGGTTGCGTAGGTTTTGCCCGAGTCCGATAGCACTGAATGCACTTAAATGTAATATGTCTAGTCATACGCCGAGCCGAAATAATCCAGTAATTTCTGGACAATATAGCCGCTAAAGTGTTTGCACCGACGTGGCAATAAGTTTGGTGATAATATGTACTCAATAATTCCGTGAATTTTCCTTGGCCTGGTAACAATATGGGATGCTTCGCATCGTAAGACAATTCCGAATGTCTTATTCGTCCTCCGACCCGTAATAAATTATTCTTATCTATAAATAAACTCAACCGCTGTAAATGATTTTTAATAATTTTGCCGGATTTTATATTAGAAATATCTTCACCAAAAAATGATTCTTGTATTTGCCTAATCAAACACATAAGAGCAATCCGTCTCTCCGATACCGAAACGTTTCCGATCTTCCGAACTAATTTATTTTTGCAATTATATACAAATCTTAACAGGTATGCCGTAACATTAACCAATTTATTGAAAGAACTAAAACGTTCTAAGAGATTAAAATCTGGATTCAAAAGTCCGATGTTAATAAATTTAGCCGTTGCTCGCAAACCAGGTAGTAAATCCGAAGGGAATTCCAAATAATTCTTAGGCCAAGTCTGCGAAGGTTGACATAACCATGGTGGGTTCCACCACAGGTCATGTGTCAATAACGCCGCCGCCGTGGAACCGTGCGATGCGACATCAGCACAGTTCATATCACTGGGAACATGTCGCCAAGTGATACTTGCTTTCGATGACTTAATTTCCGAAACTCGATTTCCTTCAAAAACTTGAAGCTGGTGCGGCGGTGTCCGTAACCACGCAAGCACAATTGTGCTGTCACACCAGGCTGTAATGTCTTCAAACCGAATGCTATTTTCTGTACATGACACAATATGGTTCAGAACACCCGTAAGCAATTTTGCCCCGTTTAATTCCAACTTGGGAATAGTGAGTCTAGTTTTTAGAGGTGCTACTCTAGACTTTGCCATTAATAACTGAATCGCGCCTGTACCGTCCGAAGCTTCTGCGCGGATATATACCGCCGCCGAATAACCTACAGAACTGCCATCCGAGAAACCGTGGAGGCTATATCGAGCATCATAGCTTGGCTTTAAACAACGAGGCAGGAAGATCTCTTGTATTCTTGGCAAGTCCTCTATAATATCTTGCCACCGCTGAACTATATCAGCAGGGGCTGGAGAATCCCAATCAACCTTCCGCGAACCGTTATTGTTTTCAAGGCTGCTGCCTAGTAACGACTGAAGGATACGTTTTAATGAAAAAATAACAGGGCTAATCCAACCTAGCGGGTCGTATAGCCGAGCTACTAAAGATAGAATCTTACGTCGAGTAACCGTGCTGTCCGATGGTAAATTAACCGTGTACGTAAAACTATCCGAAACTGGATCCCACTGGATGCCTAAAACTTTAATAAGACCATTACTGTCAAAACCGTCAAAGTACCGCGGGGTCTCCAAATGGTCGGTAGGTAGACCATCTAATAATTGTGGCACATTGCTAGACCACTTTCTTAACTCATAACCCGCCGAATGCATTACTTGGATAAGTTCATCGCGTAGCTCTAAAGCATCTTCCAAAGTATCTTCACCGCCGTTTAAATCGTCTACGTAACTATTTTTAATGAGAAGACGTGACACGCGAGACATCTCCTCGAGCTGAACCGGAACTGACAGACTACAGCCCGAGGTATTGTTTGATGTCGAGTTGACCGTTCGGGATTCGTCATAAGCGATTTGATGTAAACATCGTATGGAAATATATGGACTGCATTTTAAACCGTAAGTATTAGTGCAAAGTTCATACACCAACAGTGGTTCCGATGGGGATGACCGCCAGAAAATTAATTGATATCGACGATCTTCAGGATGAATCCAAATTTGTCTAAACATCATTTTGATGTCCGTCGTAAATACTATACGAGGCCACCGAAAATTCAAAATGATGTCCGTGATGTCATTTTGGAGTCGTTCGCCACAATATAAGCAGTCGTTCAACGAAACCCCCGAGCTAGTTTTCTCACTACCATTAAATACTACGCGAATTTTAGATGTATCTCCGCATTTTTTAAATACACCATGATGTCCTATAAAATAATGTTCGAGTCCCGAACTAAAATCAAATGACGAAACTTGCATATGACCGAGTTCCAAATAATCGTTCATAAACCCAACATATTTCTCGCGAAATTCCGGGTTCCGTGCCATTCTACGTTCTAATGAGTAGAACTGGTTTAAAGCTTTATTCCGAGAATCTCCCAATAATTTCCTATCACACTCCGGAAGGAGTGGAAGACGAACTGTATATTTACCGTCTAAGCCGCGTGACGTCGTAGTTAAGAATAGACGTTCACACTCCAAGTCTATAGGATCCCTAATTTTAGTCTGAGGTGGTTCCTCAGTACGCCAAAATTTTTCTACCGTTTCCAATAACGTATTTCCTATAAAATAATCCGTTTTATTATCCGATTGTACCGGGCCGAAAATCGCAAAATCAAAAATAGTACCTAAGGCATAAGGACCGTGTTTCCCTAAATTGATTTTATCGCCATTTAAAATTTTACCCAAAATATCGCAACCGAAAATTATATCTATCTCTTGTAATCGAGAACATGCCTTATCCGCCGAATGTATATTGTTGCTATCACAATTTAAATTTAATCTCTCCGCTAAATAAGTAGTAGGTTTCTTTAAAACCACCGCCGTGACCGATAACAAGTTATTGGAACTTGTAGGTTTAAAATATATTGTAACAACTGATTGACTATTATGAGTCTGTTGCCCGCCGATACCTATTAAAGGTACAGTCATATAATGTCGATGCAAACCTAACCGAGAAACCAAATCATTTCGTACGATGGTTACTTGTGCTCCGAGATCTAGTAGAGCGCGCGCCTTAATGAAACTGTTACTTTGTTTTTTCACATCAATAACCACCGTCGGTAAAATAACGTTGTCAATAAGTTTAGGTACCGTTTCATCCGAAATATTATTTAAATTACGCGCACCTTCCAACTGAGCTGACGAAATGATTTTATTATTTGTATATATTATTGATTGCTATGCTAAATGATTACTGCGCGACCGGACGTTTGCCGGGCTAGCAGATTCCTGACGGCGTCGCGAATGTTCTCCAGATCGCGCGCAAGTACACTCCGAGTTCTGACGACCGAGCTTATCGGCACTGCGTCTCCGTTCCGAGAGACTATTATGGCTTGACACATAGCGGCGATCATGTGACCTATCACCTGCACCGCCTGCGCTGTAACCGGCTGATTTGTTACCCGTATATGATCGCTTACTATCGTGATTACGATCTTGAGACCTAACACCACGATACATTGCCGACTGAGTATTCCGTGATTGGTTTGCTGCGGAACAAACCAATCGATGGTGACCTACGTGACCACATTTATCACATGGCACATATTTGCCACAAGTTGCCGCTGTATGAGTTCCGAAACATTTAAAACAAAGGCCGTTGTACACTACCCACTCCCTTCGTGAATGTGCATTAAGTTTAATAAATTTAAAACATTCCGAAATGTTGTGATTGTTCATATTGCAGTACATACAAGTTTTCCGTTCGGTTGTATGTTGGTTTGTACCTACAAGATGAATCACCCGGTTCCGCCTAGTGTTGCTCGACCGTGGATGCTTGTTTGAATCTGACTGATTATTCGAAGTCGTCATATCCGTAGTAGCCGTATCTATATGGCGACACTCGTTCTGCAGAAATTCTAACAGTTGTGTAAATGTCGGTACTACCAAATTATTTCCGCCGTACTTTTGTTCAAACAGAGACTTCAAATCCGTAGATAATTTAAGTAAGCTGATATGGAGCAATAAATAACTCCATTCTGATACTGGAAAACCTAAGTTTTCTAAGGCCCTTGATGATTCTAATAAGGGATTTAGAATTTCAGTACGAAGCCCGTTACATTTACTCATCGTTGGCAAATGTAAAATTCTAGCAATCTGACTGTCTGCCAATAACCGTTTGTTTTCATACCAGCCGCGTAAAATCTCTAGACCCGTATCTAAAGATTCGTCCACCATCGGCAAATGTTTTAGCAACGACCTAGGCTCGTTTTCGACGTGCGAAAACAAGTAATGGAATTTCTCCGTTTTAGAAATATCATTACGAGCTAAAACCAATGACGTAAACAACGAAATAAAACTTGTCCACGAATATACGTCACCGTCAAAATGCGCAAGATTTATGGTGGGCAAACGCGCAGATTGAGCACTCTCCGTGGGTTTGTGGACCCCTTCCAGATTGGGATAAGCAGCTGATACCGCCTCCAGCTGGTTATAAATTTCTTCAGCTTCCTTATATTTTTGATCATACTGCTGAACCAATTCCTCATCGGTCTCATCAGTCAAAAGTGCCTCATAACATTCATACAAGATGCTATACCGCTCCTCTATTTTCCGTAAGCGCGCCGAAATCACTCCCGTGGCGTGCTTTTTACTGTTTATCATTTCCAAAGTATTGAAAAACCAATCATATTGAGTTTTGAATTTAATTGACTGTGGTTTGGGCATTTTACTATAAATTTAAACAAAATAAATGGACTTCCGTTAATTTCTGTATCGAATAATAAAATAACTCAGTGTACTCCTAGCCTAATAACAGTTTTTGAAGTACCGACCGAAATATTGTGAACCTATTATGTGAAATATTTAATGAAATAGATATTTTATGAACAATAATTAATGAAATTAGCCGTATCTAATCGTATCTATAGAAATAATAACGAAAAAGTAATTAATAACACAAAAAATTTTTTTTTTTAAACTACCCCGGGTTACCGAACCGAATACTGATATTTTAAGAAATTCTGCCGAAATAAGATGTTATTGATGAAGGATAATTTAAGCAAGTCCCTATCCTGCACGAAGGACCATGAAATGTGGGGGCCGGATACTTAGAACGGCGAATTAAAGCCGTCTAGTCTTGTGATTCGCCGGTCCCGGGACTTCCTAAATCCTATCAATTCGGGATTTGTTCAGGCCCACCAAAAATCACTGAGCCCGGCCGAACCGTGCCGACTTACCTGGGGTCGCCGTTGATGCGGTGTCCTTGACCGGGTGCAAATCCACATTGGTCACTGTAGCGGCCGCCGTTGTCAGAGTTATTATATCTGCTTAGGTAGGTACACACAAAACTGTTCCACCTCGAACAAGCGTTTTTTATGAAGCAATCACAGTACTTAATAAATTTGGAATGATGATAAGGCTCCGAACACTCCGACCAGACCGACGTCGGGAAACCGTTTTTTTTTTGTGTAGAGACCGTGCGCGCTCCCAAGCGTCGAAACACAGACAACCGGAGCACAGGTAAAAAATAGTGTTGCCTGAACAATATTATAATATTCGATTATAGTTATTATGGTTCTGTTAGAAGTGGTAGCTCACACGACGTGTAACTCACACAACTCAAAGCGCTTAAATTGTTAATTTCAGCAAAAGATCGGAATCGGTACGTATAACAACAACAGAAATCAAAATATAATATTTATGAAGATGTATGATGAAGCTACATATTTGTCGTCAGGCCAGTATCTACGTGACGCAGGGCGGCAGGGCGGCAATGTGGTATGACTGCTTCCAGGACGACTTACTGCCCGCTGGGAATAGTTTAACGGACCTCTGTGATTAAGATGTTACATCTCCGAACCAGTTTGATAATTTTATATTTCTCAAATTCAGTTGTGGTTAAAATAAGTATATAATTAATTTGGATTGTCATCGGTCAAAGGTTAAGTATTTAAAAAAGTTTGCAGTTATCAATAACTCGTGGTAACTCAAGAAGCAGTAATGGCTGATATGAGTTAGTAGGATTGTAACAGATCCACCCTAAGTACCTAGCTATAATTGTGAAAGTAATATAAAACTAAAATTAATACAAGTAACGTCATCTAGTTTAACATTATAAATACTTTTAAATACTACTACGATTCGATGTTTTGACAAACGTAATTTAAAATCTTTGTAATGGAGGTTAAAACCTATAAAATATAAGTAAAGAAATATTGTGTTGTATGCAGGAAGCATTGTAGTATGTATTATAAAATATAAATCTTCAGGTTTTAAAATTTTGCAATCATAGACAAGGATGTACTGAGGAGAACGAACCGTGGGAATACAAAACAAACAAAAGAAATGACGGGACACGGGAAAAAATTTGGAGACAAAGAAAGACTAAGGAAAAAGAACCTTGGCAACTAGACATGTTCTTGCTCGGACATTAAAAGAAGCGCTCCATACTAGTACAATCATTCAACTAAACTAGATCAGATTTCTAGTACTATTAGTACAGTAGTACAATATATAGTACACGTAAACGGACGAATATTAGGAATATTTTGATTCTCCTTCATACCTTCCAAGCTTAGGATTGTTATTCTAAAGACCCGGTGTTTTAGACCAAACTACACTTGCACTTGCAGAAAAATAGTAGTAACTAATAAAAAAGTATTCTTGTATTCTAATCAAATTTTGAAAGTAATTCTTAGAACAAATTCAGCCTCACCGAAATGTCTAAAAACAATAATAAAAATAATTCTTACTTTCTCGTCGTATAGTTCAAAATAGCTTCATGAACTAGAGTCTATTAGAGGCTTACCTTGTATTTCGCTCTCTTTCGAGTGAACCACGTCTCCAGTTTCATGAATTACATAGGTACTAATTACTAAATACGCTGTGCTGGCCTGCCGTAAACGAAGTACTAAATGATCGATGTACTATGAAGCTTACGGAATAGTTTGTTCTAGTACAGTGTCAGGAATTAGTTTTTATTAGTACTTAGTACATGTACTACACAAGCCTAGTGAGAATTGAAAAAAACGAAGTAATGGTAGTAATGGAATGAAATGGTAAAACATTTTAGAAAAAAAAGTGAGAAGAAAAACGAACGATGGGAGTACAAAACAAACGAAGGCATAACGGGACTTTGGTAAAAATTTAGAAGAAAAATTACGTGGGAATGGAATAAAAAACGAAGGAATATTTAAGGGGCGGGGAATAGTTATTCGGAATCAGTCAGAAGATTAATCTCAAGAGATCAGTCTCAAGAACAGTCTGTAAGAATAGGTACTTTTATAGTGCAGTTATTATACCAAAAGTGAGTAAATACTAAATAGGTCGTTATAATGCTGGTGAAAACAGCCAAAAGTTCTGTCGGTATTAACAGTGAAATTAGTTATGTAATATTCAGGTGTTTGTTCTTGCTCGTTTCGTTTGAAATAAATACATCAAGGAGTTCACGATCGATGTCAGGGAGATCCCACAGAAAATATAGGAAAAGTTATTAGGGTTAGGTTAGAGTACGAATCTAGAATCTTGCGATATCAGTAGCCTTATTTACGGAAAGTTTGACCAAATCTAGCAAAATTCGAGAAGTAGGATTAGCGCATGATAGTGAAAGTACTAGCTAGTTCTAGGGTAATTTGAAAGTTTCATTGCATGTATGTGTTCATATCATAAATATAGTATTAAGAAGTGCTGCTTGAAACCTAAAGACTTTAAGTAGATTAAATTAACTTTTACGGAAATGTACAAAAATAAATACTGCAAGAATTATAGAATTCAGACGATAACTTATCATACAAACATTCTACTACTTTACATGATCTACTGAACAAATTCTGTAATTTCCACCTTGGTTAAAATGAGGTACTTATGTATGACATGAATAAATACATCAATAAGCGAGCTTTAATGAAAGTGGAAGTAAATCCAATGCAAAGTCTTATCATCAGAGTTTTTTATAGAAAGTCCCATTGGGCGTTTGTGTATTGAATCTCTTCACATTAAGCGATAATAGATTTAGTTCATACAAAGATTTCTCCCTGGGTGTAATCAGAATTGATTCCATGACAGTGAGACTCAGTTTTTGGATCGCCATTAGATTCGCAGGGTGGCTGTTCGGTATTTATGTTGCTTTGATTTGGTATTCGGTTTGGCATTTGAAGGAAAACTCTTCCTGCCAAAGTGATCCAATAGCAGTGAGTACCAGATATTGTCATCCTGTAAATCATTTGCCTATGTGATGGTCGGCCTTCCAGGTCAGACAGGATTCTACACAGACATCCTCTTGTGTTCATAATACAAAGGAAGGTGTGCTGGATTGTACTGAAAGTTAGTACAAAATCTTGAGGTAAATATGTCACCAACCCACACTCAACAGTACAGACATATATTTACACTAATCATAATAAAACTTGTTATAAGTGCCATACAGCGCTAACAGATTGAATAATATCTTTATTTGGAAATTTCTATAACAAATACCTAGAATTTTAATTCTATAAAACTAATTTATATTTATTTTATTCATGTAAAATATATCTAAATACCTTGGTAAAGAATTATAATGGTAATATGACCAAAAACATATATTGTTAAACAGAAATCAAATTAAATGAATTCAAACAAAAATGCTTCAGATTTATATTATGTAAACTTTTAGTGAGAATCTATACCTTTCATTTAGGTGTTATAATTACATACTTAGATAAATAAGAAACTATTTTTGTGTTTTTGTTATTTGTAATACATAATATTCTCATGAGAATATAAGATACATATGGTTGTTCAAAGGTAATATTTGTGGCTTTACCAAAGGGACAAACAGTCTTTATGCCTACGCAATCCACTATCGCCTTCTTTGTCAAAATGTGTGTTGAATAAAGTCAGTGCTGGTTCAACTATCAATTTCATTGGCTCTTAATAACAAAATGGTAATGGATATTCTGTGTGGTTGCCGGTTAGTACATTATAAAGTAATGGTGACTGGGATCAAGCAGATGTTCAAATGCCTTTCCAAATTATCATTTATAATTCTTTATCATAGTATTATATATTACTACATTATAGTACAAATACTTAGTGTTGATTTAGTTCAACACATATAAATTCCGAATACCTATCCACATTCCTTTTGGAACTAGTGTGATATTATTATTGAACTATTGGTTCTGCCTACCATTTAGTCATACTATTGTTAGCTTTTACGAAAAATATAGTTTTTAATTATAATAAATATTACGTATTTTCTAAATGAGGGACAAGTTGAGAATTGTATTTTAATATAGTTTATAATTTTAATAAATGTTATTTAATTTTAATAAATGTTACGTATTTTCTAAATGAAAAACAAGTTGAGAATTCTATTAAAACTTCTCGATCATGGCGGAAGTTCGTACAAAATAATATATTATAATTCTTGTTTAAGGTTTTATAAAATATTATTATATTTTTAGCTTGACGATAATTATTGTTTAGTTCTACCATAAAACATATTGTTATTATCTTTTATTTTAGAATATGTCTAGATTTTAATATTGTTCTATTTAACTCTTAGTAGTACGGTTTTGAGTTCCGGTATTATTCTTAGTAGCTCAGTTTTGATTTCCGACAGAAAATGTCGTTTCTTAAGTATTGGATAAAAGAACGGGCAGTATTATAGTATTAATATTAACTTTATTTCATATAATGTATTTTATTATATATTGTCATGTGTTTGAGTAAGTTCTGATTTACTAATTTGATTTAATATTATGTTTTCTGAGTTCCAGATTAAAGAACTTGTTTACTACAACTTTGTTTAATTCACAACGTAAGGCCATACTAGACGATCACTATCAGGTTACAGTTAAATACCTTGAATAAGGTTAGTACACAAACTATCGAAGTCAGCGGGTGGGTTACACACCATCTTAGATAAAGAGGGGGGGGGGGGGGGAGAGTTGTTACAGAATACAGTCCAAAAACTAACATTGTCAGCTGGAGACAAAGTTCCTTCGAGATAACTATTATGCTTCCTCGCTGGAAGGCCATTCCACGCACGCTTGACGATCAGCAGACATTCACTAACTGGAATAACATTTCACGACGTAACAGTATTTTTAAGATGGATTTAAGTACCGTTAATTTTGTTATTGGATCCGTAGACTAACTTGCGTGCTTTTTAAAATAAATGAATACAGGCATACTAAATACTTAACCAACTATCAGGAACATTCTATTTTGTTGCAAATCTCGACAGCTATTAGAAACATTTATTTGAATTTGAAACTAGCTTCATATACTATAATACATCCCGCGACTTGTGCCGTGCTCTCAGCTTTTTTACAATCAATGCGATATTATGATATAAATTTTATCTCTATATATAATTAATCAAATTTATCCAAAAAAATCTAAATATTTTTGTAACAAAATAAAACAAATTTATCTCTGGATGTATTTTGAGATATTTAAATAATATCGCATGCTTATGTAAAATGCTTAAATATTGTCTGCTGAAACCCATATTAAACTGTATTTTAATTGAAATTGTTTGCATGAATAAATTATAATTATTATATGACAATAACAGACTGTGCATGATAAAAATACGTAGGGGACACAAACACGGCTAAACGAAAAAAGTAACTTTGAATGAATTCAACAAAGAGTCGAGGAGAATAACATACTGTAGGATAATATGATGTGAGAAAGTATGGGTCCGGGTCCATATTACTTTGTATTCCGGACGAGCGCTCGCCGCGTGTTCATACTCGTTCGTTTTGGCCGACTGTTCGTTTTTATTTTTCTCCTCCGTATTTAACTTATCCTCAAAGCAAACACTCATCGAGGAACCCAATCAGATAATATTTATATAGTATCCCCATCAGATCGCCGTTGATTGATATTTCAGAGGGTCCAGCTTATAAGATATTATTCTTGACACCAGCGATATATTCATTTGTTTCGGCACATCGCTTAAGTTCAAATATAATATCGAAATGTTAAACATTGATTTATTTATTTTTTAGGTCCTTTTCATATGTATTTCGCTTTTATATATGTTGTCCTTGCAAAGAATTTGATTAGAGTTTTACTTTATATTAAGTAGCGACTGTGTCGCGCATATTGGATTAGGTTAATATGAGAATGCTAATGGATTTTAAATTCACCAGACGACCACTACGGTTAAATTGAGGGTCTTTATTTATTTATTGAATTATTTTGTGTTATGCAATGTACCCCGATCATTAACTATTACCAAAATATAATTTAGGAGACTATAACAAATATATTATAGCGAACAACTGTATAAAATAAAAACGAAAAAGGTAACGCTTTGGCTGGCTCACGAGAAATGCGAATTTTCTCCCAAATTTGGTCTTGCAACTTGAAGGGTTCAATGTTTTTTGATAAAAACTTACTAATAGGTATCATATCTCACACGGTTTTACAATTAGTACCTATTAACAAGTAAACAAATAAGACATGAAATATCATTTTACTCCGTGGGAATAAAACACGCAGTATAGGTTGATTTATACAAAGAATTGATAAAATAAATTGGGTCTAGAAACGCTCTATGTCGTTGTAGGATATAAAAGGTGATGATACATTTCCTTACGGATAATATTTTCGTTATGTTTGGTTGATAGCCGTCAATATATCACAAGTTCCCCACTAAAGAGTAATGTTATATTAGTAACTCGTAAGGCTTGCGGCGCGGCTCCACGAGACAGGTACAGCCTCTATCAATATTTCTAATGGACCAATTTGTGAAGATCCCTCGGGATAGGGTCGGAACATAAGCTTACAATACTATATAACCTATCGGGAATATTTCCTAATTCATTTTTACTGTTGATTGATAAGTTCTATAATATTGGAAATATTTAATAATAACCATAGTAGGAGATTATCAGGTTTTGATACAATTATCTTGCGTTGAGGCGTGAGGATCCTGCAGCCTCGGAGCATATCCATCTCTACGTTTAGAATGATTATAATAATTAATATTTTTGTTTAATGATAGGATAATGGATCCGGCCGTTGGACTTGCGTCGTTGTGATGACCCTTTGTTTATTTTGTTTAATTAATATAATACGTCTTTTACGTCGAACGCTTATATATATATATATATATATATATAATTATTTAAAGACAGAAATACTTATTGCGGCTGATCCTTATAAGATAGAAAAATACTGACATTTTTGTAGGTCTTTTTAATATCTACAATTATGTAGTACATTAATTTGATATATTTCTCATGGTTTACTCAGCGTAAGCCATTTAAGCGTACAAATTGATTCATCGTTGACAGTTTTTTTATTTATTTATTTGCATGAAAACCTACGTTACTCCTTAGAATATCAGCTATCTGCCAGTGAAGTTCTATTAAAAACGGGCTAACCATTTCGGAAATTACTCGGAACAGACTGACAAAAAAAAATGTTTTGTTGTTTTATGTACCATGCAATATGAATTTAGTAAAAAGCTGTTATTTCGATATTAAAAACAGACACTTCAATTTTATTAATTGTATAGATGATTTGTTTGTTCTGTATTAATAGATAACAATGTTCAGAACTATAATTACGTACTTGATAAAAATACTTTATTTTAGGCGTAACAAAGCCGATTAAAGACGGGAAAGTATGTTGGCCCGACTGATATGTTGGTAATTTAAATAAAACTAATATACATATTTCAATCATATCCGTAGATATTCATTTATGGCGGATATTAAAGTATTTGCTTTGGGTGAAGCTAACAGTAGAATATTTGCTATGGATACAATTTAAATTAATTTGTTTTATTTGAATTACAAACTCATCGGTCAGACCTACTCATCTGCAATAGGTTAGTTATACTCTAACTACAAGCAAATTTAAAACTTTACAAAAGTTATCAGAATGTTCAAACAAATGAGAAAGGAAATCACAGCGTAAAGCGGAAACTCTGTTGCCAAAAAAGGATAAAAGTTTATTCTCGCTCACGTCGGTATCAAATCCAAAATGACCTGAAGGCAATTGCCAATCATTTACGATGGCACATAAAGAGTGCCAATACCTTATTCAGTTATAAAATATGATTGCTCTACCGCGATTTATTTTATACGACTCACTTAATAAAAGCGTTAGTGTTATTAAAACGCGGTTTTCATTATAAAGAGATTTATTCAAATATAATATAATAATTAATAAAAACAAATCAGTTAATAAAGATGATATTTTGATTAGCGAGAAACTGCAGAATTATCACAGTTAATTGTGATTGATCGTTACGAGCCGACCCTACCGTCTACCCTCAAACCCCACACCCTGCCCCCGCTCCACAACTCTCCTGAGTCACAGTGTCTGAAGAAGCGCGGTACCGCAGTCATTATGTCTAGACGCGATGACTAATTTAAAATTACTTGATTAATGATTCAAAGTTAGAAATACCCTGACACGGGTCAATAACACCAACTAGGTGCCTCACTACACGTGGATATAGTATAGTAAAGGCTTTTTATTCGCGAGTTATATGTTCCGTAAATATGCCGCGAATACAGAAACCGTGAATATGGAATGATAATTTATATGTGATTATAGGGGATACGTTCCTAGGTGACAAAATAAAAAAAAGTATATATTGTTTTTTATTTAAGTGAAGTTTTTGACCATATTGTTTAATTATTATCATCAGGTTTAGGCAATGGTTTACGTGGGTAAACGTGTTACTCTAAGTCTAAGTATGGCCAACATTTAAAAATACACTTTATGTATTGAGCAATAAGGTTGATTTCATTCTGTTTGTTTACATTCTCAAAAACGCCGACTGCGGCGAAGGCGACTTCTGTCAAAGGCGGAACTAATACAGCGGCGATATCATTTAATAACATACTTTAGGCATGGTTGTAATATGGTCTATTTTACTTTTTTAGTAGTCCATTTGATGAACGCCTTTAGAAAGGATATTCCGGATGGATATCTACATATTCGAATCCTTTTTATCAATGTGTATATACCGATGTACCGATTAGATCCGCGAATAAAGAAATCTTTAGCCGCGAATACAAGAATTGGATCGCATTTTGTAAATCCGCGAATAGTGAAAAGGCGAATGGTGGAAGCGCGAATAAGGAGCTTTTACTTTAATGCGTAAATATGCTTTGATAAAGTTGGAACTGTGGAACTTTACACTCGTTTGAAGAAGACCTTCTCATTTAAAATGCCATTTAAACTGCATGCCTTTACACAGTTGTGTTGATGTATTATCACCCCACGGAGTTCTTAGTAGGTCATTTTATATTACGCTTGGACCTCTGTCAAGCTGCTGAATAGAACTGTTCTATACTCGGGATGGGCAAAATACAGCCAATCAACGTCCCTACTAAAGTATTTTATAAATACTTAAGTAGGCTGTTTGTATTTTATTTTTCTAGCGCTTATAATTTGCCCACACCAGACCTACATTATCATGGAAAGTATGGAGACGTATGACATCGGTTTAAGACGTCGGGAGAAATGTCTTTGAGGATTTCTCTCTACTTGGGGGCTGCTCCAGTTAGGCTGCTAGCCGATTATTAACCTAGCTGATTAAACTTGCGTTGTGTTCCTGCGGTGACCTGGGTCTCTAGAGCTCTTCAGGGTAAGAGGGTTCAAGGTCGGTAATGTGTTAGTAATATCTCTGATGTAAAGGGTCTATAGGCTGCCTAGGGTAACCGCAGTAAGCCTGTTTGCTACCTTACTTGTATATATTTACATAGTGGTACGGTTTAGTTGTATAAACAGATTGACAGAGAATCTGGAAGAGAGAGTTTTTATGAATTTATAATGTTTAAAATGAAATATGAATTGATTTGGCAAACAAGAGAACTTTGGAAGTGGATAGACCGTTCCCGTACATTAGTCATACGGACCCGGTCCGGAGCAAGGGGGTAGTTTCCGGAGCCGGGTGTACGGGTAAAAGGGTAACCGGATTGACCGGAACCGGGTTTAAAACGCACGGATAGCGCTGTACAGAACTCTAGCGGATGCCGGTCCCTTGCTTCTTTATGTCTCACCCCTCACCCCCGTTCCGCTCCTTCTGACGCCTTACCGCCTCGCGTAAAATCGCTAATGAGCTACATAGTAGTTGCTGATGTCACTGGTATATTATCGCTGTACTATAAGTTAATTATTACTTTGGCGATTTTTTTTTGTAAATAATTGATTGAATCTAAATTCGTAATATTTGATCATCATGTAATTAGCAAGTTAATTGTGAAAACTAATAAAAGTCTTATTCACTTTCTAGTTATATGCATAAGGTAAAGTGACAATATGAAATTGTTGTATAATTTAAACAATTTAGATATTAAAGTAGATTTTTCTTTCTAATGTTTCTTTCTAAATCCAGTACTAGTTTTGATGATAGATGAATATGCTATATATAAGTTAAATGCCTCCATACTTTTATCAATACAAGTACAATGGCCCTTAGAGATTAATCAAACAAAATTGGTGATCAATATATGATATTTTAATCAGTAATGATAGCTGATTCTGTTCTCAATGGAATTTCGTATCTATTACATATTCCGTTGGATCCAAGTTTTTTTATTCATTTAGTGGGTATCCATTTAGCGCATGAACAAACTCTGTTATTTCTTATATACTCATTTTATAAACCAAGAATTGGTTAAAGCCCATACAAGCTTGAGAAAAAACCATGTTAGACATGTGCTCCTATGGGCATCTTCACCACCTTCACCTATGAGTTATATTGAAACTTATACATTTAAAATTAACAATAAAATAATCCAAGTTACATTACAAAATGACAAGTTACATTTTCCGTAAAACCATTACGTAATTTTATTTTATTTTAATGGATACTCCAACAACATCACATATTATACAGTTTATTATAATTATGTACAAGTAGTATGTATACCTGATGCGTATGTTAATTATAGGAGTATATAGCATTTTCCGTACATACATTGAAACGTAAAGTATATAAATCAACACAAAGCATATTTTAAATTAAATTAAAATAGTAATAACTAACAGGAACAAGACCAAATATATTCTTATAGTATGACAAAAAAATTGGAAGAAAAATAACCTAATATTTTAAAATTAATATGAATAAAATTATCTTTGTATTGCACTTAAATAGAATTAATTAGAACAAGAAAAATAAATAAAGATAAAATGAAAATAATTATTAATTTAAATACAGTGGGCCAGAAAGGCGTACGAATTTAAAAACACTCTTGCGTTTGAACCTTATGAGCGGGGGCTGCGCGGGTGGTGGGGATGAGAAGTTCGGTTTTTGGAAATTTAGTCGCTATGGATCGCTTCACCGGATCGCAGCGTGCATTCTGCGTTAAACATTTTTATAAAAATTGCGATTCGTGCGCTATTGTTCAACGTTTATTTCGGTGTAAGTTTGGATTACATGACGTAAATCAGTGTCCGAAGGAAAGTGTGATTCTATCGTGGGTCAGAAAGTTCAAAGCTACTGGTTCGACTCTCAAACAGAAGCCTGCGGGACGCCCAAAGTTAAAAAGAACGGAAGACACAATTGAACAAGTTAGAGCTTCAGTTTAACGTAATGCTGGTCTATCGACTCGCAAGCGATCAGCTGAGCTTGTGGTCTCCAGAACATCTTTGCGTCGCATTTTGTTGAAAGATTTGAATTTGCACCCGTATAAAATATCACTTAAATGGGCATGTCAATAAACAGAATTGCCGTTATTGAACTGCAGAGAACCCACGTGCAAAACATCGAAAGCTTCTACATTCGCCGAAAGTAATCGTTCGGAAGGCCATATCAGACACGGAATTATTGGACCCTATTTCTTTGAAAATCAACAAAAAAACACTGTAAATTCCGACCGATAAATAGCCATGTTAAGGGATTTTTTATTAGCATTAAGTGTAATGTTTCAAATGAAATTAATTACGAAAGGCAAACTAAATAAAAATATATAACATTAATCTCAGAAACAATTAAAATCGGACTTCAAACTGGACAAAGCCATTGGTTTGATCAATTTGCTTGCAACAGTCGTTCATTATTGTTACTCAAAACTGTAGCGTACGAAGCGAGAAAGTTTCTTCAAAGTCCATTAATAAATTATCAGAGAAATAATTCTACTATTAAACTCATTGGACACACAAGCCTTCTTTAAATATAGTTTTTGAGTTTCGATATTGTTCGTCATGACCTTCTTGTTATACAAACAATAAAACTGAAGTCTTTGTTTTTAATGTAAAAATAACAGCTTTTTACTATACCATTTCCATTTCTTTATTTTCTCGATGACAGCCTGTGAAAACTTGAACGAGCATCTTTTTTACATTATGTATGCATTATTTTATAAAAATATGACGTTTACACACGTACAAGGTTATACCAGAATCGGAGAAACTGATAGGGATGCAGCTATATTGATAAACGTAATACGATAAGAGACCCGGTATTTTTTTACAAAATGTAAGAAACTAAACTACTGCTGGATACTTTTGTACAAATTTATTAACTAATATTATATTTTATTACAAGATGTTACACGTATTAATTCTTGATTGATAATGCCAACTTCTTCAAAATTTTCGAAGCTGTTGTAAAATAAGCAGGTATATTTAGGTACTCGACAATGAAACGAAATAATTATAACGACAGGTAATCTTTATTTGAATGTTTTTGTTGTATTTGTCTTTGTTCAAAATATAATAAATATATGCGATCGATATCATTACTTATTTGGTCACAACACTACAACTATCAAATTAGAACTGTTATCGAGAAAATAAAGAAATGGAAATAGTATAAATGCATAAGAAAGGGTACACTTACAAAAAAAAACAATTTTCTTTTTTTTTTGTCGTCTATCTAACTTTCTGTTTTTTCCAGCTAATCTCTGAAACGGTTAAAGAAAGAAGAAGAAAGAATGAGGGTTCCGCGAATATAAAATAAAGTAGTAGGAGTAGCACAAACGAAATTCCACGCGAACGAAGTCGCAAGCACAACTAGTATTGAATAAAACAGAATCCAAATTAGAACACACAAAAAATAGTCGAAAGAAAAACTAGTTTTGTGAAGTGACCGTTTAATCAAGGGAACATCAGGTGGCCCTACCCGGTTCCCTCGTACCATAAAAAAGGAAAAATTGCGTACAATCAATCAGATGAAACATATTTTTATTTCTATAAGACTGTGTGATTTATTTTACTAGGGGCTGGAAAGGGGATGAAGTCGGGATACACATAAACTAAAGATTTCAATGGAATGTTTTACGTGAATATTTTGTGAGACGCCGCGCGCCGGAGCCGCTTTATAAGATTGTCTTGCATGTTCATATTTCTTTAAAGAAAATAGATTCCATAACATTTTGTGTTAATTGCAAATTGCTTTCACAGCGTGTACAACTTGAGAAGGGGTTTAAACCTGCTTATTAATTTCTTTGCAGATTTCTCTCTACTTGCGGCAATTATATTGATGGAATATCTTCACCCTACAGAAGCTCGTAGACAAATAACCTTGTGTTATGTTTCTGCAGTAAGTATGGTTACCAGTGAGCTCCTCGAGGAAGGGGGCGAGGTTTGATATTAGAAACGTCCAAAAGCTACGGTAACCGCTTACCATCAGGCAGGCTGTACGCTTGTTTACATATTGGGGGTACAGAAAAAATCTTTCAAGCACAAGAAAATACAGGGTTTGGTCTAATATTATCAACGCTCTGAGGATACGATATCCACTATATCATATAATAATAAATTCCTATGAAAATACTTTTAGTAAGAAAATAAAAATACTAACGCTACAATGACATAATTTTATAAATTAGCTAGTGTTGACTGGGATTCGAATTCACGTCGATCGACGCAGTGTCCACCTACTGCCAACAAGCTACCGACTGACCGAAAGAAAACAGAATATGTCATTGCAAGTTTATAAACCTGTACAAATGTAGAATCTATTCGGAACAAATACAATGAACCCCTAAATTTCCGCGGAACAGATCTACAGCAGTAAAACAAAATAGTCAATTAAAAATAAGTACTCAATTAAAGGAATTAATTCACTCGGTAAACAAATTGTAAAGTCAGTTACGATTTAATTAATTAGTTTATCTCTCTCTTTACTTTGCTTTTCCATCTCCAATACTTTTTGGAGAAGTATAAACTGTTTTAATCATGGCACTCGCACTGCTTGATATATTATTATTTACATATCAGAGCAGATGCCGTTCTGGACTCTAGTGACAATAATCAAACGACCTCTAATACATCAATTGCAAATACTCTAAAAATATCAAGCATTATTTCGTAAAAATATATAATATTATATCCATGAACATAATATATTTTGATCTTCAAAAAGGTACAAAGTGCCAAATCATTTTACTTTCTAGACATGTCGATCCCTTTTCTAGGAATTTTTAATAATTTGAGCCCTTTTATCCTTTACAATGCCAGATTTTTTACGATCTGGGCTTTCACTTGCGAAAGGTTATTTCCGTTTATATAAATGCATTTTAAAATTTAGCTATAGTTCATTTCTGGTGATTTGCCAGAAGCCGAGTATGTTAACACATACCTACATAGTGTCTGAAACTGTGTGTTGAAGATGGATCTTCGCGAGCTTGTTTACTGGAAAGAGACATAGCTGGATTGGGAAGAGTAGTAATTTCTTGTTTTGAAAGTTCGTAGTTTGTTAAACCAAGTAATTGTAAAGTCAATGATTTAAATTAAAATACCGTTGTTTATGTATTAAACTTTTCTAAATATAAAAAGATACTAAGTCAAGAGTCAGGATCAAATAATTTAGGAAACAACAAATCTCGTGAACAACGATGACCATAAACCAAATTATTATACTTTCCCTGACAACAGTGAGAAAACACAATTGGAAAATATCGGAAAGTATGAAGGTATTTATTGCATAGTTGTTTTGAATGCGCCTAGATATTGTATTCAGAAGTAGGTAATTGAGAGAGGTTTCCGTTCAACTCGCCTGCTATTGGCTGCATAACTTGCCAACTAGTTAGAACCGGTCTGCTGTTCCGAACCAAACGATATTATTATACTCGCTCTGTGCTCGGACTTGTCTTCGGATAAGTTACAAGTTACTCTTCATTCTTATAAATGTGCATTATTTAGTTTTTAATTAGCAGTAATGGATAGTAGTTTAGTTTCATTTAATCAAATCTACATTATGTTATAAATATATAGACTTAAAAACACATCTACAGACAGAAGTGTTTCACAAATTGTATATATACATTATTCAGGCATCTATTAAGCTTTGTAAATGCGGGTTGTTATTACCCGAGTAATCTAAAACTTGCGAAGTTTGAGAAGCTCTATCAGCAAAACTTAGTCTGACTTAGTTTTAAGTTTTAAGCTCAAACTCTATACTAGATGTGTATTATATTAAATTAAATAACATCAAGTTACAAAGTCTACGATATATTAAGCGTAAACAGTTTAGTTTAGAAGAAAAAAAGATGAAAGAATTTAAAAAAAATGTTGGAACACATAGTAGGTTTATATTTGCTGGTGTTAGATGCAGAGTGAAAGGCGAGCTGACAAGTGACTAAACTAAATTAACTGCAATCGCAAACGTTGTAGACAAACACAAAGAGAAGCATTGCACCGTGAATGTATTTAGTTATCGTCGTGTACAAACCGAGCTGCTTCTGATCCCTGATCCGTTTGTCTAACGCTCCGGTAGTCTGGCTTATCCTAATATTTCACATGCGGTTTATCTCGCTTCATGAAATTTGTTTAACGAATATAGAGTGTCGTTTCTGTGGGAGGATGTTTGTCTTAACGATTTTTTTTATCTGTTGGGATTGAGTATATAATATATATATGTATATATATATATATAGTCTGTGTTCTATTTGTCATATGAGTTGTTTTATTACAACATTTAAACCCAAATGTTTGCACGTTCCATTTTTTCTATCTAATTTCATACATTACTAAAATTAGAATAAAGCTTATGAATTGGCTTCCTTCATTTTTGAATATACGAGCATTACATATCGTTTAGTTATAAAGAAAGCCGAACAGAAAATTATGACTAATGAGAACTTACCTTTTCATATTATGAGAAAGAGGTTTATTTCCAGAGTACTGAATTGAAAATAAATGAATATTCATAACTCTAAGTTTGATGGAATAATCAGGGCTTAGCCTTTCGGGCCATTCTCTAAAAAAAGTGATCAAAAACTTACCCCTCGTCATGTTAAAAAGCTCTCTCTCGCTCCAAGCCACCCTGGTGTTGAGGGGGGGGGTAATAATCTTTAAAGATATAAGTTTTTACGTTGAAAATGTTCCGTGTAATCCTAATTATTCTGCTCAAAGAAATAAAGAAACTGTATTTAATAAGGTCATTTTTTTAATTTTTATCTATATTATTACACAGATTCATTTTATCGGCTAAAACTGGAGTTTTCGGTTTTGAAGTATTTCGCTTCGAGGGTTTCAGGTTTGACTTCTTACAAAATTATAACATATCTTAGAATATTTTATTTTCATAATATCTAATAAATTGTCCTTTAGGTAGTAAGTAGCAACGAGGGCTCCCAGTTAAATATACATACTCATATTAATAGGCAATTAGTATATCTTTGTTGTTATATGTAGAATGTGTAAGTGTGCGCGTTTCATGATGACATGTTCTTTGTAATTTAGATCCATTTGAATATACAGTATGAAGAGTAACAGTGTTGCCATATAAATATTTAGTTATCGTACTTTATTTGTATTTCAATATGAATATAATTTCACTAATAATTAGTTATCGTAATGTTATCTTCTAAATGTTTACAGACTAATTGTTTGTTCTCCGTTATATAAAACATTGGTTTATGGTTCAGTTGATATTTTGTTTGTTTCGCTAAATGTATGAACCATATATGAAGTTATAGGTATACAAGCTGTTAATCGATATCAGACAACTTTGCCTCCACTTTGGATCACTTTTAAACTCGCTTTGTACATTAATATTATAATGTGCGTGTGTGTGTGTGACATCGGGTTCTCATCTAACGCGATAACCCCATTAAAAGTTAAAACCCTTTGGGGAGTTTCTACGTGAAGTGTCAGTGTTTTGCGTTTTTATTCCTAAATCACGCGTTATGAAAGTCAGTTAAGTTAATTTACTATGAATGCGTTCATAACGAGTCATCTAACTATAAATAAATAATAAAGTGTAGTGTCTTTTGTAATTTCAAAATAATAACTTTTCCCTAAACGCATATGAAAGTTATGTACGGTATTTATAACCAAAAAATATTTTTGTTTTTTATAATTTTTGTCTTTCTTTCTGTCTGTTAGTTCCGGCTAAACTTCGAAACGGTTGACTGATTTCACTGTCAGATTGCTGATGTTATAAGGAGTAACGTAGGTTACCTTTTATTTTAGGAAAATAAAGTAGTTGTGTGCAGCACTGCGTCGCGTCGCGTCGCGTCGCCACCGTCGCCGCCGCCGCATACGAAATTCCTACTCGGATGAAATCGCAGGCACAGCTAGTTCGTAAATGAGGATGCATCCCACTAAGGATCAGCGTAACATGAAATACCTCGAGTTATCCTTGCTCTATGGGCAACGCAGCTATTATTTATTGCTATAAACACCTGAAAAATTTTATAACTATTTTCATTAAAGTAGGCAATTTTTATTAAAAAAAAAATATATATGTGTGCAATTCACACGTGGTAGAAGTGAAACCTTCACATCTATGTTTTTTTTTAATTGAGAAAATGATTAAATACCCACTAATTTAAAGTTTATGAAAATGTACATACTTACAAGTACTCGCAATCATTATTCACAATATCATATTCAATTGATGCACATTTGAAATTGTTATATTATTTATCTGGAAGATAATCTTATTTATCTTATTTAATATCTACTTTATATTATTCATCATAAGTTCATTTGGTTTACCTTATTATTGTTTTGGTGTACCTATTCTTTTATTTCCAGGATACCAATTAATGATAGGTTTATGTATTGATGCGTTTAGATAATTTATAACTTGATAATTTTGGTTTAATAACAGCTTTGTTAATATTTTAGGTTCGTATTGTTTACATTGCAATATTATGACAATCTCTGTCATTGATAATTCTTTGATAGTAATAGAGCATGCGCAGTTAGGAGTTTCTCAGGTATAGACAAATATTCTATCCAGGTTCTAGTTTAGCAAAATAAATCTATGATTAGATTTATTTTGAATTTTTAAAATAAGAAAAGTCTAGTAAGATGAAATTTTGAATTCAAACGAAAACAAAAGAGAAAATTAGAACAGAGAGTATGACAGATTCTTCAGGATGGATCTGATCATGTTTTTTCATTGTACGGCAGACCTTTGAATAGTAGTAACGTTTATATCATAATTATCCTGTGTTTTGATAAAAACCAAATTATTGTACAACAGACCTGGGAGTCGAAAAGTTAGTTTATTTTGTAACATATTTATATAGAAAAGTTATTTTAATTGTTATAATTTATAATTTTAATATTAATATGGGTGAAATACCCTTTGTCAAAACGACAAATACCTACTGAACATTGAAAGAACACTACCGGGAAAGTATCACCTGGATTTTGTATTTATAATACAAATAATAACTTTTCCTTTTACATATGAGGAAATCTCAATAGATAAGATATTTGGTGCTGCGTCGTCTGCTTGAGCAGTGTATCCTGATACGGCCTACACCGTGCTGACTTCTATTCTAGATCCTAGGCAAGGATCTCTACGCTGAGCTGTCGGAACAAGAAGAACGTCTCGGTTATGGACTTTTAAATTGTGTAATAATAATTTGTAAAACATATATTAACTGAAAATTGTAAGGTATGCTGGAAATTTATACATAACTATCCTAAACTAAATTATAATCGTAACAAAATATCCATGGTAACCTATCACAATATAAATCAATAACATAATGTCATAAGTCTTGTCTAAAAAGATTTTGTTTCGTGCCTTTTTGGTGAGGTAATAAAATTCATTATTGCGTGGCAACAAACCTCTTTTGTACTTTTTCCCATTACCTAAAACATTTCTATCTTGTTTTCTCCCACGTTAAATCTTATGAATTTATGTGTCTGTCTCTTTTTACTGTTGCTTTCGCTTTCTCGTTTCGTCGACTTTCAAATGAAAACCATGCTAAAGAAGTTTTGACTTCAAAAACGTAAACATGGTAACACATTTTATCTAAGCGAATAATAAGTAGGCAAGTAGAATTAATGTAACGCGTAACGCGTCTAATCACTTGTTTTATGTTAGTCGGTGGAGTTAATCTGTTTTGAAATATCGAATTCAATTTTCAATTATAATGAAGTTGTTTACATAATATGCTGATGTTGGTCTTGGTGATCAAAATTGTTTTCAATGGTGCGACAATTGGCTTTGCTTTTTCACTCGTCCATATTTTCTTCATTTGAAATGAAACATTTTCTACAGGTGCGCTACATCCAGACAGACATAAAACGTACTCAATAACTATACAAAATGTTGTATAGATGAGATGGTTAGTAAGAAAGTGATAACCTACCGTCGAAGTAAAAACTTATGCTTATTGATATTATTTAAATTATAGTTTGATTTGTTTGCTAAAGCGGGACATTTCTCCACTCACTGGGGGCAGTAGGGCAGTGGGGTAGTGGGGCAATGGGGGGCCCGGGCAGACTTACTGAAAGCGGAACTGTCCCGTTCAAAGCAAGACATAAAATATAGTCATTCTACTTATGGATTGTCATCTATAGTAATATAATAAAGAAGAAAAGTTTTTTGTTTGTTTGTTTTTAAGCACGCTAATCTCTGGAACTACCTTTTGCATTAAAAAAAATATTTTTGTTTATGATATTTAAACTCTCGAGCAATAGTATAAGCTGTTTAAGATTAGGCTGTAACTCTCTGATAATCTTAAATATTGATTTTTGTTACGTAAGTTGGAAGTCGAGGCGCTCCCGAACTGATTAAACCGCATGCGCTGGCGTAATCGTTAATGATACGGAAATACAATGTTCTACAATAATATTGGTCCTTAGTGTATCTAAAAAAAGACAGCAATAGCACATGCCTATCTCTTATACATAAGCCACAATAAGGCATTTTGTGACAATGATTTGTTGATCATCAAAAAGTGATTTATAAGCATTATTTTTAGACATGGTATATTAATCATTACAAATAAAAGTTACTTCATCATGAGACAATTTTATGAAGTTAAATTTTGCTCTTTATAGCATTCTATTTGGACACATAGTTTAGGAGATAATGAAAAATTAAAGTAATTTGTACTTGCGGAAAGAGCAATAATTATGATTGGCTACACGGGTGCGTTGGCGGCGCGGGCGCGGGCGCGGGCGCGGGCGCGGGCGCGGGCGCGGTGTATGTCGGATAAAATTAATACGGGAGAAACCGTAAGGCACAGCTAGTAAATTGACAACTAGTGAACAATGTGCGGCGGAAGAGACGCCCGCGTTGCCTTCGCAGCTCCGGGGCGAAATGCGGAATAAAAGCGATTTGTTGAGTCTCCCGTGTTCTAACAACTGGAGAAAATATTAGGAGAATGTTCTCGCACACCCTTTATGTGTTTTCCTGATGTAACCGTGTACTTACAACTGTATGTTACTTATTAAACATTGTTGGTCGTGTTGTCATGTATTTTTTTTATGTATTATTATATTTAAATTTTATTCTATTTCTAGTTTTATATTTTTGTGTTTACTCATGTTTGTTTTATTTTTAAATTAAATCTCCTATTGCACTACCGACTATAATAATGCTTTTCACATTACCGCTCGTTAGATGGTAGAAAATGCTGTAAAGCATTAAGCTCGACAGTGTACAAATTAAAAATGCAACAAACTATTGATTTATTTTCTTCATATACTGTTTGTTTTTTCTATAAAAACTAACAACTTTTATATAAAAAGAAAGGACAAAGAAAGAAAATATAATTATGGCAAATAACATACGGACACTCAGTTTTTATACACAAAATTTAAAAAAAGAAAAAAAAAAGTAATTATATATCCCCACGTAGCGCAGTACCATTGCAAAAGGCGTACAATACAGCATAAACTGTAACGATGTGGCGCTGTAACAAAAAAAAAAAAAAAAGATATTATGTACCTAGTTTTAATAATAATTTCTAGTAGTTCACACACCTAACTGGACGTATTCTTTTAATTGGGAATATTATAATACCCTTAAAAGCGCTTAAAAAATATTTAAGAAAAGTTTTATTAAAATCCATCAAATAGTTCATGAGTAAAATCTGTTAAATCTCTTTGATTATATAAACGTGTATATGTTTAAAGTAAATTTTATATAATTAAATTAGTATTGTTATTACAATATTATGTAAAATATCTGTTAGCGACGCATAGGCCTAAGCGTGATGATACAAAAATAGTAATTGTAAATATAAGTTGTAGGGATTAATAATTATATGAACAATCATAAATCTAATGTTTTGAATGTAATACTATAACGTGTAGGTATATAAGAATAGTAAATAAGTTATAAAAATGCTTGCAATGTCATAGAAATAATCACTTAAAGTACTGAACTCATGTATCGTCGATAATCCGTGTTATATGTAATGTTTTATGTTATATAGGTTAATTAGCTTGCCATATGTGTTTCTATAATGTTTGTAACGTCGAAAAGTGTATACATAACATGTTTTAAGCCGTTTTAAAGTTGTAATGTTTAACGCTCTGTATTTACAATGTTTACCAACCTATAAGGTTGAAATTAGTGTTTTTGTATAGATATTTGTGTCTACAATAATGTGAAACAGTTTTTATAGTAATTGAATAATTATAATTAGAGATATTGACAATTTATTAGATATTGCATACAAATAATAATAATAATGTAGATAGGGACAGCAATAGTGCAAACGCGACGCGTCACCGCGGTTAGCGGGCCATGCCCATATTTGGTAAAGAGCAGTACAGATAGAGACGCCATCGTCCGTCTCGCTCTCCGGCAGCAAGATAAAAGGCGAGCCACCGGGGCAAACCGGCACGTCGGTAAAAAGCAAAAACCCCCTCCGATAATTATCCACGACAAAACTGTCTGGACAAAGCTCACCAATGAGCTTAAAACGCTAAAAATAGGTTACACCATAGCGCGTAATATCGCGACAGGTATCTCCCTGACGATGAGCACGTCAAACTGCCATCGCAAATTGACCACCCTCCTCCGCAGTAGGAACATTCCCTACTACACTTACGCCCTCGAAGAGGAGCGAGTACTACGGGTTGTGCTTCGGCGTATCCCCATCGAGATCGCACCCGAGGAGGTCTTTGCCTCCATTGAAGAACAAAAATTCCCCATCCGAGAAGTACATCGGATGTAAAATAAAGACAAACGAGCCCTCCCAATGCTCGTTTTAATCTTAGACAAAACGCCTGAGGGCAAAAAAATCTTTAATTTAGAAACTGTATGCGAGCTCTCCGGAATAACCGTAGAGCCTCCATACAAAAATTCGAAGCCCTCCCAATGCCACAACTGCCAGTTGTACGGCCACTCCGCCCACAACTGCTTCCTTCGTCCGAGGTGCGTTAAGTGCCTCGAAGACCACCCAACCAGGGAGTGCACGCGTCAGCGTGACTCTAACACCCCCCCCGAGCTGCGTACTATGCAGGGAGGAGGGACATCCTGCGAACTATCGCGGATGCCCCAAGGCCCCGCACACCACGCACCCCCGCCGCCCTTGGCAGGCTGCCCCTCAGCGGGCACCCCCGCCTCAGGGTCCCGGGCGCAACCTCTGCTCAAACCAGAGGTCTTTCCGTCCCTCCCTACCCCCTGCCGCACTCAGGCGACCGTAGGCCCCCCCGCACCCCAGGTGCAGCCCAAACCCGTGCGTTCGACTCAGAACAACCGCCGCAACAAGACTCGTGCCGCCAACCTCAGGCCTCTCAATGGCTAAACTCAAACCGAGAGGTTTAAACATCTCCTTCTTTAATGCGCGGAACCTATATCCGCAGCGTGATCTCGTCGCGACTTATCTTAAAGATCACCAAATAGACGTTCTCTTAGTACAGGAAACGCTCTTAAAGTGTGGTAAACGCAATCCGAGTATCGCAAACTATAACATTGTTAGAAATGACCGTGACGGCCGAGGGGGCGGCACTCTCATTTACTACAAGCGCTCATTGTATTGCATGCCGATAGATCCTCCGATACTTACCAATATGCAAGTATCCGTGTGTAGACTAGGAATGACCGATCATCCGTCCATAACGATCGTATTCGTGTACCTCTCACCGACGAAAGTACCTCTCAGGTCTGACCTAGAGAAGCTACTCTCGCTCGGCACATCGGTCATTATCGCAGGTGACCTCAACAGTGGACACACGTCCTTCAACAATTGGAGAGACTCCAGCAATGGGGTTATTCTCGAAGGGTTGTCGGACGAGTTAAACTTTGACGTCATAGCGCCTCCCACTCCCACCCACTTTCAAGATCACTGTACACCGACAGTGCTTGACATAGCCCTCCTGAAAAATATCGCGCTTCAGGTACGACTCATTCGGGTCGTACACGAACTCGACTCCGACCATCGCCCGGTCATCCTACAGCTAGGACAACTAGATGACTCCAGCCCTCCTACAGTCACAACGGTTGACTATGCAAAATTAAAACACTACCTCGCGGATAGGCAGTCCTCGCCCAGTCTCGTTAGGGTCCCGGACGTATTAGAGTCAGTTGCGCACGTAGATCTCGCGATCGACTCCCTAGTTGACCACCTCCAAGTCGGCATCGGAGAGGCCTCGAGAGAGGTCGAAGCGGCGAACGATCGCCGCTTTGTACTCCCTGCCGACGTGCGAGCGTTGTTGACGGAGAAGAACGCTGCGACTCGTGCGCATGACTCTTATCCGACCGATCTAAGCCGCGCACGAATACGCGCACTTCAGAGAGCGGTTAAAGCCCGTATAACCGAGCTCAAAAGTCACAGATGGGACACCCTAGTCGAAGGGCTAAGGCCGTCACATCTGACTTATTGGAAAGTAGCCCACGCCCTTAAAATAGACGCCCAACCTCGCATGCCCCCCCTCGAAAGAGGTCCCGGCACTACACCCGCTTTCGATACCATCGACAAGGCGGAGTGCCTTGCCGCTTGTTTGGAGAGCCAGTGCTCCCCGAACAGCGTCAAGAACACAGACCGAGTCAGAGATATTGAAGCCCGCGTAGAAGAGCTGAATAAGCTCCCGGCATCAGAATCCCTGTCCCCAGTCACTTCTGAGGAGATCTCTGCCATTCTCAAAAGCCTTAAGCTTAGAAAGTCACCAGGTCCCGACGGTATCAGGAACGAAGTACTCAAACTTCTTCCCGATCACCTCATAGCTCTATTGGTCTGCATATTCAATGTAGCCATAGCCAACTGCCATTTTCCAGCCGTCTGGAAAACGGCCATTGTCATAGGTATTCACAAGCCCGGCAAGAGCACGTCGCTTCCCGACAGCTACCGCCCTATCAGTCTTCTAAATACCCTTGGTAAAATCTATGAGCGGATCCTTCTGAACCGTCTCAAATCCGTAATAGAGGAGAAAAACCTCTACCCGCCTGAGCAATTCGGTTTTCGTGCTAGACATTCTTGCACTCATCAAGTGCACCGCCTCACGGAGCACATTTTGTTTAACTTTTCCGAGTTATCTATACCCCGTTGCACACTGGCAGTCTTAATCGACGTAGCCAAGGCCTTTGATAAGGTCTGACACGAAGGATTAGTCTATAAGCTGTACTCCCGCGAAGTCCCCGATAGATTAGTTAAAATCATCCGCGATTACCTCAAAGACCGCACCTTTCGCTACAGAGTAGAAGGTGAACTATCCAAACCCCATCCCATACGCTCAGGCGTCCCCCAAGGTTCCATCCTGGCACCTAGCCTCTTCAATCTGTACGTCAGTGACCTACCAAAACTTCCCGCGAAAGTTGAGATAGGCTTATACGCTGACGATACAGTCATATACTCCTCTCAAAGGCAAACGAGAAACCTCAAATGTAGAATCCAAAGAGCCGTGACCACTCTCGGGAAGTGGTTTAACGACTGGCGAATAGCCATAAACCCCACGAAGAGCGCAGCGGTGCTCTTCGACCAAACCGCCACACAGATACCGCAAAAACTCAAGGACAATCCCCTTGAACTCTTCGGTAATCCGATCCCCTGGGAAAAGGCGACCAAATATCTAGGTGTAACCCTAGATAGTAGACTCTCCTTTATACGCCACATCAATCTGGTTAGGAAAAGGGCCTCCTGGACCCTCGCCCGATTGCATCTCCTGTTATGTGCTGCAAGCAAAATGTCCACGAGACACAAGCTTACGCTCTACAAGATGTGTATCCGACCGATCATGACATATAGCTGCGTTGCGTTCGCACATATGTCAAGATATAACTGGGAACGCTTACAAGCCATCCAGAATAAGTTTCTTCACCACCTTACCGGTGCCCCCTGGTTTGTTCGTATGGAGGATCTCCATAGAGATATGGACCTTCCTTCGATACATGCCTACGCCAAACACCTTTCTCGCTCTTATTTTGACACCGCGTCGAACCACGCGAATCCCTTAATAAAAGCGGCAGCTTCGTATGTGCCCGACCCCAACGCCTGCCGGAGAAAACGCAGGCCGCGTAATATATTCACTGACCCGCCCGACCAAACCGAAAAAGCTAACGCGTTCTACGCCGCCACCGACTCTCCAAACAGAGCGTGCCACCGCCCACGCCCGCGTAACCACCGTCCTCTCCACAGAGGAAGGGCGGTCAACTGCGACTCCCGCACACCCGTCACGTCCATCCTCTCTAGCGGCAACCCAAGCCTAGGTCCGTTCCTCGGTGTGAAACCCTTGGGTCAGGCAGCCGCTCGACGCGATACAAAGTGACACTATAAGTGCAACACTTAGTTACCCACACACAACATTACACACGTATGAACACACACACGTACACACCACATAGGTACATAGGTTCTGTAAGGGACCCTTTTTTTTTTTCTTTTTTTGCGCTAGTTAGACTAATGCGCTAGTTAGTGTAGAAAAACCATTCCGATTATTAAATACACATACGCATGGTCCACTCCTTCCTCCCAGGAGGAGGGGAACGTGCATATGAGTATATATTAGTTAGCTCGAATTCTCATAGGATTAGGGAATTAGTTAGATCGCGACATTTTCGCATTCGCGACGACCGCCCGAGCCGAGGTTCGTCTACTCTGGCACCCTCGTGCGGGTCGTCACAAACTTTCGCGGCTGAGTGCCCTAAGCGCTCGCCCCCAAGTCCGGTGAAGCTGTAAAAGCCGCAGCGGCTCTGTTTTAGGATAGGGCCCCTAAGGCTAATAGAGTCGTAGTCAAAAAAAAAAAAAGGAAACCGGCACACACGGGTGCCACAAGCTGAAGACTCAAGACTCAAGAAACAAGACTGGAAGAAACAGTACCCAGAAGATAGTACTAAGAAATTGTATAGTGTCTTGAAGAATACAGCTAATTTTATTGTGGTACCTGTGTGTCATTTGCATCTTCACAAGTGTTCAACCCGCCAGCGACCCAGTCCTCTCCGCTCCGTGCTACGTCAGCGCCGTGCCTACCAGCAGGCACCTCACTGCGTGTGTGTACCTTAATGTTTCGCCCTCTTCACGCCTAGTAGTTTCGGGTGTGAGCAGGGTCGGTCGCACGTAGTGAGAGGGGCTCGCACGCACTGGTTTCCAGACAGTTGGTTACCGTAGCGTGTTATCCGCCGTCGGTTATACAGAGTATGAGGAAATCGTTTCCGTTGCGTTCGCGCCCTCGGTGCGCGGTCCCGCCCTGTGTTGGTTGACGTAGCACATTTGTAACGGGCAGACGCACACGCCCATTTTAATATCATTATTGTAACGTTATGATTATAACTCTTCGGAGTCGAATACCCCGCGACACGCGACAAGCGACACGCGACACGCGACATGCATCTTACTATTTAGTTTTGAGCGCTTGTTTAGTTTGTCTGAACGGTTAATTATAGTTTACTTTGGAATTTGAACTATTTTACACAATAAAATTAGGGTATTGAATTTTGCTAGAATAAACACTCGGCCTTGTTTGTCCAATCGAATGCAACGCGTCAATGTGGCTCGCTGGCACGTATTCCTGCACAACTCTTTTCAACATTATATTATTTACATTATATATTCCTGATTCCTTAATTTGCATAAACGATTCTTTTAATTTTTGTAGCCTTACCAGGTAATCGCAGTACAATTTAAATCTATACATAGTATAAAGTAATGTCACTTCCCGCTGTCTGTCCGTATGTACGCTTACATCTATTATACTACGCAACGGATTTTAATGCGGTTTTTGCTACGATTTTGATTTTTTCTTACGGAAGGTTTATTTAAACAATAAATTCCAATGAAGTGTTTTAAAGTATAGAAAATTTAATTATTATTTGTAATCAAATCGTCAAAAAATATTTTTCGAGCGCTTACATGTCTTACGCTGTCTAAATCTTATAAGATACATAAAAAAAATGTTGTAAAGAATTGTAGTTGTTTAAAATCCCTAGAGATATGTTCGTGATAGCATATGTCTATCAAGGTCGACTCACCGTAACCCTTTTTATCTTCAACATAATAATTAAAAATACTATGTTTTATTTTCTCGAATTCATTATTAATCTTTATCTAGAAAAGTTTGGGCATTTAATGTAGAATAAAGTTATCATCTACAGCTTTCCTTTTAAATGAATACCGTAGAAGATATCACGAATTCAAAATTACGCGCGACTAAAAATTTCCTTCTCAGCAAAACGACTGCAGTCAGTTAGCTAGTACTCTGCACCCGTGACGAATAGTGTGTCGCGAGCTAAGCATACTATTCTTACCTATGAAGTTGCATAACATATCATCATTCCTATATCCCCGAAGTGTTAGGCAGAGGTGTACACCCAGAGTTCGCATGTTTTAGGTCCCATGTAATAGGAAGCGAGCCTATTGCTATTAATCGGGCACAAAGCCAAACTCCGAGCTGCTGCAGAGAATTTCATAGAAAAATCCAATAACACTTTGCTCAACCTAGGAGTCGAACCTAGGTCCTCAGGCATAGCAGTCGCGTTTAGGGCTTGGATTGCCTAATCTAACTTAACGAAAACTAGCACTTTCTAGGTTAATAATTTGCAATCGGATCAATCAATCAATCGGATCGGGTTTTCAAAAACCCGAAATACTTTTGAACAACCTAAAAAAAATATCTCACACTATCGGATAGTCGAGAAAAAAGCAATTCCCACTTTACGTGTATGAGAGATACCATAAACATTTTTTTTTTTCAAGGTTTTATTTTAACACTTTGTAGACGTGTTTAATATGGTATATTACTATAAAATTACAGCTTTCTAGTACTAAGAATTCCTGAACTAAGCCGCGGGCAGACAGCTGATGGACATGGCGAAACTAAAAGGGTTCATTGTTGACTTCGGAACTATAAAAATATAAACTGTTTTTTTGTAAAATTCATGAGATTACCAGTAGCGTGTGCATGAAACACCGCTACCGCACCATCCCGCTTTACCCAGCACGCGCCCTACTTCCACCTAATAGACACCAAAGGAATAATAAATAAGCTAATCGCTTCTTCCCAGCGCGACATCGGTTTGTGATGAGCGAAGCGAAAGCGGCTATCACATGAAAACAATCTACAAATATCGTATGAACATTACGTCATGATAATAAATACTATTTATTTATAAATACGTTTATTTATCAACTTCACGTGTTGTATATACATGAAGTGTAAGGTAAACTATGAGAAACACGTCAAGCTACGTTACAGATTTCGTTTAGTTTCATGTTCTGATCACGTTTGGGAGCCGCGCCGCGCCTCCGCCGCCGTCGCTACCGCCGCTGGCATTTCGTTACCGATATCTCGTTTTTCTTAAATATTATGTCCTCGAAACGAAATCTTATTAGCTAACAAATAGCTTACATGCTTCAGAAAGATGGAACCCTGAATATATGATTACATGATAAGGATATAACATAAGGAAATGTTCCTAATACTTTTAAAAGTCGTTCTCTAAAGATTTTTTTGGCTTATACTTAACTCGATCTGGTTACACGCATAACTCAGTGCTTAGTGCAGCTGAAGTCTCTTTCCTTACTGACTTTACGATCCAGATAGCTCTGGGCTATTATGAGATATACTAATATTAGTATTTCAATGACGAGTGATCATTCATAATTAAAGTACCATTAGTAATTACTAATTTTATTAGATTACTAATTATTACGACTGAACGACCTTTTCTTAGCTAATTGTTTATGTGTTCGTGTAAAGAACTTCGTTTACGACTGCGTGACCTTTTTTTACCTTTCCACTCTTCGGTTTTAATAGGTACTAGTCATCATTCATAATCGCCCGCCTCTGAGTAATACGTTAATAGGCTTGATTATGAATGATCATTCATATTCATAATTCGATTATGAATTATCACTCATCATCTAAATATCTCGATTATGTAAATCATTTATAACCGTCCACCTCTACATCCAGATTAAGTATATTACAGACAAATACCTATCATCTCTAAATGAACACCTAAGAGGAAGCGAAATTCTCATTTGAAACAGAACGTAACTAACTAATATATATTTATCTATTGATTATATTATATTATTGTTGTCCCAAATTAATATATATCTATATGAATAAATGTATAGTTCTGTGTGTACATGTAATTGTTTATCAAATTCCCTGATAGGTTTGTACTACACTGATCACAAATATGACATTAATAATATTTTCATTGTTTGGGTGTTTGTATGTCCGGATTTAAATAAATAATAGCTTAACAGATTTTTATGTAACTTTCTACACGAGAAGCTTCTGTCATTCTTCAAATGTAAGTATATAAGAATTATCAATAATATGAGAAAAAAGAAATTATAAAACGAAAATAATGACGGCGTAATAAACGTGTATGGGCACCATTAGTATATATATATATAAAACTGGATGTTGGTGTATGAGATTTATGAAGTCAAACACCGTTTCCACTGGTCATCATGAAAACTGTTGGGGCTAAGTGGTTTTCAAGGAAACGGTTTTTATTTTATTCATTTATACAATTAATAAAATTGAATTGTCTGTTTGTAATGTCAAAATAATAGCTTTTTACTAAACGCATATGAAAGTACATAGGATACCTAGACACATGAAGTGCCCGAAAGTTATGCCACAATGGCGCGGAGATGCGTTGGGAAGAAAAAATGACGTCAGGTCAATACCTGGTTCCATTTCTAAGTGCGTGGTGCGTGGGAACAATAAAAAAGCTCAGCAGCTTTGAGAGTGCGTAACGAAACATTGTCGCGAGTCGGTTACAAATCGTACACGACGGGGTAGGGGGTGGGGGGTGATAGGTGCACGTGGTGGTGAACAAGACGGCGTTAACAGTACCTATAAAAAAAAAATCTTAACATTTTTGTCTGTCTGTTTGTTCCGGGTAATTTCCGAAATGATTGGACCGATTTTGATGGGACTTCCACTGGTAGATAGCTGATGTTATAAGAAGAATAGCCGCAGGAAAAGCTAATACTAAAATAAATGTGAACGAAGTCGTGAAGATGAATATAAATTCGACGCCGATATATATATATATATCTCTCTCTCATCCTCCCTATTTTTGCTTTTTTTTTGTAATTGTGTAAGAGAATAATTTTATTACAATTAAATTCCATACAGATATTCTGCTATTGCACCAAGATTTTGCGTTTAGGTACAAATATATGCAAATCTACTTCACTTTATTATACAGTTAAGTGAATATTTAGGCATAAAGTGTGACTGGTTATAGACTTGGCCAGAGCGAGTACAACGGTTTCATTCTTCAATAGTTCCTTTTTCACGAAATAAATTCAATGAACAAAAATGAAAATAAATAAAATGTGTCCACAATCCAGTGGGAATTTGTAAATGGTTTTAAATGCTTTTTATTATATACTTTCATGTTTAATGTAGAACCTGCAAGGAGCCTGAACGCCCGGTGAAGGAAAACATCGTGATGTAACCATAGCAAGGTTGTAGACCCGCCTGGCTAGCTACCATCCTCAAGTTGAAAATCTGTCACCAAACACCAATAGGTGTGTTCCGACAGCAGCACTTGAGAGCCAGCGCCCCACTAGGCTTAGCGTGCTACCATCTTATGCCACATCGTCACTTAACATCAGGTGTGATTGTGGCTATAACGCTAAACTTATGATAAAAAACTTAAAGTTTGAATAATTACAAGAAGTACCGTCGAATCCCGCGTTTCTAACATTGCACTGTTAGTTATCATCAATATAAGCAAGTTACTTGAAGCAAAAACTTTATACCCCTTTTCAAGCGTATTGCGTGAACGGAAGGAAGACTGTGAGATTTGGCATGGTTAAAGTTTATACGGAGAAGGAGTGCAGAAAGTTAAAATTTATTCATAATATCTGTTTATAATATGAATCTAGGAAGGTTTTAGTCGTAAATATTTTTGCGTTCTAGAAATAACTTTTATTTCAGGAATTTAAATGAATTTGAAACTGATACTTTCTTGAAATTGATATCAAAATAATATTTAATATGCCATTACTAATATTATATTATATACAGGAATTAGACCCGTGACGGTTTTGATTTTACTTTACAGACAAAAGTTAGTTAACAGAGTAATAAAAAAAATTATTATGAAAAGTTTGTTTGTAGGTTATGACGTCACGACTGGTGGACGGACGGACGGAACTGCACGAGTACCTTCATATGTTTTAACAAACAGTGAGTTGGTGTCAGAGCGAGGCGAGGCGAGGCGACGCGAACGAAAGTCTTTCAGTTTATTTTTAGCTTTCGTTTGATATGTTGTGGAGAGGGCTCTTTCTCTGCGGCACTCCCCCCTCCCCCCGCGCGTTGCGGCGCTCGAGAGCTCATCAGCTACGTCCACATGAAAGCTGAATATGTTTGTTCGCACTCCTCACAGAGCCCTCTGTCGACTGAAAATATTAACATTCAAATACTTAGTACGACTTTAGAAATATGTTTAATATGCCATTTGAAAGGAAATTCATTGACAATCACGCTTTGAACTATTGCATGTAGGCATTAACATTCACTTCTATATTTTTAAACTGGTTAATATAACTTACTTTGACTTTTGGCAATTCTTTCTGCTAACTCCGATGGGAATACGCAGTTATAGGTGAAAATAAGAATCAATATTGCGTGTGAAAAAAACACTATAAAAACGAGGACTGTTTGAGCTCTCGTAACGGATATTACTTGGAAAGATTATCCGGATGTGTGTATATAGATAAATTCAGAAATTGGAAACCTCGCGATTCGCGGACGAGCTACACCCACGCGCTCAGCAGTTTTTCCCATGTAACCTTCTCAGCAATTTCCTTTGAATGTTTAGGTTTATTACGAGACGGGTGTTGTCTACTTACTCAGATTTACAAAGAAATCATGCACTGTCATACCACACCACACATAGCTAGTGAATGTCGCTGATTTTAACAAAACTATTTTTATTTGGGTTAGACCGTTCGCGATTTATTTGGGGAGTTATGTATGTATGAGTGTACTCAATACCAACTCTTGTAACACTATTATAATTAATTTCGAGGGTATGGAAGCATAACAAGTCAACTTAACGATTTATTTCAGAGCGAGTGTTTCTGCGTTTTTTTTTTTTTTTTTTTTTTTTTTTTTTTTTTTTTTTTTTTTTTAACAAAGCCGCTGCTGCTTTTACAGCTTCACCGGACTTGGGGGCGAGCGCTTAGGGCACTCAGCCGCGAAAGTTTGTGACGACCCGCACGAGGGTGCAGAGTGCCCGTACCTCGGCTCGGGCGGTCGTCGCGAATGCGAAAAGGTTGCGATCTATCTAATTCCCTAATCCTACGAGAATTCGAGCTAACTAACATATACTCATATGCACGTTCCCCTCCTCCTTGCAGGAAGGAGGGGACCATGCGTATGTGTATTTAGTAATCGGAATGGTTTATTTCTGCGCTACATTGCATCGACTTAAATATAAAATGATAATAATAATAATAATTTATTAGTGACTATAGTATTTAATAAAGAATGTTAATTAAAATACAGTTTAATATGGGTATTTAGTATTAGTTGACAATTCTTGAATCATTTTTTATATTTTGTATACAAAATTACAAATTAATAATAATAATGCGCCGGAGTGGATGCAGTGGCGGCGCGATTGGCTCCGTGATAGGTGCCAGCATGTGGCCATCTTTAAACAGGCGTGTCTTAGCCTATTGTTCCTTAACGGAGTGTAATTATGTCGTATTATACAATTTACATGGTTATTGTTTGAATGCATATCTATGTTATTTGGTCCAATTATAGGGTATGTTTTTTTAGATAAAGTGTCATAAGACATAAGCCGTAACGATAATGTCTAAATAGTTTGAAAAAAGATGATTTTGAGAAGCTTAAATGGCTTAAGCTGAATAAACCATAAGATATATGTAATATAGCAAATAATTTGTGAATATTAGCTTTAAATGTTGTTTCATTTCCAGGTAAGATTGTGGTTGAATTTATAATAATAATAATAACTTTATTTGACCATAACAAAATACAAAAATCTGAGGCTTATTTCTAGGAAATACAATAGTTTTATTCTCAATTAATGAAACCTAGCGCCTGAACTAGGCCGAGCCTGTATTTCAAACGCTAGTCTCTTCCCGTGATATATTATTACATAGTAGGTACCTACATATGGCATACCTAGAATAACACTGTTGTATCTTATTAACATTATCACAAAACAAGGTACTTTGTAATTTTTGTTTTGTTCCTTTTTATCTACCTTACATTCATAATGTAACAAGTTAGACTACAATATTGTGAACTTAACTCAAAAATAAAAAATTAGATTAAACATTTAAAAATTTATGCGAAATAAAAAGTAAATCTATTCCAGAGCAACTGTTGGGATTATGGATATGTGACAGTGTATTCTTTATAATGATTGAAGACTTTATTCATTGGAAGATTTTTATTTCTTGAAATAGAGTTTTCGGAAGTGTGTCTTAACACCATCAAGGATCAGAGAGAACTAACTGCTTACAACTATATTTCTACAGTTGTCCTTTTTACATCGTGTAACATTTGGTGTTTATGCAGTCTATACAATACTCGAATTCTATTTAGTTTTTATGACTTGTAGTTCGGGTGCTTTAAACTATCTTTCTCCGAAATAATAAATTAAAACCTTTTTCAAGGGTAAAAATGTGTTCACCAAATGTTACTTAAAAGGAAACTTACTTTCAGAACAAAACAAATTTAAAACATTTAAAATATAATATCTCAAAGAGAATGATTTTTGTGGACGAACTCAATATTTTAACAGCAACACATTTTAGTTATTGTTCATAATAAAGCTGCAAACAGCCTTAATCAAATTAATGTACTACATACATGTAAGAATTAAGAAAATCTTCAAAATTGTTTTAGTCAACACGAGCACAACTAGTTCTAAATAATGACACAGGGAAGTGACCCCCTCTCAATGAGCAGGCTTATTGATATATCTATCTAATTCTGGATTTAGTTTTTTTGAAAATTAATTATTTTTTGCAGTTTTCATGGTAAGTAAGGACGTTGACGTTACTTTATGTACTAGACGCACAAACACTCTGTATATAGCCAAGTTAATCCATAAACATTCCAAACAATACTGATGATTCTTAATGAAACAATGAATTTTAAATTATATTGCCGAGACATGCAACTAATGAGAGTGAAAATTGGCATTTAAATAAATCAACTCCTAGTGAATTACATAAATACTTTAAACTTAAAATTAAAACCCTTTGGGATCATTGTTGGAAGACAGAAAATACAACTTTGTTATTTAATATCAGAAAATCAATTTTTGAAAAATCTCCTACTGCCTTTACCTGTAGGAAAAGTCAAGTGATTATCACCAGATTGCGTATTGGGCACACAAACATGACACATCTTCATCTAATTACTAAAGCTGATAGAAACAAATGCAAGTGTGGAGAAGACCTGACTGTCCTACATTTATTAGTAGAATGTTCAGCATTTGACCAGGAAAAACGGTTGTGTAAAGTTCCTAATAATTTAAAAGACTGTTTAAATAAAGATGGATGTACTCAAATCTTAAATTTTTTGAAAATGATAAATGTTTATGGACTAGTTTAATCTACAGTACTTTATAATGTGTATTGTTGATCGTGGTCGCTAATGACCTGAGACGTTAAAAAGCGACCTAAAATAAATAAATAAAAAAAAAAAAAGTGTTTCGAATGCGAGCTAAACCACAGGACAAAATTAGTCACATAAATTAGCAAATTAAAATGAAATATCGAGCAGTTACCCTCCGTTGCTACTTCATACAATATCCTAATAATTTTAGTATAAGATGAACCGCAAAGCGAAAGTATTTGTGTTTAATAAGCACAAAGTGAACAAGAAACATTTCTAAAGGTTGTGTACACAGAGGCTCGGCTGTGGGCTCACACATTCTGAGCACCTGTACTGGGGCCGTCAGTTCGACTCCCGCGATCCTGTTCGCAACTTACACATTATTCAGCTGCTCAAACTTAGCCCGTCTTGTAGAATTCTAGTGATGGGACACTAAACTCCTTTATCGATAAGTTTTTAATTTTGCTTTTCCTGTTTATTGTTTATAGCGACCCGCACCAGCTATGCACGGGTACAGTTTACAAAGTCGAATCATTTATGTTTAAAAAAGCATAATTTAAAGTTTATCGCTTTAGTATTAATAGTACATAACTTCATAATTACGAAAAGAGCCCTTAACTCGCGCGACGCGCTGCTCACCATAGGTGCGTTTCGCTGTAAGTATTTGCAGTGGTATTTGCAACTGCCCCATTAGACTAGCGGACGTAAGCGCGACTGCTATGATCGAGGTCCTGGGTTCGATTCCCAGATCGAGCAAAATGTTACTGGGTTTTTTTAATGAAATTCTCAGTAGCAGCTCAGAGTTTGGCTTTGTGTCCAGTAAATGGCAATAGGCTCGCCCCCTATTACATGGGACCTAGAAAATATACTCGGCGAACTGTAGGTGTAAATTAGTACACCTCTGCCTAACACTTCTGGGATACTGGCGTGATGGTATAATATGTTAAGTTACGCCAGTAGACTTCTTATAAGATAATTTTATTATTGAAGTTGTTGTAATGATGAGTCTTTGTTAATTTGCTTAGACAGAATCAATTTATTAGTTGGAAATAATGAATGTGTTTAGACCGGCAAAAAAGATTTCAAGAATAATTTTGACCGACTTCAAAAAAGGAGGTTATCAATTCAACACGAATATTATTGGAACTGCATTATATTTAAATATGATAATCTATTAGGGCTTGTACGTAAGTATGTTTATATGTTTTTTCACGCATTTACCCGAACCTATTAATTGAAATTTGACCATTTTTATTTTATTAGTTTACATTTATTTCAACCTAGAAAAGAATAAGACTTTCATCAAAAACAGTTTAGTGTTTTTTAAGATAAATATAGACTAATATGTGTGACGGCCTGGCTTACTGATGCGAGCTACGGGTCTGGTGTCCAAAGGAAAACATCTCAAAACCCTAGTCAAATTCTAGTTATTATAAACAAATATTTCAGTTTTTAATTAAAACTAAAAATTACAAAATAAAAATGTACATAATTATAAAAAGAACTCGACTTCAATAAAATGAACTCAAAATTATGAAATAATATTTTTATAAATATTTATACGAAATTAACAAACAAAGCGAAATCAAAAGTAGATACGAAACAAATTAGAGATGCATAAACTTTTTGAGGTCGGTGCTACGACATAAATAAAATCGGCACCGACCTCAAAAAAATTGTAGACCTCAAATTAGTTTCGTAATTACCCTTTTTGATTTCTAATAGTTGCAACTATCCGAAGTAGCGTTTGAAGCTTGTCTTATATGAACACACACATCTTTTTAGAAAGAGCCAGAGATTCGGAAAAACAATTTTCTTATTTATGTATTATATTATTGGCTCTAGGCATACAATGAACATTATTTGCAGTTAGACATCAATAATTACCTAAACAATTTTATCCACGTATATAAATAACATTTCTTTTTTCTTGACATTTCTGTAAAAGCTCGTTATATTAATCGATGTGGCGTTCGCCCAACACTATCAGAGACGACTTATGGCTGAGTAAAAGTTGCGAAGGCAGCCGCTTGTAATTTAAACAAATTACAAGATAAAAATATTTTACGGAAGCGACTGGGTTTTTTTTGTTTCTTATGAATATTTAATTGGTCCATTGGCGAAGAAGTAAAATTTAGTCTACTTTATACGTCGGGTTCCCAGTTTCAGATAAAAGATTGTGTTAAAGCCGTAAGTGAGAGCTGAACTGGAACAGTTTATGTGTTGATTCTTCTTCTTCTTTCAACGAGCTTTGAACTGGTTTAAGACAACAATCAAATTAAAGGGCTTTATATTTAAAATAGTAGTAAACTTTCTGTTATAGTTTTATCGTGAGCCGTGTGACATTCAGATCAAGAATCAATGCTTTATTTATTGATAGGGGACGTGAGGATTGTGGGGAGGGGAGGTGGAGTTAAGCAGGGGCGGTGAATTGGCAGAGCGGGATGTCATTGTGAACTAGTCGATACGGTGTTTGCGATACTTAACGTGGGCCGAGACGCGCCGTGACGGAACTAGTACATAGTGATAGCGAAACAGCGTCTTAATTAACGAATTAACGAAGTTTAAAAATTCATTTAGAAATATTTATACTATTAAGTTAATACTATTTTTGCTAGAATATACTATGTTATGATTATTATGTTCTAAAATGTTTTATTTTTAATATTGTGTCACACGCTTAAGTTTTCTAAGTGCGCGTCTAGACTGTTTATAAATTAACACAAACCATATACACGACCACGCCTTGTGGCGATGCCCATTTCATATTCAATTAATCGCGCGTTTCTATAGTGATCCATAGCGCTTGTCACTTTAACATTTTCGAGATTATGAAGGTAAGATAACTTGTTAATTCTAGGATCGTATCTAAAATTGCAATTGTCGAAACTTATAATACTCCAATAGCTGCTCGGCGACAGATTTTCAATTTGAGATGATAGATAATTATCATTGCCATCCATCCGTTCGAGATCACGTTAGAAAGAAAGAAATAAATAATTTACAGTGTTCCAAAATAATCAAAGGACATGGTGAGTTACTTCAAGACGTGGTATGTATGTAGTGTAGGCCCGGCTGAAAACCAGCGCTGTAGCATTTCTTCTATAGCATATGCTGAGCTGAGGTCCCTTTTGATCTTTAGTACGGCTTTTGTATGTATAAATGCATAAATTTAATTACTAATATTTTATTTTAATCTCTTGTTTAATGCGTTGTGATAATGATGTCCGTATTTTTTGTGTCAAATAAATGTACTTTTTTTTTTTCTGGTGAATATATTTTTTTTTTTTAGAACTGACTATACTGTTAGTCTTAGAGCCTCTGAAGCCGCTGCGGCTTTTACAGCATCACCGAACTTGGGAAAATAGAAATTAGAAATAAGATATTTAGTAGCGGATCGCTAAAGTTTTCTTAGAGTGTGCGCGGTCGTAGCGGCTCGTAGCGGTTCGTCGCGCGGCGCGTGTCGCTCACTTTAATGTATGCGCAGCCAACATCCATTGTACGGGACTCATTGTGAATACAAATTAGGGGTCAGCGCCAGGTAGTTTGGGGCGAGGCTAATTGGTACCTCCCTTTAATGATACGATTTGAGGGCTCCTCGCAGGAGAATAGCCTGTTAGGAGCTTCACCGGCCGTTCTACGAGTTTAAGAGGTTTATTTAAATGATAATGGTTTAACGATCGTTTAATCTGGAAGGAGTCTTACAAAAGATTTATTGTATAGCTACTTAGTTACTCCCTAAATCATAAATAATTAATGCTCATACTTCCGTTGTGACCTCAAGATTTTGATATCTTTGTAAATTTAGAAAACATAAATCAGCAACTTTGTAATATTACGCTGTTGGTTTATTATAGCCATCCTGTGTGGGGTTTGAGTATATAAGCAGCATTACCACATTGAGAGTGAGTTGTCTAGGTGTATTTCAGTACATGCACTTGAGAGTCAGTACCCATAAGCTGAAACCTATAAAAAAGAGTTTGAAGCAGTAGCGGCGACAGTGCCTCCGAGACAGATGCTGATGGGATCTGTTTTGAATGAATACTTGTTGATATACATGCTGAGTGCTGATACACGAACCGGTAAGTATAATTGATCCGAGACAAACTTGGGAGTAGTTAACATAATTAAGAAATAAATCTAAAAATATTACATTTAAACCTCTGTCTGGAATCAATTTGAGACAAAGTTATATCTGCTGTTAATCCCTCAATGTGTACTATGATATAAGCGCTCATATAAAAAAAGTTTTTCAGTTAAAATTTCGCTGTCACCGCGTCAGAGACAATCGAGCATAATATTATGTCTTATTCAAATAATATTTACGTAAAACACGTAATCCTCAAAGCTTGAGTTCTACTCCATACTTATCTGATTTTTAAGTTTAACAAGGAAGCTTTTCCTTACTTGTACAATACAAAAAGAAACAAATAAAGCTTATTTTATACAGATAAACTGCACAGTATATGTACGAAGGACGAAAAGTCCTGATAAGTTAATTCCAACAATCTGCTAATAGCTTTCGTCACACGTAACTGAATAAACATGGGCTATTGATTAAATGTAACGAGCGAGTGCCACTCAGTATATTACGTTGAATTTCACTATATGTGTGTGGTTCGAATCAGGTAATGGGCACGAGAATGTCGTCATTGTTGATGTGAATAACTAAATATGCGCCGGGTGAGACCAATTGTTGGACCCAATATAGGCGAATGTCACCATGGCAACGCTTTTGTCAACGTTGGCGGTGTGGAGCCAAGTTTTTTTTAATAGACAGACTGGATCATTTGGACAGTTTCATGTTAAAACATGGATAAATTAAAAGCGGTTGGTTGGGATCTCCACGGTGACTTTCTTTTTGGTACTGGTACTGGTTTAGTTAGTCAATCAGTCAATAACACACAAATATATTTATGAAATACACATGTATTTACTAAGATATGATACATCTGCCGGGCGTCCCGTGACGGCCAAATTTTTAAAATTATTTTCTTTATACACGAAGAGGTTTCGTTAACAACAGTGGAAGTTCTGCTATTATCCTGTAGAAATGGAGTTTGTTCTCGTTAAATTTTATTTGTTCGTAACGTGACGTGACGTCTCGAAATGGTGTTTCTCATTCAGTTTCGACAGATAAACATTGAGGAGTCTCCTTGCCTTATAAAACACAATATTACACAGAATAAAATACAATATTCAAATAGGTACTTATTTAGAATATTCTCGTGTCAGAGTCTCAGGGATATTTTTTCTTATGGAAAGTCTATTCGGCAATATTTTTATATTATAGTTATTTTTTCGTCTCTTAAATAAATAAGAGACACATTCAAGTTTGTATTTTTAGTAAATTATTTCCGCTTTATCGATATCTTATGTTAGGTACATTTTACATTTATACAGTTTCTCGGTGTTTTAACAAATAAAGATTATTTATGTGTTATTATTACCTACATAAAAATGTTTGATTAATTCTTTAAATTCTCTTTCGGAGGTCATCCTTCAATCAGTGGTCATTAACCCAATTTTTCTTATCAGAACCTCTATCGTTCGACACGGTCTCACTTGGTGTATAGTGACGACGTGGTTAGATATGTTAATACTAAGCCTGGGGCTAGCATTGGCTCTCAGTGAAGCTGCCGGACCACAAACGTCGTTATGTACGTCGAAACAAAGTTCGATCTCGAGAAATTTCCTACCACCAGCGTAATATTATCATTACAGTAAAGATATTTCTGTTCATCAATAATTCAAACTTATTAAAAGTTTGTTATATATATCATGTGACGTATTGTCTGAGAATACTGCAATCAGAACCATCACTTCATAATAATAATAATTATAAATAATTAAACACAATAATATTTCATAAGGTAAAGTAGTTGAAAATGTAAGACGAGGCACCCACGCCTCACCTCTTACGCCTCACGCCTCACACACATCGTAAGATAATATGTAAAACACCACAGTCGGCATATTGAATAAACATTAAACCCTTTCAACGGTTTATGCCGCATTACGTTAACTTATGGCATACGATCCGGCTCGAAGGACCGCCGGCGGCGCGGCGGGGCGGCGCGGCGTGCGGGACTAGGGAGAGGGGACCAGTCACAAGGATAAGCGAATAAACGGTAATAACTTATTGCAAATGGCGCATCCCGCGTCGGAATAGTGAGGGGCAAGTGAAACTTTTCCAATTTAATTAACAAATAATTTTTTTTCTGGCACCGATTTTTGTACTAAGTCAGATGTATTTCCGGTAATATGTGACACTTCCAAGTATCAAACAGTAGTAGGTTTCCGATATACATCCGGAGATGCTCGGCTTATTAACAAAAATCATATTTGAAACGTTTGTAGATCAGATAGGAATTAGCGAATTTAAAACCACAATATCTGAGAATGTCTAACTATCTGTGATTATATATAGTTACATTGACGCCACGTACATAAATCTCTAACAATGATCTCAAGCTTTCGATGAAGGAACATATTTAAATGTAACTAACAACGCACCCACAGGATGAAAATTTGTAGCCTAGAACCTTACTATGTCCATGCTGCTTGAGCATGAGAAAATCTTTTTTTACATTTATTATGTCACTCTTAACGTACATATCTCAGGAAGTACTGGTTGGAATGAAAAACATATTTTAATGTTAGATAGCCTATTTATCACGGAAGGCTATATAAGTTCACGCTACAACTAATAGGAGCAGAGCATCAATGAAAAATGTAAGAAAAACGGGGAAAATTTATTCCTTTTTTAAAGTTTCCATTGCGTGCGCTGCGTAAATGGTTAAAGTTATGCAACAATTATGTGTGACGGAATTGTTTCAATTAAAAAGTTATAAAAATAAGTCCGCGATAGCATATATCTTTCTTTTAAGGTTGATGCAATATAACCTTTTTATAGTAATAATGCATTATTTGCGAAGGTGTTTATTAAACATGGTATTAATCATTATCGAAATAAATACATTATTCATTATAAGTATTTAATTTTGGATAAAATTACCCTTTACATCATTTGATTTTAATGAATATCTTAGGAGATATCACAGTTTTAAAATAACTCCGCAACAAAATAATAATAAAGTATCGACCGTGCATTTTAGCGGAATGATGCGGCAGGCGGGTGACACCTATAAATTGTATTGTAGGTGCCTACTACAATTATTTTTTGTCTTTGCCTACTTCTCACTCTCTCTAACCCCATCGAAGATGCGCGAGTCAGCTGGTCATCCATAATATCAGATAAGAGTAGGTTCAAACGGTAGTCTGTGCCTCAAACGTGCCATTACTTTTCAATACAATAATTTCACTTACGTTTCACTTGAAGTTAATAGAAACTAAACAAATAATTAAAGAAAGTCATCATGTGAAGTTTAAAGTGTGTACATTAAAACCTCTGGAATCACATAATGTCATATATTTTAAGTACCTAATAAAAATGTAAATAAATGAAATTGAAATTGTAACTCACTCGCCGAACATGTTTTTTAGTTTCGACTGACGCAAGGCTTAAAACCTATCCATCAAACCAAACTATGTGGCGAGATGACTCTGTACAACATTAACATAAACCGATCAGAACGTGAAACCCACAAACCGAAATTAGCATTATCGAGCAAAAGTTTGGATATTGCGCGGCACTAATGTGTTCCCTGCTAATATTCCGATATTTGTAAGCCAACTCTATAGACACACCGTGCTCCCCGCGCTACCTTTAACACTTTCGAGTATAGGGGCACGCGTGTAATACTGTAGGTATCAATATATATTGGTCACTTTATTTAAATAAAATACAAAGCCGGAATAATATAACGTGAAACATTTCTAAACAACGCTCCATACTCTACCATATTTTATAACACCGTCACATCATTTCCTGAATGTATTTATTTTTTCTGTTTACCTTTTTTTCTTTTAACTTTATAATATTATATTATATTGTTGAAAGCATATATTTTGGTTATTGTAATTCTTGTGTAGTATTTGCCTCGGAGAAACATTTTATTTAAATCCCCGCTCTAATGTTATTCTCTTACAAGTTCTTCATAAGTTCTGCTAGCTCTATAATGTTTAGTTAAAGCTGTGATGAACACTTACTATAAGACGGGTTGTCATCACATATTCTGTAGTGTCTATTGTGTTTACAATGATGGTGTAGCGACAATAGGCTCGCCGCCACAGGAAGGACGTGGGTACGATCCCATAAATCTGAGATTTTAGTGAAGGGTAGCATTATGATGAAAAATGTTCTATGGCGATGAAGCTCTATGATAGTGTTGGGATGATTTCTAGTTCTCACCCGGGGCTAGGCTACCACATCCAATTTAAGAACTCGTCACCAAGAACTTATCGATGCAGTTCTTTATTCGCACTGTTATAAAGCCAGTCTCCTTTTTTATTAGTCTTCATAAAAAGTAAGGTTTTAATTCGAATGTATATTTTTTGGGTGTTCAATCAAAACTTCTTTGTGACGCGATTTAGATAATTATTTTTTTCTTGCAAAGGGGATACCTTAAGAGTTGTCCCATTTTAATTTCATTGGCATTGGACCATCGACTTCGAAGATAGACTGGAGGGAATTTCTCAAAACAATTGAAGTTGATTATCTTTTTTGTAAAAAATTGTCTTGCTCCTTACTTATCCTGTTTCCATCTACCTAACGCATAAATAAATAAAAAAGGGTATGTAATCATTATATTAACATGTGGAACAAAAACGTATGGTTAAAATTTATATGGAGAAGGAATGCAGAAAGCTAATATTTATCTATAATATCTGTTACTAATTTAACAAATTAATACTGCGAATCCTAACCCGATAAAAGCCATTGAACTTAAATCCCCCAAAATATTGACATTGTCACTCAATGAACAACAACAAGTAATATAATATTCATTGTTTAAGTTCATACTGAAAATTTCAAACAGAAAATAGTCTATGAGTAAAAATTCGCTGGTCGAATTTTGATAATTAGGCGACCGCTAGTTTATATTAATATGATAACATTTTTCCAGCAAGAGAGCTCGATCGCAGAATTCAACAGGTAAAAATGTATTCAAAGATCCAAAGTCAAATGGAATATTAATAATATGTAAATGAGCAAAGATATTTGAACAGTTAATCTGCGTGTGAGTGCCGCGGTCGTGAGCGGTGAGTGTCAGTCACTACGTAACTACCAACGGAATTACCAACCTCTATTCAAACAAACAACAACTATAATTAACGTGTTAGTTACGTTATCGGTTAGTGGCGCGATACAACGCGATGTAGCGTCCCATGTCGATACGGAGGCACTTAGGGTTTTACTGTTGCAGTAATTTTATATCCCACGGCTGGGCCTGATCTTATTATCATGCTGTCAAGTAGGTATAACTTAAATTAAATATTTTAAAATTAATCATTTTGTACATTAAATTTATATGCTAACGAATTTAAGAATCAAAGGTAAAGTAAAGTTCTTTGGAGTTTTCTCTTTATTTTGGACAGAGTTCCAATGGTGGAGCACAGAGGATTACAGCCAAATAATTTATTGTTGTATTTCTGTGGTGAGTTCCAGAGCTCTTTTTTGCCGGGGGGGGGGGGGGGGGGGTTCAAGATCGGAAACGTACTAGTGATACCTATGGTAATTCAAACGTCCGTAGTCGACGGTAGCAGCTTAATCTGTTTCAGAGATACTATGGCCGAAAATGTTGATTAATTTTAGTTACTATTTACTTATTGTATATTTAAACGATCGATTTGGAAAACAACGCAAAAACAAAGTAGGTACGTACCTGAATAAATTTCTTATACATTTTATAAATATTTTTGTAAAAAACGTGTTAAAAAACGACATGTAAGTTTGATGCTATATTGTCGCTTGTTTCCTACACGCTATGATATAGATATTATTTAAAGACAATGTTATGTAGCCTGGCATTAGTCTGTAAGTACGTATATTCTACAAAGTTTGTGCAGTAATACACCACAGTAAAATCCAAGAATATTGAAGATACCCGAGAGACCTGGCCTGCAAACACCGAGGCAAGAGCAGGTTGTTTGGAGGGTGGAAGCAAAGGGAGAACAAGTAGGAGGTCATTGGTTACAAACTGGAAACACCTAAAGTTCCCCACATAGAAGCCAGTAGAGCTATACAATTGATTATAATTGTATAGTTGCCTACCCTCACATATCGATATGTGAAAATATCATCGAAACCCATCTCCAATCTATAACGTCAAGAGAAATTGATTGATTAACAATATTATTACCTAGAGAAAGTGATACATCTTGTGGTAATAAGTTCATTGCTTAAGTCAACACGTTACGTCTGAACAAAGTTGTACGCAAAGTCATGTGCGAGCGACTAGCGAGTAGCTATTGACCCAATTATAATTTTCATAAGTCGATATATTAAATGGCTCGTTATTTATATTATTCCATATATAGTAATAAGTATAACTGAAATACTTTTAAAATGCATGTAGGAAGTGTTCAGGTACGTCACAAAGTCCACATAAGTTAGGAAAATATTATAAAGCTACAGCACATGTAAACGTGAATATAGTTTTACTTCCATTAAAAATTGTAAAAGTTTAGGAATACTATTAGGGTAAATAGAGGGTCTGCAGTTGAGTTCGATGCGATCGGAGCAAGCGAACCGAGTGAGCCGAACGCTTGCGTTGAGAGTTAGCGCTGGACCGAGTGCTTGCATAGAGAGTGAGCGCTGAGCAGTGCACTTGCGTTGAAAGTGAGCGCTGAGCCGAGCGCTTGCATAGAGAGTGAGCGCTGAGCAGTGCACTTGCGTTGAGAGTGAGCACTGAGCCGAGCGCTTGCGTTGAGAGTAAGCGCTAAACCAAGTTACTGAGTCACTTCTATCTACTCATATTGTTCTTACAGAATGTAGCGTGAATATAATAATAAAATAATTCAGTTACATTTATTTTATTCCTATTAGATTTTAATAATCTTTTAATCTAATATTTGAACGTGGATACACTTAACATCAAGTGGTTATACTATGCTTGGAGGCGGTAATATGCCAGAAGTCTGATTGTTTAATGTCAGGCGAGTATTCAACTATTGGCCCATTACATTGTAGGATTCGGATCTAAATCCTTCAACACTGCAACCGAGCGTAACCAATTAGCTGTCGAGCTTCATCTTTAATAAAAAAATAACGCAACTACACTTAATATATTTTATTATAGTCAAAACGGGCTTTGTTCGCTGTCTGACTTCTATTGAATAATCCATATAAATATGGCGGACAGATTAGTCAAACAATATAATACCTTAAAGGCATTGCGAATTGCGAACTGGTGTACAATTGAGTTTTTCGGTTGAGTGCTTTCTACGTTTGCCACAAAGCCCGGTCAAGCTCTTGAGGGCTTTCAGGCAAGAAGCGTTAGTCAGATAAAAAAAGGCAAGTGACATTTTTACTGGGAGCGTCGAAGTGTTGACATCGATACAGATTTTCAGAATTCAGAGCTGTATCTGATGTTTAAGCAACGAATAAAAGTCTCAACTCAATTCTTCTAGATCAATCAAAAGAAGAATAATAAAGTTGACTTCATCCTTCATGATATTATACTTGTATAATTGCTTCTACGTCATATAAAATAATAAATAGAAATCAACAAATCTCGAGATTCCGTCTGTGTATCACAGAACTAAGTTAATCAAACTTCACCTGAAAACCACCTTTCATACAATCCAATAATATTGAAGGAGTTTTTAAATCAAACTTTTATAGCTTATTGAGAAATACGGAGGGAAGTTTGTGTTTGTGAAGCGAGACCTCGACAGTTGTGAGTCGACACCGCATCCGATAATATAACCTGGTAATGAGAGGGCGAAGATCAATATTCAATTAACTTTATTCAGTTTACACGCTCATACTTCATAAAGCTCTCGGCTCTCGCTCGGCTCTAGGCGCTCGGAGAACGTAATGAGGTGGCGTAAAACATCTCCGGTATCCGAACTAACCGAAACGAGACATTCTGATGAGAAAATAAATAGGCAATGGCTGTATGACGTAGTTGACTATTTATTAGAAAGTAACGGTTTGCCCGCAGCTTCGCTTACATCATAGTTAACTGATGTCCCTTTATATAACTATGAAAACATTCGTTTGGCTTTCGCTAATAAATGTTGTTACATGTATTATAGAAATGAATCACGTCTTTTTACTTTCTAAATAAATTGCTAAATACTTTGAGTTTCAAAAATGATGGATTCTTATTCAGACTTTCACCCACTTTTCACCTTCTTAGAGGTTTAATTTCCATAACTTCTTCCCCAGTGGTGATTCCAGTGTAATAGAAACCCGCATGCTACTTTCCAAAGAAAAAGAATTAGGCTTCCGGCAAATAAAATAAACTGGTCATGGTGAATCAATTCGGGAGCTTAAATGGCTTACGCTGAGTAAACCATAAGAGATATAGCAAACTATTGTACTACATAATTGTAAATATTAAAAAGGCGTATGAACAAGTCAGAGAGAAAATATGTCTATATTCTAAGAAACACCCACAATATGCATATTTGTCTTTAAAGTAATACCGGGAGCGGGGGAGTAAGATCCGCGCGTGTGTCCGATCGATGGCATTATGTAGTCCACGTGAGGGAAGCCGCGGGTACAGCTAGTAATATATACATTTTAATAGACAGAAATCTTTTGTACTGCCAACATCCTTCCTTGTTCAAAGACAAGTAGATTTTGTTCGCCGCTTCTAGTTTGGTGTGTTGATTTGATCAGTGTTTAAATGCACCAGAAAAGTTAACAATTTATTAAAACAAGATTATTAAAAAGGAAACAAAAAACTCCACTGCAATAAAAACATTTTACTTAAAAAAATATTTGTCTACATTTGAATGTACAATACGAGTGGTCGATAGATCGAGTCCCTCTGGTTTAGAATTTTTCAAAAAGATTTAAAAATACTTTTTAAGTCGCATGGAGAGTGCATAACGCTTTTTCCTTACGTGATTATTTCTACATAGCAACTCCTACCGTAAGCCGCGTTAAAGAACTTTATTCCGATAATAGCAATAATTAAAGAAATTTAGAAATTATTGATTAAACGCAAAAGGGGTTGAAACAGATTTTTATATTCCAGTTTAATAGCCTTACAACTCGTGAGAGATTTCATACGGATGGTTTCCACTTTCTCAAAAGCATTTAAGTTCTTTTCAAAGCATCGGAGGAGCTTCACGCTACATCCTTGTAGTCTAGTCTGCGTACAGCTTTGTGTGAAATATGTCAGATTTTACACTTTTGAAAGCTCCTAATGCAGAGATGTACTTAACGTACAGTGGGACCCGCGGGACAAACAAATTGATGGATGTGTTTCGGAGTTACTTTTTTTTAAGAAAAAATTTCACATATTTGAATCTGCTTTTAATAGTAAGTGGTTAGAGATTTTATTCTATAGTAAGGTTGGTTATTTTATAGCGTCAAAATATCGCCAAACACCCATTGATTTGTTCCAGCAGGTGTAATTTGGAGTTGGTCCCCATTCTAAGCTTAACTTGTTGATATATTAGCAAATATTTCATAAAAATTCGCGAAAATTTAATTTACTCTTGTCGTAAACATAATAACAACATTGAATACATTTAAACCATAATCTAAGATGCTCAAAAACTTTCATGTGTAATATAAAACATAACAGGGGGTCGATGTCCCGTTTCCTACCGCAAGTGCGCGCATGTATTGTTATATAAGTATATTATAGCCACAGCTACACTGTCGCTCGGATGCAAGGGATACTCTCAGTACTATGTGGTGGCACTGTGTTCAGCATTGAGCGATCATTGTACGATGGAACTGCCTCGGAGTGAGTTCGTTTTATTTAGTTTCACCGTGCTTCTCAACCCTCCTCCTCCTGGGTTAAAGCCACGAGATAAGCGTTACTATAGTAAGGATATTATTAATAAATTCTGGTCTGATAATAATGTATTGTTAGGGCTATCAATTAAAACTAAGACATTTGATTTTTTTAGTTGTAATTCTGCACATTAATAATAATATGTAACTGATAACACCGTCATAAGTGTGTTTACGTTGGTTGCAGGCATACGATTTAAGTCTATGATTGCGGGTCGCGCTTCACGGGTGACTTTTCAAATTAGTTATTGTTCAATAATTCTGTACAATATTGACTAGAATGTTCCATGAAAAGCGAGTATACTCGTTCTCATTACACGAGGTGACAGTAAAGTGTACATAAAATAAACCAGTCAAAGTATACAGGTTCCCCTTTGTGTTGTTAATTTGAACGGAGCGTGGCGCGGTACTGCGCCACGTCGTGTCGGTGCTAACAACGCGCTTTTACTTTGCGAGTAAATCGGGTGTGAACACTTAACCGCTTGTTAACTCTTTTAACATTCGTTTAGATTATACAATGATAAAGAAAAAGAACATTACAGTTACTATAGAGTTTAGTATTCAGAGATTATATCAAGCACGAAATTATCGTCAGCTTTAAATACGTCATCAATAACACTTTGAGTATAATTATGTAAATAAAAATGAAAATGTTGTTCGTTAGTAAACGTATCACCTGAGAACGGCTCAATCGATTTCGATACTTTTTATTTAAAAAATTTCGTTTTAGTCCGAATTAGGCTTTCGTGGAAAGAAATTATGGAAACGTTGACCGAAAATAGGTAAATTTTAATAAATTGTAATAGCTTTTTATTATTGTTTTTTTTTTTTTAATGAACTGTGTAACTACTCTTTTTGATTTGTTCACTATGATCCTAGAAAAATTATTGCGACAAGTGGCGCTGTGCTCGAGTTATTGACCATTGGAAACGGTAGAACAACCTTTACAGGGAGAGCAAGTTATTTATAAATGAAGTTTTAAGCCTTAACATTAATGTTCACAGTTAGTGTAGGTAGAGTAGTTACAGTTCACATGATAAACAAGCTTGTTTTACACTATTAGTAGTCATATGTTATTCTGTACACGATTGCGGCGAGTGCGACGAGCACGCCAGGCGTACCGACCGTGCCGAGCGTCACGATGCTTGTCATCGAATTTACGTGTGAGGAATATTATGCTCGCTGTGTACTAAATGTACAGTAAGATTTATACATTAATCAGCATTATAAATATTTTTATCAAAGTATTATAACCAGTAAGTATCCTTTGTTATTTCAGCTCTGTTTATAATACATTACATTTCCAGTAAGAAGATAAAAGCTTTTAAGAATTTACTAAAATTGTTTATTTTCCGATTATATTACAGTAGAATAATTTCATTATGTATACATAATATTATGTGAATACGGGTATAAATAAAAATTAAAACTTTTAATTAAGGCTCGGAGAAGTAATACAAAAACTGATTAACTCAAGATAACAAATTGGGATTTATGGGCCTTATGCGAAGTGGTGGTTGTGATGAAACCCTTCTGATAGAATTGTATCTTGTACTGATCTGATGAAATGCTCAAGGGAGAACATTCTATGGGTAATGAGTATCTAGGTGGAACTGTAATGGGGAAGCTTTAATATACATACATACCTACTCGTACACGAAGACGAGGGCTGCTTTGCTTTGTCAAGCCAAAATATTTAAATTATATATTATACTTGATTCTTCGTCCTTCTATATTATTTACTTAGATATGTAACAGGTAGTTTCTCGTCTAGTATCCAACACTCACAAGAGTTTTTTTTTAATTTGATATATATGTATATATAAGACGACTATATTCATTTATTTGGACATGTGAAATAAACTATAAGTGTTCTATGTAAACAAAGTTTTATTTGATTAAATTGAATAATTAAATAATATTTTATACTAAAATAAACGAAATTATAATATTATGCCATTTAACAAACCTGTAAACAAAGAAACGCCATTAAAAGTTTATATTTCTTAATTGTATGTCCATTTTTTAGTTTTATAATGAATTTTAATATTTGACACATCTGTCACCTTTTGTATGTCACAATATTCTATTTAATCATAGATAAACTATATTACAACCTACATTACTAAACATAATCACACCTAGAAAATTTAAAATAATTGGGGAATTTATTAAAAGTACACCAATCCATGTAATGGATAGCGAATTATGTAAACCACCTCTTTATTTAAGAAGACGGTATCTTGCTCAAAAAATTTGTTTAAAGGCACATTCGTGGACAAATAATCAGACTGTTTTGCTTTTAATTAATCTTAACTCTTTATGTAATAATTCCTACTGGCTTAGAAAAAAGAAACCTTCACTAATAATGGTTTATAACGAAATTCAGAATGAAAATGTTCATATTCATTCAAGTTATCCCCTTCAAATGTTCTCTTTAGATATTTGGCCCACTTATATAAATATAAACAATATAATTAAATTAAATTTAGACAGTGTTACAGGGCAAAAAAGATTTTATCTTAGATACACTAAAATTTGATATAATAAAAGAACTTACTGAAAAATATGGTGATTGGATACAGATATATACGGATGGTGCTAAAACGTTTAACGGTCAAGGTGCAGCATATTATGAACCATGCACAGATAGCTCTGGCTTGTTTAATATCACAACAAATGTATCTATAATAACACTGGAATTATTTGCAATTTTGGGGGCTATTAAGCATGGTATTAGATCAATGCACCAAAATATTGTTATTTTAACTGATAGCAAGAGTACTCTCCAGCATTTGGCTCGATGTGCCTCTGGGTACAGAGGAGTTTCAGTAGCCTATGCAATTTTTAAAAAGATCTTTAAACTCCTATAGTTCTAATATGCGTTTACAGTTGCAATGGGTTCCATCTCATATAGGGTTAGTAGGAAACGAGAAAGTTGATAGTTTAGCCAAGCGACCGTTAATTGAAGGTTCAGCTATAAGTATTCCACCTTATTATTCAGAAGTTTTAGGTAAATTTAAGAGGTAAAATATCGTGACATGTGGAAAGAATATATCGATCTAATTACAAAAGAGAAAGGAATTTGGTACCGAACAATAGAATGTCAGCCTCCTCCTGTACCTTGGTTCTTAGAAGCCAGTATAGATAGAAATTCTGTTTTTACTACATTTAGGTTAAGGTCTGGACACATTCCATCAGGAAAATTTGGATATCTCATGAAAATCGTTGACTCACCATTTTGTAATCAGTGTGGTAAGATAGATGATGTCCATCATTTCTTGATGGAGTGCTCCAGAAATCATAATTATAGGATAGCCTTATACGATAAATATAAAATGAATATATGTGATGTGGGTGTATATCACAGTGTTCTGATAGAACCGACATCGGATTCTTCCAGAATGCTGTGTGGTTCTTTTCAATTCATTTGTTAATGTATTATCTCTTCTTCTTTCGAAATCTGTATACTCCTATTGATATGCTTTTTTATGTTAATAGTTCTTGTTTGTGTAAGTAGTAGGTATAAGTTATGATGGGACTGGCATGTCCTTAATGACAAAAGTGCTTAAATAAAATAAAAAAAATAAAATACAATTAAAGAAATATAATATTTTCTTTACAAATTAATTATGTTAACTAAATTAATATTAATAAAATCTATACATATATTATATTACTATTGAGCAGTGGGGTCTTGGGTACGATTCCCGCATACGACTATGTACACGTTAAGATATGATTACGGTTACGATGTATATTAGCTGTTTAGTTATCATAATACAAACTTTGATTATTTAAATGGCCGTGTGTGAAATGGTGTCCCCAGATTTTTTTTTTGTTATAAGAGCTTGTGCTAAATAAATAGTTAACGGGGGGCACTATCAGGGACCTTCATGTGGTACACCTCGGACGGAATTGGACACCCTAGCTAGCAGCTGATATCCTGAAACAGTTGGCACTTTCCGTCTTATTTTCAGAGAGAACATGGAAACGAGCAGGAGCGGGCCATCTGAGCTGGTGGAGGAATAAATACTTGTCAAAAAATTTCAAGAAAAATAACTTACAAAATTACAATTGCTGGAGGAAAGTGATTTTAATTATTAGATCACTTATTTAAAAATAAATAGAGATATTAGAGGCACCATTAAAAAAAACCAAGGAATAAAAAATCCTTAAAAGATTGACAGAGAGAAAACCTCTTAAAAATTCAACGTGGGGTTTTCAACTGTTAGTGGACCAAAATCAGGGAAGAAAATCTTCTTATAATGAACGAAGATGTAACCGCGTTAAAAAATCACAAGGGGACTGAGTTTACGGTCGGTAGTGGTGTTTCGAGGGGCAACGCTTGCCAGTATATACTGCTTCTATACGTGAGTGATTTCCGCGCCCCCAGTGCGGCGCCAAGGTTAGCGGAGGCAATGTTGAGGTTTTTAAATAGTCCTATCCAACATAACCCATCCATTAGCCAACATCGGTCTTTGCCAGTGACATGTGGTACTGCATTTGCGTATATAGTGGTAATTTGATATAATCCGCAGCTTTTTAGAGAGAAGCAGGTCGAAGCCGCACGAGCGGGAGGGCGTGAGGGCGCGAGGACCGCACATCCATTCAAATAGACGTGATAATGGAAATGCCGAGTCACCTGTTTATATAACACATTAACAAAGCTTGACTCTTCAAACCTACATAACTATAATACATGCTATATACTTCTCAAGGAACATGCTAATTTTAGCCTTGAACATACAAGATATAATCATCAACAAAACCTATCTCCATTATTAATCAAACCAGTACCTTTGTGAATTTACTTACTTAGTCTGATCGCTCATCTATGAAAACTCTCCAAAGAAAAATTATCAATAATTCCAAACTCATTTTCCCTATACAAAAAATATCAACGCAAACACGGTCTAACTGAACTGTCAACAAAATTGTCAACGGACAATCCAAATATTAATCCTTCACTAATCCGCGTTCTCTGGCACGTGTTTGTCACCAACATTTGTTTTCGCTATACATATATCTTATTACGACGTGGCAGAGTATATAGTTGTGCGTTTAACTAATCGTCTAACTTTGTTACTATGTTTTGTATGTAGCGGTATAATATGTTTTTACAAATAAATTGGAACTAAAATCTCTAGGATTCGGAATCTGTTGTAAGATTCAAAGATAGATTTACTATCTAGATATCATCACGGTAAGTTTTTTGAAATAGCTCTTGTATTTCTTACTAAAATATAAAGTCGTAATCGCTGAGTTTCGAGCTGCACCAATCCCGAAAAATATCAGGGAATATATCATAAAAGTAGTATCAGACTTGGAAAGAACAATGTGGTATAAACATCGCTGTAAATCTGTGGGAATCGCGAAAACGCCGCGTTATCGCCGGTTTGCGTTTATCTGCCCTCGTTACGGTCCACGATAAAAGAAAAATATTTACCCGAACTTTCAAATGTAGTGCAATTGAGTTTTGGTGATTTCATTTCTATTACTAATAATAGATTTTTTTTAAATATTATTTCGAATGTTTGTGCTACCGTCATCAGCCCTTATTGATCTACAGTTAAAAGAGCCTTGGTAAGAAGTATTCAAAATTACAGTCTTTATTTTCTTCTCTAATTGTTCTGAAATCGATAAACAATAAAGAAACGTCTTTTGCGACGTGAAGTAGGCCCCGCACGAACGTCAATAAATTGGACGAAAATTTGGAACGTGAGTTTATAGTTTTAAAAGTAAAGTATTTTTCACTACAATTTTTTTAAATCAATAGGTTCTATAAACAGTAACGGTCTGTCGCAAACGCCACTACAAACGAAAAGGAATTCCTAGTTGTTCTAGATATTGTTGCTAAATAATATAGTGAAACTGCTCGAATCACGTTCAAAAATTACCTAATTATGTAGTTAAGAAATGCTCTTTGGTAGAAGCTTTTATATTATTATTAAAATCCATGTTAAAAAATTAGTACAAGCTATGTCATGTTCAAAAATGTAATCCTAGACCAATAATGAATATTTTTTTCAGTTAAAGACTGTTAATAAGGTTATGATTCTTATAGAATGTAAAAGTTTGTTCACTATCCTATGTATATTTATGCTATGGCAACCATCGAGCTTCTACCAGACGTTTAGTGAAATATTAAAATTCTTTTCACAAAAACACGATGAAGCCGTTTGGGGTGCGCGGCTCGCGGCTCGGGTCTCGCGTCCCTGCCGGTCTCGGCTTCAATTCTTTATTGAGTTTACATTTAATTTATCATATTACAAAGTGAATTGTTACGTCAGAAAAATAAACCACAGAGAATAAAGACATTGGATCCTAACTAGAAAATAAAGCTTCGTGAGCTAATTATCCCAGCCTGAAAACGTTCCACAATATTTAATGTTCATTTTAGATGAAAAGGACGGCTTTCATGATCATGTCCTTGATATGTCGGCAGTTTCAAACAAGGATAAAAATTTTAAAATTAATCTTTATATATTATTTTGGTGGATAATTCCCAAATATTGTGCTCTGGAGTCAGTCAAGGTTCAGTGCTGGGTCTGTAATATTTTTAATTATTATCAACGATTTATAAAAATTTAGATTTTTAAGAAACTTATTACGTTGTAAAGAATCCGTAATAAAACTGTTAAATGAAAGTGATTTGTATGTATAAAATTAATCAGATTGTAGTGTCTGTTTGTAATGTCAAAATAATAGCCTTTTACTAAATGCATATGTAAGTATATACGGTACCTACGTATAACAAAAAAAAAAACAATTTTTAAATGTTTTGTCTTTCTGTATGTTTGTTCCGGCTAAACGGTTGGATCAATTATAACAGTATTTTCACTGTTAGATAGCTGATGTTATAAGGAGTAAATGGGAGTAACTTAGGCTACCTTTATTTTTGAAAATAATTGGGAATCAGCAAAAATAAAATAATAAATATTTTTATCTTTAAAATAACTGGCGGGCGATCGTCGTGGGTGGAAGGGGGGTGGGTCACCACAATACCTACGGTATTCTGTATTTAATTCGAGCGGAGCCGCAGCCACAAATAATAGGCAAATACAATTTTGAATGTAAAATATAATATTGTTTGAAGTCTCTAATCTTGCAATGAATATAATATTCACGGACGACTAAAAAATGTGAACAGTTCGACATCATCATCATTATCCTCGCTATCTTCATTGGTGATCACAGTTCACAGGTCTCCCACTCCGTACCTCGCCTCTCTGACCGAACTGGAACTGATCCGGACGTCCACCCGGACCAGCAGCTCGAGATAGAGAATGACCCTGCCAGGATCCAGAATCCCGAAATAGTAGATAGGTTCCATCGATCCAGCAAGACTGTCTCTGTCTTCAGATTCCGACGTAGTAGGTTATAATTAGCAACACCAGGACACAATAGGTCTTGTACTTCAGAGAGACGTAGTTGGGTACCTACTGTATGTTAGTTTGTACTCTTGTTACACTACCTAATAATATTATATATTTGTTGATTAAGCATATAACTGAAGTACTCCTAATAACTTTTATAATTTGTTTGCTTTAATAGTCATGGGTTAATCTGTTATGTTTGGAAATAGATTGCAAGGGATCAGAAACGTACAAGGCTTATGTACAAGAAAGTGGCAAATGCTATATTCTATATAGAGATACACACATACTGTATTTTAAGAACTCTGATGAAAGTTTTATGCCACATAAAGCTGTACCCGACAGCTATAAACAGGAGACACATTAAACATCCGAACAACACAACAAAGTTGAGTACAACAAACAACACACACACCGACAAACAACCCTTCACTTGTAACTCGGGGATAAAAAGAGCCGGTCGCAGTAGCAACCGCTTTTAAAACGTCATAAAACAAAACTAAGAGCTATGTAAAAAAACCGCGACCCGGTAAATATTTCACGCGGCTCGAGCGACTACCGAAAACCGGTATTAACCGTAGTACGCTGGTTTTTATTTGTGTTCGTCCGTTGTTAATGCCGCGCTCGCTCGCCCGCTCGCCCGACCGCTCGCCCGACCGCTCGCCCGACCGCTCGCCCGCCCGTGCCCCACGAGATTGGGCTCACGCAAACTTTTCCTTACCACTTATTACGAGCCGCGTAACTTTTTGGATTCATATTTGCTAGAGTTTCGTGTTTGCGAATGAGTGCCAGTTTCGGTTTCATATATCACAATTAACACGCTTAACTTTTTATTATTTACAGGCGAGTATATATCTGCACAGAGATTCATACAGTTAACTCACAGTAAAGAACGTACGAACACGCAGCCATAATTTTTTTTATTGCTATAGGTTTAGCGTTGTGGCCACAGTCTCCTGATCTTATGTGAAGAATGTTGATTATGGTAATCAACTTTGGGCTGGTGATTTTTCGAAGGACCAATATTGTTGATAAATAATAAGTTAGCAAAAGGTCTGCAATTAACAATGTAAATCCACTTACCGTAAATGTTCTAAAGAATTGTAGTATTTCAAAAAGCCTAAGGAAAATTCCGGGATGACCGATTACTATCTAAAACATAATAATTAAAAATATTACGTTATTTGCGAAGCTATTTTCTTCAATTCAGTACTAATGTTTATCCAGATAAGTTTGTTAGTTAACTTAGGAATTAAATTAAAATTGTCTTTTACAGTTTTCCATTTAAATGGATAGGTACCGTAGAAGATATCACGAATTCACAATTACGCGCGATCTAAGAAATCCCTTTCAGCAAAATCGGTCGTGTCGGCAGCCGAGCACTCGCTACCTATGATGAATTGCGCGTTGCAAACTAAGTAAGTGCACTATTCGTAAATATAATGCTACACAAGATACCAGCACGCCCATATTCCCGAAATGTAAAGCAGAGGTGTACACCCACAGTTCGCCGAGTATGTTTTATGTATCATGTAATAGGAGGCGAGCTTATTGTCATTAATCAGGCACAAAGCGAAACTCCGAGCTGCTACTGAGAATTTCATAAAAAAAGCCAATAACACTTTTCGCTCGACCAGGGAATGGAACCTAGGACCTCGAAAATAACAGTCGCGTTTAGGACCACTAGGCTAATGAGACAGTTATGTATAAAGCTTAGACATACAATACCACTTTGTAAATTGTACCCGCCCGAAGCTGGGGTGGGCCGCTAGTAACTAATATAATGAGAAATGTGGGTAATTTTATCTATTTAAACAAGCGTCCTCCCCTGCTCCCCCCGCTCCTCCGCCTCTATCTCCAGGAAACCAAAAGTAAACAAGGTTAATATTAAAATTTCAGTTAGCCTAATCCTCCCGCGGCTACAAAATTATTATTACAGTGACGTAAAGTGTACGGGATCCCGCGCACCCCGCAGACCCCACCGACCCCCCGGACTGCACAACACACGATGGATAATAAATGTTTATCAAAAGTCATAAGTCCTGAGTAATTATCTACCGCGGTCCTTTCTACCAAGTACTTACGCTCAGCCGACCAGCCGACCTGCCGACCTGCCGACCTGCCCGCATAGACCCGAACAGACCGTAATTACTTCAGAGCCTATACACAGTGCAGAGTTAAGCAGAGGTACTATCTGTTTATTTCATGCAGTTTATATCATGTACTGTTGGATATAAATTCTATGCAGTGTAGGATTCCGTAGTTGCCCGTCACAATATGCCGACTTAGAGAGGGGGCTTTAAGTAAACTTTAATGGAGTTTGTACGAAATTACTTCTCCAAGTACATTATAGAAGTTCACTGACTATATAGGCTAAAGCTTAACTTATCAACGATAGTTTTCCTTTTAAATTAATTACGTATTTATTAAAGGTATTGCGATGCAAAATAAATTAGCTTAATATTCTTGCCGCTCTGAAGTTGTGCGTATCCGACGAATATAATATTATGAAGCGACGCAAGCCTGCTAACTAACTTATTAGCAAATGCTCCAATTCCAAGGGGCATACGCGCAGTGAATCTTCTGTCTCAAGAAAGTGATATTTTCAGTGATGGTCTGTTGAAATTCAAAAAACTTGCGGAAATATTAGTAGATAGTTTTAACTAGGAATTTTATAATTGTTTAAGCATATAATACATTTTGGTTTATCTGTTAATATTATATGTGTGTCTATAAATTAAATACATAAATAAATTACCATGAATTAGTCCTACCCTCGATTTTTCAGGTACTGAAAAACAACCATTTAGCTGACAGGCGGGGGACGCGGGACGGTGACACTTGACTCTAACAAAAATTAATACTTCAAAGCCTCATATTTCGCAAACGGTTCCATGAATCGAAAAATAGTTTTTAGAAACTCGCAGTATTTTTAAACAACCTACCTAATGACACTCCAGCTGATGGGATAGACGAGAAAAAAAATCATTCCCACTTTACGTGTAATGGAGGTGTCCTAAACATTTTTTTTTCAAGATTTTCCGTTACTACTAGGTTGGCGTGATTAATATGTAGTATACCCATATCAAGTTACAGCTTTTTAGTACCTAATAATAATCTCTGAGTAAAGCCGCGGACAGACAAACGAACATAGCGAAGCTATAAACTATATGAGTTCCTTTTTGACTTCAGATCCCTAAAATGTCGAGAAGTGTCGTGGGACACCCGGTAATAACGAAGTTCCTTTCTCTGTATTTTATGCCATGACAATAGTCAAATACTGTACAAGTATTGATTTAGAATAACCGCTGGCTCATCTTAAAGGATTACTTACTAATATTATTCAGTACCCAGGAGTCAAAACAACGCACTTTTTGGTGCAAGTTGACCTAAATCAAAATGAAAACACTACTAAGTGATGACACTAGAGCATGTGTGTCTGAAACGAGAATGCGACAAGTGTAGGCGCGGGGCGCAGGGGAACGAGTGCGCAGGGGCGGCGTGGGTACGCTGTGGCCTATGACAGAGCGTTCATTAGGGGCGGCTAACTCAAATGTAGCCATAAAACTGTGGTTGCTTCGGTTTACAAATACGAATATTCATAACTTAATAATATTTAAAATGTATTCATAAATGATGAGTGTTGATTTTATAGTAATAGTTGGTATTGAACTTATGTATTATATTTGAATTAATAAATTATTGTAAATATTGAAGTTCAAGGTACTTATATCTTCAAACCAATTAACCTCTTGTCTTTCATAACCTTAAAAGCAAATTTAAAAGCCTGCCATTCTAACTAGAATCTGATAAAATTAATTTCAAGTGTAATTTTTATAGAAAATATCTATAATATCTAAAAAAAAAATAACGTAATTATTAAAAAATCCGTTTCTTTAACAAAACACTTTAGAAACATTTATTTAGGTCCTTACTCAATATTAACTTGAAACGAAACTCACGGTAACACTTTCACTTGACTAAATAAATTGCTAAATCATAATGCTATTGTCGCTTTCTGTATTACGTTTTTAGCTTGTAGCATTTCAACGGAACCTCACCTGATGGTAATGACAATCGAATCGTATTAGTTATAGACTTCTCGCGCCGCTCAGGCACTGTTGCTTGATGGAAACGAGCTGAAGCAACGGCCTCGGAAACAGATATCAACATCGAATCGAAACCTAACACTTTAATTTGAGAATCGAATAAAATGTCTCCGAATTTGTTAGAATGATATATCACATTTGAATGTGGAAGAAAATTCTAGAAGTTTGCTAGAATCATCACTAAATTGATCACAGAAATAGGTTAAAATAAATAATATCTAATTCTGGGAACAACATCGTGCGCTCTCTCGAAGTCACTCAGATAGAATGATACGATTCTAATTGAAATTCTCGAACGCTTGTGATATTCGCGCCTCATTTTTAAATATTAAGATAAGACCTTCACTTGTCTTTTGTTACTTATTTCTTTTAAATTCCACATCCTCCGATCCAGCGTTGGAAAAAGATTTGTTTTTTCCTAATTCTCTTCACTTGACGATATCGTTATATTTCTTCAAAAAGAAGTGATCAATAACCTTTTGATTATCCTTTTAGTTAGAACCCTGGGCATCAGCAAATGTTGAAATAAATTATTAATATTGTATTCAAACTTACATTGTGCCGTAAAGAAACATAATACCATCCTATCCAGAAAGCACTGAGCGTGACATTAACATGCCCCGAGGGATAAACAGCCCCTTCGAGACTGAATCTGCCTCACCGCTAATCTCTGGAACAGAGATATTTTTCATTACAGTCTGTTGGGGACAAACAATACTTCGTAATATTGTATTCAAAACAGAGAAGTTTCACAGAAAACTTTTGTAGAATTTTCTTGCTTGAAATATTTTGAATGCTAAAATTGCTATTGATCGAGCCGGAACAGTTCCAGCGAGGAGCAAATTTAAAGTTGTTTAAACTTCCACCACAAATAAATAACACCAGCTCGTTCATTTGACCCAAACATCGTGTTTTAATATTTAATTCAAACTGACTAGCACTATTGACTTGAAGTTGAAAGCCCTTTAATGCTTTGCGGAACTCTGTGGCGAGTACAGAAGGCACTCAGCCGAAGTGCTAAGAAGCGCAAGAGTGCCAAACTAGCCAAAACTCAGCTTGGGCAGGTTGTTCCATACATCAATGTCAAGCTGAAAATGGGTTTAAGCCTACATGGTGACAGTAATCAGAAAATAATCTTAGTCATGTACTTTTAAAATTAAAAACATTAAAAAAAAAATACAGAAATTTGTTACCCCGTGATGCACTTTCACATTCTGTGACTATAAATTTAGAATTATTTTTCTTTGTGATGTAACCGTGAATAATCTTTAAGTCTTCTGGTTATAGTCTAAAATTAAAAAAATTACTTGTTTGCCCAACCAATACTCAAGATTATTACCATCGCTATAATTTTAACTTAGTGTAGAAAAAACATATGTACCTACTACGCTTTTTTTGGTAGTGGCTTTAAAAGATGGCGTATTTATTTGAATTCCGAATATGTAGTTTAACATTTACTAGATTATTTCTTACGTAAAGGGAAACTCAATTTCAATCCAATTAGTTTTTAACCCCCCGCTGCAGGCAGAGCGCAAACGTAATCTATCTGTGGCATCATAACTCCCAAACGGCTGAAGCGATTTTGATCTGTTATTTTTTGTTTTAAAAGTGAGTTGATCGAAAACGTTCTTAGCTATGATTCAATAAAATCTGTCCAACCGTTAGAAGATTATCAACTGCTTTCTAGTTGATAAATAGATGTGAATATGTTGCGGGGGGGGGGGGGGGTCCAATCGACTCGAAATTTGGTATTCCTTTACTTCAATGATATTAGAACTTGGACAACCGGAACTGAATCTTGTTTAAAGTTCTGTATTATTATGTATAAGTCAAGCTATAGATCTAGAAACAGCAGATAAGTACACATACTTTTGAAGAAGTCTGTTTTATTATTTATATTTTGATAGTTTGAAAGAAACACCAGTTTTCGAATTTTTTACCCTAATTAATCAAGGGTTGAAGGACACTTCAGGGTGCGTCCCGGTTATTACTATTGCAAGACTTTTTTTTACATTATATTGGTATAGTTTTACGATACATATGTCACCAAACAGTAATGGAAAAAATGACTTATATTGAATCTAATGAAATCAAACTATGCCAATTGGTATTTATTTTGTTCAAGGGTACCTCCAGTGGATCAGATGTAAGAACAATAATCCGCAATCACTGTTCGATAAAATACGAAAACAACATTTACCTAATTATGGAAATAAGTTGAAAAATTTAGAAAGTTATGTTTTGTCTCGCAAATATTACTCTAATGACCAGTTCAAAATATTGAAGAGAAAATTGTTGTATATAACACACACAACTAACACGTATAAAATACAGATTCCTTCAAAACAATAATGATTGGTTGTAAAAAAAACCTTACAAGTATAATATTAAAGTAGTTCGATTGCTTGGGATAAACGGGTAGTCTATTGCATAAAAAATATTATTAACTTGAATTCTTATTTGAAATAAAAATACTTTATTCTATCAAGTCGTAATAAAGTACTTATGCAAGTTTTGACACTAAATAGTTTCAACACGATGTTTTCGTTCAGGCTCATTGCTAGGATTCGAACTCACGTCGTTCGATGCGATGTCCGTACACTTTACCACTGAGCCATCATTGTTTTATTTTGCACAGCATTCGTTTATTTATGCTACGATGGTCCCTTAAAGCACACATAGGTCTAAATTTTAAATTAATAATGCTTGTAAACAGAGAATTTACAGATAAATGTAGAAGAAACAAACGTGAGTGGGAACATTACCGTTTCTAAATTCAATGTTATCCGATCGAATGAAATATTTGTTCCAAGGATTAAGGAAGACAAGGAATTTAAATCTCGGAGTGACGAGGGAGGGGGGGGGGGGTTACGAGAGGGATTTATAATTTAGAAACCCTTAATCCCTTGCTTCCAGGTGGACAGGTCGCGTTATTAAAGTTATTGTATTATAGCTTGTTTAAAAATTGAAAACTGTTAATACTTTTAGTTCCAGAATTTTGGTTAGTTTCTATCTATAAAACAACAAATTATCTTCAATGTCTTGAGAGTAGGCTGGCTACGGCTGTATGTTTATTTATATGAAGATTTATTATATGAACAAAAAAAATCTTTGTATATCTATCTATACAATTAATAAAATTGAAGTGTTTGTTTGTAATGTCAAAATAACAGTTTTTACTAAATACGTATGATAGTATATAGGATACCAGTTAAGAAAAAGCCCATTTTCAAAATTTTTGTCTGTCTGTCTGTCTGTTTGTTCCGGGTAATCTCCGAAACGGTTGGACCGATTTCGACGGGACTTTGACTGATAGATAGCTGATGATATAGAGAGTAACTTAGGCTACTGTAATTTTAGAAAAAGAATTAGGGTTCCATACAAATAAAAAAAACTGGTCATGGTCAATCTATTATATATTATTGTTCAAGTGTTATTTTATGTTATTTTTGATTTGTGTTTTTAGGTGTAAATCAATTGTACTTTTTGTATCAATAAATTATTATTATTATTATTCGGGCGCTGAGTAAACCATAAGAGATATAGCAAATTAATGTGATACATAATTATAAGTATTAAAAATACCTACAAAAAGTTTGATAGAGTATACATCTATCTTCAACGGAACACCCACAATAAGCATTTATATTTTTTAAATATCCGGGGGCGGGGGAGCAAGATTCGCGCGGGCATTCTGTAGTCCACGTGAGCGAAGCCACTGGCACAGCTAGTTAATTATAAAGAAAGTATTCTAAATTACCAAATTGAAAATACAATAGAAGCAAAGAGGGGTTTTACTGAAGGAAATTCCTTTCTTATCATCTAGACTATAAGAATAATGGTAGACCGGGCACATCTAAATTAACTTGTTCATATAATGGCATCATCCCATTTCTGGAAGTAAGTTTATTTGCTGTAGAATGTAGGTCACGAAACGAAACATAACAAGTGGTGTTATTCTAGTTCTGTCGATATTTCCTTTAATATAGTAACACTATTCACTAAATGGTAATTTAAATTATACTAATATTACAAAGCAGAAGAGTTTGTTTGTTTAGTTGAACGCGTTAATCTCGGGAACTACTAGTTAGAATAAGAAAATTATTTCAGTGTTGGATAGCCCATTTATCGAGGAAGATTATAGGCTATATAACATCAAGCTAAAACCAATAGGAGCGGAGCATAAATGAAAAATGTTGCAAAAACGAAAAAATTTATTCCTTTTGAGAGCTTCCATTATGTGACTCAGACGAAGTTGCGCGGGTCAGCTAGTTTTAATAATAATGGTACCTTGATAAGTAATTGTTTTATATCGTTACACAAAAATTTCTACTATAGTCTAAAAATCCTACTCCTCAATAAAATTGTATTCTATGGCAAATTTTATTAGATTCCATCTAACCTTTCGAGTATAACGTAAGGGATTAAACATCCAAACAAACACGCTTTCACATTTATATTATAAAACATATTTCTTTAATAATTTATCTGTAATAATATTTATTAAGGAAAAGTGTGCACAGCATTACACTTTATTTAATAGTACCTATATATTTATTAATTAATTCATTTTCTATACATATCTGGAAATAATTCTAGATCTATGAATCTATTTATTACCTTGATCCGTCTTGGATTAAAGTCGAAATATTCAGAATGAACACTTTCGTTGTTGGTGCGGAATCATACAGTTTTATTTCATTCTCGTCAAAGGAAACGGAGGTCGGTTGATACGCAAACAAACGAGATTAAACTGCTCAAGTCAAAGCTTTTACAGGGCACAAAAGAGAACTCACAATGGACAGTAAGGAAACAATTTATCAACATCTAAAGTGCTCTACAACGTATTAATGTACGTTCTTATTGTATTTCAACCTGTGTATTGGATCTTTACTTATGATGAATGATTTCGTATAGTACTGACTTTGGTAAATTTTATTGTTATAGTACGTAGTATTATATATTCAATAGTTACGGAGTTATAATGATGTATTTCATTTGGTATAATCTTAGCAGGTTAGTAGTTGTGGGCTGTAGCGAATACAAGTGTGCGTCAGATACAATAATGAAAGAAAGTTTAAAAAAAACATACCATCACGCCTGTATTCCCTGGAGGGTTAGGCAGAAGTGTACTAATGTACATGCACAGTTCGTGGAGTATATTTTTTGAATCGAACCCAGGACTTTGAGCATAGGAGTCGCACTTGGGACTTGTTGGTTTCAAAACAAACATTTCAAATATATCTCTTCCTTATAAATCAATGTAGCAGTAACAGTTTCAAACTTTGTATAACTACATGAAGAAAAGTGAAACATCAAGTGATAGTTTATTATTGGCTGATTTGTTAATAACAACAAAAAAGCAGATAATTACATAAAAAGTATTAACATATTATGATCTTAATATAACGACAGTTTAATATGATCGAGTTGAAATAGGAAGATTTCATTCAACGCAAAAGTTACTTATATAGTAAATAAAAAAACCAGTAAATATGATAACGCACAGGTGAATCCGTTTACAAAAGTTGATTATATTTATTTCGGGTTAACCGCACAACATAATATGGATGTGAAGTCGAGAATTATATTATCCAGTCCATTACACGTGAAATATCGGAACTCCGGTTACATCTAAATGTGAATGTGTCCCAAACGTTTTATCGAGCTTGTGTTTTGAATTATTTCGGTTCCGAGAAACGCGACGCGAAGGAGAGCGAACACTACGAGTACCTACCGCCATCGGCTACACGAACCTCGAACGGATCAATTGTTGGGTTAAGTGTTTCATTCTGCTATTGGTATAATAAAATCCGATATTTATGGAAACTTATCGCTCGGTCGAGACCCCACTTAAAACAAACTTATCTGACCGTTTTATTGTATTCTTTATATGATATACCTTTAACAGACAATGGCACTGTTTATTGAATAGTTTACTATTTTTCACATGCAGAAAACTTTTTTTTAATTATAGCTCGGCATACTGACGTCACTGACATTGACTGATACTGGTCGCCGCTGTCATGCTGTCCTGCATAAATATCTCTTTCACGAGGATCCGATGTCATAAGAAGGAGGGAACATATTGACCGTGAGATGATTTCACAGGTTCACGGTACAATGAAGATAAGTCATAGAGAACTTCTTAGTTGACTGAATTTAAATTGTGTGTCGTTCAATTGCAGTGTACATAAATTCAAGTGATCCTATGTGTACTTTTCGGTTTAAATGATTCTGTGATAGTTTTTGAATATTGTAAAATTTGTGCGTTCGATTATAAAATAAATCTTTTTGTTCCAGTTTGAAGTTTGAACTACACACACCAGTGTTAATTTGCCAACATTATACTAACCCAAGAATTATTTCTATTTACATAGTTATTACGGGTAGCATTATATTAATTACCTATATATCAGTTAACGGCCGTTTTCAATAACCTATCTATCCGTTGTTTCAGTTACTAAAGATATGACAAATATAAATCTTTGTTGTTACTTTTTTTTTAACAACCTATCAATGGATAGTTTTTGGTATCTACATAGAATATATCCATACCCTATTGCTTATATGGATAAGGGTGAAGCCGATATCTGTCTTAAGTTAAAGATAATACTTATTACAAATATTCCAATCGAGAATAGTAAACTCAAATATGTTATTGAAAACGGCCGTAAGATTATATAATAGTCCATTAGGGCTAGTGATAACTAAGCTGAAAATAAATTTAATATTCGTTTTCCGCTTCCATTACATACTGTTCCAAAATTTTATTAAAGATTGAAAAATTGTTTATACCAAACAATCTCAATTATTATTCATATAAAATCTGTATCTTCATTTATTTTTATGAATTAACTTACAAAAGTTATTACAAAATTTACGGTAATAAATTTATTTTGTTATACTTCGAAATTAATAAATTCTGGTACCGCGCGCGCGTGTGTATCTCAAAGAGGTAACTTTTAGTATCAAATTATACAGTCAATTACACTTCCAATAACGTCACCGTACGAACCAATTACATTACATCTCCAATGGTTTATCGAAATTACTTTAAGAGTACACATGTTTCAATAAATAATATTATATTAATACAGAAAGCAGAATCATTAATGAATATGATAGAAATATTAAAGATAATGATCTACCAAATATTAGATTCACCCAGGAATCCATAAGACCTTGGCAGCTGTAGTAAGTAATACGAAAATGAAATCCTCGTTACAAGATATTACTTATTACATTGGAAACGGCTGTTGGCGTTCATTAAGAGCCCGGCTGCGATACATTAATAATCAATAACAGTGAAATAGAGACACTACTTGGAACAACTTTAACATTCAGTGTTAATAGGGAAATTTGTAACTCATACAGAGTTACAACTCCCACGCGACACATCACTGAACATGTTCAGAGAACTAAGTAATATAGAGTTAATTTCATATACAGGAATAATTTTGTGTTTACTTATACCTAAAACAAATAAAGAGAGAGACATTAATAAATTCATGGGCATGAAAAGAAATTCGATAAAATTTTAGAAACTAACCCGCATCTAATATAAAAAAGGTTTCTTTCGCCCAGGAAGTTAATTTGTACCCGCGTGTTCTTCGCACATGCCCGCTTTACCCAATTCGTTCGAATTGAGGCATTCAGGCGTACGGTTGTCAGGAATAATCTTGACAGAACGCATTTAATCCTATTATAGCTACCGTATCGTAGTTTGAATCTGTGTTCGAGGACAGTCAGCTGTACGGTAAATGTATAGTAGTCGTGTAGAGCATATTGTCAAGCGGTTTGTCCGCCATGTTGCTAGCACGTGTCTACATACTGTATCAAAGATCAGTTCAGAATCAATCACTTTACGTAAATCAGTTGGTATTGACCTGATAGAAGCATTGTGATTATATTAATCTATCGTCTATGAATATAATTGACTTGACGTTTCTGGTACAGGAACACTATTTTTTATGCTATTTATAATTCTAATTTATGATTTTAATAAACTGAATTTAAGATCAATTTTTTAATATGTTCCATAATTATGAAATATATATTTTAATTTAAGCTAAAAATATACCAATTTGGTTTGTTCTTAATTCGCAGACGTAAGTACTACTTTCATTGTAATTAGTCAAATAAATTTATTGAAACGAAAGACATGCAATTTTTTATTGTTTAAAATAAAAGCTAATAAATTATTCCTAAATAGAAATATAACGCAGTTGATTATAATGCTTGATATTGAAAATGCTAGATTGACTTTTCATTTTAAGAATAATAAAATATAGAAAAATTCTAACTCAAACTCAAAGATTGCTCGTCTATACATTTCGAAGAATTTCTTAAATCCACTAAACTGAAATTAGAACACAATTATATAAGCAAATGCAAACAATTAATAATTACTTGAAAAAAAAAACATTGAAAAAAATCAAATTACTCCTCAACTTAAAGTTTGAGTTCCCATGTTTTGAAAGTAAACTCGAAGTGGTTCAGAACATAATCCATGCACTTATGCAAACTGGTGCGTTTCCAAGAATATACTTATGAAAGTTCCACAACAAAATATTCTATGATAGTTTTTGTACTGGTGGACTGGTGGAGTACTAGAGCGGTGGAAACTTTGCAGGATTGTGTTTAGCGGAGCTTTGTTCGCGGATTTTTAATATGTAAACTAGTCCTTTAGAACTTCTCTTCAACTTTATTTGCATAACAACTACCTACTTATACATAGATTGTTCTTAGTATTCCAGAACGTTCTCGTGGTTCAGTTGTTATGTACAATCTGGTTCAGCAAGTACACCTACTAAAAACTTTAATTTCCACTAATGTACTGTAGATTATAAACTCCGTTCTTATCACTGTAGTAAGACTTAGCTCAGAAGTAAAAAGTACTAATAGAATTAAATAGCTGGTATTGTTTACAAATCAAATCAAAGTTATTTACTCTGGCTCGCCCAACGATCCAAACTAAGTAATTAATTATCTTCGAAACAAGAGCTCGCAATTTTCCCCTAACAAATGCGGATTCTTTTCGATTGGTGACTTATCATGCCTTCGATATGTCACCAACCTGACATCGACCATTCAGACCGTCCGGTTACTGTCTTTTTGCGTTACGGTCGTCTTTTATTCTTTGCAAGTAGCTCAGCTAGCGAAAACAGTGTCCTTTCATCGCAACGAATGAAGGAAATTTGATAAGTAAAGTACTAAAGTATCTCACTTCAAAACTCTATAATAAGCAATCGAATATACATTGTCAACAACTTAAATACGGTTTCAACAAAAAAAATCTATGAAATTTTGCTTTATTAAACATTTTTTACGACGCAGTTTGAGTTAAGTTTTTTTTTTTATGTCTGGTGTACAATCTCTGTTTACCATTTTTTAAATAAATTTTAGATTTTTATTTCAGTTGTTGGTATTGTTATTTTTTGGATGGTTATTCTAACGTAGATAAGTTCTAGTAATCGCTTTATTAGTTGACACCATCGTATTCAAAATATACATTGTAGCGACCTGTGCAAAAATGCACTACATTTGAATAAAAACGAAATTTGTGGAGTTCTATACAAAAATTGTATAATGAAACTTGTAAAAAAATAAGGCACCGCTATAACGCGTCAATTCGTGAAACATGCACGTATTGGAACCTTATCGATTTGAGTTTCGTAAACACTCAAAACTACTCTCGAAATTTCGCCCCTTGTTTTTGTTGGACATCAAAGCGAAAACTGCAATAGAGAACACTCGTAATAGTGACTTTGTTCTACATTATTTTACCTTTTTGTACGAATAAATTATTTAACTGCAAACGGTATTTCAATATCAATGCAATATCTATAAAAAAAACTTGGATGATACTGCCCGCGTAACAGAGCAAGCTAACTATTTTAATCATCTGTTTGTAGAATGCTAGAATTCAAGTTAATCACAACCAAGAGGATGCGACTACTGGAAATACTTAGAAAGGAGCAGCAGGGAGACTTACCACGTATCCTGGTTCTATCTGCCACGATCCGAAGGTGCAGCCTGAACTTCCTCACGCGTCTTGAACATTCTAAACACTTCTAGAGCACTAGAAAGACGTGTTTCACTAGGTTTTCGTTACTTTTATGCAATTTACAACAAAATTATGCGGAGCGTGTGTACCACGGCAATGCCGCGGTGGCAATAAATACGCGGCAGATTTGCGCGCGTATTTTAAATACGTTTGTACCTCCAAGGAATAAGAGAAATTGTAAGAAAAAAGGGATGTCGCAACAGAACTAAGTTAATAATTAAAATTAAATATCATATGAAATATGAAATTAATGCTAGAAGGTTCCCCAACCAGCCAGTAGTATAAATGTGAAAAAGTTGATACGAAATATCGCAACAGTTTGTGAAGCGTTCCCACGAAGTCGGAACTAGCACAATACATACCTCGGTCTGATATTGTTATGCAGTTGAATACGTCACGACTCACGCCTCACAGATGCATACAAACTGTACGAACAACTAAACGTTCTTCGTTCACTGGTTATCATTTTAAATGTTTAACAGTTTCACATTTATTCAGTGCACACCTACATCATGTAGGTACTTGGAGAATTTCTCGTAACTGGACTTTCATTGCAGAGTTTCACTATTCTAAATTAATAGTAGATATCCATTAGGATATTGTTATGTAAATTTGGTTTAAAAATTTATAACGAGATTACACGAGGTGACTGATTACATCTCCTTTGGCGGCTGTATCGAGACCTTTCTAATTACACTGATTAGAGTTACAATTACTTCAGAGCAGATTTCGTTTCTGGCTTCATTAAAACAGGCCTCCAGGGCGGACTTTGTTATCTTCCAGTTTGTTATGAAAATTCATCAATTTCAACATTTCTGATGGATTGCAAAGAAACTGTAGATATCTAGATACTGGATATTAGGATTTGGTCAATAATAGTGCGTATTTAGTGTTAATTACGATTATCCTATCCGACAATGATACATTCGAATAGTTCAAAATAGCATTTTTTAATATTATCACCATCACTAAATCCATGTTAAGATGAAGCATACCAAAAATGTAAGCTCTACCTTACCATAGAACAGATATTTGAAGTAATTCTCCAAAGACAAGTGTCAACTGATACGAAATATCGATCAAAAAGGAATCTCAAATCACACGTTATTACAATAAAGCAGAAGAGTTTTTTTTAATTTGTTTGTTTGTTTAAACACGCTAATCTCCGAAACTAGCAGTCGGATTTGAAAAATTATTTTTGTGCATGATAGACGAATTCACGAGAGATAGTATAATAGGCTAGTTCAGGCTACAACTTATACGTTAGCCTTCAATTTTGATTTTTTTAAGGAAGTGGAAGTGATCCCAAACTGATTTATCTGCGTGTGCTGGCGTAATAGTTAATTATATGTAAGTATAATGTTCTACAAAAATATTAGTCCTTAGTATATCTAAAAAAAGCGCGCAATAATATATGCTTTATCTCTTATACATAAGCCACAATAAGGTATTTTATGACAAAAAAAATGTAATATTAAAAAGTGATTTATAAGCATTATTTTTAAGCATGGCAAATAGGCCACTTCCTTGCGAACAAAAGCAACTTCATCATAAACACAGTTTTATGTAGTTCAACTTTGCCCTTTAAAGCAAGTGATTTGGGCCTATAGTATCTATATGCGATAATAGAAAAAAAAAAAAATTGTACTTACAAAAAGTGAATTTTTGTGATTATGATAGGCAACACGGGTGCAATGGCAATGTTTGTCGTGTAAAATGAACAAGAGTGGAACCGCGGGGAACGGATAACATTGTATAATATTATATCTGATAATGTACAGTGAATCATGAATTAAGAGATATACTAAGTAATCATTCGATTATGAAGATATCTCTATTACAGCCATTAGTAATTACTAATTCTACGTTAATAATTTCATAAAATTACTAATTGTGACCTTGATGCAGAGATCAATAACAGGGTAGGTGCCGCAGCTGCGGCATACGGTAAGCTATATTCCAAGGTCTTCTGCTCGCATGACCTGAAGTTGGCCTCTTAATTATCTGTGTATATGGCTATCGTGCTGCCAAACCTCCTGTACTCCTCTGAGATGTGGTGCGTATACCGCCGCCATATTCGCACTCTGGATCGCTTCCACCTTAAATGCCTTCGTACCAGATCAGATGGTCCGATACAGTGCGAAATATCGAAGTTCTGTGACGAGCCAATGTTGGTGGCATTGAGGCTTATTTAATGCGGCGACAGATTCAGTGGTGCGGTCACGTATCTCGCATGGCGGAGGAAAGAGTGGCAAATCATACGATATCATTGATAATAGGCCACCTCTAATTAAAAGGGTATTTGGAAAATAAAAAGCAAAAAGATCGTAATCCATACAGAGCAGAATATAATATATCTACGCGATATGACATACGAGAGGGGGGCGGATACAAATGCTGTGCATCTTGTGGGGTCGTAATGTAGTGCGTAGGTACGAGTGAGTCTCCCGGTACATTAAGTAATATAATTTTTCCTGCATACACGAAACCTGAATAGAAAGGGTACAGATTTCAATGGAACCTCACACCACACTGTGCGTTAGGCTCGTACCGCGTTCCTACTCTACAAGTCATTTCTCAAATTACTCCTGTAACTTCATATTTTATATTATTCATGAAAATTTGCAAACATTTTTGAAATGTATTTTTTGGTTTTCGCTATATTTAGACATTTTTATTGTATTGCATTGCAACCCACAATATAGCCGGTGATCTCTTATATTTAATTGTCAACAATATTCTTTTTTGAATACTTAACTGAGAAGTTTCGCTACAGAGTGATATTATTATTATAAAGACGCGTAGTTACTTCAAACTATTATTATAGTAAAAAATGACAAGATAAAATACGTTATAAAACCTTAGAATATTATTCAGAATAACAAAGCAGGTGACTCGGCTATATCAAACAAAAAACAAGCACGCACTACGACCCGACCCGACCCTGCCCAGCCACAACAATCAAACATGAAATATAATAGAAAACGTCAAGCGCGCGATTAAAAATTCAATTAAATAAAATGAGATTGTTATAAAACGCTTTAGTGACGAGTCACGGTGATTGTAGTCGCCCGCGCCAGTCTGGTGGGGTGGCACCGGGGCACCTGAGTTCCAGGGCACGGAGCAGGCTAGACCCTAGCGGTCTGATCGATTTGGGGACTGATAGGGTATAAGTAATTTCGATATTACTTTTAGAAAACGCTTTTAGAAATTCGCAAAAATGTTTTGTTAATTCTTGACCGATTTTTAAGAAATTGAGTATCTAATAATAAAATTACGGGATGTAAATAACCACAGCGTAGTAACAAACGCGTGCGAAGCCGCGCGCATACCGCTAGTATATGATATAACGATTTGATATTAATTTTATAACGTATACAAAGATTAACCTTTTTTAGATTACAATTTTTTTACTATCATCGGTATTAATCTATAGTGGGGTCACCTTACTTGATTTCAACAATAAATAATATTATATTAATAAGTAATATTTTTAAGAAACTATAGAAAAAAGCTAGATATAATTTCAAATTATATTACCCGGCGCATGGTGATTCTGTGGTGGGCGGCGTTAAGGGGTCGCGGCAGAGCCTCGAACAGTGACGAAGCAGGTTATTAAACAATACGGCTTTATGTCGGCTTTAAGTTTGTTGAAAGATTACAGTGAAATTACTACCGTCATCGTTCTCGTTACGCGCGGGTTTTTGTACAATTTTCCTCACGGAGAATGCGGCTCGGCGTGCTATTCAGTGTGCCAGTGTTGGCCACGTTAATAATATAATTATAAAATACGATGATATTGAACTTGCTATTTGTGTGTAAACAAGATCATTCTGTTTTTACTTTCGGATTTAGTCTTTTGATTATGAAGTTAAAATTAAATTATTTCATTTATTATCCGTGGTAATGTTACGGTAACTTCGTAACTTGTTAAAATTAATTTAAAAGAAAGTTTTAAACTAGATAACATACACTAAATTGGAGAGCAATTAAGCGAACAGTTTTTGCATTATTATAATGGATAAAGTTGTTAATATTCCTGTAGCGGGCATGTTCCATACATACATCGTTTTTGTATATCTTTGTAAATGCCTTAAATTATATAAATTACTATAGCGATCAATTTAGTATGAAAATTAATAAAAAAGGTTTCTTATCACATTAAGTTTCTTCGATGTAACAAATAAATGAGAATATTGTTTACACTGAAGAATATATTATTGAATTCAGGGAAGTTTACGATACGTTTTGTGGAGGTTGCAAGTTTCAAACAAATCCAAAGGTCGTCAGCTAAACCGCAATATGAGAATTCGATGATATACGCCGATGTGGAACCCTGGTCCGTCCTGGCGTGCTGCCAATAGAACTAACTTTTGAGACCAGCACGATATAGAGAGGTATAGTAAGGTATTTTATGAAAGTAAATCATACATTAACTTAAAATACTAATATTTTATTAATAATTATTAATTATATTTAGCGGTAAAGTCATAGTGAAGAAGTCGTAGAAGTAGAAACCTCAGGAACCACAGGTCAACAATGGGTAATTTCATAGAATACTTGAGTCACATACAAAATGCCTGTTTATGTTAGCCCCAATCCTGGGTTTATCTTTAATAAATAGTAACAGTTGTTTAGTAAAACACTCGTAACTCACTGAACGGTAAGTCCTTTTACGAAATTACTTTATAAGCATACCAGTGGTGGATCTTACTCGGTGAAGTTGTGCACTGCGTTAATGTATTTTGTATTGGAAGAATTACTTTTACATAGTTAAAACTGGTTTCGTTATCAGTTATGTATTGCTACGACTTTGTGCAGCAACGGACTAAGTCGTAAATTGTTAAACAACGATGAAGCTTATATCCTATGGAAGAAGTCGTTATTTCAAATGAAGAGGATAATATATTAATTAATAGTGAAGGACTATCAAACCAAAGTTTAGACGAACTAATCAATGCAGAAGGTCACTCAAATGTAGATAGTACCCATGCGAATAAAAGAAAACGAATCAAGAGTGATGAAGATGAAAACTGGACTCTAGTTACTAGAAAAGTAAAAAGTTATGATGAACAATAGTTTGAAATCACTATTAGTTCCAACGAAAAGTTACTAAAACAATTTGATTTAGCGAAGATATTCAAAAATACCAACATTATATAACTAGAATGAAATATATAAACGCATATAAAATATCTATACTATTTGAAAAGGAGATTGATTCAAATAATTTGTTCAATTGCAACCCTTGTTAGATCTTGGCTGGAGAATTCAAACAACTTCTGAGGTGAACCTTTCATTCGGTGTAATCAGGGACATTGATTTAGAGGTGTCAGAAGAGCACTTCGTAAGATATAAGGGTTAATGAGTCACGGAATTCAATTTATACCTGTAAGCTCTTGATATGACATTTGTAGGCTTGTATAACGACGAGTGTCACTAATAAAATCCTGACCCGGTTCTAAGTTCAGCAAAATATCAAAATCATTAAAATAAATATCTTAGTAGTTTATTATTGAACCCTAAGGTTAAAATGTTATTTCGAAGTGAATAATTACCTACAAGTTTATCCCCTTGGGGTTAAATACTTGTTTAAACAAAATTTAAAAAGTTAATCGCCTTAGTGAAATATTCAAAGCGTCTGGGAAATCAGAACATAAGAAATTTTAACAACAGTTATTTGCGTTCACAATAATCATTGCTTCATACCTAAGGGAGGTGAAGATGAAACATTCTTTGTTTATCAATAGATAAATCGGTAGATAGTTTGTTTTTTTAAAACATGAGGTAAGCAGAGACCAACTTTTCAAGAAGAATATTGCATAACTTGATATCCAAATATTAATCTGAATGTTGAAAGATTGAAAAAATATGCTCTCGTGTGAAGTGTTCTGGTCACAGAGAACGCAGTTGTGAACTCATTAATACTTATGCCTTAACCCTAGATATTCAGAAACATCTTCCGTTTAGCCATCGTTTCATAATAATTTTCGACTTTGGAACTATATAATCATGTCCCAGCCAATGTGTTCTCTCCTTACGACAGCTGTTTCTTTTGCCGTAAAGTGAAAAGATATTTATGCAGTGTGACGTGACAGCGTCGACCGTTGCTGGATCACGATCTCTCATCAATCCCCGTTCTGTTTGGATTGTATACTGTGCTTACCCTAAGGTACATTACCGTCAATTATAAGTCTAAAAATAATCCTCTTTGTTCAACTGCCTCTTTAGCTTAGTGGTCGTAAGCGCGACTCATATGATCTAGGTCCGGGGTTTGATTCTCAGGTCGAGCAAAGTATTACGGGTTTTTTCTATGAAATTCTTCAGTTGCAGCTCGGAGTTTGGCTTCGTGCCCGATTAATGGCAACAGGATCGCCCTATATTACATAGGGCCTAAAAAACATACACGGCGAATTGTGGGTGTACATTAGTACACCTCTGCCTAACCTAACGGGGACACAGATGTGATGATTTGTACGTTTTAAACTGATCGTACTGTTATTTTACATACGTTTGGTCTGACACACGGTGGCGGTTGCAGTACCGAAGGGTTTGGAAGCATCGTTACACCGCCGCATCGTCCGTGCATACTAGAACGTGCCAATTTCAACATACATCTGAAAATGTTTGGACCTATATGTAATATTACTTTGACTATCTAACCAAATATAAAATTGTTGTGATCAACATATTGACGTATTTCTTCCTTATGGTTGGGTTCGGGCCCAAAAACGTCCGAACAAATAACATTACAAAACACGAAATGTAATATAATTCTCTGTCAACTAATTTAACATATTTGTTGTCTTACTTACACAAACAAAAATATTTCTCACTGACCGTTTATTATCAAGTTAAAACCAAGTGTGCGACTCAAATTTTAAATTACAATATTTTATACGATAATATTGTATTTTTATTTATGCAACTTACAGCGAGTCTAGCCTGCCAACCTACCTACCAACATGTTATAGACGCTGTCGCACGTAAAGGCTGGTAACGGCGAAGGCTGACGATGGCAACTGCCGGCTAATCCCAATTGTTTCTTGGTAATCCCCACTCTTCTGTGACTATGACAGCTGAAGTAAAGAAAAAATATAACTTTTTACATTTCTGCTGACTCCAGGAAAGGAAAATCTAATGTTGAAAATTTGTTAGGGAACTGATCAACCCCGTTATGAGGGATGGTACCTCTGAGACTGAGGAAAGTTCTGGAAACTCAACGATGATGTATTAATTTAACTGTAGCGTCTACAAACTGATAGCTCCGTTGAGAGGCAAGCAGGAATACCTAGCCTTCATTTCATATAATGTAGTATATCCACACGTTTTGTAATAGAAACAGAAATTTGTTGGAAGACTCGAGCAGGAGTGGTGCTGCATGGGCATCTGTATGCGATGCTATTATTGTGATTACCTACTTAATTTTATTGTAGATATCAGGATAGATTGGGATTCACTTTAACGGAATAAATAATTTAAAAAATATATTGATCAACACAAATACATGGACAGAAATTGTTTTAAACATTTGAAACCCGGTATTACTGTTAAAAGGTTACTAAGTGAATTATGATACCTGAAAGTGATGAAACAATGAATATAATGAAGCAGCAGTTTTTTTGTTTGATTGTTTTTATTTTGTTTATTTAAACACGCTAATCTCTTGAACTACCAGTTGAATTCGAAAAATTCTTGTTGTATATGATAACTAGGCTCACAAGGAATAGTACAGATTAACTAACATTAGATTAAACCTCTCAGCTAGCCTTAAATATTGATTTTTGTTAACTAAGTCGAAAGTAAAAGCGCTCCCAAATAGCTTAATACACGTGCTCTGACGTATTGGCTAATGATACGTAAATTTAACGTTGTATAAAATTATTGGCCTTTATTATATATAAAAAAAGTCCTGGATAGCATATACCTATCTTTTATACATAAGCTACAATAAGGTATATTGTGACAAAAATTTGTTGGGAATTAATAAGTGATTTATGAGCGTTATTTATTGAGGAAGGGTATATAGCTATAAATTATTTAAGCTGTGAACTACGAAGCTATATAACTTCACGCTAGGACTCTTAGAAGTGGAGCAGTAACTATGAATGTCAAGCTATCTGAAAAGTTGTAGGCAAGTGCGGGAACTGAGAACAGGGATAGGCTACACGGTGTGTTGGCAGCGTTGCGGTAGAAAATCCGTCGGATATAATTAATAGAGGGTGAAACCGTGGGGCACATGAAGTTATTATTATGATTATTAACAGTCAATAATGTTTGCACAGTTGAACTATAAGGTAAAACCGATCGTTTTTGTTGCTGGTTCTTCTCGATGTCTGGGAAGTGGGTCCGACCCGGTAGATAAAGTTTTAATGTACATATATACTCGTACCTTGTTAGGGGTACAAATTATTAAAGTATAATTTTTTTGATTTTCACTATATTTGTATTCCAATAAAAATACAGTGATATACTTAAATTATGTATAGAGTTTTGGCACCTAGTTTTAAAAAAACTGCTGATGATGCAGTTTACTTTGATTCCCTTACTAAAACACTGTTCCTCAGGGACTAGAATTACAACATGAAAAGTTTATTGAATATCTGTAACATTAATAGAATATAATATTGTTTATTGTTAATAATAAGAAGCACGTGTTCAGCTTGTATACAATAATTCTATTAGATATCATGCTGAAGATACTTACTGTGAGGAAAAAATAATCGACGAATTAACCAGAGATAGGGTTGCTATTGTCTATATTGGAAGAAAATAACCACAATATTATTAGAAGGAAACTTTTAGTCAATTGTCTTTAGCACGTTACATTATAAGTTCTTTTCTCAACTTTTTCTATTGTGGTGAACACACTCACACACATAAGATACAGTGCGATTGTTCAAAAAATACCTACTCGTAAGTATAACTTGTAACGCGCGTAAATTAATACGCGGATCCATTTTTAATAGTAGATCGGTATATAAATAGATTAGTGTTGAGTTTTTTTGTTTAAATGTGTTTTTTATTATCTTTTTAAAAACTAACTACAAAAATGTAATCTCTTGTGTCAGCAAGATGATGAATTTAGTTGCATGATAATAGTGTAAATTACTTTTACAGAGTTTAATTTTTTTTATTGAGCAAAAAATATTTTTATAAAATTATTAATAACTTAACGTTTAAGTGTTAAACATTATTTTAGTCATATTGAAATTTAATTTATTTGGTCAAACTTAAATTATTTTTACACATAACAAAAATAAAAGTCAGTAATTTTAATCCAAATCCATTATCTTTGGTGGAAAACATCACCAACCTCGCAAACGCGCTAAAAAGTACCTACAACATAAAACTATATTTCACTTAGTTGAAAATCCTTCAGTATTCATTATTTATTATTTTACTATATAGGTTTTGCGTTATAATTCATCAAGTTTTAAGTTTTGCCTAAAAAATTATAAAAGAAAAACGAAATAAAAAAATGATGTATATTCTTTAGTTTAGCTTTCGAACACGGTCTCATCTGATGTTAAGTGATGATGGTGCCCAAGATTTTGACACGCTAAACCTAATTGGGTGACTGGATGTCGAGTGAAGATGCCGGAATACACCTGTGGCGACTTATCACAGTAAATAGTTCTTACTTCAGCCACATTCTATTTTGTTTATGATAGACTGGCTGACTTTCAGGTCTTGAAAAAGATAAAGAAGACGTCTGTCACTGACTGACAGGAAGATATATTATTCTGTAATCGGTTACTAGCTACAAAATAAATACAGCAATAATCAAAACGCTGAGCTGCCTTTTTAATTAATACGATCGGCCAAACGATCCTATAATTGGTGACCCCGACGATTAAAGACGCAACTTTTGCCGACGCTGGAACGTGACGATCCATGTACAAGCGACGCACCGGCCAGCCTGAAGCCAGCTATACTTGCATTACTCGTCTACCAAGAAGTTAACGCTCGAGAGGGAAAGCACCACCGCGCACACGCCGAGAAATACGGAGAGAAATACTAGCATTTCACATAGAATTTCAATAATATTTTTATAAAATGGCTGAAGGTGGCGTATCCGACATTGTTGATGATAGGGATAAGCAGAACTCACTTCTAGAGGTGCACCGTGTTTCCATCCACACCCCTCCGTTCTGCAAAGACCGCCCAGATCTTTGGTTTGCGAGCTTAGAGGCCCAGTTCAACATTAATCGGATTACAGTAGAAACAACAAAGTTTAATTAGGCTGTATCGTTACTTGACACTAGTTGCACTTGTGAGGTTGAGGACATCATTATTTCACCTCCTCAGACCAACCCTTACACGACTCTAAAAACTGCAATAATTGCTAGATTCTCAGATTCCTATGAAGAGAAAATACGGCGGCTGCTAGAAAAAGAACAGATTGGTGATAGGAAGCCCTCTACATTTCTCCGCCACCTCAGATTTCTGGCAGGACCTGCATTCCCAGACAAGCTGATGAAATATATCTGGTCTAGTCGACTTCTCAGACAGTTGCAGATCATTTTGGCTGCTCAACGCCTGGAGAAATTTAGTGAGCTGGCAGAATTAGCTGATACCCTAATGTACATACAATCCCAGCCGTTTGAGGTAGGTGCTAGTACAATCTCACTTAAGAAAAACGAAATAAAAAAATGATGTATATTCTTTAGTTTAGCTTTCGAACACGGTCTCATCTGATGTTAAGTGATGATGGTGCCCAAGATTTTGACACGCTAAACCTAATTGGGTGACTGGATGATCGTCGACCAGCAGCCAAACCCTGTTGACGCCGACACCAATCTGATGGCACAACTACGCCACCTGCAAGGAAAATGTATAAAATCTGCTAACAAAAGAATAACATAAGGCCATACAAGCTCTGGATGACCAGCCTCCGAAGAAACGCCAAGCTGCATCTTTGATCCCTGAATTTGATCCAGAGAATGAAGATTACACTGTGACAACTTGGCTGAAGAAGATTGATCAACTTGGCGAGATCCACAGTTGGGACGAAAATACGAAATACTTCCACCTACAAGACAAGCTGAGGGGTCAAGCACGTAAATGGTATAACCGTCTGGAAGAATACGACTACTCATGGGAAGAATCGACCCGAGGAATTATATGAAGGATTTCTATCTGCTTTAGATGACTATCGCTCTCCGCATCAAGTCTCGGAATACAATCCCCGCACATCTAAGGAAAATACCCGCCAGGCCGATAAACGAGGGTTAATTGACGTAGAGATGCATCCTTGCCCACGGTGTAAGAGAACTGGTCATTTATTACGGAACTGTCACATGGCCGACCAACGCGTATGTTTTATATGTGGGGTACAGGGTCACATAGCCCCACGGTGCCCCAATAACCTCAAATCTAACAGCGATGCAACTACCAATGTTAAAGAGATAAAGCTTATACAGAACTACAACAACATCTACAAGAAGTCCTCTAAAGTCAACGGAGTCTATGTGAAGTCTTACTTGGACACGGGTAGTCAAGTTAATTTACTCAATAGAGGTGTCTCAACTTCTTAACTTGGAGGTTAAGCCAGCATACGTCTTCTCTCAAGGGATTCAATGGTGATGTCATCGCGAGCCAAGGGGAAGTTCAATTTAGACTGCAACTTGACGACATTGACATACTTTGCAAAGCTCATCTAACAGATGTGAATATGAACCGAGTAAATTTGTTGATCGGCCAGCCCGTCATAAATAGCGATGGGATATCATTAACTATCAAAAATGGTGCAGCCACACTCCAAACCGTTGAATCAGAATTTCCAGTCTCCGTGGATGCGGCCGAAAGAAACTGCCATTTCAAAGTGGCTACGGCCTGCCAGGAAACCAGGGACCTCTATCATCAAGGTGCACATACTTGGAAACTACGATAACGAGGTGGTTTCGCCAGCCCGACATTATGACTTGCAGGGTGTCTCCTACTCTTTGCCGGCTACACTGCTACGCGGCCGTCAAGGTTACCTGAAGGTTGTGAATACGGGTAGCGAGGACGTCAATTGGGAAGCGGGCACAATCCTATCAAGAGCCGAAAGCTGCGAGCAAGTGCCAATTTGCGAGGTCAGTGTTAATGTAAAGTCTGGTCTAAAGTCTAGCCTAAGCCCTTGCCTATGCCACAATTCAGAATCCATTTTCAGTATAAGTAATAGCCATACCAATTCGTCTAAGTTGGGGTATAATTCTTAGATATCGGTCCTATAAGTATAAATGAGCGTGCGGAACTAATCTCGTTATTGACTAAATACAGTACTGTTTTGCACATGACACGAAAGACTTGGGGTGTTCAAATTTAGTTCAAATGCAAATAAAATTAAAAAAAGATCAACCCATTTTCTATAGACCCTATAGAATTTCGTGAGTATTGGTTAGGAAGAAAGATGGTGGGAGTAGGTTATGTATTGACTACCGGGCATTAAATGCGATCACAATACGCGATAGATATCCCTTGCCTAATATTGATGATCAGATAGCTCAATTCGCAGGTAAAAACTACTTCACTTCGTTAGATATGGCTCAAAGTTACCATCAGGTCAGTATAAATCCTGAAGACACTCACAAAACTGGGTTTGTAACTCCAAATGGTCATTATGAGTATACACGTGTACCCTTCGGTTTAGCAAACGCCCCATCAGTTTTTATGCGTCTAGTAAATAAAATCGTAGAGTCGCTAGGTAAAACTGAAATCCTAGCATTCTTAGACGATTTACTGTTACCATCTATAGACGTAGCGTCGGGTATTCGGTTACTCGAGATGGTACTAAACAAATTTCAGTCCGAAAACCTAAAATTAAATATGAACAAATGTGCATTTTTACAGACGGAAATCACTTACCTAGGCCACAAGATCTCCCAGCAGTATTCAACCAGGTGAATTAAAACTAACAGCCGTATCTCGATTCCCAACTCTTCATAATGTACATGGTATTAGGCAGTTTATAGGTTTATGCAGTTACTTTCGGAAATTCATTTTTAATTTTGCAGTTATTGCGCGCCCCCTTACTGAACTAACTAAGAAAAATGTCCCGTGGATTTGGGGTGACGAACAAATGCAAAGCTTCAATGAACTTAAAAATAAATTATGTAGTAAGCCGGTTTTAGCCATTTTTGACCCTTTGTTATCGTTAGAAATTCATACGGATGCTTGTAAACTAGGTATCGCCGCGATTTTGATGCAAAAACAAACTGAGGGTATTTTGCACCCTGTAATTTACTTAGTTCCTCTCGCTTCAAGAACAAGTAACAGAACTCTCCCGTGCTGTTGCTTCTCTTACAGCTACGGGGGGATCATATAGAGAGAAGTCACGCGATCGTAGCAGCAGCAGATCGTGTAGCTGCAACCGTTCACGATCACCACAATCACGGAATCCCAACCTATGTTGGTACTTAAATTTACAACTTACAACTTAAATTTTAACAATGGCCCCAAACTAGGCATGCCTGTGTCTTGGGAACCTTACATACGAGTTACCATTTTATACTTACTCATAATAACATCTGAAATCATTACATTACACATTACTTATTCATTATACTACATATTATACCGTTATATAGTATGCAATACAGACACATATTTTATACTACATAAACATAATTATATACAACATACATATTATCATAAATAAAATAACACACAATATACAATGCAACAGCCAAAACCATCATGGAAAATTACTTACAGTTTTAGTAATCAGAGAAGAAGTAAAATGTAAAATTATTTTTGAATTGTAAGTACATCCTCAGTTGTGTTATATGTCAGGGTACTTAGCCAGCCAATAATTTTCCTTCTTGCTTCGTAAAGCAAACAGTCTCCAATTGAACATAGCTTCTGTACTTTATTGTAAATATAGGGGCCAATGAACGGGCCAAACCTTTGCGCAAAGGCCGTGCCCACCAAGGGAGCTCTCACACGGAATACACCACGTCCCTGACATTTCACTGTATTCCGGTAAGACGGCTACCTTTCTATGTTCTCTAAGAGCAACTTGCAGTATAAACAATTGTCTCACACTAAGAAATCGGCTTTCTTTGTACAACTCTGTGGTTGGGTATCCATAAGGCTTCCGCAGCATGACTTTGATTACTGAGCGCTGGGCTCTTTCGACTACTATCATATTAGTTTTAGCAGCACTGCCCCAACTTGTGATGCAGTATAAAATCAAAGATTGACAAAGAGCAAAGTATATGGTTTTTAGGGTGGCAAGGCATGCTACAGAGCATAATTGCCTCATAACACCCACCACTCTTCTCAGCCGAGCCAGTACTTCTATATGATTCTTGAATGAAAGACGCTGGTCTATTTGAACACCTAAGTACTTTATAAGTGTATTTCTGCTTAATTTGTCACAATCACAAAAATCATTAAGTCTAGCACATGTGTGTATTCTGATGTCAGGTAGTGTAGGTGGTGCTGAAGCGAATGTCTTATGAAAATTTATGTAAGTTGTTTTTTTTGTATTAAGTGTAAGAAGATTACGCTGCAACCAGAAATATATCCTAGTCATGCCAATTTCTGTATAGCCTCTGAACTTCATTCCAAGATGTACCGTGAAAGATTATCGCAGTATCATCTGCGTAACAAAATATCTCAGCATTCATGATTTGAAGCTCATGGATGTCATTTAAATAAATAATAAATAATGTTGGTCCAAGTACACTACCCTGTGGCACCCCAAACGAAACACTCTGTAAGTCACTTGTAAGTTGTCCAATTTTAATACACTGCCTTCGTCCAGTAAGGTATGTTGCGAACCATTGCAAAGGGATGCCTCTTATTCCCATACACTCAAGTTTTCTTATCAATATAGGAATAGACACAGTATCAAAGGCCTTTGCCAGATCAAGAAATACACCGTTACAACACAGTCTCTTGTCTAGCTTCTTCGCTACAGTTGATGTTAGCAATAACACCGCGTCCTCCGTTGATTTACCCCGTCGAAAACCGAACTGTCTGTCAGATATTAATTTAAATTTTTCGATATATTGTATTAGTTGATAATTCACTATTTTTTCAAGTAATTTTGAAAATATCCCAAGCAAAGAAATCGGACGATAGTTATCGGGTACATCTTTAGCTCCACCCTTATGTATAGGACAAACAGCCGCTATCTTCCATGTTTCAGGAAATACACCCATAGCCAGACTGATATTAAAGATTATGGTGAGTGGTTGAATAATAGCATTTCGTATAGATTTAACTAAACTGTTAGTGTACCCATCTATCCCTGGTGCTTTACCATTTTGTAGGTTAATAATCAGTTTCTCTACTTCTACGTTGTCAGTTGGTCTCAGGAAGAAAGATTCAGAGGCTGTATTATTGATTTTAACTAAGTTTGTTAAGCTTTTTTCATCTGTATTTATATCATGAAGAATTCTAGTAGCAAGCTTACTTCCAACAGATGTAAAATGATCACTGCACATATTTAGTGATTGCTGACTTCCATTGGCATTTTTAAGGTTTAAGAGGTGCACAGGATCTTTGTTAATTTTATTAATACTGCAGATATTTTTTATAGTTACCCAAAGCTTTTTAGGGTTATTTTTATTAGATTCAAGTTCTATATTTTTATATTCATTTTTTAGTTTCCGTAGAATATTATTACAAAATGTTCGATATCTACTGTATATAACTTGTGCAACTGTATTATCAGGATCGCTCCTTGCTCGTAAGTGTAATTTATCTCTATGCCTCATACAGCGTATTAACCCAGGAGTGATCCAAGGTTTAATATTATATTTGGTTTTACTTAGTATTATTTTCTTTGTATATTTACTTACAGTATTTCCTAATATTTGCATAAACGTGTTAGTGGCTTCATTTACATTATTAGTATCTAAGATATCCCAATTTATGTCGATAATATCCTTACAAACAGCGTCAGTGTCTATTTTAATTTTTTCCCGTTTTTGATTCTTGGGCTTTGGACCATTTATATTTAATGCGACCATTACAATATCATGATCTGTTACATTAGAATTACATACTGCCCCAATTGATGGAAAATTCGATCTCACATAAATATGATCTAGGCAATTCGCACCTCTAGTTGGATTTGTAATTACCGGTATAAAACCGTATTCAGCCATAAAACATTGATATACCTGACTGTTTGCATTGCTTGAGTAGTTATTACTGTTTTCCATAATATTAATATTAACATCTCCAGTTATTAAAATTGTTTGGTTTTCTGTATAAGTATTTAGTTGTGTTTCTAGCGATAATAAAAAATTATCTACTGCGCAAAATGAGGGTGATCGATAAATACCAAATATAGTAATAAGATTTGGTATTTTAATAACTAAACAGTCTACTTCCGATATACAGAGTTCAATAACGCTAGGCCCCCATTTGTCACTTACATAAACCACAACACCACCATTTTGATTGGTATTTTGTTCAGTATTATATGAAGAATATCCACTTATTTGGGGTATTATAGTTGTATCATTAAGCCAACATTCTGTCAACACAATAACATCATAGTTTATATCTAAACGCTGTAGAGTAACAAAAAAGCTATCAAAATTTTTCCTGATACTTCTTATATTTATAGACAATACTTTAAAATCGTAATTTGTATTAAAAATTTCCTTACATTCTTCTGGTTCTTTAAAAGTTTGACATTTTATTTCTATTAAGTCTATTTCATTATTTATGTCATTTATAGCCATTTTTAAAGATAGATTTTATATGTATCAAGTGGTGTGAACATAAGGTTTAAATATACATTTATTATAATAACAAAATGATCATTGTGACTAGTTGCAAAAATATTAGTTAGTAAATAAAGTGTAAATATTATATTACCAGCACATAGTTGCCCTATATATGCATTTATAACATCAAACATATAATAATATTGCAAATACAGTAAGAACATATATATATACATATTACAGCTATCCCTGATAATCTTAATATATAGTATACCTAATATTGAACAAATCTCATTTATCATTTTTAATTTTACATAATCACATAAGAGAACTACAAATTTACTGTCTATACACATTCTAAAATACTCCATTAAATTGACTTTACCATCGTTTAAATTCCATGGTTGTATATGTATCATTATAGGAAAATATCTAAATGAGCATTGTACTTGCTAAACTAATAAACTCTGTAGACATAATAAAAACATACATATTATCATATAAATATTACAGCTACTTTTAATAATCTTAATATATAGTATACCTAAAATTAAACTAACCTCATTTACCATTTTTAATGTTAGATAATATCTTAAGATTGATATAAATTGATTGCTAATACACTTTTTAACACAGATCACAAAATTTACTTTACTATTAAATATATTCCATGGTTGTAAATGTTTCATTAAAAGAAAATAGTTAAACAAACATAGTACCTGCAGAATCAATAAACATTGTAAACACAATAAGAAAATACATATATACATATTACAGCCATTTCCAACAATCACTATATATAGTATACTCAATAATGAATGAATCCCATTTAATATTTTAAAATTTTTATAACTGCTTAAGGGACATACAAAGTGATTGATTATACACATTTTAACACAGATCATAAAATTGACTTTAATATTATTTATATTCCATAGTTGTATTTGTTTTATTATACGAAAGTAGTTAAATGAACATTGTAGTTGCAGAATTTTACAACAATAGTAATGATTATACAAGATACAATATAAGATAAATAATTGTGAGTCATGCTCAAGGTAACACAATATTTTTTTACAAGGACTATTCAAATTATTCCACCCTAACTGTGACATCATTTTTAATTTCAGCATCAAAGATACGCTCCAAATCGCGGTAGGAACTAACACATTGTGCTGCTTTACCCTCCCGTTTCCTGACATATATAATGCCATGTTTGCACCAACAAAACAAATATCCATACTGCTTAGCTTTAGCTCTCGAACGATTTGGTAAGCGAGCATAAAAATGTACACAGCTATGCACGTGGACCAAAAAATCATTCGGGAAACGCGACAAGCGATCGGTAGTTGCGAGTACCGATCGCCCGCTCTCAAGTCGTCGCCTGTTTGTACTGGACCGTTGTACAAAACAAAGATTTTTGATTGACACTGGCTCTGATATTTGTTGCTTTCCCCGACGATTTGCCAGAGGCTATTTTATTAGCAGTGGATATGACCTCAGTGCAGCCAATGACACTTCAATTAAAACTTTTGGCAGTATTTCTCTCAATTTAATTTTAGATGGAATTTTATAATAGCTGATGTCAGCACACCCATTATTGGATAAGATTTTTTAAGTTTTTACAACCTTTTATCGGACTGTAGGCACGAACGGGTGATCGATGGTACGACCAAGCTGTGCATACCAGCTTCAAGAGCGCACACTTCCCAGGACAGCATTAAAGCAGTCACATGCGGGAACTCACCTTTCGAGCAGGTGCTCGCTGAGTTTCCGGACATCATGCGTCTTCCGGGAATAGACAGAATAGTCAAGCACACTACTGTCCACTACATCAATACCACTGATGGTCCACCAGTCAGCTGCCGTCCCCGCCGCCTGGGCCAAGAAAAATTACATATAGCACAGCAAGAATTTAATGCAATGTTACAATGTTGTACCGCACGACCTTCCAGCAGCTCGTGGTCATCACCCCTGCACCTCGCTCTTAATAAGGACGCAACATGGCGACCATGCGGTGACTACAGAGCACTTAATGCCCGCACCATACCGGACAGGTACACAGTCCGACACATAGGGGATTTTTCACAAAACCTGACTGGATCCACCATATTTTCCACCATAGATTTAGTAAAAGCATACCAACAAATACCTATTAATTGCTCTGATATCTGCAAAACAGCCATAATAACACCCTTTGGACTTTACGAATTTTTTTTTATATGACCTTCGGTCTCAGAAATGCTGCACAGACCTTTCAAAGGTTTATCGATGAAGTGGTGCGTCGACTTGATTTTTGCTTTGCTTACGTAGATAACATTTTGATCCAATCAGTTGACAGTTCCCAGCATATTCAGCACCTCAAAATTATTTTCCAACGCCTTCAACAGTACGGTGTGGTAATAAATCCAACAAAATGTGTTTTTGGAGCAGCTGAAGTCTCGTTTTTGGGATACCGCATTAACGCCCAAGGGACTCAACCTCCTGACGACCGCATCCAAGCTCTTCATGATTATCCTCCACCCAAGACTGTACAAGGCATGCGTAGGTTCCTCGGCATGATAAACTTTTATCGTAGATACCTACCTTGTGCGGCAAAGTATCAAGCGCCGCTCATCGATGCCGTAGCAGCCACGGGGAGCAAAGGTGCAAAACCTTTCCCCTGGACGCCTGAACTTCAAAAACATTTCGAAGCTTGCAAGGAAAGCTTATCAACAGCGACCATGTTGTACCACCCAAGCCAGCAAGCACAACTCGGTCTATTCACCGACGCGTCAGGATCACATATTGGCTCCTGTCTCCAGCAACGCAAAAACGAAACTGACAGCTGGCAACCTCTAGCTTATTTCAGCAGGAAATTGACTGCAAAGCAAGCAGAGTGGCCCACCTACTATAGGGAACTTTTTGCCATTTATGAAAGCGTGCAGCACTTTAGACACATACTGGAGGTCCAACATGTGACTATTTTCACAGACCACAAGCCTATCATTTATGCTTTCCAGCAACGGCGAGAAAAACTTCCACCAGCACAACTCAATCAGCTAAGTTTTATAAGTCAGTTTTCAACAGACATAGTTCACATCAAAGGGGAGGACAATGTGGTTGCGGATACTATGTCTCGCGTGGAGGCTGTATCTTTAGCAGATGACTTCGCTGCACTCGCGAATGCTCAAGCCGTTGACGAAGAACTCGAAAAGCTTCGTACCGGTTCTTCTCTTAAATTGGAATTGCTTCACATTCCAGGAAAAAAATATCCAGGTGACTTGCGATACATCCACGGGCAAGCCTAGACCTTACCTACCCGCATCATTCCGTCGCTCGACGTTTCTGAGACTCCACAATCTCAGTCATCCTAGCGCACGTGTAAGCGCTCGCCTGGTGTCTGACCGCTATGTTTGGCCTTCCATGCGCAAAGACTGCATGGCTTGGGCTCGCTGTTGCATTGCATGCCAACGCTGCAAAGTCTCCCGTCACGGAAGGTCGCCGTTAGGAAACTTCACTGGAAAGTCAGCCCGTTTCCAGCACGTCCACTTGGACATCATAGGCGCACTTCCCCATTCTGGTGGTTATACATACTGTCTGACAGCCGTCGACAGATTTACCAGATGGCTGGAAGTATGGCCAATGTCGGGCATTACCGCAGAAGAGGTAGCCGACACATTCGTTTCCGGATGGATCTCGCGATATGGCGTTCCACTTGTCATCACAACAGACCAAGGGCGACAATTCGAATCTGCCCTTTTCGCCCATCTAATGAAGATCTGTGCAACAAAACGTATCCGGACGACAAGCTATCACCCGCAAGCAAATGGAATGGTAGAACGCCTTCACAGGCAATTAAAAGCTGCCCTTATGTGCCATGTGAGTACATGGAGCAAGGCTCTACCGCTAGTGTTACTTGGCCTACGCACAGCACTTAAAGAAGACTTACAATGTTCTTCTGCAGAACTTCTGTATGGCGAACCCCTGCGGTTACCAGGAGAGCTCGTCGTACCAGCAACAATCGATCATGACACTCACATCGAGGACTTCGTAGCCAGACTTCGCTCCAAGATGGCTAGCATACGTCCCACCCCAGCATCACGACACGCTCATCCATCATCATTCATCTTCAAAGACCTGCAGACCGCAAGCCATGCGTTCCTGAAGGACGACACAGTGAGGCGACCATTACATGCCACTCTACACGGACCTTACAAAATTTTGGCTCGAAACCCCAAAACTGTAACGCTCGAGGTTGCAGGTAAAAAGCACGAGGTCAGCGTCGATCGCGTAAAACCAGCTCACCAGGAAGTCGAACAAGATCAACAAGAGTCGACGACAGCTACTTCCACACCAGCACCTGTCATCGCGCATCCATCCGCTCCTCTGACTACAAATCGCACGCCATTCAACATTCCGCAACATGACACCGCATCCCCTGCTACATATCCTACAGTCATTACTCGCACTGGTCGCAGAGTTAGGTTCCGTGACATCCTAGATCTATAGACTTCTTCTAAATTGTTATTTTTCTTTCTCTCGGCTGTAATTTTCTCCGTGGAGGGGCGGGGGGGGGTGGGTGTATGTGCGACTTATCACAGTAAATAGTTCTTACTTCAGCCACATTCTATTTTGTTTATGATAGACTGGCTGACTTTCAGGTCTTGAAAAAGATAAAGAAGACGTCTGTCACTGACTGACAGGAAGATATATTATTCTGTAATCGTTTACTAGCTACAAAATAAATACAGCAATAATCGAAACGCTGAGCTGCATTTTTAATTAATAGGATCGGCCAAACGATCCTATACACCTATTAATGTTTGGCGACAGATTTTCGACTCGAGAGTGGTGGCTAGCCAAACGGGTATTAGAAATCGCTCTATCAATTTGCAATGGTTTCATCACGATGTTTTCCTTCACCGAAAACTCGGTTTTATTGCACTGATTCGAAATCATGTTCATCGACGCGATATCCGTAAACGCTTCTACTGAGCCATCATTGCTTCAAAATAAATTGCTGATTTACAGTTCCTGCATGCTTCTTGTTTCTTGTATACATTGTATTATTTCTTTTCCGTATCGGCTCGCACCTGGAACGAAGTCCTGGAGGGAATCACTTTCATCGTAAGTACAGATATCATTTTTTTTTAAACATGAATAAATAGTAGGAAAAGTAAATAAAAAATGAAACAACGTGCCAACCCTGCATACATTGTATTATTTCTTTTTCGTATCGGCTCGCACCTGGAACGAAGTCCTGGAGGGAATCACTTTCATCGTTACAGATATCATTTTTTTTTAAACATGAATAAATAGTAGGAAAAGTAAATAAAAAATGAAACAACGTGCCAACCTTGCATTCAGTAAGGCTTGCTTGTTTTCTGTTAATACAAACGATCACACGTGAGCACCCTATGGATTACCAACATTCTTAGAGTACGTGACGGGTTGCGTCTCTCATTCTTACTATATATCCTCGATAAGGGAGTGTTCTATGTTCTGAGCTGCTGGTCAAACTCCACTTTATAAAAACCTTATCAAGATTTATTTAGTACATGGTTCGTGCTATATTCACTTATACTACAGGGCCGGATACGGAAGGCGTCGGAATTCAATGAACGATTCCACTTTCACCTACCCCAAATAGCGAGCTTTCAAAGGAAACTAATTCTCGAGCCTTATTGGTTTATTTCACCAACAGACGGACAAACATTTCTTTAGAAACTCGGTATAATTAAGCATCGTGTTTTATAATATCATGGCAATCGATTTTCTTCTTGGAGGTGTTGGTTAATCAATGTTTAGAAAATATTCCACCTCTATATAGAACCCTCGTAAATACGTATTCAACGATCCAACGAATAATAATATTTATTTAAATCTCATTCTTAGGGTTTTGTACTTGATAACTTAAAACAAAACTTGTAGGATAACTTTATTGTCCGTTATGATATATAATATTTTCTTAAGAATAGCTTGAAGTACAAAGTTGTAATTAATATCTAATAAGTACTTCTACGTTGAAACAATTTAAAATATACGGCCTTTTCTACTAAAAGTTTCACTCTCACTTAAACATGCGTTAAAGACGTAATGTAATTATAATATTTATAAAAAATATTTAATTAAAGATAAATATCTCAGAACATGTATCAAGTAAATAATTGTGTAGTGTGACCCGTTACTCGCTTACTCGTTAGGTCCATCGAAGTGATAGAACCCAACTCATTCCTTAGATATGGTTAAACGAGCGAGGCTCACGCGCTACGCCCACGCTCTCTGTATCCGATCCGATGCTCACTCGATTACATTCCACTAAGTAATCTCCCGAGCGCCCTATGAATACAAATTATGCGGATACCATAAAAATACGTTTTCGATAATAAGAGTAAGTGGTCACATATGCTTTTGGGTTTATGTGGAGTGGATCCCAGGATATTTTGGAAAATGGCTTTATATTATCTCTACGGAAAATATTACTTAATTTTGCGTGCTCACAGGCAGCTGCATTTGAGAACCCTTTTTTCTAGGTTTAGCTGATAGGCTTCTTGAAGTAAATTGGGTTACATATAGTTAGGATTGTGGTCGACCGATACTCGAAAATATAAAACAGGAAACCATTTTGAATAGAACTGGGGAAACTTCTATATGGATAAATCGGTATGCTATGTATAAATTAGAATTCAAATAGCTTGTTCTACTGAAAGGTATTAAGAATATGGAAAGCTTTAGAACTGTCTGCCGACCAGCGTGTTCTCTCCTTCCTACAACATCAGTCTTTCATATATAACGTGAACAAGATATTTGAGTAGACCGGCGTGACAGTGACAACTGAGGAAGGGTTGTATCTCTTGGTGGTCACTGATGTTGGATTATACTCATCATCAGGTACGTTGTCGTTATTTTGTCGTGTAAAAATAAAAAAAAAGAATCGGTTATAATTTTACCGTTATTTCAGAGTCAATTTGAATAGCAGGTAAAATGGTGGAACTAGAAGAGTATACAAGTAGGGAAGAACCGCCGCCACGGCTTCTCGTTCTGTTCTGGTGCGATATGAATGAGTTGTTTTTAGTGACGGTTACTTTGGCATACGAGATATTCCATCTCAGTGATCATCAGAGGCTCTGAGACTGACTATGATTGATGTTTTATTAGAGATTCTACGGAGCATTATATACAGCTACAATTTATTACTACTTAATTATATACAAAAATATTATAAACTAGCTGTGCCTGCGGCTTCCCTCACGTGGATACAGAATGCCCGCACGCATCTTTATCTCCAACTCTCGCCTATTTTATAGACAAAAATGCTTATTGTGGATATTTTCGTAGAAGATAGACAGGCACTCTAGCGGACTTTTTTGAAGGTTTTTTAATGTCTACAACTATTTAGTACATTCCTTTGCTATATCTCTTATGATTAACTCAGCGTAAGCAATTTGTGCGGAACTCAAATTCCTTTTCCAAAACTAAAGTAGCCTAAGTTACTCCATATAAAATCAACTATCTACCAGTGAAAGACCCATTAAAATCAGTCCAACGGTTTCGTAGATTACCGGAATAAACAGACAGACAGACAAAAATAAAAAAAATGGCTTTTTTTATAGGTATCGTATATACTTTCATATGCATTTAGTAAAAAGCTGTTATTTTGACATCATATACAAACAGACACTCCAATTTTATTAATTGTATTAATATAAATTAGATGAAAAGTCCATGTCATTTTCATTATGTTTAAAAACATTTTTGATATATTTCTGAAAACCTTTTTTTTTATTATAACATGTAAACGAGATCCATTACTTTAAAGATTAAAGCCGTTGTTATCAGACCAACCGTCATACACACACCGTTTGCCGAGTCATGCAAAAATTTTAATTTCCTCCCGACCTCCAAGTACAGATGTTGAAAGGTTGTAACTTACTCATTGCCTCTCAGCATACAATGACACAAAGCAGTACGTGAACCAATATACGACGAACAAAACAATAAAAAAGTGAAACTTTTTGTTCCAATGTTTTATGTTCAAGTTGTGTTCTGTCGCATTGAAGAGTTCTCTTTTATATCGTTAGAAGATAGAGAGATTTCGCATTTGGTCAAATCAGATAAACCAATTATTCTGACTACAGAGGCATATGTGGTATCTTCCTGTCTTGTTTTTACTTCTTCACTAAGGAAAGGAAATCAGCTGATGATTTATTTTTTATTTTTTCGAGAATAGAGTCTTTTTTAGGTCATGATACATAACCTGATTTGTCATAAATATTAATAGATTCTGACTATCTTTGAGCAAAACCTTTCCATGGTTTCTACGTGGGAGCAGAATACAATTATAAAGATAGTCGGTTGCTATTTACCGATCATATATAAAATAACTTTGTAAAATATGTCCCAAAGAAAACATGCTGTAAAAAACGTGTCTAGTCTCAGTTGAGATGATTTGTCTACAAAAGTAGTAAAATTTAGTAATTTAGTAAACAGAATTTCAACCTTCTAAAATAATCTAGTGATGCTAAATAGACGTGAAAATATGCTGAAATGCTTCCAGTAAAGACGGTACGACCGTGCCTGGTGCACGACTTGGTGGAAGCACAGCCATGCCTCCAGATTCAATTAATGTTTTATTAAAGAAGTAGCCAATACCTCAACCGGCAACAGAATTGTTACAGGCAGCTTCACATCCTTTTTAACCAAAGGTTTTAGCAAATACCAATATTTATTTATTTTAAAATATATATTAACTTCACAGCACATTTTAAAAATTGTAAAATAGTTAGAATATAATACTAAAGTGCCAATTAAGAAGTATGCAGTACATAAATTACATTTTATACATATACCTAACGATAACGTTAAGTGTGTATGAGTCTATTTAAAAAGATGTTTTTTAAGTAATGTGTGTGTCAAAATTTATTTATTATACACAAGATTTACTAACATTTACACCAATAATTTTTTTAAATTATTTCGTAGCTGCTTCAGTATTCATTTAACTATAAATTGTATAAGCTTGTTAATTGTTGTATAATACATTCCATTTTTACATTTGAGTCGTAAAAAATGTAAATGAGTTGTTTATAATATTCAATGAGTTCGTAAATCGCGTTATTGGTGTAACGTTTTGTAATACACCTGAGTTGATGTTCACGCATCGTTCAAGATTACGTAGTCCAGAATGTGACAGAGCGATGCGCCTGATCGCAAGTGAGCTAAACATCCGCTACCTATATTAAAAGCTCTGGTTATAATAAGCAGTAAACCAACTTTAAACAAGACTAGATTCTTATGCTAAATCCTTGTTTCCGGCGTCGCAATATTGGCATTTTCCTGTGTAAATTCTCATTAAAGTATACTACAGTGATAAAAAAACATATCATAACAATAGGATGTTTATTGCTTCGATAGCTTAGGCTTTTGAGATGTACCTAGGGCTGGTTTGTTTGAATTAATTATAGCAAACTTTTATAACAGTAATCGTTTAATGTGAAAAAATACAATCATTATTTGTGTGACCCCTACGACACGGTTAAGAGAAAGGTGGTCCCGCAGTGTTGCGGGGCGAGGGTACGCGGCAGCGCGCGCGCTGATGCGCGGGGCAAGGGATAGTCGTGCACCGCTCCCCGCCGCCGCGCATGCAAGCCGTAACAAAGATATTTTTTTGTTTATACCTCCTTTGTGGTAAAAATCTATTGCCAAACATGTATCGGCATGTTCCAGTAGTTGCAATCGAAGGCAAACTCTCGTTCCTAGAATTAATGTGCTAAATAAATGTGACAAAAGCAAACGCATAAAGATTTAATCGTTCAATGCCATTATATACTAGTGCAGAATAAATACCCAAAGTATATTAAGTGAAATTTTACCAAAGTCACAGATGTCAAGCTAAAATAACGCAAGTTATGATTTGAAAATAATAAACTCACCGTCGCTTATTGAGACTCCGTCAAAAACTTCCAATGCAGGGAGAAACTTTTCTACGGAGAATAGTTTTTTAATTATAGTAGTATAGTGATGCAGAACGTTCAAATATTTGCCTGTTTTTTAATGGTAAAAAGGGGGCAAACGGGCAGGTAGCGACCTGATGGAAAGTGATCTCTTCTTGAAGGTCACCTGGTCAGAACGACTCGGAAGACCTCAGGCGATTAATTAATTAGGCCTTCATTTGATTAACTTAGTTCGACTTTCAATTATAGTTTAAATTGGATACCGATTCTGCTATTTTTGATGTTTTAGTGAAATGTAAAGAAAGAGAGAAAATATTTATAAGACATAGACACATACAACTTATTAAATGAAATAAAAATAAAAGATTATAGCAGTGATATTCTGACAGGACCTGTAAGGATTTTTAATTTAACAGAACATTTTTAATTAAACAAAACAATCGAAATAAATAAGTATATAAGTGCTAGACGATATACACCTTCCCGTAGAACCAAACTAACGGGCGGGTTGTTTGTTACGAATAGGCGTTTAGGTGAAAACGAAGTTATAAAACTAATAGGAACGTATAATAACGTCATAAAACGTAACAGCCAATGAAATAAGAATAAAATCAAAGGCTGAGTGAGCTTGTAACGGTAATGGCTGCCGGTTAATTCGCGAACGATTTGTTAACAGCTCACTGATAACATCAAGACGACAGTTCCTTCGGGAAAATTCTATGAATATTTTTATACCGGTGCTCTTATAAACATATAAATTGAAATGATATATTTAGTTTTTTCCTAACTTAAACAGTTGGTTGGTCAATGATTAAAGTCGGTCGCCGGGGAAATAATAATAACTAGCAGTAGCTAGTAGTGTTTTGATATTCATAAGTGCCTTATTAGGGCCTAAATTGAATAAAGATTATTTTGATTTTGATTTGAATAGCGGTCGCCCAATGATCGAAATTCGACCAGCGACTTTATAATCAGACTATTTTCTGTTTGACATTTGAAGTATAAACTTAAACATTGAATATTATATCACTTGTTGTCACTTTTCATTGAGTGACAATGTCAATGGTATAGGGGTCTAAGTTCAATGGCACTGGACGGGTTAGGATTCGCAGTATTAATTTATTTTATTTAATATATTAGTAACAGATATTATAGATAAATTTTAGCTTTCTGCACTCCTTCTCAATATAAACTTTAATCATGCCAAATCTCACAGACTTCGGTGCACGCAATATGCTTAAAAAGGGGTAGAAAGTTAGTTTTAATGATGATGATTAGCCGTCTTAAATCTTAACTTTATAGATTGGCTAATATGATTCTATTTCCAAAAGGATATAAGTAAGCGTCGGTGTCAGGTGAGAGCGCTCAGTCGATTAATCTTAGTTCAGATAGAATTGTTCCCGAGCGTTTCCCGCGTAACGCAACTGAAACCTTTTATTAATTGCCAGATTCTGGCTCAGTTCCGGAAAGCGCAGGTTCACTTTTAAATTATTACGCTGAACTGGGATTATCCGCACGATTATAAATTACATTTAACTGGATTAATGTATTGTTTATTTCTCATTTGAAAATTCCTACAGCATTTCTAGTTAGCTCTACATTTGTTTTCATACAAAATATTATTGTTACTTTATTGTTAAGTTAAACCCTTATTAATATCTATACAAAGAAAGTTGATGTCTTTTTGTAATGTCAAAATAACAGTTTTTTACTAAACGCATATGAAAGTATATACGATACCTATAACAAAAACAAATTTTTTAACTTTCTACCTGTCTGTCTGTTTGTTCCGAGTAATCTCCGAAACGGGTTGAACGACTGTGACGAGGTTTCACTGGCAGATAGCTGATATTATAAGAAGTAACTTAGGCTACTTTGACAAGAAAATAATTAAAGTTCTGTGTAAATAATAATCAATTCGGTAAAACGATAATTTTAGGGCCATTAAATCACTTACAATAAGTAAGTCATAAGAGGTAATTATATCAAATTAATGTATATCTTTATACAGAGCTACAAAAAGTCAGCAAACACATGTGTATATCTTTTAAAAAACCCACAATAAGCGTTTTTGTCTTTAAAATAACTGGGGGTAATACAATTCGACGACAATACGAAACAGCTAGTTTTAAATAAATGTGCTATTGAGTGCATCTTTTACAAAGTTTATTTATTTAAAACTAAACAATAACCCTCTAATTTTCTGTCAACTACACGATTATCTAATATATAGCTTGTACGTTAGAGTAAAACGTCTTTCCACATAAACTGAAGCCTCAAGCTTTTAAATAATTATTTAAAAAAGTTTTAATTTTATTTTATTCATTCAAAAATATGAATTACTTTTTAGTTCGGTTATTTATTGAAGCTTTTTTTAAACAGACTTTCTAAAATATAATTTTGTTATACATTTTAACAATGTTATTAGTGCGTTCAAAGCTATTAAACAAACTGCACTGTCCGAGCCATTAGCTGCTTGTTTATTAGTGCTAGAAACCGGCTTACATCGGTAACAAATATAAACCTCGTATTTTCTCGACTAATACGTGAACAAATGCACACAACTGCCAGTGCGGTAACTTCACATTTTAAATATTCTCAGTAACATCATATTTTTAACTAAATTTGTTCTGGGAAAATTACGTAAATGAAGTTAATAGAAATTTCGCTTCTATAAGGTTTTTAAAAAGAAATCTACAGATGGCTTCTAATTCAGCCTCGTCGAAATAATCACATCCTTTCATTTCTCTATTATATTCTATACAGTCCCAGTGCGCCAGCGTATCTCAAAGATAAATTCGAGACGTTAAGATTAAGAAATGACCTACCACGCCACCTATGCTCACAGAAAATACTTAAACTTTTTACTTGCCACACTCAACTTTACAATAAATCATTTGAGATTCAACCTGGTCGACAAGGGAACTCACTCCCAGTAGATATAGGACAAGTGAGATCTACCAATATACATTTTCAAGTGACAACTCTACGGCGTTATTACCTCTCTCTGTTATGATACAAACTGTTTTTATTCCTTTTTGCACTTATTGCGATATTGATAACGTATCACTAATAATTAGTATTATAATTTTTGTATTTTAAACTTTATAATTTATGTAGTATATGTGTTTACTATTTCTATGTACCTGTATTTGATTGTAAAATTTGTTTGTTTGTGATATATGTGTTTGTCGAAACGAAATTTATATCTATTTATTTTTAAGGTTGCCTAGAAGGAATCTCTCTAAGTGATAAGGCCGCCTACCTGTACACAAATAATGTAAATATTTACTTAATATGTACGTTTTTTTTTGTGTGCAATAAATTATATGTTACAAAACTGTAATATTTAAAGAAAAACATATATAATATTTATATATAAAGCTTAAAAACATCAACTCCAGAGCCATCGAATTAAAAATAAGACGAAGAAAAAAGAAAGTAAGTTATCCGCTGAGCAGCAAACTTGTGCGACTGAGCGCAACAACAACAGTTCTAAAGCAAACCGATACAACTCCTGAGACTTTAACAGTAGATACGGGATGTTCACCTTTATAATTAAAGAAGAAATTTAATTATTTTACAATAATACTATCTTTATTTATTGAGTAAGTGTATACACGTCCCTCTCCCCGCTAATAATATTATTTTTTTGTGACGGTAGATGGTTGTGTTGTTGGATGGATAAGACCAGGAATGAGTAAATTAGAAGAAATCTTGAAATAGTACCAGTCACAGAGTAGTTCAGGGGTTAAGGGTTAGATAGATATGGGTAGAGGGATGAAATCACATAATAAAAAGAGTGTGTATGAAGGTGGACGGATATAGGAGTAGAGGGAGACAGACGAAGGTATGGATGGATTGTGTGAGAAACGATGTGTATAGTATATTAATATTAGAGTAAAGGCGATAAGGAGTAAAAAGAAGAAGTGTACCGGTGAAAGTAATTCAAACCTTTAAGAACTACATTTACGTATGCAGAAAAATGCTTTATTTGGCTCGCTAAGATACACACCTTTTTATTTTGGCTGTCTACGATAATTTCCGAGACGACTAACTGATTTGGTAGAAAACCATCATTGACAGGTTAACATTTTGAAAGTGTAATATTGTGTAATTGTGTATTGTGTAAAATGTACTTTGATATTATTAAGCTTTTTTATAAGACCTAAGCAGAAATGATAAAACGGCAATTTAGAAAAGTAAAAAACAGCTCACTTTTATTAAAATGATTATAGCAGTGCATATTGTTAGCAAATCTTTGTAAGATTAAGTTAGGAATCCTTTTCGGATACCGGTGATAACCCTGCCCAGCAAGCCGCAGAGCGCCGCGTCGACCGCTAAATCTTGCCAACTCTCCGGATTTACAGTTGACGTTTATATTGGTTTCAGTTTTGTTGTGGTTATTTGTTATCGAACAGTTCCAATATTTCTCCTTAAAGTATTGAAGGAAAATTCATTTAAAGGTTACTTCTACAGACAGCAATTTTATTGTTAATAAACAATATTTCTTGACACTGGCCACTGAGGGATCACAGATCTTCGAAAATGGCAGACAGCTACTAAAGGTACTACAGACTGACAGTGCTTTGGTTAGCAATATTCATGTATAATATAATTGCACTTATTTGCAATATTTAAAAATGATGTCATTATGAGCAACGAACTAAACTAATTTCGGAAATAACAAATGTCGTAGTTTGAGTTACTAACGTATTATGCTCTATTTAATTGATGATTCTTTTTATATAACAACAAGTAATTGCAATTCGCCTGGTTGTATATACAGTACAATTAAAGCAACGGCGAGACCAAGATATCGCTTGCAAGCCTCAAGGCAGCTGGATTTACTGACGGATCCCGAAACGCAACAAACCAAAAGAAAGTCACAGTGTCGTGTTTATTCCCGATTGATTACAGGATACACGTCGATCGATTCCGGAACGCGACAAACCAAAAGTGAGGCACTATGGCGACTATTATTATTGCTGAAAAGAAAAAAAATGCGTTAATTAGTTATTTGAGAAAGATTTAGTTTTCAAATATTAGCGAGAAGTCAAAGTTACAGCTACTTTAATAAGATTTTATCAAAGAAACGAACAAGTTGAAATTAAGAAAATATTGAAAAGCATGAATTTCCTCGCTCTCAACATTTCTGTCTAAACAGAATAAATAATTATGATAATTTGTAAAGCGTGTAATGAGGTCGGGGTGGTACAGCAGCTCCAGCGGCTCCGGCGGCTCCGGCGGCTCCGGCGGCTGCTCGTGACGGATCAAACAAATTAAAATTAAGCAAACGGAAATTAATTTTACTTTCATTGCCGTTTTTAATCAGTTTCCATTAGATCCAAGATCATATTTAAGCGAAATTGACAGGAAGCTTTATAAAATCATCACCACAAAATTAGACGCGACCTTTGCGAGCCGAGACCTGCTTTACATATTATTTAAGACGAAAAAAGTGAGAATATTAGGAATAATACAATTACTAGAGAAATTAGCAATGTGCTGCATAGATAAGTCAAACAATAAATGTAACTTGGTTTACTAAAGCTCCGTAAACGGACGAAGCAAATTAATTAATGTCTTTTATAATCACGTAATTGATTAAGTTAAATTTTCTTTTTAAAGCACACACGTTACTCTTATTTTTTAATTATTATACATGGCCAGTAATATATTTTAAGCGATGCTCTTTTTAAAATTGAAAGATAGATTTATATGAAAAACCTTAAAGTTACTTGTAACTTAAAGCCAGCCCCTATTACTATATACTGTTGTTGTTTTAAAACAATATGAAATTATGTAAAGAGGTAGATATGCTATTATGTAAAACGAGGAGGACATTGTCAAAATAAAATAAAAAACATATAGACCCTTGCAAAAACTATTCTCATCTTGAGAATACAATATAAAGTTGTGAGTGGTAGGGGAGCGGTCAGCGACCGTCTGTTCTGATAAATATTTATGAACAAACTTATTTAATTTGGTACACTCCTGTCCACCCACAAACTTACGAATAACAAATCGAGAATAACAAGATGCAGATGTGACAACTTATTTCCTTACTCGTAATGATTTTTTTTTGCAATTTTTCTGTTCATTGTATTCTGTTTCATAGAAAATGTCAAGAATCCGCATATAACCAAACAGTCTTATTCAAGATTGAAGCTTATATGGGATAAATGTTAACACTGTTTTATATAAACTAAAGTAATACCAGAATATCTATAAACAAGAGTTCTTATTAACATTAAAATGGTGCTAATATTATCTCTAGTTTCACCTCTGAACAATTTATAATCTTTTTATGAATATTTATCGCAGAAAGTTGGAAACAGCGAGAGCTGTTGTGCCATTGTTCAAATTTTTCTTCGTTTACCTGCTGTAACGTATTCTATTTAGGTTTGAATGATTGTTTTTACTCTAACAGCTTTCTATTTAAATACAATATTTTTACATAGTCCTCTTGGAATTAAGAACACCTTGTTATATTGAGAACAAAGTAAAACATAACCGATAATGCGTAGACAAAGCATATTTGCGGATGTTCTAGTATGGACGTTCTAGTGAAACTAATTTGACTTAAATTTTATTCATTGTATTCAAGAAACGGATAAGATAATCAAAATAATTTTTTTTACATAAATACTCATGTGATGTGGTCCACCCTAATAGGTCTATCTGTCTCTTTCTCTCAAGCGAGCAAACGTCACGTCTTAAAAACAGTAAGAAATTCGACAGCTTACGGTACATGGTTTTATTTCAATGAAGTACATAAAAAAGTTACGTTTGACACATATAAAACAGATGGCGGCCGTACTGCTACGAGCATTGACTGTTAATATTTTATTGTATGTGATTACTTTATCAAAATTTTCTTTGGTACTGCCACCTGAAAAGATAAACCGTTGTTATGTCTTTCCGAAAAATAGAAAAAACTTTTAATGTTAATTGGTGTGGTGAATTTGAAAATATTAAATCTGAAACTAACAGTGGAAATGAAGAAATATCAAAAAGAGAAATGTTAGTAACTGAAACGATTAAAAAGATGCAGTCGAGCCCGTAGACATGAACGTTATTAACTTATGTGGAATAAATGTTAAAAATGTTAAACAAATAATAATAAAAAAGCAAACAAGACAATGATTTTGAAGGGTTCCCTGGTCTATCTTCGAAATGAAGGTCCAATGTTAATGAAATTAAGAATCATTCAAATCGGTTCATAAACAAAGAAGTTATGGCTGAATATCCATAAAAAAATATACATTCGAATTGAGTCACCTCATTTTTTCATCATATCAATGTAGAACGAGACTATTTAAGAAAATTCATCTTCAACAAATTCCTTACCTTAAAGCAATTATTACAAAAAGTTAACCTGAAAACTTTATACAATGTTAAATATTTTCTTCTCCTAAAATGTCTCGGTTTGTCGTCTACGGCCTTTGTAATCTGAAGTGTCGAATTATTATGTGGATATGAGCTGAATCAGTCAAGTAGTTCAGAAGATATACGATCAAGTTATTTTAAAATTAAAAAAGATTGACATAGAAAATAACTTTACAATGGGAACTGTTAAAATAAATTGACAGAGTAGCCGTAGCTCAGTTCATAAGTGCAGAGGGCGCGGAGTGCGGGGGCGAGGGGGACGGCAACTGATTGATTGTTCTTAGATAAAACCGAAAGATATAAAGCGATTTTTCTCTTAAAAGCGTAAAGTACGGAGAACATGGCCGCGGCATTGTCTCCGACATGAAGTGGCCCATCTATCATGTTTCACTTAATTTTACTTTCGAATTTCCTAGTTTTATATTAATTGATGTTCACGATTCTGTTGTATGGATACTTCAGGTAAATAGAAGTTTATATAATGCTAATCATTTAGGGAGATTCCGAGTGCATTGCAAGTATAGTAAAACAAAGAAAATATGATACATTTAAATAACTTTTTTAATCGACTTTAACAAAAGACGAGAAGTTACTCAATTCGAATGTATATATATTTTTTATAGATGCTATATTAAAACTTGAACCGATTGTGTTGATTGTTTTCTTTAGATAGAAGATACCTCAAGGATGGAGACCCCCTTTTTATTTTATTGTCCTTGGACCTTGAACTTCGAAAATACAAAATATACAAATCATTGAAATCGGTTTTCTTTTTTGTAAAAATTGTCTTGTTTACTGTGAACTACTAATTTGCATATTTTTGTTTTACAATTTCCTTAGCATTGGAATGTATTCAATATGTATAATTCAAGAGAATGGTGTTATATTCACGATTACATCCATCATCATCAGTAAAATAAAAAAACTGACCCAAGTTTTAATAGCAAACGGTTCTCAATCATAATTATTTCGTTGCTTCATACAAGTTTTAATTGGGTTGTATTGACACCATAAAAGTGTTCTATAGCATTACTAGGGTCAGAAGGTGCAATGGATTTGACTAAAAGCCCATCAAATTGTGTACTGATTGCTGTAAAGTTTACCTAGACTGAGTAAACATTCATCAAACTGATAACTGGAGAAGAATTGTTCAGTCAGTTAACAGTATCTACTGTCTGGTACATATCTGTATGTAGAGCGCTCATGTCTCGGCCAGTTATAATAAAGCATCTAAATAAAGCCAACCCTTCTGTAAGTTCTTGATGTTGTGACAACACTTGAAGATTTGATTGTAGGAGCGGCCCTTTTGTTCGGAACTTTACACTCAAATCAAATTCCGTATCCAAGGCCTCGTTACAATGCTTTATATTTTAACCTTTACTTTGGAATAGGATTGTTAAGTCGTATTGATTTCATTCAAGTTCTAACCAGTTTTGTAGACATTTTAAAATATAAATAAATAAATATATGACGACACAATTTCACACACGGCCATTTAATTCCAAACTAAGCAAAGCTTGAAATATGGTAACTAAATAGCTGATATACATATATAATTATGTATATATATATATATATATATATATATATTTAAACACCCAGACACACAACTGACAATTATGCTCATCATACAAAAGTCAGTAGTCATGGGCGGGGTTTGAACCCGCGACCTCTCGGCTCAATAGTAGGGTTTACTACCACTGCGCCACGAGAAACGGTTTCTTAATTATTGTTAAATTATGTATTTTGTTGTTATATTAATTATGCTATATTATGTTCAAGTTGTAACATAGCTGCAGAGAGAGTTACATCTAACCTGTCCATGTATCATATTGTATTTTTTATAATGATTTATTTTACTACTATTTTAATTTACTTAATTAGAAATCTTATGCTTTTTTACAATAATATGGTTGAAGTGTTGTCATTGTGCCTGACCGGTAAGTGCGGTATATTCTAAAATCAGCGGTGACCACCGAGAGATCTCGTGAATCCATCGTCGATCGTGTCTTGGCAACTGAATACACTGGCTGCAGTCAGATGCAATTGTCATATCTTATCACCTACTTATCAGATTAAACTTTTCAACCCTTTGATTTCTTTGACTAGCAGCATTTAATACATAGTATTCTCATTCCACGCATTTGAGACGTTTGAATACAATTATCCAAGCCAAACAAAATCAATGAAAAAACAATTCGAAGGAACCATAACATCATAACATACCATCACGCCTGTATTCCCCGAAGGTTTAGGCAGAGGTGTATGTATAGCCACAGTTCGCCGAGTATGTTTTTAGGTCCCATGTAATAGGGGGCGAGCCTATTGCCATTAATCGAACACGAAGCCAAACTCCGAGCTGCTACTGAGAATTTCATAGGAAAAACCCAGTAACACGTTGCTCGACCTGGGAATCGAACCCAGGACCTCGATTATAGCAGTCGTGTTCAGTTGTGTTCAGCAGGCTAACGAGGCAGTTGGAACCATAATTTACTTTGGAATAAATAAGAAACAAACATGGAAATCGATAAGCAGGCTTTGATACGAGTATAACCTAAAAGCTAGAGGTAAAGTTAAGTTCATGACATGGGATGGTGGATGGAAGGGTGTTAATTAAATGTATTGGAAGGAAGGATGCAGTGACGTAGTGACTGACAAGGGTCCGACTTACTGCCTAATATCTTAGCGTTCCTTGCTTCAGAGCCACTGAATTAGCGTTTTAGACTTGAACAATACTCTAAATACATTTGAATAAATTGTGATTTACTGACAGTTTTTTTAATATAATTACTTAATTGCTTCTGCCCTGGTAAATACAAGATGGTGTAAAGGTGGCTACTGTTAATTTGTTTCTTGAAAACCTTCAATGTGTTCTCTATACTTACCAATAACTAATGTGGTGGCAACAGTCACCCGATTTGAAATAGTAGCTTACATGATGTTATACTAAGACACCGACATATAGAACATATAGAAACAGCATTTGTATTAAGTTCTTATAAAGCACTATGGAAAAACCTACATCTCATTAGTTTAGAAAATAGGTTTATTATAATTTTTAAATATTATATTTTTATAGCGAAGATAACCGATTAGAAATAACGCTTGTTCTATAAAAATGTACCCATTTCTGGGTAATGTTCTTTAAATATGTTTTGTTATGGCAACATGGTATCATTTGATACCCATATCATGGAGGTGCATAATAAATAACTAGTCCGACATCTTTGTGAGTCCACCATATTGAATTTAGAATGACGTCACTTAGCTAACCATGCATTGTCAATATTTCAGCTCAATTTGGAGATAATTGTTTTAAAATTCAGTTGCAAAATTTTAATCATTCTGATAAAGTAAATTAAATAAATGCTTGTAAAAACGATGCATTTCACAGAGTACCTAAACTGATAAAGTAAATAAAAGTTTCAAGATATGTGGAATATTCATCCCTAAAAGACAAAGAGCAAAATTCTTAGCAGGATTTGCAATTTCTCTAATCGTAGAGATCAAGGGTTTGTCAAGCAACCACAGAGGAAGTTCCAACATACACGAGACAAACATTGTTGCATGTAAAATAACCATCTGAAACTGGTTAGAAGCCTAAATAAACAAGCATTATCAAGTAAATACGGTAGGGAACAACACCGCACCGCAGGCGTGCCGCTGCGCGCATTTTCCACGTGGGACTAACCCTATTACGCTTTACTAACAACATGATAATTTGCAATATGAAATACAAAAATTTGTTAGGACGATATAAACAAAATATTTAAGACGCATTACGACGCATTCCTTCCACAACTTCACAGTTTGGCAAAAATAAAAAGTTTGCTTCTTTGTTCGTCCCGAGATGATGGTTACCGTAAAGCTGTGGCTCCGGAGACCAGCGCGTGCGGTTCTGTCATGCAAGGGAGTGAAGGGGATTATGTTGAACAGCTCTTCAGAATATTTACTATGATACAGATGGAATCATTTGTTACAATATGTATCCTCGGGTGAAGTGTGTGGGGCGCGACCGAGAGATATAAAAAAATACTAATATATTTAAAATTAATATTTATTTAGATCATAAATTACAATTACACTTAATTGAAGAACCGTGTCTACCGATCCAAGTATGATCCAATAGTGGCCCGAATGAGACTCCATATGTGAAGCGATTCTCACACTGATAACGAGTCCGAGTTCCTCGTAACGACGCCTTGCGCTGGCGGTGGTCGGCATGTCGCAATACTTATCCGTAATTATAATGCATAATGCAATTAATGGTTCTCTTGCATTATAACGGTGTAACACGAGGAGGTTGTTTTTGTTATATCACTGTAAATATTATTTATTTTGAATTAGTAAGTTTTAGTGGCCCTACAATACCGCAATACATCAAGATTCAACCCTCTTGATACATTGTGGATCTCGTGATATACATTTATCAGAATTTATCGGCCTTTTGTGGGTTTTACTTTTTGGAGGCTTAAGCTCTGTGATCTTATATTTATCAGACCGCCCTTGTAGTTTAATTGTTTAAGCCATATATATAATTATAGTATTCTTCGGAATACGACTAGTGACGTAAGTTGTGACGGTCGCAGTTAATAGACGACAGTTACTGTTACTAGATCTTTTGTATTATCGGTACTCGCTGTTCCTAAACGGTACTCTCCATTAGGTTTATCACCATGTCCTATGTCTTTTGCTGAACGTCATATTATTAAAATCGTGTTCTGTTCAGTTGTACTAAACAGCTCGAAAATACTCCGAGTGGTATCCTGCTTATGATGAACACTGAAATACCAATACTATCCACCGGAATATCTTCCAGAATTCTTGAAGCTGGTGGGATGAACCGATCAAAAAATCGATATGAACTTGTTAATAATTTAATGCTGACGAAACATGGCTCCCACATTTGCAATAAGAGAGTTTCTGCATGTCGGAGCGTTAGTAACAAATAAAGTACTGGTTATTTCGTTCAATCTGAGTTCTAGTTATTAATGTAATTTAAAATCATCTTCGTCACAATTTAAACTGTCTTTGCATAATAAATTATGAAAGAAATCTTTCATATTTTGATACAAAGTAATAGTTATCGAGTAAAAAAGGTATACGAATTGGTTACTTTAGAATTATGTTATCATCAATAAATCTATCTCCCGCGACCTTTTAGTTAAACCCTTCAAAATTACAAAAAAAATATAGTTCCAAATTGCTTACATAGATAAGCAAATGTAATAGATTGCTAAATGTTTTTTATTACGAAGATAGTATAAAATAGAGATTGAATAGACACGGCTCGTTGGTCTAGAGGTATGATTCTCGCTTCGGGTGCGAGTGGTCTCGGGTTCGAATCCCGGACGAGCCCGTCCGTTATTCAGTACTTTTTGCCGATGTCATTGTAATTTAAAGAATTCAAATGCAGGATGTGATTGAAAAAAAAGGGAAACCACAATATTATTACACACACATGGCAACTGTAAAATTCCCAAATGGTATAAAAGCTAGCTTTAAATAAAATCACTAGCATGAGATTATAAAGTAGCATTACATAAAAATATTATAGTTGAATATAAACCGCGCCATCTCATTATGAAAATTTTGTCGTATCTTTTTCTTGTTCCTTTCACAAATTTACGAGTCCCTAAATCTCGGCCCCTAGAAAAAAGAAGTTGATGTGGGGCAAAGGTTTGGCAACCCTATTCGTAACATTAAAACCAATTTTCTTGTACGTAGCGCAGTGCTACGCTGTAGCTCCATCGCTACGTGGTGGCGGCTACGTTCGCTACGAATGCTCCGTGCGCTACGTGATCTTTTTTGAAATCCAGGTAAGTTGGTAAGAAGCGATTCGGGACGATGTCAAAGACACATTTCCTGTAATTTATTTGAAGCTTTATATATTTGAAAATATACAAAGTTTTCTAGTAAAACTTTTGCGCACTATTACATTATCGTAGCTTTAATAATGATTTTAATGTCCTATCTTTATATATTTGTATATTGATAAAAATTATGTTATTATTTTTATTGAAAATGTATAAATAACACATAAACAAAGTAAATTGAAAATTTATTAGGCCCCCGACAAAAGTAACCAATTGGAATTGAGGCAATTCCAATGAGCCCAAACACGATATCTGTGCTGTAAGTTGGTGAGGAGTTAGGTATGCTACATGTTCCAGATGACGCTGCAGCATCAATCATGACTTTTCTAATGTCTTTGAAGTAATAGAATACCAAATCTCGACTCAATCACACCTGTTGGAGATGCTTACATCTATTTTTAATTAGAAAAGAACTTATGAACTTCATAAATTATAGTTAAGAACACACTCTATTAAGTTATCTTTCTAACAAACAAAAAAACTAGATTCAAATCGATTCAGCCGTTTGTGAGCCACGATGCCACAGACAGACACACATCTACACACGTTAAACTCATAGCACCTCTCTTTTTTTGTGGGGCGTTAATAAAACCCTTATGTCATTTTATTTACCAGAATTTTCCCCTATGAACTGGTAACTCTAACGCAGTTTTCATTTTGTTTAAACAGCTTACGATCTCCGTCAACCTAACTAAAGGCAGTTAGAAAGTTTAGATGTGTATTATAAATAATTGAAAGCATTAATTATAGAAGCGACAACTCACTCGTCTCATAATAACAACAAACCACGAGCGGCGGTGAGTCTGTGGTCGCGTGGAGGGTCAAATATACATTTATGTTCAAACTTGAGAGTACATTTAGACCTCAATTTACGTAATAGCGCTCTTGTAACTTTAATGTTGCATAATTTATGTTGAAATGTTAAAATTATTTACATAAATAATATATAATTTAATTTTCAAAAGCTCGTTTAGTCACCAGCACGGCTGGCTGAATAATATCACTCCCTGATAATTTAGTGTTAGTTCCTCGCTTAGCAGCATGCATGTCAAGCTGCCTTGGATTCGTAAAACATTTTTAATCCGGTAACAGTGACTGTCGAAAGACGTTTTTCTCTTCACAGTGATCGTTACTCTTAAATAGTAATGAACTGTATTTCTGTCAGGTGTGATGAAGTTACTTTCTTTAATTCTTCTTTTTTGTACTTTGGCAACCATTGTTAAGTGGGTAATTGTTTCGTATGTTATTGGTTGAGTGGGGTTATTTAAAAGATGGCGTTCCCTTTGTTTCATTTTAAAATTGATGGCCCACGTCATTAGGGGTCGTTCATAAAATATATTTGTACATTTGGGGCTGAAGGGTGTTCGCTTACTGTGACAAGAGGGGTCGAAGAGGCTTAAAAAAATGTGGTGAAGTTGTGAAAGCCGCAGCGGCTTCAAGGACTCTATAGCTAACAGCATAGTCAGTTCAAAAAAAAAAAACTTAAGGAAATGTAATATTCGCAGTTCAACAAACTATTATGCTTATGTTTCTCTTTTTTTAATATGCTTGAAAGTATTTCCTGTTATATTTGTAAATATATAAATATTTTTACGTATATATTTCTGTCATAATGGCTTAATAACTTGTTATTTTAACTTATATTTTGTTTTTTATTATTTGTTTTTCGAAGTCGGCGCCACCGTTGCGATCCGTCACAATAACAGTTTTATTATTCCAATTATTTTAAAATATCGAATCTTGTGTACTATTAATTGCCATATATCTTGTACGGGTATCTATCGATTGCGACGTAATATTGTTAAGGGTCGCAGAAAAAGTGACATAGCGTGACGAAGGATGGAAAAGGGGCCTAAGTGGGTCAAATTTTGCTTGACGTATTTTATGAATGGCCCCTTATTACCAATCCACTTCACTTGTACACAATAATAAGTGAACTATATTACATAAAATACAATCAATATTTCAAAATATATATCCAATTAACGAAAGTTTATGAATAAAAAATAAACACCCCGCTACATGGCACACAAAGATTCTACCAAAAGCTAACTTTGTCTAGTTATTATATTAATAAAATATTGATGTTACAAAAAATATTATCAGACCTCTAACGTTTAATGGTTACTGATATCACTGGTTCGAGTTCTGTTAGTGCTTTTCAGATGTAATGAACTCGTAACCACTGTTCCATAAGGTAGTTGATTGGAGACTGCGCCTCCAGGCATATTTCATTTTATTTATTTAAATTTCGCCTATTTGTTATCATAAGAATTGGATAACTTAAAAGATAATATACCTTTTTAGAATACATTATACGTATCGGTAGGTACATCTTAAATATTTAGAAATAGAAAAATGAATTTACTAATATAATTCCAAAATATTATTATTTTAAATTTTCTTATATCAGAAAAAGTGTAATATCTAAATAATATGTAATCTATGTAAAAACAAATGAACAATATTACAACAAATAATCTCATAGAACAAGCTTACTCGTTAATGCTAATCCATTCCAATTATCATCGCGAAATACTATTATAACTACAGAAATATTTTAATAAGGCAAATAATGAATAGGTACTAAAAGTTATAACATTGTGAGTCTAAGTTGAGGTCAATTACCTTTTTAACTCTTTGCCTGGGCCTCTGAGTCGGACCGGCCGGCCTGGGGCGGTGGCTAGACCGCATGTTGTCACATTTTAATTATAATATTTGCAATTAGCAGGTGAGTAATACACAAGCAGACTAGCCACTCCATACTTTTTTCAAACATTCTTAATAATATATTAGTAATACAATATTACTTGAAATATTGATAAATTTAGCATCGAAATTTTGAGTAGACTAACAAACACTACAAACAATGCAAAATAATAACAAATACATAAATTATTACAAAGCAAAATACAAATCTATTTGGCTCCACAATTATAAAAGAAAAATGAGATTGTTAACTTGTTGTAGTTGGTTTTTTTACTGTTTGATTACATTTTTATAATCATTTGTGCTTTTTCTGTTAATATTTTAATTGCCCTCAGTGTCTAAATTTTTATATATCGTATACCTCTATAATTTTATTAATATTCCATTTGCCTAAGCCAATTGCAGCTCTAATTAATTAGGATATCTAAGGTAATTCTTGTAGCTATTTTATAAAAATAAATACCTTATTTACGTATAAAATATAATTGAAAAAAGTTAATTACTCCGTACTTAAACTAATTTAAAAAGTCAACACTCATTCATTGTAGCGCTATTTCAGTAAATTCTATATTTGATTATGTTGTGCATACCTACTAAAATCAAAAAGTTTGCAACAAGTATCAGACAATTATTATCTAAACTTCAAATATCTAATTAAATATAAATGATAAGACATTTCCAGATTAGTTCGATCTCGTTTACTCTTTAATAGAATTAGATTAGTGCGAGTAGTACCGACGATTACTCTACAAACGTATTATGTCAGTGTCCCTCGTGAATTTGTGACGTAGTTTTAGTTTCCAACCGGTCGTCTAGTGAAACACCTAGATATTGTCTCACTCAGTTATTTCGTGTAGTTTGTTTGTATGGGGGTGACATTCTGTAGATTATTTAGTCCTATGACCAGGGTATAGGTTCGGTTATAAGCCACGTCCCACAGACCAGCTCATTAACATAATAACGTAATGAATAAACCACTAAATGTATACTAGAGTATTTAGTTTCGTATGTATCAATGGACTGTGTTTACACGGTAACGCAATTTTTGGAGTTAGTTATAAGTACCAAAAGGGAACAGAAGTAGTAATTTTTGGCGCCTATAGTAGAGGGTCTAATTGAGAGCTGCTCGCGCATCTTGTGACGGAAGCGCAATATTCAATATGACGGAAATTAAATATGCAATGTGACGGAAACTTGAAAATTAGCTTTCAATGATAATAATATGAATTTAACTTGGTGTTGTTCGCGCGCGAGATAACATTTTAGAATATTTTTTGTTTGACGCTACTATCATCGTTGTCGAAATGGTCTAGCGGTCAAATTATCAAATTTATATGCACTACCGAATGTACAATAAGAAAGAAAGAAAGAAAAAGCATTTATTCGATAATAACACCACATAACACACATAAATGTTTAAATATAAAACATTTTTTTTTTTTTTTTTTTTTTTTTTTTTAGAACTGACTACACTGTTAGCCTTAGGGGCCCTAAAGCCGCTGCGGCTTTTACAGCTTCACCGGACTTGGGGGCGAGCGCAGAGGGCACTCAGCCGCGAAAGTTTTGTGGACGACTCGCACGAGGGTGCCAAAGTGGCCGGACCTCGGCTCGGGCGGTCGTCGCGTTCGCAAATAGGTCGCGATCTATTCGAATCCCTACACCTACGATTCGAGCTAACTAAATATACACATAGGCACGTTCCCTTCCTCCTGGGAGGAAGGAAGGAACCGTGCGTATGTGTATTCAATAATCGGAATGTTTCTACACTCACTAGCGCTAACTAACTAGCGTAAAAAACGAAAAAAAAAGGTCCCTCACAGAACCTATGTACCTGTGTGGTGTGCACGTGTGTATGTTCATACGTGTGTAGTGTTGTATGTAGGTAGCTAAGTGATGCACGTACAGTGTCACTTGTATCGCGCGGGCGGTTGCCTGACCCAAGGGTTTCACACCGAGGAACGGACCTAGGCTTGGGTTACCGCTAGAGAGGGTGGACGTGACGGGTGTGCTGGAGCGAAATTGACCGCCCGCCCTCTGCGGAGAGAACGGTGGTTACGCGGGCGTGGGCGCTGGCACGCTCTGTTTGGAGAGACGGATGTGTAATATTTATTCGAATTTTCGATGTGATCGTCGGGATCAATAAAAATATTGCGCGGCCGGCGTTTGCACCGGATGTCCGTGGGTGCCGGAACATAAGTGGCGGCTGTTTTTATTAACGGATTCGCGTGGTTCGACGCGGTGTCGAAATACGAACGGGAGAGCTGTTTAACGTAGGCGTGTATCGAAGGAAGCGCCATATCTCTATGGAGATCTACGCTTCGAACATACCACGGGGCCCCGGTGAGACGATAGAGGAACCTATTCTGTATCGATTGTAACCGTTTGAATCTCGACTCGGACATATGTGCGAACACGGCGCAACTGTATGTCAAAATTGGTCGAATACACGTCTTGTAGAGCGTGAGCTTATGTCGCGTGGACATTTTACTCACCGAACACAACAGAGGATGCAACCGGCCTAGGACCCACGCGGCCCTGTTCCTAACCTTACGGATGTGGGGTCTAAAAGAGAGCCTACTATCTAGGGTTACCCCTAGATATTTGGTCTCTCTTACATACGGAATCGGATTATCGTAGAGCTTAACAGGTTTAAGCTTCCACGGTATCTGTGACGAATCCGCATCGAAGAGCATCGCGGCGCTCTTCGAGGGATTAACGGCTATACGCCACTCGTTAAACCACTTCCCGAGAGTGGTCACGGAGCGTTGCACTTTGTGTCTGAGGTGGGATCTATTCCTATCTGAGGCATATAAGACTGTATCGTCAGCGTATAGCCCTACCTCGACCTCCGGGAGTCGAGGTAGGTCACTGACGTACAGGTTAAATAGGCTAGGAGCCAGGATCGAACCTTGGGGAACGCCTGAGCGTATTGGACGGGGCGTGGACAATTCACCTTCCACTCTATAGCGAAAGGTGCGATCTGTTAGATAGTCGCGAATTATTTTAATTAGCCTATCGGGGACTTCAAAGTGATACAACTTGTAGATCAATCCCTCGTGCCAGACCTTATCGAAGGCCTTGGCAACGTCGAAAAAGACCGCAAGTGTACGGCGGGGTTTATATAATTCAGCAAAATTAAATGCAACGTGCTCCGTGAGGCGGTGCACTTGATGAGTGCAAGAATATCTAGCACGGAAACCGAATTGCTCAGGCGGATAGAGGTCTTTCTCCTCTATTACTGACTTGAGACGGTTCAGAAGGATCCGCTCGTACATTTTCCCTAAAGTATTTAGGAGACTGATCGGGCGATAGCTGTCGGGAAGCGACGCGCTCTTGCCGGGCTTACGGATACCTATGACTATGGCCTTTTTCCAGGCGGCTGGAAAATGGCAGTGGGCTATGGCTACATTGAAGATGCAGACCAAAAGAGCTATGAGGCGATCGGGAAGAAGTCTAAGTACTTCATTCCTGATCCCGTCGGGACCTGGTGCTTTTCTAAGCTTAAGGCTTTTTATAATGGAAAGAACCTCCTCAGACGTGACTGGGGACAGGGAGTCTGTCGCGGGGAGCTTATCCAGCTCCCGCACGCATCCATCGATACCCTCGACCCGGTCGGTATTTGCATCGACACTGTTCGGAGAGCACTGGCTCTCCAAACAAGTGGCGAGGCACTCCGCCTTGTCGCTGCTATCGAAGGCGAGCGGTATACCGGGACCCCTCTCGAGGGGGGGCATAAGATAAGAAGCCTCTATTTTGAGGCTGTGAGCTAATTTCCAGTAAGCCAGATGCGACGGCCTTAGCCCTTCGACGAGGGCGTCCCATCTGTGACTTCTGAGTTCTAATAAACGGGCTCTAACCGATCTTTGAAGTGCGCGTAAACGTGCGCGGTTTTCCTCGGTCGGATAGTGGTCGTGCGCACGAGTCGCCGCGTTCTTTTCCGTCAACAACGCCCGCACGTCGGCAGGGAGTACGAAGCGGCGATCGCTCGCCTCTTCGACCTCTCTCGAGGCCTCTCCGATGCCGGCCTGCAGGTGGTCGACCAGGGAATCGATCGCGAGATCTACGTCCGCAACGGACCCCAATACGTCCGGGATCCTATCTAAGCTGGACGAGGACGGCCTGTCCGCAAGATAATGTTTTAGCTTGGCATAGTCAACCACTTGGACCGAAGGAGGGCTAGAGTCGTCTGGTTGACCTAGCTGCATGATGACCGGACGGTGGTCGGAGTCGAGCTCGTGTACGACCCGAATGAGTCGTAACCGAAGCGCGATACCTTTAATGAGAGCTACATCAAGCACTGTCGGCATACAGTTGTCTTGAAAGTGGGTGGGAGTGGGTGGCGCTATGACATCAAAGTTTAGCACGTTCGTTAGCTCTTCGAGTTTAACCCCATTACTGGAGTCTCTCCAATTGCCAAACGAAGTGTGTCCACAATTGAGGTCACCCGCTATAATGACCGATTCACCGAGCGAAAGTAGCTTTTCTAGGTCAGACCTGAGAGGCTCTTTCCTCGGCGAGAGATAAACTGAGACTAACGTTATGGACGGGTAGTCGGTCATTCCTAGTCTACACACGGATACTTCCATATTGGTAAGTATCGGAGGATCTACCGGCGTACAATATAACGATCGTTTGTAATAAATGAGAGTGCCGCCCCCGCGGCCGGCCCGGTCATTTCTTACAATATTGTAGTTCGCGATTTTTGGATCACGTTTAGCACGCTTTAAGAGCGTCTCCTGCACTAAAAGAACATCTACTTGGTGATCTTTAAGAAAGGTCGCGACGAGATCACGCTGCGGAAGTAGGCTTCGCGCGTTAAAAAATGAAAGATTTAACGCTTTCGGTTTAAACTTAGCCATTGAAAGGCCCTAATTTTTATTACTACTCGCCTCGCGATCGAGACGTTGTAGTGTCTCTACGAGGCGGGGGAACGCGCAAGCGGTCTTGATGAGACCGAAGCGCTCCAAATGGTCGTTGTATTCGATGAGCTCGCGGATATCGTGCTCGCGGGTGAGCAGTATCATTAGGTCGTTACTATTGACGACAGTGTTAGCGGGCGCGCGGGGCGCGGGAATATCCATAGCCATAAGGGGCTGTGGATTGGGGCGGCGGGGGCCCCATGCGTTCTGCGATGAACGCACGGGTTGCGGTTGCACCACGCGGGGTGCGGAGGGGCCGGCGGCGGCCGGGAGCTGGCGCGGGACCGGCAGCGCGGGAAATTCCCCTGACGCCAGCAGGGGTTGCGCTTTGATGGCTGAGGCGGGGGGCGCCGCCCGGGGGGCCGCCTGCCTCTGTGTACGTGGCCGCGTGGTACGCGGGGCCTTGGGGCAACCGCGATAATTCGCGGGATGCCCCTCCTCCCCGCATAACACGCAGCTCGGGGGGACGACGGAGTCACGCTCGCGCGTGCACTCCCGTGTGGGGTGGTCCTCTCGGCACTTTACGCACCGCGGACGAGAATGACAGTTACGGGCAGCGTGCCCGTACAGCTGGCAGTTGTGGCACTGCGCAGGCTGGTGGTTTTTGTGTGGGGGCTCCACGTTAATCCCGGAGAGCCCGCACACCGTCTCTAGCTGGAAGATGGCCTTTCCCTCGGGGGAAAGGTCCAATATGGCCACTACCATTTGTAGTGGCCGCTTATCTTTACTGTACATCCGGTGTACTTCCCGGATGGGATAACTTTGCTCCTTGAGCGAGGAGCACACCTCCGACGGGTCGAGCTCCACCGGAATGCGGCGGATGACCACTCGGAGGACGCGCTCCTCCGCGAGCGAATACGTATAAAATTGCAGACCTTTCTGCCGGAGGAGGGTGGTTAGTTTACGGTGAGTTTCCGAAGAACTCACCGAAATAGAAATCCCGTTGACTATGTTTCTAGCCTTGTGGTAGTCGAGTTTGAGTCTGCGCATCTCATTGCAGACTCCCATCCAGGCTGCCTTGTCCCGGATTATGATTGGAGGTGGGGCACGCTCTTTTTTCCCACCGGCGGGCGCGGGGAGCTGGGAGGACGCGGGGGCGGCGGCGCCCCTGACTACTGCCTTAGCTATTACCTTAGGCGCCGGTTGAGCAGTCGGACTGCTACGCGCCGTTCGCTTACGCGACGCCACGACGGTGAAGCCGTCGTTCTCGGTATCCATCTCCGGAGATGGATCCGGATTCGCGGGCGAGTCTTGTTCGACCGGAAGGGCCGAAAACGAATTTTTCGTCTTTAACGCGGTTTCCGTGGATCGCGCGGGACGGACGTACGGACTATTTTTGGTAACCCTAGATTGTGACCGCGAATTTCGCGGCCCTCGCTTGACGGAGGCGGGGCTTGACCCGCGCGATTGGCTAGTCGGGACAGGGGGCGTGGCCGTAGACGTGGCCACGGCCCCGGATGACGCGGTGGACGGACGCGCAGCGCTGCGCGTGAGACGTTTGGGCGCGGCGCCGACTGGCGCGGCGCCAGTCGGTATAACGGTCGCGGCCGTGACGTCATCGGCCGCCTTGCTACCTGAAGCGGCCGCCTCGCTACCTGAAACGGCCTCATGACGGGTCGCGGTCGCAGCGGTGCGACGCACGCAGGCGTTCTCAGGTAGATTACGGTATTCCTCGTCTAGAGAGGGACACCGTAATACGACGAAATTTTGATAGCGCTGGTATTGAAATTCCAGCGCTTTCATCCTGGCTTGCAACTTGCCTATGCAAGTGGCCAGGTCGGTAACGTTATTTGCCATGACGGCAGAAGAGGGAGGACAATGGGACATTTTTATTTTATTTTAAATTAAAGGCCTCCCTGCCTTAGGGGCAGGGGGGTGCGCCAAAAACTTAAAAAGACTATCGGAGTCGGCAAGAGACCTGTGGTCAAGGTGCAATGACACACAGGAAGGACCTATCAACCCTAAGGAGCCCTAACAAGCCCGGGGCCGAGGACGCAGACCGGTAATTAAACCGGGCTAGGCCCAAACAGGTTCCCGGGGATGGAGTGTGCAGGATCGGAAGGTTTGGCAGGAGACACCTGGGGCAAGACTATGCGATAACCGCAAAGGCCTAGATTCCCAGGCCCGTCCGAGTCTGGCTGTTTGCCTCTGAAGGAGACAACCAGCGGGCTGCTCGGGTCACGCCCCGCTCACTTTAGTTAGCACCGTCAGGTATCCAGTGAGCGACCACAAAACCGTGGATTTATAAAAAACAAGCAAGTCGCACCGAAAAGTGCGGTTTACCACGCGAGCGTTACACACCAGTTGGTTTACGTCGTTATTGCAACAATATATTCGAATAAATTCCAAATATAAGATCGCAACAATTAAGTCACGTGATGGTCGAGAGCACAAACGGAGCGACACGTCCGTTCGCGATCAAGACCAAATCGGAACTCCATATAAAACAAACAAATCGACACAATAAATACGAGTGGTCGACGATCGATTCTCGCTGATTATGGATTTATAAAAAGATATTTCAAAGAACATTCTCAAGGTATAACGTTTTTCCTTAGGTGACGATTTCTATAAATCAAATCGTACCGCAAGCCTCTTAGAACTTTTTTCAAATAAAACATGAGAGACGACTGACATAAAACAACATCTTTAACCTATTAATAATAGTACATTTGTGAAACTAAGGGCCGATGATACCTAAAATGGCTTAACTTGATCCTCTGTTACAGTAATAATACCGCAGATTACATTTTCTAATAAATATATGTTTAAGTTGAGGATTGACGCTAAGTACTATGTTTGGCGAAAACGTAATTGCATAAAATTTTGTCGATAGAAAAAAATAGCAAATTTGCCTCCAAACCGAAAAATAAATTATTTCAAAATATTACGCATATTAGTTCATGAAGCTTTGTATACTAACTGAACGAAATATAAAGCAGAGACTATGTTTTTTCAATTTTGAAAATAGCTATTATTATCGTTATAAATAGAAATTACCTAAACTATTGCGCTTTAAAGCCGCCATCCACCCTGCCCCTAACCCCCGGCGCGCTCAGTCTCGCTTCGGCTTTCATATAGGGAGCATATATCGCTTGCGCTCAAGACACAATTACGCAACATGATGCGGCGAAACAATGTAAATAAAATTATTCATTCAAAAAACACGCCTAATACCAACTACACAAGCGAGAAATAAATATCCTTTTTTATTCTGATAATATTTTATTATATTTTAACATAAAACCGCTTTGACCTCGAGTGACCCCTAGCAACAATAGTCCTGGAGCTAGTGTTAGATTTAATTACGTAATGTTTTTATTTCTAGCTGGTCGGTATTATCACAAATAATACAATTATAAATAATATAGTTTTTTATTCATTTTGCTATCTTTAATAATCACAGCCACTCATGTAGCATAGACATACTTTATCCCTTTGAATCTTTACAGACAACACGGTCGTTGAGAAAAAAATGAGTAATGCCGATACAATTGTGAATATTTTTAATATTACTGTTTGGTGTCATGGGGATTTTACAATAATAGAGTCAAGCTTATTTAGATCAATATCGATTCATTGGAAGAGTATAACTAAAACTAGTCGTATAGAACAAGGGGGCTCGTAAATCTGTAACTATCGGTAATTTTGTACATAAGTAAATAATCACTTAGTTGAATTTCATGTGCTATAATAAGCAATAGCTTTATTTTGTTGTTTTTTTTTCACAAAATCATGCGCGCAACTGACGCATAAGGTCTGATTTAGGAGACTATTATCTTCAGATCACGCTAATGTCAACTATTTGTTTATTAAAAAAAATTGTGCGTACCTATGCACGCATGTAAGAAGTTACACTTTTTTGTCATAAAAAAACAAAAATAACTCCGAAAATTAAAATAATTAATGCTTAGGATAATTAATTCACATTATTATCATTGATGAACTTTATGTCGCACTTTCGTGATTAGATTCGCATGCAGCTCTTAATTTTATCCTCTACCAAAATCCAGAATGAGATAGAACTTCAAAAAGTTTTATTGGACGTACTATTTTTTTTTTACTATTTTCGTTACCCTTACCTTTTTCGTTACGTCAAAACAATATTACACTACACCGCAGAATGATGATCAGTTTACTGATTACTTTTATGAAATCAACTACGACAGTTTACTCTGACTTTAATCTTTTTCAACGCTAACTCCAGAACTATAAGTGTGCGAGCGAGATAGAATTAGCTAGCGCGGGGAAGTAACAGCGAAATCGGAATTCAAGCTAAAGTATCATCGGCCCTTAAGATAAACTCAAAATTACATTTGAGTATTAGAACTTAGATCATCGTGATAAATAAAACTTTTTATTTAAAAAAAAAACACACTACTAATAAGTTTTTAAAAACTAATCTAGCCTGTTCAAAAAATAAATAATATATTTGAATGGAAATAAAATTTAGTTACGCGTCTGTGTGACTGAAGACATAATCCAATTAATTCTCGTATTAACCAACGCTTGCATATCAGCACAAGCCGGTTATAACGGTTTCATGATTACATTATGTTGAACAAGAGCGATAGATATTGCCGTTTACTGTTTATGTCAAGGATTTATTGTTCAATTGCTATTGGAATTTAAAACTAAACAAACACAGGTATACGTTTGAATTACTATGAATGCTGAATATATATGGAGATGGTCAGGTTCGCGAATGGTTCGTAAATTACTGAGAAAATTAGACCTTATCTTAATATACTGTTGGTGCATTCTGTAGCTGCACGGCGAAATTCGTGGTGGTTGAATTGATAAGATCAGTAGCTTTTCGAGTATATATCCCCAGTTAAGAAACTCAGTAAATAATATCGAATAGTATTTTCGGGAAGAGGTTTCCAAGTGAGAAGATTGTGCTCCTTAGAAACGGACAAAGAAATCAATAGCATACATATAAACAATTTTTTTTATGTGTAATATCTATAGGCGAGGGTAAACCTGATTGTTAGCGTAGCAATACAGGCTGTGGCGACGCATCGCCACGCTATATGATGGAATACATGTACTATTAAATGTACTATTAATTATGAAATTATGAAAAGAATTAAGTTGCCGCTATTGCACCGAAATTTTAAATTTTGTATTTAATAGAAATGAATATTAATGTAATAAACAGTCATTATTTTATGGATCAAGTCACGAAGCTTCTGATTCACAGTCGATCTCATTTACGAATAAAATTAATCCTTCACTGAGCTGACGTTATCAGCTGTTGGCAACAATGCGGGTAGAAACGTTGCTTATGGCAACATTCGACTACAATGAAGTAAAGGATAGCGTCCACCAGGGTGACCGGATTGCGACGCATTGCAGCGTTAAATTAAACTTGTTATACATTTTATGTAAAACTGTGTCAACTAGAGACACGGCGGGAGGGAGCGCGTCGGGACACATTGGAACACGTCGGGAGATCGCTCAGCAAGCGTATTTTTCCATCAGTTTGATGCGGCTTGCCCAGTTTCAGTATATGATCACAATATTAAATTTTTACAGTGAAAACAATAAGAACGAAGAGCTGGTCATTATTCTAAATTATAATAATACTGGTGATGGTAAGTATCGCGATGAGTTACAAATATTTTTTATCATTATAAAATTATTAGGTGTGGCCGTAGTCACATCATCTTAAGTGACGATGTGGCTCAAGACGGTAGCACGCTAAGCGTAATGGAAGACTGGCTCTCAAGTTCAGCTGCCGGAACGCATCTAATTAATTAGTAGTCGGTAGTATCTATCCCGGAGGGCATTAAAAGCCCTACCACCATGCTGTGGTTTCATCACGAAATTTTCCTTCATCGAAAGCTCAGGCTCATTGCATGGGCTCGAACTCTCCGCACGACGCGGAGTCTGTACAGAATACCAACTGAGCTGCCACCATTAATGAAAAAATAAAAAATTAAAATTCTAATAGTTACTGGGTAATTAATGCTTTAAAAATTATAATATTTGGAGTGAAATCAGAAGTATAATTACAGAAACTTGTAAAATACTACTACACCTCGCCACGGCAATTACAAACATTTTCATACAATTAAACATTCTGTAAAGCATTAACACAATTGAGTCTTTTCATGGAACCACTAATTTTAATATATGAGTAACCGTATCATCAGGTCGCATAATTCACCCCCACCCCCCACCCTTCGTAGCATCGGTGCCAACTCCTGTAAACTTCACCAATAAATTATACGAGCAATTATTGTTTAAATAGGCTATTACAATGCTAATTATTATTACTATAATTACTGTTATTTAAGAAATTGTAAATTATTAACATCTCTACGTAATCGCTGGATAACGTTTTTAATTAAATTACATTTAAATTTTCTTTTTACGAGTCAGTTTTAAAAAAGGTACACTTGTTTAACGTAAGCTGTCAGTTCGTTTTTGAATAAATATTATAAAAAAGTTAAATATAAAGATCTCTTTAAAAGAAACATGTTAATTCATTTTTTTTTAATGTTTTTGGGTTACCTATCGTCGACTATTTAGCAGCGTAAATAACAAGTAGGTGACTACGTTATTACTTGTTTCATACCCAAATAGGTGGGATGGATTTAAATTGATTACGGGGAACTAATCTTTAAAATAATGTTCACCCATAAATCTACCTCCAAAGCGAAATCGAATTCGCTCGTAACTGACAAGATTAGTTAAGCGTGGTTAAACCAAATCCATTACTTTGAGCCGCAAAAAAAACCACAAATCTACTCATAAAAATATTATTATTAAAATGGAGATCTTTAATGGGTTTTTTTATTCGTCCATAAAAGCCATTAAACGGCAATTAGTTGTCGGAGCCGAGTCCACAGCTCTTGCTCTCCCGCTCTCGCTTTGGGACGGCTTTACCTAATGGAATTTCTATTAATTGTTATTTTAATGTTACTTTTTTATAAATCATTTTTATCTTGTAATACTCTTCATGTTTTTTGTAATTAATTTTATTAACTAACTTTGAATCACGGTAATTGGTGGGGTTCGCGTTACTTCCCATCTGCGTGAGAGAGGGGGGGTACGTGATACTTCCTGGTTTGGACAGGCTGTTTTGTTTGGCCGGATTCCAATAGGGCGAGGTGGTGGTGAGGGGCCCGGGGATTGCAATAATGCACGGCCGCTTGAGGTGCTGGGTCTTCAAATCAATCTCTCGAGCTCTTCATTGATGAGGCATTCGCAGGACTACCAATCTTGTTTTTCTTCCATAGGTCGTAGCAGTGTACCCGATGACTCGAACCGTACCCGATACGATTTCTTCGAGCTTAAGTAGCTCGGAGAGTTACAGTACAGAGAGCCTCTGTTTTTATTCCATTGTTTATAGGGTTTAGCTTTGTGTCCGATTAATAGAATAGGCTCGCTCCCTATTACATGGAACCTAAAAACATATCCGGCTAACTGTGGGTGTACTTTAGTACACCTCTACTCAACCCTAAATATAGACGTGATAGTATATATTTTTTTTTTGTAAATAAATTATTATTAATATTTTAATCTGCTTATTTAGCTGTCTACATTAGGTCTTTTTATGACTATGTAAATCGAGGCTAGCCACTATATTAAAACCCATCAAGCACCAATATAGAACTAATTAACTCGTACGTCGGCAGTGTTTAAAACCATTTCTCCAGGCTTGAATAATGAAAAACCTCTAAAAGTAAGTATTTACAATAGGTATAACCGAGGGTCCCAGGCGGATATTACACGGAGGCGAGCTAGATCCCGTTAATCCACGTCTAGGGGCGAGCCTCGCCCCTTTCATTTTCCTTTAACTTCGCTAATGACAAGACGCTAGAGGAAATGTTGGCCTCTGTTACACCGACATTCGTTCAACTCATTTAAATGTTATTCATTCCGTTATGAGTTCCTATATAGTAAAATTACAATATTTTTGATAATTTTTAATCTTTAACCTGTAGGACCTTCTTAATATCTGTTATTTAGAAAATATAGTATACGGAGATTATATGGCCCGATTAAAAAAACCCTACACGTCTACGAGCTGAAAGGTGATGAAAACTTATAAAAGAATTTATGCATCATATTCGAGGACTTATAAAGAAATTACTTCTGACATACCAATCAATTCTTATTGGCTACTGAGAGCTGTCACTGTACCCCCGACTACATAGTATCAAGCAGATAAAACTAAGGAATGTTCCATTATTAATCAACACCGCTAGATCTAATTTTGCTGCAAAGCTTCAACTCACACTACTGTATTTACTTACATTTTTTATTACTTTATCCTAATTTTCTTTGCTACTTCCGCCTAAAATGATAAAACGGTTTGTTAGAGAAGGTTCGCGTAATATGTGCTGGGCCCTTAAAACAATCAATCGCGAATAAATCCCAATCGAAGCTATTAATGCGACACACAGTAATTATTCTAACAAGAAACAAAAGAGACTCACCTCGTCAGGAGCGGGTGGCGACCTTGACCTTGCCTCGTCGACCTGGGCTGCAAATTGTAAAGTATGTGTGTGTAGAGTGAATTGTGTGTAAGTGTGTGTTCAGCCTCAATCCCATAGGACACTATCACGCAAGCAAACTGTTCATCAAAACCCTCCTGGGACACCGACCCAAAGTTATACAATGCAAAAACTTCAACCATCGTAAGTCACATATATCTCAGCGCTAGCCAAACATCCACAAAGACGTAGTACGTACAAAACAAACAAACGCGAGTTCACGGCCAAAGCACGAAGCAGACTGGCTTACGTGCCAGCAGAGCCATCGGACGAAGCTAGGGGGTGGGGCAGCGCAACGCCTGCACAGAACGATTGCCCCCGCGCATACAATACATTTCTAACAGACCCAGTAGGAACGCCTGAGTTTTATCTACATTGACCGTAGCCGTCAACAACAACTGACTCTTCTTTCACTATATATGAGGGGTGACCGCTCCAGGGTTCGAAATCCTCTATCAGTGGCTTCATATGGATTCGCTAGGTACTATTTATACTTTCTAAAGCCACTTTCACTTTTAGTAGTGGCGAAATACACACATCAAAAAAGTCTAAGCAACATGCGTGATATTACAAATTTTTCCATTTATATTAATTAATTTCTAAATATTTACTCAAAGTGCGTAGGTAAGTAAACTTTTTTGTTATTGATGACATACTGGCTGGTTGTAAAAAAAATATTTGATTATGTTTTGTTTTACATAAAATTCAAATGACTGCGAATTTGTTTGAATTTAAGTGCGTTTTAATTGCTACGTTTAGTCTTGATTTTATAATTTTACCAACCATTTAAATAAATTTCGTGATAAAATTGAATTGTTAGATATTTATTACGTCATGAAGCGACGTCATTTGATGGCAGATGAAATGCAAAGAGCTGTAGGGATGTTGCAAGCGGGAAGTAATCAATCTCAGGTATCTCGACATTTTGGCATTCATAGAAGTGTTATTTGTCGTCTTTGGCAGTGCTACAATAATACAGGAGAACCCGCTGAACAGCACCCAGGCCGTAAAAGGAGTACAACCACTCGGCAAGACCGGTAAATACAACTGACTGCAAGACGCCAGCCGATGTTAACCGCTCGAGAGATAAGTTTGAGGCTACAAATTTCAAGTGGTGTTGATGTAAGTCCTCAAACTGTGCGAAATCGACTGCATGAGTACGGCTTACGAGCTCGACGCCCAATCAGGTGCCCACCGATACGTCACGGGAATCGCGCTCGTCGATATGAATGGTGTAGAGAACGCATAACATGGACCCAGGAACAATGGGATAAAATTATGTTTTCCGATGAGTCGCGATTCGGGTTTAAGGCTGATACAAGAAGGGTGCGAGTATCGTCGGCCCGGAAATACTTAAAGGCTCAGGTGCGTTCAGGAAGTTCATCCATACAGCGGCTCAACAGTTATGTTATGGGCGGGTATTATGAAGAACAGGCGAACTGAGCTCGTTTTTGTAAATGGAAATATGAATGCTGAAAATTACATTGAGGATATTTTCAGACCTTATGTCTACCCATTTGCACAAACCTTTGGCTCCGATTTTAGGTTAATGCATGACAATGCGCGTTCACATACAGCTCGGCGAACCAGTGAATACTTTGCAACGGAGAACATCCGGGTATTGCCCTGGCCTGCATAATCGCCAGATCTCAACCCCATCGAGCACGCATGGGACATGCTCCAGAGACGTGTTTTGAAGGATTTGGACGGAGCGACAACAACCCAACAGCTGAAGGATTTGCTACAATTCCATTGGGAGCGAATACCGCAAGATGACATAAACAGTCTCATTAATTTAATGAATAATCGTTGCCGACAAGTTCTGAATAGCAGAGGAGCCCATACTTTGTATTAAATTGTTCTATTCTTTCACAATAAATACATTTTCTTTAGAATTCATTTTGTAAAAAAAAAGTTTAGTTTCTTATGTATCTTAGTTTCTACAGTATATTCTAATATTGTTCATTTCTGTTATTAAAAGAACTTATAAAGACAACAGCTGTTATTTTTACATCATAGAACCCTAAAGATATTATTTTAAAAATAAAATACAACGTTTTAATGTGAAGAACCATCCTAAAATTTAAATTAGTACATGTTGCTTAGACTTTTTTGATGAGTTTATATCCGTTTATTTGTTCATTTAGTAGTGTATATGTATTATTAATATGTTTTTGTATTTCTAATTGCTCCAACTCACTTAATCGGAAGCTCTTTTCGCATATGTGTAAAATTTCATATGTGTGGTTTATTTATTTATTATATTTTTATATAAGACTAGAGGAATATCTAGCTTGTTCTGAATAGAAAAATATTGTTGAATATCAATCATTAAAAGTTACATTTTATCCCTTCGCAAAAAGTAATTTTGAATCAAATATGCTGGTTATTTGATATAAACTAGAAATACAACTTACGAATCTTCACAATGCTTACACTATAGTGTAATATACGTCTACTATGTCACAAGTCGGTAATCAACTTAAATCGAGTTAGAGATCTGGCAGACGCGGACGCGGACGCGGCCGGTAGGTACGCTCAGAAAGCACTTGGAAAGCACTCGCTGCCATCTTGCAAACGTAACAACTTTAAGTTTACCGCAGAGCTCGGGGACCGCAATACTTATCTATAGACCTCGACATATTTATTAAGATTCTTTATTCGAAAAGCGAAACTACTTTCTTGATTCACTGAAAAAGAAAATGACATAAAATTTGATTTTACGAATGTAAAACGTTCTTTCGATATCCAGGCCCTTCAAACGAGGCGTGAAAAGGCATCTCCGCAGGCCAGCATGATGGAAACGGCCGCTGCTGCTATATGTTACCGACGGTCGTTGTTGTTTATGGAGTGTACTGTACTTCAAATAATTTATTTGTGCAGGTAGTTTACCGAACTATTATTTAAAAAAAGTGGTAACAAGATTGTTCCAGGAAATGGCGGAGTACCGATATTTTGCGCGATGGTTCATTTTGTTAATCACGTATATCATTGCTTTAAAACAAGGATGTATTAGAAGTTCACAACTGTCGTACTGGCATGCAAACATACTGACTGAATCGCAACAACATTTGAGTTTCAGAAACCGCAAGAAACTACAAAATCCTAAAATTCAAAACCCAAAACATTTCTGACAATAAATATTAAATCTCTTTAAAAAGCCCGAACTTTTTAAGTGACATATGATTATACTAAACTAATAAAGCAATAAATAAAATAGAAAATCATTTAATTGAATAGAACAAACTTAACAAATCCAATTCGAAACTGAACGCGTCAGTTGAATGAATACAAATGATCTCTTTAGATGATAAAACTGGGAGTTTTTTTTTTGACAGCGTCCCTAAGTCGTAAACGAAACTGCTCGTAAAAGAATCAGCTGCGCCAGTTCCCGCGAGACGCTATTTGTCTAAGAGCTTGGCATACCAAACCCTTTCGATGTTGAAGGCGACACATGGCTTAGTATAAAATCTGAAAATACTTCGATAGTGTACTTAAAGAAAATTCAGAAAAATCCGGCTTAAAAAGAACGCTTTGAATATTTCATGATACATTAAAAATTTATAAAATGTAGAGTGATTTTTCAAAGGGATTTATCTTCCCTCTAGTACATTTTTTATTTAAGAATATTTATAAAAGTTAAACAAAGCTTAATTGATTTGAATGAATTTTGATCAGAATTAAGTTTGTTTTGAAAACAAATATTCAAGTAGTTTATATGAGCTAAAAATATCCGCTTGATATAATTTTATCTGGCACAGAAGACAATTTTTTCGTTCGACTTACTTTATCCAATACAATGTTTAGAGACGAAATACAATTGAAAATTAATAAACATAGACTTTTAAAATCAAATCGCATCAAGCAGTAAGTAATTTGCATAATGAATCAGTTATGTGGCTTAAAGTAACACAGTATCACAAATGTGTACAGCACACAATGAACACAGTAAGAACTTAAAAATCTTAAATTATAATTTGAGTAGTTACCTCAAGATATGTTTTTGTATAATGTAAATTATTATAATGATTTTTGTTGAATGTAATTTTATAGTGTTATGTGTGTTGTCGTTCAGAGATGTCGCTGCCACGTTTTTGTACAAACTATTATTTAGATTTTTCTTTTGGGTATGGAGACTTGTTTAGATTAATAAATTGTTGTCTGCTACAAGTACCGGGAGCTGTGTTTTGTTTTATATTCACCTTCCATAGTATCTCCAACGCAAAGTCAATCTAGTGTTAAAGTGAAAGTTCTGTCAAAGTAAAGTACAGATTTATTGATTGATTGAACTTAGTATGAAAATGTTTTGGGTTGCTTAAATTGGAGTGCAAATTCTATTGTTAAATAAATAAATAAGCTAGATGATCAATCTCAGTATTATCGCTTAATTACATCACTATAAATTGCGCGGTCTGCGAATATCTAGGAGTTAACTAGACACTGCAAGGCTATGATAGAAACTATGAATCAAAACAATGTTTTACAATAAAGCAGTATAAAGTTTCCAGATCCAATAATAAAATAAAAACTTATAGTAAAAATATATCATATTGGTTTGAGAACGCGTATGGATTCCATATATAATATAAAATAACTCCCAATAACATAATACATGTGAGTATAATCCGTTTGATATTAGCAATCCAACACGAGCTGTCACCGGCATTTGCCTTGGTATCACTGACGGATAGTGACGGGAAACATTCATCTAAACGATAAAGAGTTTAGAAAAAAAATATTTCTCTACTATTTACGTGAACAGTGACATCGCTTCATATACCTGCATTGGATTATGATGACCAAACACATTGCTATATTAAGAATTATTAAAAAAGAAACATAAAAATTTCAATTTCAATAAAAAACACTAGACTTAACAGACAACCTATTCATTTTTGCTTTTTATTTGATTCTCAGACGCCATACTTAAATATTATATATCCTAAGTCACCCCCACAAATAAGACGAATCTAACGACACCTCGTATGATAAAATCCATCAAGCCGTTTAGGCTACAGAGCGGGCCAAAGAACACATCCATACATACGCTTGAAAAATATAACCTTCCTTTTTCACAGTTGGATAAAAAGCCTGTCATCATGACTAACTTCATCGTATCGAGTTACGATTCAGTCAATACGTTATTCGAATATCAAGTTAATATTTAAGTTTCCTTGAAAATCAGCGATCACTACTACTACTACTATACCACTTTGTGAATATATACACACTTATAGGTTTTTCTTTCTGGCGCAGTGTTATCAATTACCTCAGCCAATATACAAAATCATTAAATATTTATAGTAATATGTATTGTCAAATAACCTATGACTTTGTTAGGTCACCTATGATAACTCGGCTATAAACTTCGATAACTATAATATTCACATTCTCTCTTGGCAAGATACAATTGAACACTTATCTAAAAAATGAAGTTAATACAATATTTTATAATTCAACAATCTATAATAGTCCCTAAAGAACACCAATCCATAAAAAAAATGAGAATGTATGTCACACTATTTCGATAATCACGACAATAACCCCTTTACCATGCAAATATTAATCCTTATCCAATTAAATATTGTTCGTCATAATTAAATACCTATACCAGTCCCTTACAGCAGCCAAATTGGTTTTGTTGTTTAGGAAATAATATTGTGTACAAAGTGGCCATGTACTTAATACTACAAAAAAAAAACAAGGACAACAAAGCTTTATTTTTAAAAAAGGCTAATAATTTATTACGTCCTTCACGCGAACGTAATTATAGCAGGCACTATTTATTTATATGTTTTTAGAGATTTTAATATAACTCGATGCCTAACCACATTATTATTCAGTTTAGGTATATCATTATTATTAGGAAAATGTCGATATATATATTATACATTAGTGTGACATCCCTATTAGCCTGCCTATACATGGAGGGTGAGAATAGAGAATTAAAAGGAATGCTGACAAAACGGTCCCTCACGATATCAAATCGCTGCTTGTCAGAATTCTACTCCTACAAAAATCGAAGTCCCTTCAATGGATATTTATTTATACTTATAATGAAAGAGAAGGTACCCAAAGAGTTGAGATTTTTACATTGAAGATGTTTGAGAAAAAGTACTTCGGAGGGGATTAGGATCACGGACCGAAAAGATTTCGATATTTTGAAATGTTTGTCACTCACGCAAATACTAATGGACCGAATTGATGAATTTTAGTATGGTTTTAGTTTATAGTCTGTAGGCACATTTACGATGCATTTTTACTTTTATGGTCTATAAATTGCGTTTAGGTTATGTACTTATAAAAAAGTAATTTATGTATATGTAATATTTAAAATATTTAGTGATATAAAGTAAAAATATACCATATTCCTCCATATAATTTCATATTTACATAATTTTCAATGAAAACAATAAATAGAAACATACGTATTTTTATTTTCTGGGAGTATTCATAGATGGTGCTATACGGCTTGGTCTAAATTAATATGCAATTGGTTTGATATTTATTGTCACACTTAAGTATATTTTGTGTAAGCACTTATATTAATTCTTAAATGTTTAAGATAATTAAGAATATCTATTCGATCTAAATTTCTACGATAGATGTCGTTATTTTGGTGTTTTTGCGCTATCAGACTATGCTACTATGTCTAACATTTTCATGCATCAACAAACATACAGCCGAACAAACGATAAAAATGTTGTTTCATAAAATTAAAAATTAGGAACAAGGTTTTAAAATTTATTTTACAGCGAATCCGGTTTCCTTGTCGTGGTAAAACTGTGCGGTGAAGTACAGACAGCAAAAAAATTGTAAACCAAAAGTTCGCAATGTATTTCCCTTCCTTTCTTAATTATTTCCTCTAAGCTTTGAGTTATTCATACGAAATATGAAGAGTTATTTATGTAGGCCGTCAGGACAGCGGCGACTGGTGACGTGTCGGTGGTCGCCGTTGGTTTTGAAACGTACTCAGGCAAAGCAACATCACTTTTCTATACTTACTACTATATAATTATAATATAATTTTCGTATTGGCTCATCAAACTAGCTCCCTTCATTTCACGGCTATGGTCATTCGTCGTCTTATCTCGCATAGGAACATGGATCAAAATAGTTTTTAAATTGTCATTGGATTATGCTATAAACGAAATATTTATAAATGTTATGTCAGTCCGTTTACGAATATGATGTAAATCAGACGATTTTTAACAAAAAATAAAACTAACATCAATCATTTTAAGGAGTTTCCCCGATGTATAGTCTAAGTCGAAGTTCCGATGCTAATAAAATTAAAAAGGAACCATCATAAAATATATCCTTCCCAAGGAAAAAAATCATTTAAGTTAGTTCGTAAACAAGGAAGTTATGCCGGAACATCTATGAAAAAATACAATCGAAGTCGGATATTTGTTCAAAAATATCTTTAATCACTTATCAAAGGAGAGACGTGAAATTAAAAAAGTCATACAATTGTTCGTCGACCGTACTAAGCTGCAGTTGCGACTTGCGCGACGCGAATGACAAAGTTCCTAGAACTTTCCTCATTAGATGTTAAACTCAGGTTGTCGTGCGATCCGCGACTCCAGAGATGCGAATACTCTCTTAAAACTACACGGGGATACTGGAGATCGAGATCACTTTTAAACTGGATTTTCTTTCATATACCTTTACAGGGTAGGTAAGTCAAAGTAAAGAGCATAACTTTCACATAAAAATAGTTATCAATAAATAATTACAGTATTATGTTCGGTAAATGATTTAAAATATTGTTCATATGCGAATTATTAAAGAATTAACGGTAAGCCATCCCTTTGTTTGTGGCTGCTTAGGTGAATGGTGGTGATATCTAGATGTGATTCCCTCTCTGTAGGTACAAATGATAATAACTGTATATTGTTAAATACTGTAAAAACAATTTAAAAAAATAATAATAAGATGTTCTTATCAACCCGATCGAGTTTCTTGTCGGTTCTTCTCGATGGCTGGGATGGTGTCCGAACCGGTGGTAGTGTTTTGACATTCATAAGTGCCTTCTTGGGGCCTAAATTAAATAAAATATATCTTGATTTTGATTTTTTAAATTGTTTAAATAAAAAATAAGGATATTAATTAGGTTCTTGTAATGTATAATGAACGCTGGCCTTGATTCCTTGTGAGATTTGTATTGCGGCTGACTTTCACAATTATATTAAGTATTGTATTGATTTAATTCTAAAACCTGCGATATTTTACTATTTATATTGTGTCATTGTCATGAATTACAAGTTGCCTCATAGTCTCACTAAAAAGTTGTAGTATGACGGTTACCAGAACTATTTCGCATTGAAGTATCGGGACCACGACGATAAACGCAATAACACTGGCAGAAGCGTAGTTCTCGTCATGTGAAAACGTTGAAAAAATAGTGATTATACGAACACATTTTTATGTACGTGCATATATTAAGACCTTCATTATTATTCAAATCTAATCATATTTGTCACCCATATTTAAGGTCCTTTACTAATTTTAAAATTCAGGTGTTATGTTAATTATAGCATATGTCTTTAAATATATATTTTTTTTATTATTATAATTCATAAAAACATATGTATTAATAATAAGAGTTCAATACGTAAATTCAATTGGTACCTCTTTTTATTGCCGTTGATCAGGAATACGCGCGAATCGTGTTACTCAAAAGACATATATGCTATTGTGGGTGATTAGAAGATAAACATAATATTATGGTTTCGATGACTTTTTTTTATGTCGTTATCTCTTATGGTTTACTCATTGTAAGCCATAAGCACCCCACAATAGTCGATTTTTAGAATCGATTTATAATTGCGCAGAAACCCTCTTTCTCAAAAATAAAAGAATCCTATTACTCCTTATCAGCTATCCGTCAGTGAAAGTCTCGTCAAAATCGACAAAGCGTATCGGAGATAACCCAGAAAAAACAGACATTCATGAAAAATTATCATTCATTACATTACATGCTCACTTAATTTGCAATCGTATATTTATTTCTATATAATTTTATATAATGGCAATAATAGTAGGTAGGTTACCTTTTCTCATATTAATAACTGAATGGTATTTTATTACAATAATCATATTTGTGCGCTGTGACGACCCTATGCGTTACCAGGGAGTCTCGTACACGCTAGGTAGTTATTTGTCGGCTTTTGCGCAATTTCATATGAATTTCGTTACTACGTAGTTATTGTGGCATAACTGACTAGCCTAGTCCACGCTGTTGCAGTTTTTATCTAACACTGTAATTTATTTTTAAAATAACAAAAATAATAAAAGTAATGCGACGCGAAATAACTAAAATGAAAATGGTGAATTCCGCATACCTTGTAAACAAATCATACGCAAGAGTAATGGCCGCTACGCAGTCACCTGTGTCTTTAAATACCTGGTTATTAATTAATTTTACTTTTAAATGGATGATTAATTATTTATAGCTACATATTTTCGCATAAGTAGGTACGTTAAAATATTTCTTTGTGATATGATGTTTTCTAATACTAGGTAACGTCCGCGGGTACATTCGCAGAAAAATTGTTTTTTTACTCCCTCGGGCTTAGGCGCTTCATCAAGTATGAAACAATAAATACGACAAAAACAATGTACATGGTGGTGCTACTTACTATCTGAGAGTTTTTTTCAACTAGTTTAAAAGTACCAAAAAATATATTTCATACAATATTCAGAGTTACAATAATTCTACATTTTTATACCGAGTTGGAAGTTAAACAAGATTATTTATAGTTAGTATAAATACAAAGTTTTTTTTAAAATCGTTATAGGTTTAGCGTTGTGGCCACAATCTCACCTGATCTTAAGTGATGATGTGGCCCAAGATGGTAGCACGCTAAGCCTAGTGGGGCGCTGTTATGGTTTCATCACGATGTTTTCCTTAACCGAAAGCTCTGGCTCCTTGCGGGGATTCAAACTATAAAATTTCTAAATAAAGTCAAAACTATATCTAATAAACTTACCTACATTCATTAAATTTACTAAACGAAACTTTACTGATGGCGCCATCTACTGATTTTAAACATTTTAACTACCTAAGTTTTTATTAAATAAGCAATGAAATATGATTAATAATAATTTATAATAAAACATAACGATTAAGTTATTGGACAACGAAAACAATGGACAGTTTCATAAAGCTCTTTGTAAAGGTGGCGAAATGGACCGCCGGATATAGTTCAAGCGCCTCCATTACTTATCACCAATATATATAATTCAAAATGGCGTTACATAGAGGTGTTGCAATAGTCTAAATGTCTATTTCTTGGATTTAGATCTCTATATCTCGGCGAAGATCTAATAATAGCGTGAATTCTCTAACAGCAAACGATTTTCTTATGACGAAAATAATTTTTGGTATGGTTATATTATTGTAATATTATCGTAGCGGATTTTACAAAATCTGATATTTACACATCTTGTTTTTAATCAAAATTAATAGCTCTTTTCACTGGCAGTTAAATTAAAAGAGAAACTACGCAATGATATAATTTTACTGTTAAATATTAACATGATTTAACTATAAAAGGATTTTTATTTGTTAAAAAAATGCTTTATTATTTTCAAAAGTAATCTTTTAACAATAAGATTTTGCCACTGGCATAAGTTAAAGTAGGAACAGGAAGAAAATAACGTTTTAATCATTTATCATTATGTGACATAATCATTATATATTTGGAATAATGGCTTTACGATATTCCGTCCGCTATTATTCCATGACGTGTCATCATATAAATCAAATCTCGAGGAATCCTCTTAACTTCGTAATATCTTATTGGGTTCATACAAAAACTCTTAATACTTCACCTCTGATGTTATCATGGGCATGTGACATAGAGTCGAGACAACAGATAGTAAATAGCAGTGAGACCGAAATTGTAGCTTGTATTATATATTACATACTGATACAAACACTCGACGGCATCTGTTTCTAAATATCGGAATCTGTAGTAAGACTATACCTTTCCGGGTGTTACCGTGGATTCATTCTCCATTAACTATTTACAATTCAATATTTTAGAGTATTAAATATTCTGGTAATGCGTCTTATATTTCGTATCAACTCACAATACACCTATTGTGTTTCGCATGCAGTTTTACTAATGAATGAATCATTAAATATAAAATTTGCGTAACTCCAAAAACTCAGACAATTTTATAATCTATATATTTCTTCTTAGTTTTTTAACTTTCTTTCTACCCCCTTTTAATCGTATTGCGTGTACGGAAGACTGTGAGATTTGGCATGGTTAAAGTTTTTATGGACAAGAAGTGCAGAAAGCTAAAATTTATCTATAATATCAGTTAGTAATATATTAAATAAAATAAATTAATACTATGAATCCTAACACGACCAGTGCCATTGAACTAAGTCCCCCAAAATATTGACATTGTCACTCAACGAAAAGTGACAGCAAGTGATGTAGATAATACTCATTGTTTATGAATACTGTAAATGTCAAACAGAAAATAGTCTAATAACAAAAAATCGCTGGTCGAACTTTAACCTTACGGAGATCGCTAGTTAAAATAAATATGTATCTCAATATAATCAGGCGGGTAATTTTATGACCCTGTGAAGTTTACTGCTCCATATATATTATATATTACTTAAAATATAACAATAGATACGTTTATTAAATATTTAATAATAATAAGTCAGTGATGGTATAAAACACCTATCGAGAGAGAATAAGGAACTTTGAGGCCTAACTACAAAAAGCACCTTGCTCTATTCCTAACACTATAAGTCTTTCTGCTGACTTTGCCACATATAAGTCTTTTATTGTGGAGCACTGGGAAGTCTTCGTCGCACTGGAGCACAGTCAATAGTCTCAAGATGCGGTCACGAAGAGCAAAATATATTTACTTCACGGTACGGCAGAGCAGAAGGAGAAGGAAACTGTAGATGTGGTGATGTAAACAATCCAACTAAACGTAATAGAAAATCAATGAGTTATAATGCTTTATTAAATTGCAATTTCCATGTTTTACACAAAACATTATTTCCAGAAGTTTCACCTGAACTATCAGGCGTACTAAGTTGCAAGAGCTCCTTTCTTCACGATGCCCAATCTACTCTGCCTCTTGTAGGTGTGAAGTGAGGTAGCTGGGGTCCCTGCTCTGTGTCTGCGGTGTGCTCTCGTTTCGGTTTTATGATGTTATTAAATTCTATTCCAATTGAGTTATTCTTTTTGTTTCAATGAATGTTTGAGTGTTCACCTAATTCTATTTTTATTCCATAAGGGTCTGTGGGACGCGGCCGATGGCTGAAAGGTCAATATGGCTCTTAGATTGATTAGCTACGAGCGGGTAGAGAAGCTAAGAAAATATTATTTAGGTCAAGTCTGATGAGTTTCATAAATATATTTAGTAGCCATATTTGTCGTATTATTGAAACTTTTCATGATGGTGTTTTGTTTAACTGTGGCCTGGCAATATACAGGGTCACTGGTAATTCGACAAATTCCCATCAGGAGGTGATGGGGGTGACTATTTGCGATAATTTTAACCTCCATATGCATTATGCAAAAGTGAACCATTTTTGAGTTATCATGTTTTTTGATGTTGCATATGACTTATTTGGAAAAAAGCTAAAAACATGATAACTGAAAAATGGTTCACTTTTGCATAATGCATATGAGGGTTAAAATTATCACAAATAGTCACCCCTATCACATAACCCTTGTATGTGTTAATCTGACAGCGAATACTTTTTTTTAAATTACTTCACCACACCAGCGGCTACTATCCAGTTATTAGGATTCACTGAAGGTCGGTGTCGTCACGTACACCGATAAGCGTACTGTTGGTTAAGTATAAAGTGGGTGAATTCCAAACTACGATATGGACTGCGACAAAATAAGTATTTATGACCCTCAGGTCCAAAAAGGATATAGCGAGATGTAGCGTTATCCAAACCAGACACCTATTTGATACAATGTAAACATTACATCGTGGGATCGTAGAGATCTGTAGAAGATCGCCACCACCATGCACATAAGGGGTTTAATAGAATTACATCTTCAGCACTGAGACGTCTGCACCAAGCTCACCTGCATGTGGTGCACCCTGCTGCCTGTTGCCTGCTGAGAAACGAATAAGGAAATGCCGATTGCGTGGTGGTACGACTGTACAGCCCGACTGGGTCGCGACCACCATGCATGTGGTAAAAAGTCCGTCATAGTGACTCGCTCTGCATGTCGTATTTATCGGGATCAGCCTGTGCGTATCCAGTTAAATTTATGCAGGGCGGTATAACAGCGGTGACCGTCGATGGATTACGATCTGTCGGTGGTCGCCGTTGTGTTAGGATTGGACTGTGCTTGCCATCAGAGACGGTACCGTCAATTTGCCGAGCTAATATATAATTAAAAAAACATGGTGATAAGGAAGTCTTGTTTTGAACTCTATGAATTTTACGTTTCGGACTCAACGAGGGTATATCCAACAAAAGAGTAGTGCAGGCACCACATTAACATGCATCTATTGAAAAAAAATTAGTGTAATGGTTTCATGTGATACGTTATGCGGCAAATTGTCTATTTCGGTGATATTATACAAAATTACAAGCCAGGCCTAACCATTCACAATACATCGAGGAATTAACGTCAACTGATGTTAAATTCAGTTAACCTCGGCTGGTCTCGTCTGGCTCGACGCATATCGTACCTTAATTCGATTGTTGAGGGTTCGTAATATTGTTAGGTGTGAGTTATTAGTGCCCTTGAGATCTGGCGCGTTGCCTCCTGACAGATTCCGGTACAGTTGACAGGTTAATCAGGTTCGGTTGAGCCTGAAAATACTTTCTTTAACAAGCGTATCCATATTTATAACTTTTTAAACTGATTTGTTTAAACTTATGTTTGACTAGTAACAATTCGCATCTTCGTACGCGGTAATTACAATATCAACAATTAATAAGAACTAGCGATCACCCTAAGGTCGAAATTCGACTATCGACTTTTTGATCATAGACTATTTTCTGTTTGACATTTGTAGTATGAACCTAAACAATGAATATTATCTACATCAATTGCTGTCACTTTTCGTTAAGTGACAATGTCAATATTTTTAGAGGTCTAAGTTCAATGGCCTTGGTCGGGTTAGGATTCGCAGTATTAATTTATTTTATTTAATATATTAGTAACATATATTATTGATAAATTTTAGCTTTCTGCGCTCCTTCTCCATATAAACTTTAACCATGCCACACACAGTCTTCCGTGCCCGCAATAAGTTAAAAAAGGTACAGAAAGCTTTTGCTTCACGTATTAATATATAGATTAATAAATATAACAAGTAGCCTTTAAACAGTACTCAGAGATAATGTAAGTTTCTATTAGAGAAAGAATTTACAAAATTGGTTCTGCAATTTCAGAGATTACCTGCGGGCTACAAACAAACATATTCACAATCATTTTCACTTTGTAATATTAAAATAGAACAGATTGACTAGCGTATTAAAAATATCTTATAGTAATAAAATATATTTAAAACAAAAAAGGAAACTTAACATGAATTTGGAAAAGAAATTAGTAATATAAAAATTGTTAATGCTGCACTAATGATGTAGTAAATTTAGCATTTTTATTGTATTCAGTAAAATGTATTAACGAAAAGCATTAAGGTGCGAGGGGAGTAGGCGCGGAGGGGGAGCGTTGTTCATCAATCTTCCTAGAATTTGACATTCTGTTTGTAAATGCTTTTTATTTCGGATCGTTTGGTGTCCCGCGAGGACGCCGGCGAAGCATTTGCTAAGATATCTGTTAAACGTCTTCAGTTCGACGAATAAGTAAAATTAGTAAAAAAATTGCCTTTTGCCTTATTATGACAATACGATAACGACCTTTACGACTATTTATCGTTGTAAAATATATACTGTCAGACACAACAGAAACATCCAAACAAAACTCACTAAACACGTCACTAGTTCACGCAAACACAAAACAAAGACCCAGACAGAATATACAGAGAAAAAGTCAAGATAATCTCAATAAGAATTGTCTCAAGGATCACCTCAATCATCATCTCCAGAATAGTTTCAAGTATAGTCTCAAAAACTATTTTAACTCATCTATTTAAACTTAAAGAACTATTGAATCCCAAGTAACTTCAATCTCATAGAACTATTCAATCTCAAGGGACTTCAATCTTAAAGAAAAATTCAATCTCAAGGTACTTGAATCTCATAGAACTATTCAATCACATGGATGTATCCAATCTTAAATAAATATTCAATCTGAAGTAACTTCTAGCCTATTGTTTGGGCCAAATAGTGCGTGGTTGTCAGGGTTTCCTATCCTGGTAAAGGTTGGCTATGAGCTCGCTCAAATGACTCGCATCCAGTCGTCGGTATGCGTGCGCGTGAGAACCCCGGCGACGCGCACCGCGGTTTGAAAACACTACGAGTCGTCGTGTAGTCGAGTTACCGCTGCCGCCATTTTGGTTCGTGGTGTTATAAGAAGAAACTGCCTTTAATTATTATTAAGGTTAATTACTGCGATAAAACAAGGTGTAAAAAATTATATACTAGAGAAGCGTCGGGACAAACGTTTTCGGGTGTGAGTTTAGAGTGGAAAAGAGTCGCCGGCCAGCTACGTGACTACCGACTCGGTGCAGCGCTGAAAACCTCCAGGTGAGTGGGCTTTACTGCTACATTCTTGCTGGGGTAGGTGAATCATCAACCACGCATAAACAGTGCACTCAAAACCCCAGGCGTCTGATCTGGGAATATTTTACCCATCCGGACATCGGTAGGTTTAGCCGGTGGCCGGTACACCTATAAAACTTCTAAATCTCACGGTTCTATTCAATCTCAAAGAATTTTTCTATCTAAAGTAACCTCAATCCATAGAACTATTCAATCACATGGATGTATTCAATCTTAAATAAATATTCAATCTGAAGGAACTTCTAGCCTACAAAACTTCTAAATCTCACGGTTCTATTCAATCACATGGATGTATTCAATCTTAAATAAATATTCAATCTGAAGGAACTTCTAGCCTATAAAACTTCTAAATCTCACGGTTCTATTCAATCTCAAAGAATTTTTTCTAAATAACCTAATCTCATAGAACTATTCAATCACATGGATGTATTCAATCTTAAATAAATATTCAATCTGAAGGAACTTCTAGCCTTTAAAACTTCTAAATCTCACGGTTCTATTCAATCACATGGATGTATTCAATCTTAAATAAATATTCAATCTGAAGGAACTTCTAGCCTATAAAACTTCTAAATCTCACGGTTCTATTCAATCTCAAAGAATTTTTCTTTCTAAAATAACCTCAATCTCATAGAACTATTCAATCACATGGATGTATTCAATCTTAAATAAATATTCAATCTGAAGGAACTTCTAGCCTATAAAACTTCTAAATCTCACGGTTCTATTCAATCTCAAATAATTTTTATATCTAAAGTAACCACAATCTCATAGAACTGTTCAATCACATGGATGTATTCAATCTTAAATAAATATTCAATCTGAAGGAACTTCTAGCCTATAAAACTTCTAAATCTCACGGTTCTATTCAATCTCATAAATCTATTCAATTTCAGAGAACTATTCAATCTATAAGGAACCTCAAGGACACTGAAGTGCCTATTTCTAATGTCAACCTAACATATTTTTACTAAATGTCTAAGATAGTATATAGTTATAAAAGGTACCTATAACAAAAAATCTTTTTAATTTTTTTCCTTTCTGTCTGTCTGTTTGTTCCGCATAATCTCCAAAACGGTTGGACCAATTTTGACGGAACATTCACTGGCAGGTGATATTATAAGGAGTAACTTAGGCTACTATTATTTTACAAAAAGTATTAGGATTCCGCGTCAATTAAAATAAAAACTGGTCATGGTGAATCAATTCGGGCACTTAAATGGGTTACGCCGACTAAACTATAAGAGATATGTCCAATGAATCTATAACATAATTGTAGATATTAAAAATACCTACGAAAAAGTCAGCGAGAGTATATGTATATCTCTAAGAAACACCAACAAAAAGCATTTTTGTATTTAAAATAACCAAGAGCGGGGAGCAAGTTTTGTGCGTGGTTCCCGATGGATGGCAGTCTATAGTCCACGTGAGCTAGCCGCGGGCATAGCAAGATATAAATAAAAACGTTTGTAAATTTGGCTTAGCTCTAGCGATACACTATATCAGTTGCAGTGCTTGTTAGATGCAGATGATCACGATTACGATTGCTTCCTTACAAAAAACTTAAGTACACATAGAATAAATGTAAAAAATTGTATTAAGAAACCCTCTTACCGTGAGCTAGTATTCCAACAATTATTATGACCATTGGTATATAAGTAAGAGGCGTCTTGTAGAAGTACATGTATACACTTACCTCGTGAAACCTTTGAAATGTAATTGATTACTCGCCATTGTCGAGCAAACTTTGATCATGGAATCCATTTCAATGAATAATATTTGGTTTGTAGGTATCAAGAGTGGCTAAATGTTCCTTAAAATATCAAATAATCTCGGATAAAATCCTCTTATTCAAGGTCGTATTTGTATAGAGCTTCACGTATTTACTCCGAGGGGAGCTCGGGAAAACTAAATTATTTAAATGCATAGTTTTTTTTTTAATAAAGAGTGCCGGTATCTGTGCCTAATGGTAGGAGATAAATAAAGGCGACTAAAGGCCGCTTTCAATAATATATCTAAGTTTAATATCCCCGATTAGTACATACTAATATAAGATATGTATCTTATCTTACTAGTCTTATTTCTTACTAATATAATAAATGTGAAAGTGTATATGTATGGATGTTTGTTACTAAATCACGCAAAAACGGCTCAACGGATTTGATTGAAATTTAGCACACAGATAGTCTATGGTCTGGAATAACACACAGAGTACTTTTTATTCCGGTAAAAGTCACAGTTTAACCAGGGTTATCCAACAAATATAATAAATAGAAAATTTGTATGTTTGTTACTCAATCACGCGAAAAGGGTGTCACGGATTTGAATGAAATATAGTACAGAGATAGTCCACGATTTGTAATAACTCATAGAGTACACTTTATCCCGGTAAAAGTCATAGTTTAACCAGGGTTATCCAACAAATATAATAAATGGAAAATTTGTATGTTTGTTACTCAATCACGCGAAAAGGGTGTCACGGATTTGAATGAAATATAGTACAGAGATAGTCCACGATTTGTAATAACTCATAGAGTACACTTTATCCCGGTAAAAGTCATAGTTTAACCAGGGTTATCCAACAAATATAATAAATGGAAAATTTGTATGTTTGTTACTAAATAACGCGAAAACGGCCGAACAGATTTGAATGAAGTTTAGCAGACATATAGTCTATAACCTGGAATAACACACAGGGTACTCTTTAACCTGGTAAAAGTCATAGTTTAACCAGTATTATTCTTAAAATATAATAAATGTGAAAGTATGCATGTTTGTTATTCAATCACGCAAAAACGGATGAATGGATTAAGATGAAATTTGTCATACAGATAATCTCCCCGTCCCTTTACATCATTTAATATGGCGCCATTTAATCAAAAGTCTAACCTTTTCAGTTTTTGAACGATTACTGTATTGTTTACGTAAACAAAACCTACACCTAACCCTAAACCTATTCCGTTGTAGTAAAATTGGTTACAGTATGTTTGAACTGTGATCATAAGGCATGAGCCGAGCTGGAGAAGCTAGCGGGCTGTGGCATCGGCCGGCGAATATTCGAAATAAAATAATTATTCATTGAAAATTCATAGACAACTGATAAAAATAAAATGAAATGAAATAAATAAAAAAAATTTTTTCAAACTATTTGTTTCCACACTTTTTTCTTCACAGGGAAATTATCCCTCACTCTCCGCCATGCCTTCACATCATCAAATTCAGTAACATGTTATCAAAAGTACGTTACGTAGGTACGTTTAGTTTTTGAACGATTATTGTATTGTTTACGTCAACTAAACCTAATTTAAAGCCTAAACCTTAACCTAAACCTAAACAGAAACCTAAACCTAAATCCAAACCTAAACCCCAATCTAAATCCATACCTAAACCCAAACCTAAACCCAAACCAAAACCCAAATCAAAATCTACAAAAGGCACGCCAACTGGTTTTTTTATTTATTGATATTAGTATACCTACCTATTGTAAATTATCTAGATTATAACGTTTTGCTAAGAGTGATTTCTTTCATTGTATTATCCCACATGTGGTGACCCCGACTTGATATGTACACGCAACCTTCTGACTTTTTGACAAACTTCATACCAATTGTAATGAATGTAGTTAAAGAGATACATTGGACCATGAAGAAGGATATAGACTACCTTATGTAAACTTGATGAAAGGAATGACAGAATGAAATAGGGGATGAAAGTTCTTATGAAGAACCCATATTGTTTCAAGGCGGTATAAATTCATATTTAAGCTTTTGGGTTTAACGTTATTCAAAAATCCTTCTCGCAAACTGGTACAATAAGGGTGATTTTAATATTTTTGAAGTTTTATTGAGACTGTTAATGTATTGGATTCATATTGGCATATAATTACAATACCATACACACAATGATAAACCCATCTATGATTTTCTTTTGGTCTATCGTGTTCCGAGATCAATCTGTCTATACTCAATAATACGTGGACGAAGTCGCGGGTACCATCTAGTCTGTAATAAGTACTACTATCTTTAACTTAAGACAGATATCGGCTTGCCTCTTATCTATCCAAGCTATAGGATAAGAATATATATAATGTAGATACAAAAAACTATCCATTGATAGGTTATTGAAAAAAAAGTAAGGACAAAAGGTTTTATTTGTCTATCTTTAGTAACTGAAAAAACGGATAGAAAGTTTATTGAAATCGGCCGTAAGAGATCAACAATCTATCGACGGTATTCGCTTTCGTGCCTGCCTATATAGAATCTGGATATGACAAAAATCAAAATCAAAATAATCTTTATTTAATTTAGGCCCTAATAAGGCACTTATGCATGTCAAAACACTACCACCGGTTCGTAAAACATGCCAGACATCGAGAAGAACTGACAAGAAACTCGATCGGGTTTATCTTTTTGTTGTCAACTGTACAAATATTAACATAACAGGTACAGTAATAATAATTTAGTGGATGCACAGAAAGGGAGTTGCTTCCAGACATTACTGTCATTCACATAATGATCCACCCTATAATAACCTTTTGAATGTAAAGCCCGCTTGACGTGGTCCTTGAACCGTTTGTCCGGAAAATCAGTAACGCGCTTCGGGATCTTGTTATAGAACCTAATACTATTACCAAAAAAACTTTTATTTGTCTTAATAAGTCTAAAACACGGTACGACTAATTTATATCTATGTCTAATAAATAGGCCTTTACCTATGAAATTGCCGTTCTGCAGTACTGGCCATTTCAAATCAAAATAATTTTTGTTTGGCTTAGAATTCTAATTTCAAATTAATTTTATTTTAAAAACATGGAATTCTTTTTCCAAAAGTAATCATTTGTTTATTGATTAGTGTTACATTTTCATCGCATTTCAATCTTTTTTGTCATCGTGGATACGTTAAAAATTCGATTAATTATGGAATATGAGTACCGTCGTGGCAACAACGCGGCACAAGCGGCACGCAACATCAACGACGTTTACGGAGCTAACACTACAAACCAACGCACCACCTGTTATTGGTTTGCTCGCTTCCGTTCTGGGAATTTCGACTTGAAAAATGAACCTCGCACTGAAAAGGGTTCCAGCCCTGACACTGTTTCCTCACCGCCTCTTTAGAGGAGGGTGTGATGACTTCTCAGAACGTCTATTTAAACACTAGCTGTCATAGTGGTTCCACACGCAGTTCATTTTTAAATTATACAATTATTGATGGGAATTTTACAGTTCTTGGGCGTAAAACATTCTTTCGGCGCCCAAAGTATCATGCGCTTCACCTCACGATGCGCCCGTGAGAACTTTCTGATCTACACTATGTATAGTGATTACTGTGCTCCTAAGAATCAAAGCGTGATGTTATGTAGCTGATAACCTTCTTTAATGAATAGACTACAAAAAGCAAAAAAGCTTTTGAGCTTCATATTATTAGTTTAGTTTTGGCTATTAATATTATGACATATTCGAGCTATATAACAGTGTTAGTTTAAGTAGACGCGGTGAGCGGTGTCAGCTTCGTGATTAATATTGTACTCATTAGAGCGAACAGGACGCGCACGGGACGCGTCCGAAACCTCACCGAAATTTATTGCAGAGTGATGACAACGGGCCCACCACGCTACTGTAATGAAATACCGTAAATAATAATTAAAATCACAATAATTTAAATATTTTATGAGAGAGCGCGACTCGTGGATTAGAAACAAGATCAAGCCAGGACAGAAAGTAAGAGCATTCACGATAAGGATAAATTGTTACATTATACACCTGTATATATTATTATGGAAATATTTTGAGGATGTGAGGAATTTTACGTAGACGTATGTATGTCAACCATAAAGTGATAAAATTATTAAATTAAGATAAACTTGGGAAATTTACCAGTAACTACGGTATTTAACAGGTAAAAGGAAATAGCGGTAACATTCCGAGCTAAGTCACCGAGAGAGAATGATAACATGTTTTTAATCTCGTATAATAATTCTTAAAAAAAAAAAATCTTTTAACTTATAAAAATAATATAAAATATACTATCTGTTAACATTGATAATAAAATGTATCAAATAAAATACTGTTTCTTTCCCAAAGTGTTTGTTCTAGAACATTAATAATAGGTCCTTATGAAATCTGGTAGTCTTGGTTGTTTAACGGCTAGCTTTTTCATCATGGTTTACAATTGCTGACAATCCAGAAATGCCGTTATCGTCTGGTTAGTTCTAGGAAGCTGTAGTGTATGACACCAGCACTGGTCCACCAAACACTCACCAATACCTTTTTCTGAGTCAACTTTCGCTCGACACAGGACTTGGCTGGTTCTCCTGGGTTGAACCACTGTGATGAGCATTTTCGATTGACGTAAAGAATCCATTTTTCGTTACAAGTAACAATACAATTCAAAATTCCTTCTTTATTGTGAAAATTGAATAATGTAACGCAGCACTCAATGCGTGTTTGTTGGTGTGCTTTAGTTATGCGGTACCCCTTTTCTCGAGCTTTTTGACTTTTCCAATTGGTTCCAATTGAATTTAAAAAAAATTATCACTCACACTGAAGCCTTTCGCTAACACAGACGTGGTTTTTGTGATGGATCCGCTTCCACGGCCACCATTAATTCTTGATTATCAATTAGGGTCTCCGGCCGTCCACGGTGTTTGTTTCATAAGTCAAAATTTCTATAACTAAAACGTTGGAACCAAAAACATACCGTGCTTTCTTTTATAGTAGCGTCCCCATACACATTATTAATCCATTGAGTTGGTTCTGTGGCGCTGATGCCATAGTGGAACTCATATTCGTAAATAATGCGATATTTTTAGTTTTCCATTTTGGGAATGGAACGATGTGAAAGAAAAATCAAATGGTGCGAAAACAAATGAGTCACTAAATTTGAAACACAAATACGCAAGCCTAAATTTTAAATAAGTTTGAATTTGAAATTCCTAACTAAATACCAGATATTTGAGTTCAACGTGGTCTGTTCAACAAAACGCCAATTTCATATATAATGACCAAATATTGTAATCCATACTATAATATTATAAATTTTATAAATGTGATTTTTCACGAAAACCACATTGGCGTTGTAGTATTTATTTATTTATAATTATTATCATCAATATTTCAGCCGAAAGACGTTTACTCCTGGACATACATACATATATACCATCACGCCTGTATTCCCCAAAGGATTAGACAGAGAGGTATACACTAATGTACACCAACATTTCGCCGAGTATGTTTTTAGGCCCTATGTAATAGGGGGCGAGCCTATTGTCATTCCAAACTTCGAGCTGCTACTGAGAATTTTATAGGAAAAACCCAATAACACTTTGCTCGACCTGGGATTCGAACCCAGGACGTCGCACATAGCGGTCGCGCTTACGACCATTAGGACATAGCCGCCCCCCAAAAATCACCATAACAACCGGTCCTGTCCTACCCACATACAACAGATTCTCGCAACTCTCACCAGGTCGCCGGACCACCTTGTGACAGGTCTGCCGACGTTTCAAAACTTATTTATAATTCTAAGAAGTCACCATTTTATTATAACTTGGAAACATTGAACATGCTCACTTGCCTGAGGCAGTCTAATCTAGAATCTAATCACATAGCACTTTCATGAAAATATAGCACTGACAGTAGCAAATGGTACTGCTACGACAATTGAAAAAAACGTGAATTATATAAATTTTTAAAATTCTCTAAAAGAGTATATCCAATCGATTTTGTCTAGCTAAGAGCAGTTGCATGCGAGGCGATTAATATTGAATGTCATGGTGGCGTGTCTGAGCGTGCGACAGGCGACTGGCGGTGCGGAGCGCGGGACGCGGGGCGGAGAGACGGGCGGCAGATGTTACTGAAGTGCAGAACTCGCATCGGTTTGTCGCGTTTGAGTTGTTCATGGCGCGACCGCACACGGCGCGTGGCGCTGGACTCGTCTATACCAATTTGTTTTTAAACTTGTTTGTTTTTGTCTTGTAAAATTTAAAATTTGTAACCATATTAATTTTAAAAGTAGGTTTAAGCCCAATGCTAGAATACAAAAAATTAACTAAGTACAAAACGGGGGTTACGTTCCATTGCACAATATATTTATGACATTTATTTAGAAAAAAGTTGTTTCCATTCATTACGTTCAGTGTGTCCTTAGTTTAAGCCTGTATCACGGTTTACTGGTTTCGTTGTTTGTTTATTTTTTACTATTATTTTTATTTCCTGCTAAGATATTCGTCATAAGAACGCATATTTTGTGAAACTTTCAACCAAATTTCTATGGCGGTTCAAAAGATACAGCTTTTTAAAGGCAGGATATAAAACAGAGACTTAGCTATATACCTACGATTTATTTTATAGGAATGGAGCCCTAGAGAGGGTTAAACAATCTGCTATGTCCTGAGAACACTAATAACGAAAAGCATTCGTTTATACACGTCTTATAATTATTTATTTACTATGATATATAAGGTAGTTATATACCTATGTACTCCCATGCCATAGCTAATACGATTTAGCTGACCCACCGTTGTTCCCACGAAAGGGCCAGACTTTAGGTCAGCATATTTAGATTAAGTAGAAGTAACTTTAGTTTTAAGGCAGTCTAGTATCGACCATCATATAGAACGGTTAATAAAATCTTAACCAAATTAATTTTAGTTTTAGTTTTTAAAAAGTTACTTCACCGCTCCCCGAAGTTAACTAGGTTCATAATATTGATATATATCACTAGATCATTCATGTGTATAATTTTATTTTAAATAAGTTACGATGGTTTTTTCAGCCCGCGAAAAAGCAAAGGCTTATTGTAAATGTATGAAATCGCGCGACACGGTAAGTTATAATTACGGATACTATCTGCTGTATTTAGCGTATTTTCTGTCTTTACGGCTAAAGCTACTTGATTTTTTAAATGAATTTATTTTTAAATATAAATGGATTAAATCGAAATATTTACAAAAAATCTCCAATCTAAACCGCCATTAGTCATCTAGTTTTTTAGGACTTAGTAAGATCAGTAAAACGTTTTTGTTTTTTTTTTCTATTACTTATACGATCCCATCCCCTCAAAAGTAGTTTACGATTTTTAAGTTTATACTTCACGTATAACACACACCTCCAATCACGTATTATGAAGTACATCCGATATTTCGAGTGAGATAACGTTAGGCCTGTTGTTGCCGGCTTATATAACGTTGTGATCACAGAGTACACCTGTTGCTATCGCGCCCTGTCAATAGTACCGGTCATTAGTACGGTTTTAATATTCATACCAACAAAGACATTTTTTCATAGATAGACATGGTACTCCTGGTCGTTCCTACCAACAAACGGTGTCTAACGGTGTCTATTCCGTGGTTTCTATACACGCTTAAAACAAAAACTAGACATATTTTATATTGTGAAGGATTGGTATATCATATTAAGATTTGTTGCACTGTTAGAATATCAAAGCAAATATCTGTCGTCAGCAGATTTTTGTCGAAATAAACTAAAAATTCGGAACGTCTCTTGCAATATCTTCGCAATATTCCTAAGCGCAGAGCGATGCTTGCTCTCCGCAAACATACTGCATACAAATATGACTTTGTGAACAACATATTTGAAACAAGTTTTAAACTGTTACATAATATTAAAGTATCTCTCTAGGATTATGGTCGTTTTTGGGTTCCGCTTCTAAAAAATCAACCCTTTTTTTAAACGTAAATTATCCATTTTACTTAAAAATACCATATTTTTTGATCCGTTATAGATTTTCACCAAATAAGTTCTAATAAGGTGAATATCATAATGAATAAAAATATGAAGGCTAAGAAGAATAAGGAATAACGTATTTTTTCAATAATTTATTTTCCAGTTTATTTACATACGAGTGTCAAATATAGTTTGATTATATTACAAATAAAGTAAAACCCACTAATAATAAGACAAGGGTGGGTCGGACTCATGTTAAAGATTTCAAATTGTATGAAAGAAAACACATTTCACAAAATAACACAAATCATTGGGTAAGTATGTAAGTGAAATTGAATAAAAGATAGTGACACATTTCTATTTCAAACATGACAATATGTTCAGTGTAGCTTGTTGATAGTCGCGTCGTGTGCGTCGTGTACGAGACGCCGCGCCGCGACCGCGCCTTACCAGTTAAGGGCTTATTTACACGATGCCATTTCCTTGTACGTACAAAAGCAATAATTAAACGCAGCTAAATAAGTGCAATAATTACCCTCCAAGAATTATAAGCAATTGTTTAGATGCGTGTTAATTGATTGCGATTATTACATGCAAGTCTTGTTAAAAATAATTACAAATATTTTTTGTTTACACGAAGCAAATTATGTTTAGGATATAACCGTGTTCAAGTTTTGAGTTGTCTAAACACAGGCTGATACATGTTTGTACCATTTTTGGACGCGTTGCTTCAATTACCAAGAAACCACAAGTATTTATCTTAAAAATAAATAATTTTGGTTCTACTCTTTTAAGAAATTTATTGCAATCATGAGTCTTTATGAGATTTTGAAAATGGAAATTATGGTAATCATTGCATTATTTGTCCAAAAGTTTAGAGATGAAAGGCTCGAACTAAATGAAATATCGATCAAAAACGAATAAGATACCCTCACTCAGTGCATTCATGTTTGCAAATAATATATCAGAGAATTGTATAAGAAATTATTTTTTGCATTGTTTAGTGTTTTGAATCAGAACTTGCCCTTACAGCGAGAGACAGTTGTTTTGCAACAGGCAAGAAAATGGCGTCGTGTAAATAAGCCTTTAGTGTGCGTACGGTCTTAGCATCTTTTTAAGTCAAGCGTTCAGCGATTAGCGGGAGAACGTACAGACATCATATTAAACATACTGTTCTTAAAAAATTGTTCCGAATTGAGTTGTTAGTTAGTTGCCGTGAACGGTGTGTGAGAATCCAAATAAGAATATGTTATATGATGTCGGTAATAGAGTTCGGTATTATTTTAACAATACATGAACATGAATACAGGAAGTGAGGTAAATCACTGTGAAATATCTTTGGAGCTTTCTTTCTACTCGGGGCAATCTGACTGGTGATGCGAGCGACGACGCGGGCAGCAGTAAGTTGCTAATGTTTCTTTTTTTCAAATACAAAGTTAAGTTTGCGAATAAGTATACGACCCGCTTAACAGTGCTTACTTACTACGCTTGTAGCATTAAAGGTGGCACTAGCGATGGGCGATTATGAGATATACTAATATAATCATTCGATTATGAAGATATCTCGATTATAGCCATACGTAATTACTAATATTAGTAGTTCGATGATGAGTGATCATTTTATGACATATAATATCCAATATGAATCGTGTTCCTTTACACAATATGGTCAAGGTAATGTCGATAGAATATTTTTATAATCTTCAAATTACAGACCATGGTATATAAAGATGGTGGCTCCCTTATTAGAACCTTATTGTTAGAGAGTTTTTATGGCAACTTAAAATGCATAATTCTAGGTATTATTTTATAATTTACACTTATGAATAATAAGCACATTACACACCACGCAAAATGTTATCAATATTACGAGTATATCGCGTTGATATTATCGTCCGGCCACTTCATTCTGTAAAAACTCTTACGACGAGTGACGTTGACGAGGAAAACGGCAACGCACTTTCACCCCACTAAAATATTGATACTTCTAATTCTTGCCTGTCACTGAACTGAGATTTTTCAGCATAACAACTGTGCAGCGAGTTGTTACAAACACGTGGCAATCAATTGTCTCGTGACTCGATTATACATTAAGATCCCGCTAAAAACTCAGCAGTCAATTCACTACCGCGATTCTATCGAATAATACCAAACTTACCTGTTACTTTGATGGTAAGTAACGACAATTGTGACCGAGTGCATTGCCACCACCTCACCACCACCACATAATATTAAGTGACATCATCCAGCAAAGTGACAAGCTTAAATGTGTCGGTATCCGGAATTTGTCAATGCCATATCAATGTATTCCGGCTTCTGTGTTTGAGGAACAAATCATTTTCTAGGCTTCTCTCGATCATCAGGCGAGATTCTGGATATTGTGTATGCCAATCATATGCACATGCATCATCCATCCTTTTTCCTTGTATCTGTCTATCTCTATCTCCCCTAACCTTTCACCGACGTCAGTTCGTGTTTAAAATTACAACGGCGAACACAAAAAGTAACTGCGCTAATAATAAAATACTATAATAAACTTTTATTGAAAAACATGATTCAAAATCGTTCATGGTGCGTGCTACAATAGAAGTGACCACAAGAGGAGGCCTCCAAAATTCACGAAAGCTGTTGTCTAGTGACTCCTTTTTTCTCCTACATTCCATTATTTCGTGTCATTGTGCATATGTTGTGATCGACCGGGGAAAGTGGCCCCCAATTATCAATCCGGCTAGTTGTTAAAACAATTCAAACCAGCGCTTACAATTATTATAGTATAAAGTTATGATAAAAGGTATGACATATTGAGTAGATCCCCGTTAACAAGATTATCCTGAAGTATATTTACAGATAATTTAATTTAATGTGATGCCATTTAAGAGATTAACCCCGAGACAATTGTCTTCAAGATTAATAATATAACTCTAACTCTCAGCTGAAACTTTTGTTTTAATATAGAAATATATTTCACTTAAAACTTTGCTTCGTTTATTTAGACCAAAATTCACATCTTTTATATTAAGAAACATCAGGAACGAAGTTACAAAAAAATTCACGATTTAACAAAAATTTGAAGAGTATAAAAAAATTATATACATATGTAAGCTTCGCGAGTATATTCAAGTATACTGGTAAGAAACCATCTCGTGTCGATCACAGAAGATACTCGACACGAGCCTTATGATAGAGAGAGACAGATAGAAAAATCATTGTCGAGCATTGACTCAAGAGATAGAACTTTATAAAGATAAGTAAGATTGGTAAAAGTTAGTCAGAATTGTTATAATCAATTGTGAGTTTGTGAAATATTATGAGACTTTGTGATTGTTGAGAAATCCGTTAAGCAATAGTCTTGATTGTTGATTCTCTTATTTTTAGGTTAGTAAAAAATGTGCTTACTTGTAATATTGTACATAGTTGTAATTAATAATAATAATAAACTCTTATTTTTAGACGAATCTTATCGCTGGCTCAACTGATTTATTGCGTATCTTATACATATATACGTAACTTACCTACATGAGTTTAAACGTGTTGCAATTTGCTCCGATCTTTAATTTTCTAAACGATAGTACAAAGTTATTAATTGAGTAAAGTTCTCTTAATAAAAGTTATGTGTATTCACTAATACAACTGTCAGGACAAGTGGCAGTGTATTTGTACAATAAACCAGTATTTTTTGTACATAGAATTTCTGTGATTTTTGTGGCAAAATTAATATTCAAGAAATAATTGAAAACCTACTTACACATTACATTTTAAGCTACCAGTTCAACTGATTTATTTATTATTTCAGGAAATCTACAGTTGTTTAATTTTAACATACATAATTAAATGAACATATTGGCTTAGCCAGAATGATTTCAATCGTGTTACAATAAAGATATAACAATCTTATACCCCAACGAAACTATTAATTTATATTATTTGCATTAAAAAAAACGATGTAGTGCTTCTGGTGTGAGTATGTTTGTGTGTGTGTGCGTGCGTGTATGTTTTTTTGTATGCGTATATACTAATTACATATATTTACCAAATTCTGATTAATATTAATAGCTTTTCCTTTAAACGATGCATTACTGTCAAAAAATATGTCTAAATTTTCAGCTTTCATATTATATAAATATGTACACCTTATCAACACTGAATTACGGACATAACTGGTCTTGGTTGTACGTACGTGAAAGGTCTGGGGTTTACGGATTTGTTTAATTGTATATACTCAAAAATGTACGATAAATTTCGCAAACAAATAATATGTCGCCATAGATACGTTAATCAAGACGACCGTTGTCCATACTTTTTTTTTTTTTTTTTTTTTTGGTTTCAATTACAAGTAATTTTGCTTTTCCGATTAATAAAATTGACATAATTTAGTTTCCTCAGTTCAAAATGGTTTTAAATCTAATAACCCTGTTAGAATCGACACATAATTTCGATATTTCAAAAAAACTTTATTTTAGGGTTTGCTTATTACTCGACTGCGATAAGGAGTGTTGCGTTTTTCGAGTGTATGAATGTATGCAAGTATGTATGTATGTCTATTTCTTTGACACGCTCTGCAGTCAAAACGGCTTGATCAATTTTAACATACGAAGTGTCGCTAGATTCGTCTTAATTGTGGGAGTAACGTAGGGTATATGATCAAATAAAAAGCAAAAATATGAAAATATGTGTTTTAGTTAAATGTTTTTGATGCAGTCGGGTTTTTTTAATAACTTTATTTTAATATTCTTTTATTATATATTATGCAATTTAAAACTTTACTCAATAAGTAAAAATGTTTAAGAAAATCTTCAATTAAAATGAAATCAAATCGCATTTGGTTCGGTTTGATCTAAAACCGGACGCGTTCCGGTATGCGATCAAAACCGGTCGATTTCCCCGGAGTACTACGAGAACCGAACCGAATCGAAACGATATGTAGTAATAAATGATTTATCGATACCCCAAGCGGATATTAACGTTGTTAGTTGCACATCTTTACTTTTCTTCATAAGAATTAATGTGCCATGTGATTGTTCAAATCTATATCAGTTCATCATCACCTCACCAGTATACGTCCGATGTGCACCAAGGTCGGTTTGCTTATATCAGCCATATTTTTTTTTAGATCTAACTATACTGTTAGCCTTAGAGGCCCTGAAGCCGCTGCGGCTTTTACAGCTTCACCAAACTTGGGGGCGAGCGCAAAGGCCCCCAACCGCGAAAGTTTTGAAAAACTCGCACGAGGTTGCCAAAGTGGCCGGACCTCGGCTCGGGCGGTCGTTGCGCATGCAAATAGGTCGCGATCTAACTGAATCCCTACTCCTACGATTCGAGCTAACTAATATATACGCATAGACAGGTTCCCTTCCTCCTGGGAGGAAGGAAGGAAACATGCGTATGTGTATTTAGTGATCGGAAAGGTTTTTCTTCACTAACTAGCGCAAAAAAAGAAAAAGAAGGTTCTTTGCAGAACCTATGTACCTGTGAAGTGTGCACGTATGTAACATATGTGTGTGATGTTTGTATGTGGGTAGCTAAGTGTTGCACGTATAGTGTCACTTGTATAGCGCGGGCGGCTGCCTGGCCCAAGGACTTCACACCCAGGAACGGACCTAGGCTTGGGTTGGCGTTAGAGAGGTTGGACGTGGCGGGTTTGCGGGAGCGAAATTGACCGTCCGTCCTCTGCGGAGAGAACGCGAATTACGAGAGTTATGAGTTATGAGAATTCTCTCGTTATATTGTCCGGCAAATATTGCTGTGATTACACTTTACTGTTTTCGTCTTCTTCCAGGACTTTTTTAACAGCATCTATTCTTAGTTATTGAACTGATATTAAGTATTCGAAGGGTTTACCTCTTTTTCTCGCTGGAGAAATCTTCTTAATAAATCTGTTATATTTTACTTGCAATGTATTTATTTTTCTATTCGTCTTGTTGTTTTATTTGTTTTTCAATAATTTTCATTTTAATTTTTTGATTTCTTCCGCCTAAAATTATTTATTTTAAGTGTAGGTAGCTTTTGGTGGCTACTAATATTAGACATTGAAGAACATGTCAAAAATGAAGTTGACGGCGTCGAGATATAAATATTCAAATTTATTCATATTTGTACCTACGGGAGTATCTTCTACAAATGGGCCTTTCATTTTCCAAATATCTACATTTTCTTATTCTTTCCTGCCATGCATTTCACTGAATCCGTTACTGCCGTGGTGGTAATCTTCAATTTTTGGTATCTTTTTTCCTGCCTTATCTACGTTTTTCACGACGCTGTTTCTCTTTTAACTGTTTTAAGTATGAAGATACTTTCTTGCCTCAGTTTCTTTATCTCGTCTCCTTTCTTACGCCTTTGTGTTTCTTTTTCTCTTTTCTTCTAAAGATCTAATAAAAACACATTAAAAGTACCTTAATAACGTACACTTACTTTGCCTACATGTGACGTACATAACCATAAACCTATATAACCATACAATCGCGAGTATTTTACATTAATAATGTTACAACCATGAACAACGGTCACGACCGGTTGTAATGTTTTTTTATCTGTGGATCGTATAACCTCAAATCTATTTTAGTCTATAATGTTAGTTAATTTACACGACATTTAAAAAATACTGCTCAACTAATACATTAAACTAGTACATGTAATTATTAAATGTAAATTTGAACAATTTCTTCAAATATTAAACCACTGTTTTGGCGTGGTATACTCGACAAAATCCAAGAAATGCCCAAACATACTGGTCTTTTAAACAAATGTACTGTGTGCTGGTCTTATAGAAACACTATACAACCATGTTTGTAAACCTTTTTGACATAAGATAGTGTGGCTTAGCCTAAAATAGAAGTTAATGTTGCAAAGCCAAGTAATGAAATTTACATATTTTCTACGCGATTAAAGAAGGAGCCATGGATCATGACAGAAAAGCGATCACAATATTCACAACAAATAATTATCATTCAATTTCCGCTAATCATTTAAAAAATATCAAAGATAATCTACATTAATATCCCAAGAATGAATAATACGTGAACCCATGCCAATAAAAAAGATACTTTTAGGATAGAAAATAAATTAGGATATTACAACACAAATCTCACAAACCACGGCGTGTGATTTTTCTTTGTATTTAATTTAATAAAAATAATTAAATTGAGATGAATTGCTATTACATACATGCAGTTTTTAAAGAATATAGTGATATCTTTAATCTATTTTAGTACTTAATAACAAATTAGGTTTTTACTTGCCTGAAACATTTTTTTCACTAAAAATAAGAATAACCCAGAAGCCTTTTTATGATAGTTAGAAGAATTTATGACATAACATACCATCACGCATGTATCCACGAAGGTTTGGGCAGAGGTTTACTAATGCACAACCACAACTTGCCTGTATGTTTTATAACATAATAATAATTAATTCAATTTCATATTAAATTGTATCAAATAAAATACTGTTTCTTTCCCAAAGTGTTTGTTCTAGAACATTAATAATAGGTCCTTATGAAATCTGCTAGTCTTGGTTGTTTAACGGCTAGCTTTTTCATCATGGTTTACAATTGCTGACAATCCAGAAATGCCGTTATCGTCTGGTTAGTTCTAGGAAGCTGTAGTGTATGACACCAGCACTGGTCCACCAAACACTCACCAATACCTTTTTCTGAGTCAACTTTCGCTCGACACAGGACTTGGCTGGTTCTCCTGGGTTGAACCACTGTGATGAGCATTTTCGATTGACGTAAAGAATCCATTTTTCGTTACAAGTAACAATACAATTCAAAATTCCTTCTTTATTGTGAAAATTGAATAATGTAACGCAGCACTCAATGCGTGTTTGTTGGTGTGCTTTAGTTATGCGGTACCCCTTTTCTCGAGCTTTTTGACTTTTCCAATTGGTTCCAATTGAATTTAAAAAAAATTATCACTCACACTGAAGCCTTTCGCTAACACAGACGTGGTTTTTGTGATGGATCCGCTTCCACGGCCACCATTAATTCTTGATTATCAATTAGGGTCTCCGGCCGTCCACGGTGTTTGTTTCATAAGTCAAAATTTCTATAACTAAAACGTTGGAACCAAAAACATACCGTGCTTTCTTTTATAGTAGCGTCCCCATACACATTATTAATCCATTGAGTTGGTTCTGTGGCGCTGATGCCATAGTGGAACTCATATTCGTAAATAATGCGATATTTTTAGTTTTCCATTTTGGGAATGGAACGATGTGAAAGAAAAATCAAATGGTGCGAAAACAAATGAGTCACTAAATTTGAAACACAAATACGCAAGCCTAAATTTTAAATAAGTTTGAATTTGAAATTCCTAACTAAATACCAGATATTTGAGTTCAACGTGGTCTGTTCAACAAAACGCCAATTTCATATATAATGACCAAATATTGTAATCCATACTATAATATTATAAATTTTATAAATGTGATTTTTCACGAAAACCACATTGGCGTTGTAGTATTTATTTATTTATAATTATTATCATCAATATTTCAGCCGAAAGACGTTTACTCCTGGACATACATACATATATACCATCACGCCTGTATTCCCCAAAGGATTAGACAGAGAGGTATACACTAATGTACACCAACATTTCGCCGAGTATGTTTTTAGGCCCTATGTAATAGGGGGCGAGCCTATTGTCATTCCAAACTTCGAGCTGCTACTGAGAATTTTATAGGAAAAACCCAATAACACTTTGCTCGACCTGGGATTCGAACCCAGGACGTCGCACATAGCGGTCGCGCTTACGACCATTAGGACATAGCCGCCCCCCAAAAATCACCATAACAACCGGTCCTGTCCTACCCACATACAACAGATTCTCGCAACTCTCACCAGGTCGCCGGACCACCTTGTGACAGGTCTGCCGACGTTTCAAAACTTATTTATAATTCTAAGAAGTCACCATTTTATTATAACTTGGAAACATTGAACATGCTCACTTGCCTGAGGCAGTCTAATCTAGAATCTAATCACATAGCACTTTCATGAAAATATAGCACTGACAGTAGCAAATGGTACTGCTACGACAATTGAAAAAAACGTGAATTATATAAATTTTTAAAATTCTCTAAAAGAGTATATCCAATCGATTTTGTCTAGCTAAGAGCAGTTGCATGCGAGGCGATTAATATTGAATGTCATGGTGGCGTGTCTGAGCGTGCGACAGGCGACTGGCGGTGCGGAGCGCGGGACGCGGGGCGGAGAGACGGGCGGCAGATGTTACTGAAGTGCAGAACTCGCATCGGTTTGTCGCGTTTGAGTTGTTCATGGCGCGACCGCACACGGCGCGTGGCGCTGGACTCGTCTATACCAATTTGTTTTTAAACTTGTTTGTTTTTGTCTTGTAAAATTTAAAATTTGTAACCATATTAATTTTAAAAGTAGGTTTAAGCCCAATGCTAGAATACAAAAAATTAACTAAGTACAAAACGGGGGTTACGTTCCATTGCACAATATATTTATGACATTTATTTAGAAAAAAGTTGTTTCCATTCATTACGTTCAGTGTGTCCTTAGTTTAAGCCTGTATCACGGTTTACTGGTTTCGTTGTTTGTTTATTTTTTACTATTATTTTTATTTCCTGCTAAGATATTCGTCATAAGAACGCATATTTTGTGAAACTTTCAACCAAATTTCTATGGCGGTTCAAAAGATACAGCTTTTTAAAGGCAGGATATAAAACAGAGACTTAGCTATATACCTACGATTTATTTTATAGGAATGGAGCCCTAGAGAGGGTTAAACAATCTGCTATGTCCTGAGAACACTAATAACGAAAAGCATTCGTTTATACACGTCTTATAATTATTTATTTACTATGATATATAAGGTAGTTATATACCTATGTACTCCCATGCCATAGCTAATACGATTTAGCTGACCCACCGTTGTTCCCACGAAAGGGCCAGACTTTAGGTCAGCATATTTAGATTAAGTAGAAGTAACTTTAGTTTTAAGGCAGTCTAGTATCGACCATCATATAGAACGGTTAATAAAATCTTAACCAAATTAATTTTAGTTTTAGTTTTTAAAAAGATACTTCACCGCTCCCCGAAGTTAACTAGGTTCATAATATTGATATATATCACTAGATCATTCATGTGTATAATTTTATTTTAAATAAGTTACGATGGTTTTTTCAGCCCGCGAAAAAGCAAAGGCTTATTGTAAATGTATGAAATCGCGCGACACGGTAAGTTATAATTACGGATACTATCTGCTGTATTTAGCGTATTTTCTGTCTTTACGGCTAAAGCTACTTGATTTTTTAAATGAATTTATTTTTAAATATAAATGGATTAAATCGAAATATTTACAAAAAATCTCCAATCTAAACCGCCATTAGTCATCTAGTTTTTTAGGACTTAGTAAGATCAGTAAAACGTTTTTGTTTTTTTTTTTCTATTACTTATACGATCCCATCCCCTCAAAAGTAGTTTACGATTTTTAAGTTTATACTTCACGTATAACACACACCTCCAATCACGTATTATGAAGTACATCCGATATTTCGAGTGAGATAACGTTAGGCCTGTTGTTGCCGGCTTATATGACGCGTGTGATCACAGAGTACACCTGTTGCTATCGCGCCCTGTCAATAGTACCGGTCATTAGTACGGTTTTAATATTCATACCAACAAAGACATTTTTTCATAGATAGACATGGTACTCCTGGTCGTTCCTACCAACAAACGGTGTCTAACGGTGTCTATTCCGTGGTTTCTATACACGCTTAAAACAAAAACTAGACATATTTTATATTGTGAAGGATTGGTATATCATATTAAGATTTGTTGCACTGTTAGAATATCAAAGCAAATATCTGTCGTCAGCAGATTTTTGTCGAAATAAACTAAAAATTCGGAACGTCTCTTGCAATATCTTCGCAATATTCCTAAGCGCAGAGCGATGCTTGCTCTCCGCAAACATACTGCATACAAATATGACTTTGTAAACAACATATTTGAAACAAGTTTTAAACTGTTACATAATATTAAAGTATCTCTCTAGGATAATGGTCGTTTTTGGGTTCCGCTTCTAAAAAATCAACCCTTTTTTTAAACGTAAATTATCCATTTTACTTAAAAATACCATATTTTTTGATCCGTTATAGATTTTCACCAAATAAGTTCTAATAAGGTGAATATCATAATGAATAAAAATATGAAGGCTAAGAAGAATAAGGAATAACGTATTTTTTCAATAATTTATTTTCCAGTTTATTTACATACGAGTGTCAAATATAGTTTGATTATATTACAAATAAAGTAAAACCCACTAATAATAAGACAAGGGTGGGTCGGACTCATGTTAAAGATTTCAAATTGTATGAAAGAAAACACATTTCACAAAATAACACAAATCATTGGGTAAGTATGTAAGTGAAATTGAATAAAAGATAGTGACACATTTCTATTTCAAACATGACAATATGTTCAGTGTAGCTTGTTGATAGTCGCGTCGTGTGCGTCGTGTACGAGACGCCGCGCCGCGACCGCGCCTTACCAGTTAAGGGCTTATTTACACGATGCCATTTCCTTGTACGTACAAAAGCAATAATTAAACGCAGCTAAATAAGTGCAATAATTACCCTCCAAGAATTATAAGCAATTGTTTAGATGCGTGTTAATTGATTGCGATTATTACATGCAAGTCTTGTTAAAAATAATTACAAATATTTTTTGTTTACACGAAGCAAATTATGTTTAGGATATAACCGTGTTCAAGTTTTGAGTTGTCTAAACACAGGCTGATACATGTTTGTACCATTTTTGGACGCGTTGCTTCAATTACCAAGAAACCACAAATATTTATCTTAAAAATAAATAATTTTGGTTCTACTCTTTTAAGAAATTTATTGCAATCATGAGTCTTTATGAGATTTTGAAAATGGAAATTATGGTAATCATTGCATTATTTGTCCAAAAGTTTAGAGATGAAAGGCTCGAACTAAATGAAATATCGATCAAAAACGAATAACATACCCTCACTCAGTGCATTCATGTTTGCAAATAATATATCAGAGAATTGTATAAGAAATTATTTTTTGCATTGTTTAGTGTTTTGAATCAGAACTTGCCCTTACAGCGAGAGACAGTTGTTTTGCAACAGGCAAGAAAATGGCGTCGTGTAAATAAGCCTTTAGTGTGCGTACGGTCTTAGCATCTTTTTAAGTCAAGCGTTCAGCGATTAGCGGGAGAACGTACAGACATCATATTAAACATACTGTTCTTAAAAAATTGTTCCGAATTGAGTTGTTAGTTAGTTGCCGTGAACGGTGTGTGAGAATCCAAATAAGAATATGTTATATGATGTCGGTAATAGAGTTCGGTATTATTTTAACAATACATGAACATAAATACAGGAAGTGAGGTAAATCACTGTGAAATATCTTTGGAGCTTTCTTTCTACTCGGGGTAATCTGACTGGTGATGCGAGCGACGACGCGGGCAGCAGTAAGTTGCTAATGTTTCTTTTTTTCAAATACAAAGTTAAGTTTGCGAATAAGTATACGACCCGCTTAACAGTGCTTACTTACTACGCTTGTAGCATTAAAGGTGGCACTAGCGATGGGCGATTATGAGATATACTAATATAATCATTCGATTATGAAGATATCTCGATTATAGCCATTCGTAATTACTAATATTAGTAGTTCGATGATGAGTGATCATTTTATGACATATAATATCCAATATGAATCGTGTTCCTTTACACAATATGGTGAAGGTAATGTCGATAGAATATTTTTATAATCTTCAAATTACAGACCATGGTATATAAAGATGGTGGCTCCCTTATTAGAACCTTATTGTTAGAGAGTTTTTATGGCAACTTAAAATGCATAATTCTAGGTATTATTTTATAATTTACACTTATGAATAATAAGCACATTACACACCACGCAAAATGTTATCAATATTACGAGTATATCGCGTTGATATTATCGTCCGGCCACTTCATTCTGTAAAAACTCTTACGACGAGTGACGTTGACGAGGAAAACGGCAACGCACTTTCACCCCACTAAAATATTGATACTTCTAATTCTTGCCTGTCACTGAACTGAGATTTTTCAGCATAACAACTGTGCAGCGAGTTGTTACAAACACGTGGCAATCAATTGTCTCGTGACTCGATTATACATTAAGATCCCGCTAAAAACTCAGCAGTCAATTCACTACCGCGATTCTATCGAATAATACCAAACTTACCTGTTACTTTGATGGTAAGTAACGACAATTGTGACCGAGTGCATTGCCACCACCTCACCACCACCACATAATATTAAGTGACATCAACCAGTAAAGTGACAAGCTTAAATGTGTCGGTATCCGGAATTTGTCAATGCCATATCAATGTGTTCCGGCTTCTGTGTTTGAGGAACAAATCATTTTCTAGGCTTCTCTCGATCATCAGGCGAGATTCTGGATATTGTGTATGCCAATCATATGCACATGCATCATCCATCCTTTTTCCTTGTATCTGTCTATCTCTAGCTCCCCTAACCTTTCACCGACGTCAGTTCGTGTTTAAAATTACAACGGCAAACACAAAAAGTAACTGCGCTAATAATAAAATACTATAATAAACTTTTATTGAAAAACATGATTCAAAATCGTTCATGGTGCGTGCTACAATAGAAGTGACCACAAGAGGAGGCCTCCAAAATTCACGAAAGCTGTTGTCTAGTGACTCCTTTTTTCTCCTACATTCCATTATTTCGTGTCATTGTGCATATGTTGTGATCGACCGGGGAAAGTGGCCCCCAATTATCAATCCGGCTAGTTGTTAAAACAATTCAAACCAGCGCTTACAATTATTATAGTATAAAGTTATGATAAAAGGTATGACATATTGAGTAGATCCCCGTTAACAAGATTATCCTGAAGTATATTTACAGATAATTTAATTTAATGTGATGCCATTTAAGAGATTAACCCCGAGACAATTGTCTTCAAGATTAATAATATAACTCTAACTCTCAGCTGAAACTTTTGTTTTAATATAGAAATATATTTCACTTAAAACTTTGCTTCGTTTATTTAAAACAAAATTCACATCATTTATATTAAGAAACATCAGGAACGAAGTTACAAAAAAATTCATGATTTAACAAAAATTTGAAGAGTATAAAAAAATTATATACATATGTAAGCTTCGCGAGTATATTCAAGTATACTGGTAAGAAACCATCTCGTGTCGATCACAGAAGATACTCGACACGAGCCTTATGATAGAGAGAGACAGATAGAAAAATCATTGTCGAGCATTGACTCAAGAGATAGAACTTTATAAAGATAAGTAAGATTGGTAAAAGTTAGTCAGAATTGTTATAATCAATTGTGAGTTTGTGAAATATTATGAGACTTTGTGATTGTTGAGAAATCCGTTAAGCAATAGTCTTGATTGTTGATTCTCTTATTTTTAGGTTAGTAAAAAATGTGCTTACTTGTAATATTGTACATAGTTGTAATTAATAATAATAATAAACTCTTATTTTTAGACGAATCTTATCGCTGGCTCAACTGATTTATTGCGTATCTTATACATATATACGTAACTTACCTACATGAGTTTAAACGTGTTGCAATTTGCTCCGATCTTTAATTTTCTAAACGATAGTACAAAGTTATTAATTGAGTAAAGTTCTCTTAATAAAAGTTATGTGTATTCACTAATACAACTGTCAGGACAAGTGGCAGTGTATTTGTACAATAAACCAGTATTTTTTGTACATAGAATTTCTGTGATTTTTGTGGCAAAATTAATATTCAAGAAATAATTGAAAACCTACTTACACATTACATTTTAAGCTACCAGTTCAACTGATTTATTTATTAATTCAGGAAATCTACAGTTGTTTAATTTTAACATACATAATTAAATGAACATATTGGCTTAGCCAGAATGATTTCAATCGTGTTACAATAAAGATATAACAATCTTATACCCCAACGAAACTATTAATTTATATTATTTGCATTAAAAAAAACGATGTAGTGCTTCTGGTGTGAGTATGTTTGTGTGTGTGTGCGTGCGTGTATGTTTTTTTGTATGCGTATATACTAATTACATATATTTACCAAATTCTGATTAATATTAATAGCTTTTCCTTTAAACGATGCATTACTGTCAAAAAAATATGTCTAAATTTTCAGCTTTCATATTATATAAATATGTACACCTTATCAACACTGAATTACGGACATAACTGGTCTTGGTTGTACGTACGTGAAAGGTCTGGGGTTTACGGATTTGTTTAATTGTATATACTCAAAAATGTACGATAAATTTCGCAAACAAATAATATGTCGCCATAGATACGTTAATCAAGACGACCGTTGTCCATACTTTTTTTTTTTTTTTTTTTGGTTTCAATTACAAGTAATTTTGCTTTTCCGATTAATAAAATTGACATAATTTAGTTTCCTCAGTTCAAAATGGTTTTAAATCTAATAACCCTGTTAGAATCGACACATAATTTCGATATTTCAAAAAAACTTTATTTTAGGGTTTGCTTATTACTCGACTGCGATAAGGAGTGTTGCGTTTTTCGAGTGTATGAATGTATGCAAGTATGTATGTATGTCTATTTCTTTGACACGCTCTGCAGTCAAAACGGCTTGATCAATTTTAACATACGAAGTGTCGTTAGATTCGTCTTAATTGTGGGAGTAACGTAGGGTATATGATCAAATAAAAAGCAAAAATATGAAAATATGTGTTTTAGTTAAATGTTTTTGATGCAGTCGGGTTTTTTTAATAACTTTATTTTAATATTCTTTTATTATATATTATGCAATTTAAAACTTTACTCAATAAGTAAAAATGTTTAAGAAAATCTTCAATTAAAATGAAATCAAATCGCATTTGGTTCGGTTTGATCTAAAACCGGACGCGTTCCGGTATGCGATCAAAACCGGTCGATTTCCCCGGAGTACTACGAGAACCGAGGGGCGAGGGGGCTAGGAGTGAGGTAGGGACCCGTTCTCTGAAAATCGAACCGAATCGAAATGATATGTAGTAATAAATGATTTATCGATACCCCAAGCGGATATTAACGTTGTTAGTTGCACATCTTTACTTTTCTTCATAAGAATTAATGTGCCATGTGATTGTTCAAATCTATATCAGTTCATCATCACCTCACCAGTATACGTCCGATGTGCACCAAGGTCGGTTTGCTTATATCAGCCATATTTTTTTTTAGATCTAACTATACTGTTAGCCTTAGAGGCCCTGAAGCCGCTGCGGCTTTTACAGCTTCACCAAACTTGGGGGCGAGCGCAAAGGCCCCCAACCGCGAAAGTTTTGAACGACTCGCACGAGGTTGCCAAAGTGGCCGGACCTCGGCTCGGGCGGTCGTTGCGCACGCAAATAGGTCGCGATCTAACTGAATCCCTACTCCTACGATTCGAGCTAACTACTATATACGCATAGACAGGTTCCCTTCCTCCTGGGAGGAAGGAAGGAAACATGCGTATGTATATTTAGTGATCAGAAAGGTTTTTCTTCACTAACTAGCGCAAAAAAAGAAAAAGAAGGTTCTTTACAGAACTTATGTACCTGTGAAGTGTGCACGTATGTAACATATGTGTGTGATGTTTGTATGTGGGTAGCTAAGTGTTGCACGTATAGTGTCACTTTGTATCGCGCGGGCGGCTGCCTGACCCAAGGACTTCACACCCAGGAACGGACCTAGGCTTGGGTTGGCGTTAGAGAGGTTGGACGTGGCGGGTGTGCGGGAGCGAAATTGACCGTCCGTCCTCTGCGGAGAGAACGCGAATTACGAGAGTTATGAGTTATGAGAATTCTCTCGTTATATTGTCCGGCAAATATTGCTGTGATTACACTTTACTGTTTTCGTCTTCTTCCAGGACTTTTTTAACAGCATCTATTCTTAGTTATTGAACTGATATTAAGTATTCGAAGGGTTTACCTCTTTTTCTCGCTGGAGAAATCTTCTTAATAAATCTGTTATATTTTACTTGCAATGTATTTATTTTTCTATTCGTCTTGTTGTTTTATTTGTTTTTCAATAATTTTCATTTTAATTTTTTGATTTCTTCCGCCTAAAATTATTTATTTTAAGTGTAGGTAGCTTTTGGTGGCTACTAATATTAGACATTGAAGAACATGTCAAAAATGAAGTTGACGGCGTCGAGATATAAATATTCAAATTTATTCATATTTGTACCTACGGGAGTATCTTCTACAAATGGGCCTTTCATTTTCCAAATATCTACATTTTCTTATTCTTTCCTGCCATGCATTTCACTGAATCCGTTACTGCCGTGGTGGTAATCTTCAATTTTTGGTATCTTTTTTCCTGCCTTATCTACGTTTTTCACGACGCTGTTTCTCTTTTAACTGTTTTAAGTATGAAGATACTTTCTTGCCTCAGTTTCTTTATCTCGTCTCCTTTCTTACGCCTTTGTGTTTCTTTTTCTCTTTTCTTCTAAAGATCTAATAAAAACACATTAAAAGTACCTTAATAACGTACACTTACTTTGCCTACATGTGACGTACATAACCATAAACCTATATAACCATACAATCGCGAGTATTTTACATTAATAATGTTACAACCATGAACAACGGTCACGACCGGTTGTAATGTTTTTTTATCTGTGGATCGTATAACCTCAAATCTATTTTAGTCTATAATGTTAGTTAATTTACACGACATTTAAAAAATACTGCTCAACTAATACATTAAACTAGTACATGTAATTATTAAATGTAAATTTGAACAATTTCTTCAAATATTAAACCACTGTTTTGGCGTGGTATACTCGACAAAATCCAAGAAATGCCCAAACATACTGGTCTTTTAAACAAATGTACTGTGTGCTGGTCTTATAGAAACACTATACAACCATGTTTGTAAACCTTTTTGACATAAGATAGTGTGGCTTAGCCTAAAATAGAAGTTAATGTTGCAAAGCCAAGTAATGAAATTTACATATTTTCTACGCGATTAAAGAAGGAGCCATGGATCATGACAGAAAAGCGATCACAATATTCACAACAAATAATTATCATTCAATTTCCGCTAATCATTTAAAAAATATCAAAGATAATCTACATTAATATCCCAAGAATGAATAATACGTGAACCCATGCCAATAAAAAAGATACTTTTAGGATAGAAAATAAATTAGGATATTACAACACAAATCTCACAAACCACGGCGTGTGATTTTTCTTTGTATTTAATTTAATAAAAATAATTAAATTGAGATGAATTGCTATTACATACATGCAGTTTTTAAAGAATATAGTGATATCTTTAATCTTTAATTTATTTTAGTACTTAATAACAAATGAGGTTTTTACTTGCCTGAAACATTTTTTTCACTAAAAATAAGAATAACCCAGAAGCCTTTTTATGATAGTTAGAAGAATTTATGACAGAACATACCATCACGCATGTATCCCCGAGGGGTTGGGCAGAGGTTTACTAATGCACAACCACAGCTTGCCTGTATGTTTTATAATACAATAATAATAATAATTAATTCAATTTCATATTAAATTTATGACATAATTCATTGAAAATTTTAATTTACCTTCATGACAAGAAGGAAAGGGAAATAACTTACAAAGTAGGACAACAAAAAGATCCAATGATATTAAGGTCCTATTTAGAAGCTGTGTTGAAACCAAGGTACCTTTAGAATATTTCAGAATTAAAACCAACTAACCTACACTATGAGGATCTACCATAAATGGCAATACTCCAGAAAATAAAGTGGCCCAGTATGTCGCTACCGTTCGTTGATGATTCCTCATCACAAGCATGACTGTCTTCCCTTTCGGACATTTTGCTGAGAGCGATCGTGCTATAGATACAGCGAGCTTCAATATGTACTCGTTTGTGAATTTTTCTCCTGTTGCACCATTAATCTGTAAGGTTCCGCATAACTTATCACCTGTGTGGAAAATTATTTTCTTCTTGCTCTTATTCCACGCCAAGTAGGGTTAGCACAACGTGTTTTTCCACCATTCATACACTCTAAGGTTTCTCCATGACCGATATAATAAACACCTGTACACATAATTTAAGAGATAATAGAAAATTAAAATAATTGTTACTTGCGGGATGTGACGACTACACGCGTACGTCGGCGGCGCGGCGCGGCGCGTTATTCATATGATAAAGTTAACACGGTTGAAACCGCAGGGCACAGCTAGTTTCGTATAATTAGCCAGTTTTAAAGTTTGTTGGTTCTTTTCTTTGTATTCCTTGTATATGCTTTATGATCCAACTTGATGCCAAGTTTTAAGTTTCTGAGTCACCTTGAATTGGTCTAGGTTTTTTTATGAGTGAATCATCAAGTGATAAAAACTCTAATTTTCACACCCTAATAATAACTCCTATAGTTTTTTTTTTCGTGGAATTAAGAGTTCTAGGTGATCAAGAAAGGTTTACCAAACAGACAAATTTTAAGTTGTGAAGGGTCAAATACTTTTGACTTATGTAAAGGTCGAAAGTAACTCGAAATAGTTGGTGTTAATATACAGACTGACCAGCGTGTTGTCCCACGTTATTTAGCTGGTGCTACCAGAACTATGACAGCTTAAACCAGCTCTCCGTTCTGAAATCTAGCTGCATCAAGTATTTATAAATTTCTTAAAATAAATGCTTGTACTTTTGTAAAGGTTTTGTGATATCGTTCACTGTTATTCACTAACAAGCTATATATCCGTACTATTTACATTGTACATACGTGAATATAAATGCTATGAATAATTATAATTAGTAGAGGGTTGAAATTTGTACATTAAAGATATTTAACAAAAATACCAAGAGTGGGGGGGGGGGGGCTTGGAAAAATGGTCAGTTTTTCAAAAAAGTAAATAAACATAACTACATAGCCGTATTGCAACGATGTAAGGAAAATTTGGCAATGAATATAGAATGATCCGAGGTAATGGCTGGCCCTCTACAATCAACTTATAAATACCTTAAAAAGGCTGAAAGCACTCGGCCCGATAAGCTATAATGAAATAATCATGTAGTTTTTGTGTTCGATGATACATAAAAACAGAATCGTGCAAGCGATTTCGTCAGTGCTAAGGTTAGCGATGAATGCATCACTTGATTGACTAGTGTCTGTTCCTGCGGAGATAGTTCTGGGTGAGTTACTACACTCGGCCAACTCTACAATCCCTTTACCGTACAGCTCGGGAAGGTTATATGGGACTCCTACTCAGTAAAATCCCAAGATAATCCTCTCGTAACTGAGGCCTGGTCGTGGGAATCGTTTGTTCGTAGTTGAGCTCTACAATCCTAAGTTATGGCAATCGGTAAAAAGTTCCTGGTATAGTTAAAATGTCTCCTTTAACAACGAAGAAGTTTTGAGATAATCAATAATCATTGCTTACTAAGGATTCGAATATTACCGGAAATCTCTAGCCATAATCATAAAAATAGAAACCGATTTAATAACTTATACCACGTACTTTGGCAGATATATAGAGCAAGATTTGTTTGAGGTTGGGCACAAAATATAATTTTACAGGAGAGCAATTTGTAAATCTAATTTACGTTTTCAAAAATGCATACTTATATTTTTTTAAATGTACCTTTACTTGTAGGACTAAGCACGTAGTAAAAATATGCTAAGACCACCGATAAACTTCCTGGGAAGACCTAATTTGAATAAATAAATGAATAACCTGATAGATAATGCAACAATATACATATCAAAGCAAAAGGACATATAATATTTTTTTTACTAAAACAGTGCCGATAATTTGTTGTGACCTACTATAACATTTATTTCGGAAACTGCCAATTATTTTACATGGATGTTTTAAATTTACCAGAGTGACTGAGAGTACACTTCAATCGTAAGTTATGATACTACCCACGAGTGGTTCTACTGGGTTTTCTAAAGCTCTACTTATTACTAATAGAGGCTTAGTGGCTCAATTATCAGGAACATGATTAGTGTATAACCAACTTTTTTTTATCATGGCGTCATTTGTACAATTAATCAAATTGATGTATTTGTTTGTAATGTCTAGCTTTTTACTAAATACATATTATGAAAGTAAATACGATAACTATAACAAAAACCCCTTTTTTTGTCTATTTTCTGTCTGTTTGTTCCGCATCATTTTCGAAACCATTGGACCGATTTTGACGGGACTTTTACAGGTAGATAGCTAATGTTATAAGAAGTAACTTAAGCTACTTTTATTTTTTGAAAAATAATTAGAGCTCCACGTAAATAACATAAAAATTTTGACATGGTGAATCAATTCGGGCGATTAAATGGCTTACACTGAATAAACCATAAGAAATATATCAAATTAAGGAACTACATAATTTTAGACATTAAAATAATCTAAAAAGTCAGCGAAATGATGGCCGATTGATAGCATTCTGTAGTCCACATGAGCAAAACCGCGGGCACAGCTAGTAGATAAATAAACTTACAAATATTATGTTCATACGGTGTGGATAGACAGACAGTAGGCGAGATGAAAGACATGTATATTGAAAAGTAGTATTAAAGTATGAAAGTGGAGGAAACCTGAAGAAGTTATCGATGGATTATATGCGGAATAATGTATCTATATTAGGCGTTGCTATTGAGATCAGAGCTGATAGATGAAAGTCTAAATAGGGAAATAATTTTGTGACAAGAAGAACATAAACTTCAATATTAGGCCCCAGGATCCCAAATTAAGCATAGTTTGTAATATGTTATCGAAACAACTTATACACATACCTATATACCTACATAGTATGTAGATAAGACTCTATGATTCTGTCTATGTTTCTATAACTTATGTAACTTTTATCCAAAAGTCATCACTTAAAATCCTGTGGGAAGATTGAAAATACAATTTCTTAGCTTAATATTAGCGATTACCACGAAACTTATCGAAATAGTATGGCTCTCACTATCACATGTTACTTCTAATACAATAGATAAATTCAAATTCAAGGAAAAAACGTTAAGTACACTCGCAAAACTAATTTTGATCTAATTGCTTGAAGAAAGGTAACTTTTAGTAACGAAGAAAACATATTGCAAGCTAGTATGAAAGTCCTAATTTTGATCAAATGTCTATTGAAGAAAATATCTATTTATTTGAGTCAGCCTTTTCTTTCAGGTTCTTAGCGAATGTTTTTTAAAGTTATTTAGATGTTAAAAATTATAGACTTTAAAAAAAACTAAACTTTTCCCACAGGGCCCATCACACTGAGTTCCCTAAGCCCACAGACATGGCCATGGTCGTTACAACGATTCAGTGGATGTCTTTCAAAATTACAATGACATCTAGCGCTCTTTATCGTGTTCTTGTCCTGTTCTCACCAAAAGCGCCAAGTGTTGAACACGTCACTGAGATCCTAGAAAATTTTCGGCTAAAAAACAATATTTTTTTCTCATATTGGTCTTATTTTATAAAAGGATCTTGTGGGAGTCATCAGATTTAATTACTAGCAGGAAGGTATTCTTGTTTGTTTAGGGTTCCCGTGGCCACCAACCTTCCATATAGCCATCCAGAGCCTCGCTTGTCTGATCAAAATATTTGTCTATAAATAGTTGTAACGGTCTGGTAGCTCGAGAGCTCACAAGGAAATGACAACCTTTCAGGTTCCCAACACAGTAAGGAATCTCGAATGATCCCAGTATACTATCTTGACGGTTTTTACAATCCGACGGCTTGAGCGTGACTGGGCTTCCTAGTTCGTCGTTGCCTGCTCTCTGAGAGCAGTCTTGTTGCTATCTCGGTCAGTAGAACCCAACAGTTGCTATAGGTCATTCAGAACAAGACTATTCACTGACACGAAACGTTTTCTATCGTACTTTAGATCTAGATCTACATAGTAAAGACCGCTCGCACCGGTCGCTGTGAAGTTTTTTGCTTCCATTTCTTCCGTCTGACGTTTTTCTACTAACGTAATAATGGTATACAATTATTCTATTAATCACAGCCAACATGGATATTCTCCGGTCCAATCTTCGCTAAGCGTTTAGTTTCATCTATAAAACCAAATCAACTGACAACACTGAAGAGCGTTTTTATTGGTGGATCTCCGGTTACTCCTGACCTAATATCTGCATTTAAGGTACGTAAGACAATTATTATCTGGTATTCATAACATACCATCACGTCTGTATCCTCGAAGGGTTAGGTAGGTAGAGTGTAGTACACAGTTCGCCGGGTAAGTTTCAGGTTCCATGTTCCATTAATCAGGCACAAAGCCAAACTCTAAGCTGCTACTGAGAATTTCATAGAAAAACTCAACAACACCATACTTTGGCTAATGAGGCAGTTAAATGACATAGGCTTTGAAAAATGTCAAGTTTTGCAAGCTAAGTTTATTTTTTAAAAATCTTGATAGTATAAATACACCACCTAACGATATCTATAGTAGGAATTTACATCCATTAATATTCTTAATTCTTTTATATACTTAGATGTGACAATAAGTAATAAGTTTTGTATTAAGCCAACAAATCACTAAAAATAATCATCAAATTTAAAAGTACTGGAATACAATAATACAATATTTTAAATAGCTAGTATATTATTTATGAACGTGGTAAATAAATAATTACAAGAGAAACTGCCGAATACTGCTTATATATCTAACGGTTACGGAACATCTGAAACACACGGAGTCATCGCAATACCAGATAAGGAGGCTCCTATAGCTTCCATCGGAAGTTTCCAATATTTTATATTACAAGGTAATTGTAATAAGTGTGACGTCATCTTTATCAGCAATCGTTCAGTCGATGTAATCCAACTGAGTATCAGCAATAAAACCGAATACCATAACACAGCAGGTACAGCAATATAAATCTGAATAAAGTTATAGAATATATGTAAAGACGTGACGGCCCGCAGATCGCAAGCGGCTGATAACGCCCGTATTTAAATGTATTTTACGAAAAAAAGTCGATTGTATCTGAAAAATAAAATAACACGTTACAAAATAACTATGTTTTTGATAATAAAATTATTTTATAGTAGTTGCGTTATTTTTAGACCACCTCATCTACTGTTAAGATACGAAGCGATAATTCACATGTATAGGCAGCTTTTAACAGGACTCAAGAATTTCACAAAAACAAGGGCTAGTCAATAAACGAAACGGTGATGGCAATAATATACTTACTACAAACATTATCGTAATTAAGTGACTAGTTGAAATAAACAGAACTAAACAATTTCAGCTCATCGATGACAACGGGGCTGAAGCAAAGCCTGGTAACGACGGAGAACTTTACATGAAGGGGGAATGTGTGATAAAGGCCAGTGTAGTAAGCTTGATTAAGTTATGCTTCCAATTATGAATCTACTCTTGGGCAAAGTCCTCTTTTCGTGGGAAACCAAGGACTTATTCACTACACCCGCTCACTAAGTACTAGTTATCGCAAAGAACTTACATTTCTGTATTTTTACGCTACAGTGTAGTGGTACTGTGAAATAAAATTGACGGGGTTTAGGATTCCTCACGAGGTTTTCCTTCACCTTCAACCACTAATGTCACTAATTAAACTCCTAAAATTGATATTCCAATGATCTTATTAACTTTTTCCCTTCTACGACTAGCAGTAAATTATATTTTCCTTTTATTATTATAATATATCAGGATCTAAATATTTGGATACATATAATAAGTCATTTAATAAGAAGATTTGCTTTCAAACATTTTAGATATTATCAAGAATTTATACAGTTTCATTTACAATAAAGGGGGATTTTGTTGATGTAATAATTAAGGAATGACAGTATCATACAATATAATCACTATAATTAATGTAAAATATTCACCCAACTTATATTAATACTTGATAGATATAGTGAAACGAGAGAAAGAATGACCCAGAATGACATTACACACTAGTTACAATGTAGTGTATTTATTACGCCTTTATCATCAAGTTCGTTGAACGGAATAATTGCTTTAGTATCTTAAGTAGTAACATATTTATAACACATAACAAATATTTATTATGATTCAAAAGGTATCTATCTATCAAAGCAATATATGTATACAACTTACAATAACAGTACAGTGATTTATTTTTAGGAATATTATAGAAACTACGACTCGTATAATGAATCGTTCAAGGACGGTTGGTATCGCACCAGGGACTGGTTGGCATCTAGACCAGGAAAAGCGACCTAACTTCTTAAAAAGAAAGAATCTCTGCTTCAATTTCAGAGGCAATCGGGTATGGGAACTTTACCAAAATATTTCTTAGAAGCTGAAAATGTTTTGTTTTTTTAATAAAAGTTTTGTTATCCCAAAGATTACTTTTCATTCGAAAATGACAAATATAAATGGGAAATCTTACATAGTTTTAAACAAAACTGGGCCGCAAAGAAACCGGACCGGTAACAAAAATCTGAATAATTTCCAAATTATTGGAGCTAGCTTTATGAAATAAAAACTATATTATAGACAATCTTATAGTGATTAAATGAAATTCATAACAGTTCATGATTATAAAGTTTATTTTGAATCAGAGTAAGTTAAGTAGGAATGACTATTTTTCAGTAATTTTAAAAAATGTGGTACGGTATCTAATCTGAAAATTTTACACATTTTAATATTTTATATTGCCACTACGAGCTTTTAATTTAGCTGTTATATAGTTTGGCATGCTTTCCACCACATTTCTGAGCCGATGCTGAAAAATATTCTCCAATTTCTCTAACAGTACTTCTTTGAGTTCACGAAGCGTGATTGAAGGGGAATTTCGCTGGCGTATACGTCGTCCCAGGCTTGCTCGATGGGGTAAGCTAAAGATTAGCTTAAGTTAGCTGAATACAACGTAGGGAAAGTCTATGAATTAATCACATCAGTTGTAAATTACTGTAACGAAGTGACTGTTGAGACGTCGCTATAAATTCAACGAGTATTATCGTTTTCCAATTTTACTAAGTGCTCTGCAGGATATGTAAATAAATTTAGAAAAGGCTCTTCGGCACTCGATTATATATAAAACTAACTTAAGATAAGCTACAATATGTAAACCTACTTTACGATATATTAGAAATGATAACTAAATATCAATATAAACTGTGTTAGCCTTACGAGCGTTATAATATATTCAATATTGTTGTATGAGCGACACATTCTGGCTATTCGACAGTTGAAATAAACATTATTGTTATAAAAAGGAATATAAAATAAAAAAAAATTTCGACTACGGATATTGATATTAAAGTTTACCGTGTTCAGAAGTTGTGAAATAGTCTATAGTAGTAGGTAAATTAATACACTTGCTTGCCTTCTGCTACAGAGAGGGGAGATTTTAAAGTGCTTGGCACGTTCTAAATGATTAACCGATGTTCTATTTATCCCTTGTCTAAGACAAATTGATTTCAAGCAACATGTCTATTTCCATTCAATGTTATTTGAATTAGTTATATAGTATGGAGACCAAACTACAGAGGTGTATTCGATTAACGGCCTAATTTATTGTGGTGGATCTATGAAATTTCTTAGTTATACGAAATATAAAACCAAGTAACTGATTGCTTTAATTTATTATGTTTTTAGTGTGGGCGAAACGATAATTTACTGTCAAACTTATCAAATAAATATTTAAAAGTATGTCACAAAGCATTTATTTACATTCAAACACATGCCTATAATTTGAGCTACACCGCTTGTTAATACTGTCAATATTTACTAAAATCGTAGACAGTCCTTTATGTTATGTTGTTACGATTATATTTTAGTTTAGGATAGTTATGTATAAATTTCCAGCATACCTTACAATTTTCAGTTAATATATGTTTTACAAATTATTATTACACAATTTAAAAGTCCATAACCGAGACGTTCTTCTTGTTCCGACAGCTCAGCGTAGAGATCCTTGCCTAGGATCTAGAATAGAAGTCAGCACGGTGTAGGCCGTATCAGGATACACTGCTCACGCAGACGACGCAGCACCAAATATCTTATCTATTGAGATTTCCTCATATGTAAAAGGAAAAGTTATTATTTGTATTATAAATACAAAATCCAGGTGATACTTTCCCGGTAGTGTTCTTTCAATGTTCAGTAGGTATTTGTCGTTTTGACAAAGGGTATTTCACCCATATTAATATTAAAATTATAAATTATAACAATTAAAATAACTTTACTATATAAATATGTTATAAAATAAACTATCTTTTCGACTCCCAGGTCTGTTGTACAATAATTTGGTTTTTATCAAAACACAGGATAATTATGATATAAACGTTACTACTATTCAAAGGTCTGCCGTACAATGAATAAAACATGATCAGATCCATCCTGAAGAATCTGTCAATGTATTGAAAAAAATCAAATCGTCAGCATAATATAGCAAGTAATTACTATGGAGGTTGTTAGTTAAATCGTTTATAAATAATGTGTACAACAAAGGCGCCAGATGTGAACCTTGAGGTACCCGGGATTTGATAAAGACTGGGCAAGACAAATATCTCCTTACAGCAACCATTTGACTTCGATTTGAAATTTTAGGTTCAAGTGCATTTGAAAAATTCATATAAATCGTTGTCAAGTGATTCCCTTCAATCGAATCACAGATATAACTTTAATATTTTAGTAAATTGTTAATTATATAATGACTATGTGTACTTACGAAGCCATGTTGCAATAAAGAAATGGAATAACGATTTTGGATTTGAATCTTTAGTCAAAGTATGCAATCAGTGTGTGATCCGGGAAAACTGAGCTGGTGAGTGGATGCAAAAAAATTTTAAAGCCTGTACCATCTTTAGTTTTCGTGTTGAAATCATTAAGTACAGTATTTTTGTAACTGGTAATTAAATACAAGATTAATTTACCATGTGTCTATTTTTTTAAGAGCTGGGAGCTTTTAAGACTGTATTAATTTAATAGCTAATGATATTATAAACTTGCAAAATTTGAATTCTCAGATAACACCTGAAGAAGTGGAGGCTGTGATTAGTACAGTATCAGGAGTGCATGAGAGTGTAGTATGTCCAACAGATCATGGACCCGCTGCAGCTGTGGTCCTACATCCTAACTGCACTGTCGCCAGGCAACAGATACATGACACTGTTAATTGTAAGTGAACCGTCATTACACTGTATACTAATGTCGCAAATGAATTCTTATCACTGCATACTAATGCAGTGATAAGAATTCATTTGCGACATCGACTTTATGTTATTTTGAGTATTTGCTATTTTATACACAGGCTAATGTTTTAATTTATTATAAATGGCCTTAGCTGAAGCATTACATTTGATCATAAGCACGTATCGATAATCTTCAGATGTTTATACTTTCATTTCTATACTAAGAAAATAAAATAATTCATAGTTTTACCTGATGTTAGTGATGATGTGGCTCAAGATGGTAATACAATAAGCTTAGTGGGAGGTCTGGTACTCGAGCTATCGGAACAGACTTATAGGTGCTTGGCGACAGACTTTGAAGGGTAATAGCAAGCCAAGCTGCAAAAAATGTTGCATGTCTTATACGTGTATGAATTAAAACGATAAAAATGGTGAAGGGTGAATGGTTTCTTTTTGTTTTATCAAAATTAAGTCACTACAAACATCTTCACGGATATTTGGTATTTGTGAAAAGCCTGCCTCACACACACTCCGGCAAATTAAAGAGAAGATAATCCAAGATACTTATACACCAGCTGTTTGATATATCACAATTACTCACCAGTTTTGATGAGATCAGGGTCGGGATACTTGGACTGGTGGAATCACAATTCACAATTTTTTGTATTTTTCTTAAATTTTTGTCGGCAACGGTGTTCGTGCCGGTGAGCGCGCGCGAGAAGAGACGGTTGGAATCGTAAGGGCAGGGGGGTGAAAGGAGCACCAAAATGGTTGGCAATTGCGATCCACCAATCAAATTGGCCCATATCGAAACGTGTGCGTTTTGTTCCGTTTTATGCATACTTTGACTGAACATACCCCGCCCCAAAAGGGGGTGACCTCTTTTTAAATAATAGTCAGATACTGGTAAAATTACAAATTATTAAATAATTTTCTTAGATGTAATAAGTGGACTGTATAAAAAAGATAAATTGCTTAAATTAGGCATAACAATAAAACAATGACAATAAACTTAAAAATAAAAATGTATGCGGCGTGACTGCGTGAAATTAATCTGCTTCATTGTTAAATGGCAAAGGACAGAGCTTAGATAACGATCTAATGAATAATCCTTTGGCTGTTTTTACTTCAACTACTCTAACGACCGAGTCCTGTCCAGGCAAAACCCTAACCACTCGTACCATGAACCATTGAAAGGGTGGTAACGCATCCTCCTTGAGTAACACGAATTCGTTAACCCTAATGTCATATTTAGAGGAGTTCCATTTGTTCCTCTGCTGTAATGTGTGGAGATATTCGTGACTCCATCTCTTCCACACGTCTGTTACGATCGATTGCAGTAAATGACATCGTGGCACTAAGGTTAAACGATCGTTAGCAGGCAGCTCAGGTACAGCTACATGAGGAGCTCCGATAATGAAGTGCCCGGGGGTTAATACTGATAGATCAGTAGGGTCGTTAGACATAGGGCAAAGTGGCCGCGAATTAAGTATAGATTCTATTTGAACCAATACGGTTGTCAGCTCCTCAAAAGTTAAGTTACGGTCTCCAATAACTCTTTTAAATGCGTCTTGCATGATTTTACAGCGGCTTCGACCAGTCCGTCCGAGAATTTTTGGGGCCCTTAAACTAAAATTTGCGGTTTTAAAAAGGGAATGTTTAAAGTAGAAAGGGTGGGATTAGGTTTAAAATTGATCCAATTATGCAATTGGTTTAAGGTTGCAAATAGAATTTAAGCAAAATTTCAATGAAAAAGAAAAAAATTTATTAAAATTATGTTTTAAATTAAAATTAATTTTAATTTGAATTATTAATGTAAATTAAGATATAAGTCATTACAGATAATTGCAATAACCATTCAACTTGTTCTAGAGTCTTTTTTAATAGATTATATTCATAGTATCAAATAAAAATATCTTATATTTAATTATAAATGTTATAAATGTAAATTTTAAAAGTAAACTGGTTAATCATTAAACTTAATATATACATATTCAATTTTTATTTTATATAGTATTTAATATTAAAATATATCATAAGTATAAAACTTTTAAAACTAATTTTTAAACACACTCATTCCCGAACCCACAGATATGACCATAGTCTTACAACGATTCTGATGTAGTTATCGATTAATTCAACGACCTTAACTATTTATCCTGCTACACCAAGAACCATTCAGCTGTTGACAGTCTGACAAGTTGAAGAGTCTGTTACCATTTATAAAGTTATATACTCAAGGCTTGATACATTCATAGTCCAAATTCTCAAAATATACAACCAATGTCAATAATTACTTTAAACCCAAATAAGACATTTAATTGCACTATCCATTTCTAAGTATAATTGATAAATCTTTTAAATAGTTTTATTATGTAATAAATGTGTAATAATTCACTAAATTAAATTAATTAATTCTTTTATTCTTTTGTTAATTCAATTTTTTGAATTATTATAATTTTATATCAGATTATTATTCGATATGTTATCCATTATATCTAAACTTGAATTTTCATTTTATTTAATAATTATTGTTCATTTAAAAATTCTGTATGAGAATAAGTAGATGTTCAAAATTTTTGATCAAAATTAAAATTGTTAAATTATAGAACATACTGATGTAAGTTTCAATATATTTTAACTACAAGAACATCCCTTACGAATAGCTTGCGAACCTAAACCCTTGAACACCTAGGAAAATCTTTGACCCACTATCTGCTATTGGTATTCTGATCAGCGTCAATCCAAATAAAAATTCCTAAAAAATTATCTTTGTTTATGATCGGAACATTTGAAAAATCATTACTTGCTTGTTTAACAGTTTATCACGCTTCGGCCAGTTATATTTTAAGCTTGGGCTTGCTATCGTAAATATGTCAGACTTAGTTTTTTAAAATAATTAAGAAATTTTTAATTAAATTATTAGATTGCAATAATTTCAAAATAATTACTTGAAAATTCCATAATTTCAAACATTTTACAACCTTTAAAAACTAGATTACACTTACAGTTGCAAGTATATTAAAATTAAAAATTGAAAAATAAAATATTGTATATGAATGAAGCATTGTGATAAAACTTTATTCAAGATTTAATTTATCAAATTAACTAGAATTTAACTTGCCTAATCCTCAATATTTGAACAAGATTATGAAAAAAAAAAGAATAAATCAATTATTGAACAGCAGAGTTGACAATGGCACCTTGTCTGACATTTTGAAAACTTGAGTATGACGAACTTGATGACTACCTATGAATATGATAATGATATAGGATAAGATTTTATGATTTTTCGAAATTTAATGTTAGATTAATAATGAATTTCAGTTATTAACATTTTTACAAATTCGTTAATCTCCTATTAAAGCCAATGGACTTTCCTAATACCACCCTTCGCCAAAAAATTGCTGGAAATAATACAACCAAATCAAATATCATCGCTGAAGACCATCATTATTGCTGGACTCCGGTTACTTCTGACTTAAAGTGCACTAAGGAATGAGCATTTTCTCGTATGATAATAAAAAAAAGTAATTAATTGTCACAAAACAAATCTAGAAATAAATAAACAAAGTACCATTTAATAATAAAGCAATTATAAATTAAACTAAAAAACAAAATTATTATTAATAACTAGATACTCAGTCACATTAACAATGAATATAATATTTAGTATTGATAATAGTGTTACTAGAATTATAGAATAATAGAATCATTCTTTTTTGGTTTACTCAGTTTACGATTGCCATTTAAACATAATTAAAGGTGGCGGTATTTCAAGAAGTATAATATTACGAAACTGAAAATGGAAATAATGTCTACTATGTTGTGTTGAGGCTTGGGTCCAGCTAATGACTTTCTATTCAAAGAACGTAATGCAGTTGAGAGATCAACTGGCTGTCTGTGGCCCAGATTGGCATATTCTCGGATAAATTACTTATAATCTAATTTTCTTTCGAGTGAATACAACCTTTCAATTACGGAGGTTCTTGTTTCTCCTAAAGTGCGAGTTCCTTGTTTGAAAGGTAATCCCACCTTAAACTTACCATCACGAGTACGCGTATGCGTCTGCTTAAAATGACCTTCGCAATAGATGTCATCTGGAAACTGTATTTTATTTTGATTTTGAGACACTTCCTCAATCTCCCAGAAACGTTTTGAAGTCTCGTCAATATCAGTAATACATGACAACGTATGAAAGACTTGCTCATTATTACAGTAATTAAAACACCCATTAAAACCCACCCGAACAATGTTTCAAACGCTGTAGGTAAGTTATCCCCAAAAACTAATTTATTGCCGTTAAAAATGCGAGCACATACTCCGGCACCCAGCAGTATATCTATTGGACCCCTAATGTTATACTGTGGGTCGGCGAGTTTTAAATTATCAAAACATTCTAATAATCTACTATTTATTGAAACGCTTGGTAAATCGCATGTAATACGCGGTAATACGAGCATGTCAACGCACAGTGATGATTCGTTATTATCCGGTTTCAAATAAAGTTTTAAATAACCCTTTACGTTAAAAGTATTTATATTGCCTATACCCGTAATAGATACGTTCGACTTACTATAATTCGCGTTCATTCGCTGTACACAACTCATTGTAATGAATAGGCTTTACGTTACGCGGATGGAGCAGCAACTGAGCGAGCGTACTCAGTGGAACACCGGACGAGCTACGCGCACGATCGCCCGCACAACTTGGCGGGCATGAACAAGATAAGATCCTGGGCCTATACTGGAATACAGCTACAGATGAACTAGGGTTTAACACGTCCATGCATCGGATACCAGCCGATGTACGCGCACGCAAGCGGGCACCTACAAAGCGAGAAGCTCTGAGTGCGGTTATGTCAATCTATGACCCGCTCGGCTTACTCAGCGCGAAAATATTCCTGCAGAACCTGTGGCGCTTACAGATCGGCTGGGACGACGAGATACCCGAAGAGGACGCAAGTTCATTCGACGACTGGCTACAACAGTTAGAATATGTAGCAAACCTGCGCTTGCCGCGATACTACAGTTTGGCACCGACGGGGATGACAGAAAAGCATATACTGTGCGACGCGAGTGAACAAGCATATGCGACGACGGCGTATTGGCGATCGATATACGGTGACGGCTACATCGACGTAGCACTTGTAGCTGCAAAATCTAAAGTAGCCCCGAGACGCGTACAAACAATACCGCGTCTCGAATGACAAGCCGCCGTCATCGGAGCACGCCTGAGCGACACTATACGTCGTGAACATCGCATAGATATCGCCCGCACAGTATACTGGACCGATTCAACAACTGTCGTGCACTGGATACGGAACGACAAGCGCAGATATACACCCTATGTCTCGCACCGTCTAAGTGAAATAGCTGAGCTCACCGAAGCAGAACGATGGAGATGGCTACCGACGTATTGTAACGTAGCCAACGACGCGACACGAACATCGAACGCAGCGATTACTGCAGACGAACGGTGGTTCACGGGACCGAGCTTCCTGAGGTGCAAAGAGAACGAGTGGCCTGCAGAACCATTGGAGCCACAAGAAAACTCTGAGGAAGCTACCGTGAACCATACAATCGAGCAATCGCAGTCCGACGTATTACCGGACGCGACGCGGTTCTCATCTTATGAACGACTAGTGAGAACGGTCGCTACGATGTTCTCGTTCGCAGACATATGTCGACGCCAGGCGTCGCGTGTCGAAAAGCGACACCTAGAACGCGCGGAGAGTATGTTACTATGGCAAGCACAAGGGGAAAGCTTCGGTGAAGACATCAACAAGTTAAAGCGAGGGAAAACGATACCACGATCAAGTCGTCTCTATAAACTAGATCCAGAGCTTGATGACGACGGCACGCTGCGTATGCGTGGACGGATCGGAGCCGCGAACGTGCCGACAAGTGTGAAACGTCCAGTCATACTGGATGGGAAACACACTATTGTCAGAAAACTTATCGCCAAGCAAACTTCGCGCCGCAGCACACGGAAACCGCGAGCGCGTAATAAACGACCTGCGACAGCGATACTGGATTTTGAAACTACGACCCGCAGTGCGTAGCGTGGAGCGGGAATGTGTGATGGGCCGGGTACGCAAAGCCGTGCCTCACGCGCTGGCGACTGGAGACTTACCGGCCGCGCGCCTTGACCCGTTTCATCGACCGTTTACGAACTACGGGGTGGATTACTGCGGACCGATGCAAGTAACTATAGGACGGCGAAGAGAAAAGAGGTGGATCGCCTTGTTCACTTGTCTAACAACAAGGGCGATTCACCTAGAGATCGTGGGATCGCTGTCTACCGACTCGGCGATAATGGCACTACGACGGATGGCAGCGAAAAGAGGTTGGCCCGCACTGATGTACAGCGAAAACGCGACCAACTTCCGTGGGGCGGACACCGAGCTACGCGCCGCCTACGTCGAATGGGCACCTGCGCTACGGGGGGAGGGGCTACGGTACAGCGTCGAGCTTGGGAGTTCGACGGGTATGCCTACGACGGGGACCTGCGACACGGCGGACCGGCGTACCTGACGAGCAACTCAGGCGCTCGCCGATCATTTCTGACGGCGCTGGGTTAAGGAGTACCTCCCTACACAGGTGCCACGCGGGAACTCAGCCGACAGCACGCGCCCTCTGAACGTCGGAGACTTGGTCGTGGTTGTCGACTCCGCCTTGCCGTGCAACACCTGGCCGCGCGGAATCGTCACGATAACCTACACCGGACCAGATGGAGGAGTGCGGAGCGCCGACGTGAAGACGAGGAGCGGTGTGTTCCGGCGCCCGACAACGAAGCTCGCCGTCCTGAGAGGAGAGTGAGGCTGCGCAGGCTACGCCGGGGGGAGAACTGTTGCGGACAGCGAGCGGGGCGAGCGAATAACGATAGTCTAATAGTATAGAATGAACAAATAAATGAAATAATACGTGTTAGGAATAAGGTTTATAAATACGTGTTAGGAATAGATATAATAATATGAACTGAATATGTGTATTTTAAAACAATTAGAATAAGAATATAGCTAATTGTAAGTTTAAATGTATAAATTTCACTAGTTGTAAGGATGAATCATGCCAGACTCGGAACATCTGGCATAGTGACTCATGGTACTGCCGCACACAGGGCGTGCGCGCTCATTGGCTGAGCGACGCCCCGCACGGAATCCATCGCACGACCGGTTGAGAGGCAAAGGGCGAGGTTAAATATAGCGGAGAGGGCGGCAGTACTACGTTCAGTTCGAGAAACACCACAACACCAGCAACAGCAAGCAGCGAATCTACAAGCAAACTACAGTCAAGAGCGTTATTAAGAAACCACATTGTTACTACGAACTACTGTAACTTTGTAAGAAACAAGAATAAAACAAGCGCTATTAATTTAGCACACATTAAAATATTGTGAACGACTTTTTATTCACAATAATACCTCATATGGAAGACAGAAAAAGGATTAAGAATTATATTATTTTAAATATACAATAGTGTTATCGTTAGAAATTGTACCTAATTAAATTTCTTCCATTTTTTTATACAGCTTATTATGTCTTGAATTCCATACTTATTTTGGTTTATGAATCTGATTAATATTACCTTCACCAGTCGAGACCGCTATCGTAATTCGTAAAACGTACAAACTAAAAAAGATCCCGACCATAGATGTGATGTGACCAAAGTTGTTTTTACTACCCTACTAAAGTTTTTTTGTAATAATAACTCGTACTGCCCCTGATCAAGATGGTAAGCACAGTATAATACAAACACAAGGGCGACCACTGTGTGATCTTAATTTCTAATATATACACAATATAATTATGTACATTCATCTAATTGTGAAAAATTTTAATGTTGAAATATGGATTTAAAAATCGATCTTTTTAACCGAAATAATCGATTCCTCGATTATTCGATCTCAGATTGCCATTCCTAATATAAACGCTGTTACGCTTGGCGCCAAGATTCTTTGAAATTAGATCTTTACTTATGAAATTGCCGTTTTGTAAGAAAAAATTTAAACGAATTTTTTTCATGTATTATTTATTTGTATTAATCGAAGTAATCACCCATGCAATCAATGCAACTTTGCCAGCGCAGTGGCAACTGCCACTTATTGCTCTTCTTAAATAATTCAGCTGGACGGGAGGCAACAAATTCTTCAAAGGCATTTTGTACTGCCTCTCGGGTATTGAATTATTTTCCCGCCAAGGAGTTATCCAAATTCTGGAAAAAATAGTAGTCTGTAGGCGCAAGGTCTGGTGAGTAGGATGGATGACGGAGAAATTCCATCCCCAGTTCTTGCAACTTGGAGACCGTCTGCTGTACAGTATGAGGTCGCGCGTTGTCGTGCAGGAGCAGCGGAGAGGGGCGATTGACCAATGCTGGTTGGAGATGTGCCAGCTTCTCCATTATTGTGTTCAGTTCTTCGCAGTACACATCTGCAGTAATGCTCACCCCGTTTGGTAAGAAGCTGTGATGAATCACACCGGCGCTAGACCACCAAACAGTGACAATCACTTTTCTAGGGTAAATTTTCGTTTAGGGCATTGTTTAGGTGCTGAACCAGGATCCAACAAACTTGCTGAGCGCTTGCGGTTATCAAACAGAATCCATTTTTCATCGCAGATAACAATGCGGTTCAAAATTCCTTCATTTGAGTGTCTGTTGAGTAGTGCAAGGCACGTCTCGACGCGTACTTCACGCTGGCCATCATTGAGTTCGTGGGGCACCCATTTCTTAAGCTTTTTTACCTTGCCAATTTGACGCAAATGGACCAATATTGTTTTGACGCTAACGTCGAAAGCTGCTGCTAATTCAGCCGTAGATTGTGTATCATCATCTTCCACAATCGCCTTTAATTCGTCATTGTCGACCAAAGTCTTCGGACGACCGCGAGGTTCATTTTTCAGGTCGAAATTCCCAGAACGGAAGCGAGCAAACCAATAACAGGAGGAGGTGGTGCGTTGGTTTGTAGTGTTAGCTCCGTAAACGTCGTTGATGTTGCGTGCCGCTTGTGCCGCGTTGCTGCCACGACGGTACTCATATTCCATAATTACTCTAATGTTTAACGTATCCATGATGACAAAAAAGATTGAAATGCGATGAAAATGTAACACTAATCAATAAACAAATGAATACTTTTGGAAAAAGGATTCCATGTTTTTAAAATAAAATTAATTTGAAATTAGAATTCTTAGCCAAACAAAAATTATTTTGATTTGAAATGGCCAGTACTGCAGAACGGCAATTTCATAGGTAAAGACCTATTATTTTCATAAAAATTGACACCAGACGAACTACAGAAAACATTGTCCCTTGTCGTCAGCGGTTAAGATAAGACAAACCGTTGGACTGACGCATTGGCTTAATGTATTCGCCAAACGATTACTAGGGATCAAAGGTTACTTAAACATTTTTAATAGCCTGGTAATAAAATCATATAAATTAATTTATTTTATTAATATACATATACACATGTCTCCAAACTTAATAAAGCAACCAACAGACTTGTAATTAAATATAACTTATATCAATCTTGAATATGTATTTAGTAAACAATACCTTTGTTTGTTAATTTGATGAAAACAACGTAGAACTTTCTAGAAGCCATGAAAGGTAATATCGTATAACTTTTATCAAGTACCTAATATACTTCAGAACCTAACGATGTTCAAAGTAAACGCTCAATATCATGGCTGAAAGATAATCCTACTTATTGAAGCTGTCTTCATGTTGCGATGGAGCAAAATACTATAAAATATATGCAAAACTATTTAACACAATAAATAATATCATAATTATTATGTAATGACAATTAAGAGCTGTTGTTTTGTATAATCAGAGTGATGGGGTACGGAATCGATGGACAAAAGTGAAAGAGTGAAAGATTCTGCTGCTATGGACATGTTATGTGAAGAGATGAAAGTCATGTGGCGAAAGGGACAATGGATGATAGTAAGAGGACGCCTTAAAAAGGCTTGGATGAACTGTGTGAAAGAGAATATACGTGTGCGGGGAGTGAGTGTAGAAATGACGGGTGATAGGCTAGAATGGAAGAAGAAGACGTGCTATGCCGCCCTCCATCTAGTGTGGGAAAAGGGCTGGAAGAACAAGAAGATTTATTATTCTAATGACAAGTTTGTATGTTGATTGTAATTATGAGTTTGTTTAACATCAATTTACGTCAGAAGTTGTCACTTGGTGTCACGATAGCAGCTGCATTATAATAGTTTAAAAAAACAATCAATATGTTTACTTATTTTTAATAATAAATAAAGTGGTGATACGACCATGGCTCTATTAACCTATAATTGTTTCTTATAAATACATAAATACAATATTAAACGCTACATAGACAAAGCATGTTACATGTATAAACAAGCACATAACTGCTAATTTTAATCAGAATTAAAAGCCTCTAATAAATCTGCTAATTGTCTATTTTGTCAGACCATCACTAAATGTCTAATTCTTATGAGATGGATGAAACAATGCGCGTATGCACCTATTAATTGGAACGTTCGCCAATAAGCTGGTATGTACTTGATACTCGCTTATCTTCTGTGCAGCAAGAATATATGGCAAATTACAAAAGTATATGATCCAATGGGTTGGTTGTCTCCTGTTAAACTTTTTGCAAAACATCTGATGCAATTGTTATGGATTGCTAACGTCCAGTGAGACGAGCACCCACCTATCGACATTGTTAACGCATGGACGGCATTTGTTCATGAGCTGCCACTTTTAACCTGAGTTTCAATACTTCATTAAATCTTTTTCTCAGCGTGCGGCATTAAGCTTCACGGATATTGCGACGCTAGTGAACGAGCATATGCGGCTTATCTATATGTATATATATGTATGATGCAATGCAAGTCTGAACATTTCTCATACTTGCCAAAACGCACGTAGCCCCGATATCGCCATGCCTGTCCATACTGCGCCTCGAGCTTATGGCAGACATCACGTCCAAAGTTATTGACAAAGCGTTGCATATTTACTACGAGCGCATTTATAGCGAGGAGGTACACGCGTGGTCGCACTTTTCTGTTGTTTTGGCTTGGCTTCGAGCCCCTCCCTATGAGTGGAAGACGTTCGTTTCAAATCGCACGAGTGAAATCATTTCCAGATTTGTCTCATGATTCCCGATTATTACAAGAGGTTCTCCATCATCTAAACATATAGTGCATCAATAATGAAATGAACCGTAATGTTAATAAATGTTGTTATGTTAGTTTCTCACGCAAAAAAATTAATCCTTTGGAGTCATACAATATTAATAATACTACATTGAAAGTATTGGATTCAATTAGGGATCTGGGAATAATACTTGATTCTTAATTGCAATTTAATAAACATATTGATAAAATCGTAAGAAATGCTTTTAAAATTTTGTCTTCAGAAATAGTAAAGAGTTTAAGAATCCACAAATTAAATTTGGTATATAATGACCTTGTTAGATCACGAATACTGTCATACGATTTGAAATCCACATTATGATGCCAATACGAGGCGCTTAGAAAGTGTGCAGAAAAGGTTTCTGTGGCACCTAATATATAGTCGTAACCTCATTAAAAAGCTTAAGAGTTACTCGGATAAGTTAATTTTTTTAATGATATCTATGTATATATACTTTCATATAAATTTAGTAAATAGCTGTTATTTTGACTTTACATAACAGAACAATTATTTATTTATTTGTTTAAATAATAATAGATATGCAACGTTTCAAATTATATTGTTTTGTGTTCGACGATACTGCGCATAAAAACTGAAGCATCCGAGCGGTCGCGTCAGTGTGTAACGCATCACGTCATTCGTCAGTGTCTGTTCTTAAGGCAATAAATACTTCTGGGTGAGTTACTGTACTCTGCTAACTCTAAGATCTCTTTTCTGTGTAGTTCTGGAGGGTTATATGAACCTCCTCCGCGGAGTTGCACAGTTTTCTGATACAATTTAATCACTTTATAGTACGCGAATTAAAATGTTTCTATCGATCAATCAGAATAATTGTCACGCGTTTATTTACAGTTATAATATTTGACAGTATTTAGAAATTACTGATGTGAATGTTAAAATATTTATTTATTAGGAACGATAGTGGTCTGGGTATTATATAATTACAGTCATATCAAAAAAAACAATTAATACTCATAAAAATAAAATACACTTGGTCTTTTAAGGCAATCACAAGATGCACTGTGTAGACAAAAATAAAAAATAATAAAAAACCAGTCATAACAGAATATTAGAAATTACGGCAAATAAATATTTAAAAACTAATTCAATAAGCAAAAAAGATAAATTTGGAATCAGCGTCTCAGGGTGTATAGTTTTAATTTTCCCAAATCGCGTGTCATAAATAAGAAGTCAATTTTATTAGGCATGAGTACAGTAAACTACACGTTTTGTTTAGAATTTCTAATTTTAACTTCTACTTAATTCATTACTACAAGCAGCTACCATATTTTTACTTAGTATATCAGATACTAGTTGTGCCCCACGGGTGCACCCGTGTTAATTTTATCCTAAAAACACTGCGCCGCCAACTCACCCGTGTAGGGTATATCCTTACATATCTTAGGGCGATCGCTAGTATAATAAAAAATGTCATTATCGTTTTGCCAACGTAAGAATTATTGATGGGTGGCTGATAACCCATATCCCGGAATCACCTCACATATCGGCAGTCCGCAGCATATTTCCTGTACGGCAAAACATTTACATTTAGTAACTAGCTATGGCCACGGCTTTGTTAACATTGACTATAGAATCTTGATATAGTGGTAACCCGGCTTTCACCCATGGAGGTCGTTCGTCAGTTATTTAAAAGATAAAGATGGATTTTATTGTTTTGCCCAGTACCATAATTATTTTTCAAAATCAAAAGTATCCTATGTTACTCTTTATAAAATAAATTATATGCCAGTGAAGGTACTGTTAAAATCGGTCGAACTGTTTCGGACAAAAACCGGTACAAAAAGACAGACAGATAAAAATTTGAAAAATGTTTTTTTTTGTAGTAGGTAACGTATACAACTTAATATGCATTTAGTAAAAAGCTGTAAACGGATACTTCAATTGTACTTATTTGTATCTATAGATAAATATCTTATTTGAATTTCTAGAAGAGGACGTTTGAATTTCAGAAATGTCACACACAGTGGTAAGAGGTGAGCCGAACGCAGCTCAGCTGTATTTAGATAGAGTTCTGGATGAGATCTTATCAGCTAAGGGCATACAACCAAACGCAGAGGAGAGGGATAAAGTTACTTTTATTGAAATTATGTTTCACAGCTTAAAGAAACATCCTCGTGATCTTAATATGGTAAGAATTGTGATACTAGAGTGCGTTTACATTATGAGGTTTAATTAATTAATCTGATTTGATAATACATTTGAAGTGTAAATGTATTAAGTAACATCTGAGACAAACTGAGAAAATCGAAATGTTTTAGTCAGATACCTTTACTCTTAGACCAACTCTTACCTCATTTAATAGTTTATAATGAAGGAAAATAAAAAAGGCTTGTATTTCCTTATCCTTAATTTCTATTTCAAATGTTGGTACTCGTTTGTTAGTGTTTAGTTAGTTATTAATGTTCTGCTTATTGTCTAAATGTTAGTAAGAGTTAGATTTTTGTTATTGCTCCTCGGGGAAGGCCTCCTCAAGTCCTTTCCACTCATCTCAGTCTTTGCCGATAGTTTGCCAGTCCTTTTCTATTAATTCGATTATATTGTTAGCCTATCGTCTTTTCGATCTCTCTACCCTTTTTTAGTTTATGTAATCATAATTATTACAATGATATCACAATAAATAGATATCTATATCACCACAACACTCGTTATCCCAGCATTGCCAAAAATATACGTGGTATTTCTCGTGAGTGTTTCTTTCCAAATTTCGTTAAACTTACTTAATTTGGTTCATCAATCGTGATCCAAACACACAGAAAATCGTGAGAATTGAGCCCATCCGATTCAGCATCGCATTACCAATTGTAAAACATATACAGCTGATTCTAATTATATTGTACATCGTTACATACAATTTATATTATAACGGGAAGAATAATTTGTATAAACTTAGACAATACCTAGTATTAGAAATGGCATATAACAACTATTATTACAGAAATAATAACACATCGACTACAATATAATAATGTAATATTTGTAAAAGATTTAATGATATCTTCCAATGAATAGAAAATAGATAAAGCTTAATAACAATTAGTTTTGTTTGCAGATACAAGCTATATTTTCTTTTAGTGTTGCCTTTTTGGATAAAATACACCCACTCAGACATTAAACCCATTATAAAAACCATTAACATCATAAATAGAAAAAAGCCATAAAAATAGGTAGTCATAACAACAATAATATGTTAAATGAATCAATATATGTATATTAATACGTAAACCATAAGCTTTCGGTACTTTTTACCTTTAATGTGAGATTTGGCATGGTTAAAGTTTATATGGAGAAGGATTACTAAAAACAGCTAAAGTCTATGTTCAAAAAGTAGCTGGTTGAATTTGGACCTTAGGGCGATCGTTAGTAAATTATTTCATTTAACTAATTATCTCCTTAACTTATTATGTATATTCTAACCTTATAGATTAATGGTGCAACTGGAGAAAAAATCACAAACGAGTACATAATGAAGCTCGCTGTGTCTATAGCACGATCGCTTTCAGCCAAATGTTCAAAAGCAAAGACAGTCATGCTGCAGATGAAGAATCATCAAAGAATGGTAGCAACATACTGGGCTACTTTGTTTTCTGGAGTATTGCCATTTATGATGGATCCTAGTTGTACATTAGGTTGGTTTCACGTTGATTATTGGATGGTAACTTTCATTTTATAATACCTTATCTTATGTTGAATTATTACATTACTAGTTATTACTCTATCCTCCTTGTCATGAAGCCAATCTAGAATTTCCTATGGATTACGTTGTTTATTATCATTGCTAAAGAAAGCCTTTCTTATATCAAAAGTTAAAACTAGGAGCATCTAGCGGAACCAAAACATGTCTTACAACAAAATTTAAACTAGAATTTAAAAATTAAGAATCTCAAATTTTACAGATGAACTAATCTACTTCTTAAAATTAATTGAACCACATCATGTATTTTGTGATCGGGAACATTACGAAGACCTTAATAATGCCACTAAGAACTTAACGTATAAACCAAATGTGGTTATAGCTGATGAAGACGATACATTACGAGAGTTTATTGATGGATTTAGTGATGACTTTGAAACTTTTCAGTTAGTATATTGAGTTTGTATTATTATTTAATGATACTTTGTAAATATTGAATTTTAATTCATAGTTTTAATAACTTGCACCTAATCATAATAACAGTCTGTAAATTATACTGTACACATCGTTCTTGTATATTTTGTCTTTATGCTGGTTGAATAGCCCTTAATTTGCCCTTTTTTGTTCATACAAATTTTGCAAAACATTCTCTTCTCGGTTCCAAAAGAAGCATTAAGGTTTTTGCATATACAAAAATCATGCCGATCTGAAAATGTTTTATTTACAGATGTCTCATGTAAAGAAATTTTATTAATTTGTGATTATTTTAGGACATACGCTAGAGGAGGCTAATTTTTTGAAGTCCTCGTGAAACCGAAAGTAGTTATAAATGATTTAGTAAGCTCCGACGAGTTTGGGATACGCGCGTTGAATATTCTACAAATTTTAGCTTATGTTGAAAGTGATAACTGCAACAAACGACGCTGAACATAGAAACTGTGCCCACTATAAAAAATAAATAAAAAGTAGTGGAAATAAAAAAACTGACATGGTAGATAAAATTAGAATGAAAACATAACGAGCATCACAATTTAAACTACTAAAAAGACAATGACCTTAATGTATCAAGATATTGGTTATTGCAGATTGATGCACCATTTTCTTCTTAAAGGAGACCTATCTATTAAAATTTAAAACAATACAGTGCTATTTTTTTTTTAAATATTATTATTAATAAATACAGAAACTGTTAACTATTTACTTGATTCTTTTTATTTTATTAGATTACCCGAGATTTCACCTGACGCGTCGGTTATGATACTGCCCACGAGCGGCTCCACTGGATTTCCTAAAGCAGCACTAATTTCTAATAGGGGCATAGTGGCTCAGTTACCAGGCTTTTGGTTAGTGTGACACCTATTTATCTTTTCAAACTTTTTCATGAGGAGATTCTGATACTAAGCTTCATAAAGAACGGAGTCCTTGATTGCTTGCTACTCATGAGTACTGAGTTAGAACGCCTCATGCTTCAGTACGTGTGTCAACCGCACTCTTTGGCGCAGAACAGATAAGCCCGTGCACTATTGACCCGGTTTGGAGCAGAAATAGGTGTGCCTCTTTAGTAGAACATTACATAGATTCCTCCGCTCTTAAATAATTTATTTAATCATAAATATGGAAATTGTAATCCATATATTAATACGTGAAGCAAAAGCTTTTGGTACCATTTTAAGCATATTGCGTGCACAGAAGACTGATACTTGGCATGGTTAAAGTTTAAATGGAGACGGAGTGCAGAAAGCTAAAATATATGTACATTAACTGTTAATAATATATTAAATGAAATAAATTAATACTGCGAATCCTAAACCGACCAGTGCCAATGAACTAAAACCCCCCAAAATATTGACACTGTCACTCGACGAAAACTGACAGCAAGTGATGTAGATAATACTCACTGTTTATGAATACTGTAATTAATGTGAAACAGAAAATAACCTATTTGCAAAAAGTCGCAGGTCGAATTTCGAGCTTAGGGCGATCGCTATTATGTAATAATTATGGTAATCAATTAGCTTATATACGCATACTAGATGTGCCCCATCGCTTAGTTGTATTAAAATTATTCGACCGTCTCTCCACCGCATCGCTGCCCACGTACCAGCAAAGCCTATCGTTCTCAATGCCCGTAGTTGCCTACATCTTGGCAGATTGTTTGATACCCATGGTTACTGCTCTGGACCTTAGAATTAGAGCATGAAGTTCCTTAATCAGTTCCTTCCTTATTTCTATTTATCCCTTCCCTAATAAATAGGTCTTACAATGCAAAAGATAACTTTTCAAATTTGATTGGTAATCCCATACTGATAGTTACACGTTCAAACAAACAATTAAAACAATATACACAAAGCTGATATCATGATTGTCATTTATGTTTTTGTTATCCTAAAGTCGTTATTGTATCGTCTGTTCTTCGCACGTATTGAGCATGCGATATATCGACTCAATAGAAGGACTTCCTACTTTTACATCACGAAACTTATCAAATGTATGTATCCCCTCATTATATTGTATTGTGTAGCGTCGCACATTAGAAGACTCGCAATTGACTCTATCGCACATGACGTCATACGTTAACTCGCGGCGGTTGTGGTGTTCCTATAAAGCTAGGAAGTCGAGCGGTGCGAGTCTTTCCACTTCTAGAGTTATACAAAGTTGGTATGCTGCCAGATTATAGCTTGGTAAATATAGGTGGTCGTCAATGTGAAGTATTAAAGCAATAAAGAGTTTCTTACAATTGGTTTAATGCAAGAGTAGAGTTCTAATTCAATGCAGCATATCAAGTGCTACAAAAAAGAAAACAAATTTATTAAAATTATTGTTTTATTTAATTTATGGTAAATTAATTTTTAATAACTGAGTAACAAAATTACAGAGATTTGCCAAGTCGTTTTAAAGAGATATCACGTAACCATAATGCAACTTGCAATGGTCTAGAGTCTTTTTGTTAATCTCTTTTCTTCATAGACAATATTTAATTGTATTTTATATTTAATGAGTTAATCAAAATGTAAATAAAGAAAGCCTAGTTTTAATCAAGTAAACTGTGTAAAATTAAAAAAAAAACTGTCAAAATCGCTTTCATACCAATTTCTATCATGTTCTTTTATATAGTTATTCCAAATTCAAGAAACATAATATCATAAACGTTTTCAAAAACTAAGCTTTTGTTACAGGGCTCACCACACTCAGTTCCCGAAGCCCACAGATATGACCATAGTCCTTACAACGATTCAATGGATGTCGTTCACCATGATATTCACATCGAGCGCTCTCTATCATATCCCTGTCCTGATCTCACCAAAAGAACCAAGTGTTGAACATGTCACTGAGATGCTTGACAAGTTTCGGGTAAAAAAAGAACCATTTTACCACATTATTATAGAAAGGTGGCGGATATAATACTCATATGCAAATTGATACAAGGTTTCATAGAATCACCAAAATTCTTTCAAAAATTATCGTTATGCAAACCCATGTGTGCAATTAATTGACAATCTTCAATTGCCAAAAGTAAGAACCCATAAGTTAACATTGTCCCATATACCGCATGCTTTCTTTCTGAAGTAATATATATGATACATTTGAAAATAGATTTATTTGTAATTCTATGGCCTCAACTAGGAATTCATTATATAATTTAAATGTTTGAATTTTAATTCTTTTTTTCTTTGTGTTGAATATTGCAAATTTAATTAGTGTTCGATCATAATATATTTATAAAATACCTAGTTATATTCTGAGAAAGACTGATCGACTCCAGTTTTGTGATCCTTAAACAATCTTTTAATTTTCATTTAAAAATATTGATTGGGGTCACCATTTATGAGAAAAGTTTCCAACGTTTTTAAGGATAAGTAAGAATTGGTTTTCAAATAAATTTTTTATACTACTAAAGGTGGCAAAGAAACAGTCAGCCCTCTTGATGGTAACCAGCTACTGCAATCTATGGATCCTTGTAATACCATAGGTATAACTAGCCCTTTGCCGATCCCCCCTATCGCAAGGAGCTCTGGAAACCCTACTCACCTTGGAAACACAACACTAAATTTTTTGCCTACCATCTTCTGTATTGTGGGGTTATTCTAGCAGTCAGGCTGCCCCTAATAAAGAAAAATCTCCTAAAAAATTATCTGTGCCCTATGTCTCTTTATCGTGAAATTTTGGAAAAGATCACCTTCCACCTTTGCTATGTTTAACGTAGTGTTACTAGCTACGCTCGGGGCTTCGCACACGTTTATTTTGATTTTTAAGGAACTTGGTGTTCTGCTACTGATGAAAATAGCATGCACTCTAAGATTGTTTTACATTTTAAGCAATTAATTAGTAGCAAAAATTTTTCATTAATTTATATTTCACCTTGAATAACTTTCGAACCAATAGATTTATCAAAAAGACATAACAGGTCTTTTTTAAAATCCTTTAAATTCCCAACTAGATATATCAGCCATTACAAGATGCTGATCCTGTAATAAGTTATAAAATTTGAAAAAATAAAATAAATGAATGCTACATATTTGTATATGAAATGGAGCATTGTGATAAAACAGTTTTTAATATCAAGATTTAATTTACAAATAACAGAATTTAACTTGCCTAATCCTCAACTATATTGTCAAAGCAGTTTATGAAAAAAAAAAGAATAAATCAATTATTGAAGCAGAGCAGCAGGATTGTGAACATCATAGGACCGGTTGTTCTGACAATCTTTAGAGAAGACGTAGGAGTATGACCTGACACTTTGCATTGACTGACCTTCGCCTGACAGAATGATGATAATGATATAGGATAAGAGTTTTATGTTTCTTCGAAATTTAATGTTAGATTAATAATGAATAGTTCAGTTATTAACATTTTTCACAAATTCGTTAATCTCCTATTAAAGCCAACATGGACTTTCCTAATACCACCCTTCGCCAAAAAATTGCTGGAAATAATACAACCAAATCAAATATCATCGCTGAAGACCATCATTATTGCTGGAGCTCCGGTTACTTCTGACTTAATAGCTGCACTTAAGGTAAGTAGGACCATTTTCTCGTATGCTAATTAAAGAAAGAAAAGTAATTTAATTGTCACAAACACAAATCATACGAAATAAATAAACAAAGTACCCGATTTTAATAATAAAGCAATTATAAATTAAACTAAAAATACAAAATTATTATCTAATAACTAGATTACTCCAGTCACATTAACAATGAATATAAATATTTAGTATTGTATTAATAGTGTTACTAGAATTAGTAGAATAATAGAATCATTCATTTTCCGTTTTTATTAGGTATGACTCAGCTTTACGGTTCAATTTTTTAATGTAACAAGATAAAACGAAAATTAAAATTTATAAATTTCGTATCATGATTAATATCTTATTATATTTAGATAATATTATGCATTACAAGTTTATCTAGATAGGTATTTTTCTTTTTTCTTTTTTATACACCGAGCATAGCTCTTTCACCCAGATATTTTATCTGCACACTATTTTTAGTGCGCTCCACGTATTAAGTGAATAATTCTTGTATATTAAAAGTAATTGTTTTTTTTTATTGTATATTACATTTTATGAATGATTTAGATGAAATTTGTAATTAAATAATATTTTGCTTTCCGAGATTACCTAAACGTGTTTCCGAAAGACACCGAAAAAATCTCGGTTGCTAGGATATAATAAAATACTAAAGATAAAATAAATAATTGTAGGAGAAACTGTCAGATACTGCACACTTTTCTGATGGTTACGGAATAACTGAGACAAACGGAGCCGTCGCATTACCAGACAGAGAGACGCCAATAACTTCCAACGGAAGAGTTACCAATATTTTGTATTACAAGGTAATTATTATATAAAAAACATTGGATTCCATACGTGATAAGCACATACACATGTATCCATAAGTAGCAGCTATTGTATTTCCTCTGCTATTTAGTGATTTGGCGGTAATATTCACACGTGTGATGCGAAAACGTAGGCATTCAGTGGAACCAGTAATCATTTACTGACATGAGGGATATCCGGGTAGAGGCTATTGCTATAATTTAAATACCCTGAGCATTAAATTATAAAGAGCTAATAAATTCCAGCTTCTCGACGACAACGGAGATGAAGTAAAACCTGGTAACAACGGAGAACTTTACCTGAAAGGAGAATGTGTTTTAAAGGTACGTAGTAAGTTTAATGGTGTAGCGCTCTCAACTCTGCTTATTTTCTTTTGTTTTGTGTTTTTCACAATACGTTGGGTTACCACGAGAACCTTTTTTGAAGAGGTTACGTTATCCGTTTACTAATTAAATTCAAATCACTAAATTTACGCGGATATCGACAAATCCGAATGTTATACTTTAGAGCTTGGATTGGTTTATTCATTCCAATGATTTTATTAACCATTCCACCATTATGGCCAATTTTGTGAATGCTTCATTTAAATGAAGGACAAGTTTAGTAATTATAGATCTACCATCATTTAGCCTAGAGTCGATTCCGTATGAGCTGCTGTTGGGGTTGCTATCAATGGGAATTAGCTGTTAATATGTACTTTTGTCTCTTATGTACTAACGTAATTGTAACACTTACAGAGTCAATATGAACAATATACTTATTGGTGATTTGTTTTCAGGGATATTATGGAAATAATGATTCGTATAATGAATCGATGGTAGACGATTGGTATCGCACTGGTGACTGGATGCATCTAGACCTGGACGAGCGACTGTACTTCATAGAAAGAAGGAACTTCAGCTTCAAGTACAACGGCAGGAGAGTACGTTTTTATTCCACTACCCCTTATATCTTTTTCTTTTAAGTATGAATCCAGGTGTCTGATTAATAGCGTAGCTATGACGTAACAAATAGTTTGTTTCTGTTATTATTCAATGCCTTCATAACCTACACATGATACGCTCTGACAGTAAATTTCACTTTACAAACTGCTTTACTATTTTCAGGCAAATCAGTAATGTGGTTGCAACAGAACTTAATATTATAGCCATTATGTTTTTATGTTTATGTGCTTATTATGGGTGGACGTATACTTTTTTTGACATTTAAGTTGGTTTTTTTTTAATGTCTACAATTGTCTAGTACGTTAATTTGCTATATCTCTTATGGTTTACTCAGTGTAAGCCATTTAAGCGCCCGAATTGAATCACCATGACCAGTTTTTTTATTATTTGTGCGGTACCTTCATTATTTTTCTAAAATAAAAGTAGCCTAATTTACTCCCTAAAATATCAGCTATTTATCAATGAAACTCTTGTCAAAATCGGTCCAACCGTTTCGGAGATTACCTGGAACAAACAGACAGGCAGACAGACAAAAATTTTTTTTTGTTTAAGTATCGTATATACTTTCAAATGCATTTGGTAAATAAAACTGTTGTTTTGATATTACAAACAGACACTCCAATTTTATGTATTTGTATAGATTAATACAATGTTGGTATATCAAAAAATAATTTTAAGATTGTAATTCCCTGGAGTGTCTGCTTCATTTATGCCCAAAGTGTAATTTCGTAAATTGTTCTGAACATGGTTCTACCTAATCTGCTGACCCCCACACTAAATCAGATACAGTTAAAGTTCAGATATATGTTAGTGAATAAAAAATAACTTTAAAAATTCTTCACTTTCAGATAGCTCCTGAAGAAGTAGAAGCAGTAATCAGCACAGTACCAGGAGTACATGAGAGTGTAGTTTGCTCGACTGACGATGGACCTGCTGCAGCTGTGGTGCCACATCCCAACAGCACTGTCACCAGGGAACAGATACATGACGCTGTTAAGTGTGAGTCACACTTCGCTAAACTGTATTAGTATGCAGTGAATTTACAACACTTGATTATACTCGTTACTCGTATATACGTAGCTCGTAGAACGGATGGCCAATGGACCCGAAGTATTCTCGACTGGCAACCGTGCAGTGGAAGGCGAAGTGTGGGCAGATGATAGGGTAAGCCTTGATGCGGGCAGCACAGCCTATCTTTTGGGGAGGTCTATGGCCAGCAGTAGACCACTTTCGGCTGAAATGATGATGAAAATCATTAAACTAGCGTTTCAAATAATATAAAAATTGTCAGAGCATCTTGCTTCGCACTTTGTATGTAACTTCAGTAAAAAATGTAAGATCGGAAAATTGCAATAACATGTGCAAAAAAATTATGCTGTATAGCATAAAATACAAAGAATTATATTTTTATTCAAATGAATTGAAAAAATAAAGCTCTATTTTGCAAAAAAATAATACAAAGACAAATAAATTGCGCGATACAGAGCATTGTAATTCGTAGCATTTTTTTTTTAATTTATAGCCCAGTTGATTGGCTATAAATTTATTCGCTGTGGTGTCGTTGGCTTGCTGAATGAGAAATTTAAATGTCGTCTCGACTTACTAAATATTTTACTCAACATGGGTAGTTAAAATATAAATATTATTTTATAGTTTATTTATTGAAAGAATTCGACAGCTATAGTTAATGGGTACAAAAATACTTCAAAATATTGGGTTTGCCAACAATTATTTACGTTTTCTAGGAGCAATACTGACAACTGTTATACATACATACAGGTGAGTGAGAAAGATTTACGAATTTTAAAAAATAATTAAAAAAAAAACTAAATACCATACACTTAAACATTTTTATTTCAATTAAAATAGACATCTGGGAAATTTATTTCTTAAAAATTACATCATTCAGATGTGCACCATCCCGCGGCAAATATTCCTCGAATCTGAACCTCAAATTGGTAAAAACTCGCTGACACATTGCGAGAGGAATAGCTGCCATTTCTTCTCGCATATTATGAAAAAGTTCAGTGGCGTTAGATCCGGACTTCTAGGCGGCCATGCAATGTCAACTCGGCGCGATATTAGTTTCCCAACAAACATCTCGTTTACAGCCGCCAACGAAGCATTATATGTATGACATGTCGCACCATTTTGTTGAAACCACGTCGCACGATTATAGGCTTCAAATTGTTGCAGTTGCGGAAAGAAAAAAATCCTTAACATAGCTATGTACCGGTCGGAATTTACAGTGACAAATCTTATTATCGCCTTTGTTGATTTTCAAAGAAACAGGGTCCGATAATATCGTGAGCTGATATGAGCACCCTAATGATTACTTTCGACGAATTCAGAGGCTTTTCATGTTTTGCACGTGGTTTCCCTGCAAGCCAGTAACGGCAATTCTGTTTATTGACATGTCCATTTAAGTGAAAATGGGCTTTGTCGGAGAACAGAATACTGTTGAAACTCTGAAAGCGTTCCAACATTGTTTCAAGAAAGCTCATCGTAAAATTGGGTCATTTGGCAGTAATTCCTGCACAAGTTGAATTTTATACGGGTGCAAATTCAAATCTTTCAACAAAATGCGACGTAAAGATGTTCTCGACACCACAAGTTCAGCTGATCGCTTGCGAGTCGATAAACCAGGATTATGTTGAACTGAAGCTCTAACTTGTTCAATTGTCTTCCGTTCTTGTTGACCTTGGGCGTCCCGCAGGCTTCTGTATGAGTGCCGAACCAGTAGCTTCAAACTTTCTGACCCACGATCGAATCATACTTTCCTTCGTACACTGATTTACGTCATGTAATCCAAACTCACGCCGAAATAAACGTCGAACAATAGCGCACGAATCTACATTTTTACGCAGAATGCACGCTGCGCTCCGGTGAAGCGATCCATCGCGACTAAATTTCCGAGAACCGCCACCCGCGCAGCGTCCGCTCATAAGGTTCAAACGCAAGAGTGTTTTTAAAATCGTACGCCTTTCTGGCTCACTCTGTAGGTCACCAGTTATGTATTTACTTATGCTTCCCGTATACAAAATATTAAAAGAAACCATGAAACTGCTTGATTAATTCCGGACATAAAAGCAGACAGGCAAATATTTTTTTTAAATTATATATTCTTTGTCAGTGGTATCTTTATAGTAGATGATATCTGTAAAATGGAAAAAAAATGCAATATACAGACACAAGACAATATAGATTATATAGAATTGTTTTTTTTTATTTTAGCAAACTTAGAAGACTACAAACGTCTACGAGGTGGAATAGTGATAGTGAAAAGCCTGCCTCACACACACACCGGCAAACTGAAGAGAAGAGAATGCAAGTTACTTATAGAGAGGCTCATCAAAGAAGAACAGGATTCTTAAATCAATAAAGTAAAATCAATATTACATTTTCGTTTTATTTGACACTAAGTCGATGTATACTAATACAGTGCAACGATTGTAAAATCGGTTCATACGCAAGCTTGTCAGTGCCCCATAGTTCGTTGGAAATGAAGACCTCCATGGGGATATGGAACTCCCTTCGATCGCATCTTAGATGAAGAGCTATTTGAACCACCCGAATTCCCGAGAAGCATTCCACCAAAACATACACCCCTGACTGCAATGGTCCGAAATGAAACGGAAACGTCAGCCACAGAGCATAACTACTATCTGTACGGTTAATAAAATTGTAATGACTTTTGTAATGTCTAAATAACTACTTTTTTACTAAATGCATATGAAAGTATACACATATCAAAAAAACCATTTTTAAATTTTTGCTAGTCTATCTGTTTGTTCCGGTTAATCTCCGAAATGGTTGGATCGATTTCGATGGGACTTTCACTGGCAGATAGCCGGCGTTATAAGGAGTAAAAAGGGTAATAAAATCATAAATTACAATTTCTTTGAATAACATTATTTTATGTGTGGATTGAATATTAATACGTTATTTGTCATATCTATTCTTAATAGTGGGGGGAAAGCAAACGTTTATTCAAATATTACATAAATCAGGCTTCATCATTTATTTACTAAACTGTACCGTTTATATTTGTACCAGAACAACGTAAAACTTTCTAATAGGTGCTACGAAATATGATATCGTAAATATTTGGTATAAATACGCAATATAAATAAAAAGTTGCATCCAAGTCCGGTGTATCTGTAAAAGCCGCAGCGGCTTCAGGACCATTAAGGCTAGCAGTGTAGTCAGATCTAAGGGGAAAAAAATGCATATCCCACCGATTATCTCAATAACAAAAACATTTTAACCTAGCTGTGCTCCACGGTTTCGCCCGCGTTATTTTTATTCGACAAACAGCGCATATCCTAATAACAATTATAATACTAGCAACACTGGTGCTTGTTAATATGTTCTATAACCGCTACTTGTCACTTGTATGTAATCTTTACAAGATTAAATATGTCTTTCAAACGTAAGTCTACTTATTATTATTACTATGGACTATTATACTAAAGACCAATATTTTTTGTAGAACATTGTATTTACGTATCCATTAGCCACTACACCAACGCACGCGGATAAATCAGTCAGGAAACACTTCCACTTTGGACTTGCATAATAAAATTCTTGAAAAAAGTTTTGAAGGTGGTTTGGACAGCCTCATCGCAATTCAATTTTTTTCATTGCAAGAAATTGTCCAAATTCCGAAAAAAAGGAGTATTTTGAGTGTAAGAGACATTCCAATCGCAGTTCCTTTAATTTAGTGACCGTCTGTCGTGAAGTATGGGGTCTAGCATTGTCCTGAAGCAGCAGTGGGCTAGATATATTGACCAGTCTTGTTTGTTTAACGACTAGCTTTTCCATCATGGTTTGTAATTGTTGATAATACAGATCTGCCGTTATTGTCTGGCCAGATCTTATGAAGCTGTAGTGTATGATACATGTATGTGTGTATGGTCCACCAAACACTCACCGGTACCTTTTTCTGAGTCAACTTTTGCTCGGTACAGGATTTGGCCGGTTTACTGGGTTGTTACCACAGTGATGAGCGTTTCGGATTGTCGTAAAGGATCCATTTTTGTCACAAGTAACAATACGATTCAAAATTCCCTCGTTATTGTGACGGTTCAGTAACCACGATCACCTTTCTTCATTATCACTAGGTTCTCCGGCCGTCCACGGGGTTTGTTTCGTGGGTCAAAATTTCCAGAACAAAAACGTTGGAACCAAAAACTTACTGTGCTCTATTTTCAGTAGCTTCCCCATGCACATCATTAATCCTTCCAGCTTGTTCTGCAGCGCTGATGCCATGGTGCAACTCATATTCATAAATAACACGATATTTAATGTTATACATTTTGTGATTGGAACGATGTCAAAGAAAAATCAAATGGTGCGAAAACAAACGAATCACTAAACTAGATACACAAACTTATATTTAAATTTGGAATTTCTAACCAATCTGAGATTAAAGTGGCCAGTTTAACAATTAGCCAATTTTATATGTAAGAACCCCAAGCAATAATATTTTTGAATCCGGTAGCTTCAGATATTAACGTGTTTAAACAAATAAAAAACAACTTTATTATATTAGGAGTATTTATAGTATAAATGTAGAAAAAATATGAATGCTATGTTTTAAACATAATATTATTTTAAGTAAAAAACCTGAATATCTTTGTAATAAATGTGACTGCTATAACATTAATACTAGATTTAAAATAAGAAACATTATATGCATACAGACCACAGAGTTCTGGAGGCTACAAAGATGGTTTCAAAAATTTAGAATTATATACCTCTCCCTTTGCTTTTAAAGGTAATTTTGAGGTATATAAAAATAATAGCATTTAAGATTTATATAATTTTAATTTATGACAGTTCGTAATTCCCAGGCATATTAATTACTTTATTATTATGTATATTAACATTTTTTAATGGATGTTCAGCCATAGCTTCTTTGTTTATGAACCGATGAATGATGAATGAATTTCATTGGCATTGGTTCTTTAATTTCGAAGATACAAAGGAACTCTTCAAAATCATTAAAATTGTTTTTCTTTTTTTGGTAAAAATTATCTTGTTCCGTTATTTTAAATATTTTATGTTAATTATTATTTCTTTTTTACGTTTTTGCATTTTGTTTGTATTTTTTTTACGACAATAAATCTATTTTTGTCCTTCTTTCTTTTTTCTTTTTCAACATTCAACATAGTTACTTAATTTTAAGGGTAATCTCACGTATTAGTATTAATATTGCGGTGAAATAAAATACTATAAAACTATAGAACTGTAAAATAAAACAATAAATAAATTACAAATTATTCTCATGACGACTCATTAACAAACAGAGTTCGTCAACAACAATTTATGTCACAAGTTAGCGCTTGGCGCAGATGGAGGATTCATTGTAAAAGTTTTGAAAAGCAATCAACATGTTTATTTGTTTTTAATGATAGATATTCAGGTGGTGTTGCATTTAGAGCTATATTGTTCTTTATTTGCTTACATTAAAACACACAATAATAACAGATGCATAGTCAAAGCATATTATATGTACAAACAAGTACAACGATTTGAAGAACAAGTCGGTGGATTATCGATCTCTCGGTGGTCGCCATTGTGTTCGGATTGTACTGTGCTTACCATCAGAGACAGGTCCGTCAATTTGCTGTGCTACTATTTTAAAAAAATTGGTATGTTCTTCGGCGCTGGTTTCCATCGTGTCAGAGTATAACAGTATGATATAGAAGTACTATAGATATCTCCAATACGGCAACAATATCTTCTGGATACATTTTACTTCGTGATACCTACATCCATACAATTAATAAAATTGAAGTGTCTGTTTGTAATTTCAAAATAACAGTTTTTTACTAAATGCATATAAAAGTATATACGTGATCGTCGTACGTGATGATCGTGATACGATACCTATAACAAAAAGTGATTAAAAAAAAATTGTCTCTCTATTTTGGCTAATCTGCAAAACGGTTGGACCGTTCCTGACGTGACTTTCACTGGCAGATAGCTAATGTTATAAGGAGTAACTTAGACTACTTTTATTTTAGAATAAGAATTAGGGTTCCGCGCAAATAAAGTAAAGTGGTAAGGGTGAATCAATTCATGCGCTTAAATGGCTCACGCTGAGTAAACCATATGAGATATATAAATTAATGTACTATATAATTGTAGATCTAGAAAAAAATCCCTGAATGTATATGTCTATCTACTAAGGATGACCCACAATATGCATTATTGTCTTTAAACTCACCGGGAGTGGGGGATTCGCGCATTTCCACGCGAATGCAGCCGCGGGCACAGATAGTCATCTATATTAATGAATATGTAGTTCTGTCTGTACACTTCATTGATAACGTAAACTGATGACGAATATCACATTACAAAAATGTTATCTGTCTGTATGTAACTAACAAATTTATAACAAAAACAACATTTCCTATCATGTTGTTTCTGTGTTTGATGATACGTGCTCTCGTACACACATAAAAAGTGATTCACTCGAGCGATCGCATCAGTGCGAAGATAACCGGCCGCGACGAACGATTCACTTGATTCGCTAGTGTCTGTTCCTGCGACAATACTTCTGGGTGAGTTACTGTACACTGCTCGCTCTACGATCCCTTTACCGTACAGCTTGAGAAGGTTATGTGAATCTCCTACTCAGTAAAACCCCAAATCCTCTCGTAACTGAAGCCTGGTCGCGGGATCGTTTGCTCGTACAATGTTTGCTGAAACTACGAGTTTGAGATTGTGGCTATAACGCTAAACCTATAACGACAAAAAAAAACGTTTTAACAACGAAAATTATAACGCAATATTATTCGGCTGCGATTTTTGGTAGGGTGAAGGTATTTCACCAGTCAAACTGCTTCAAGTAGAGAGAAATAGAAATATATTTTTGTGCCTGCATGACGTGTTCTTGAATCTTTATTTTTCAAGGATTATTGAAACAGAAATTTTAAAAAAATCAATAATAATAATAAAACATTGTTTGTGAAACCTTTACGTGCGTTTGAATTAAAACTTGTTTGGTCTAGTAGCGTTTATTCAGTTTATAATTTATTGATTTTCATTAATAATATCGACGCAAGAAAACGTATTTGGCGTAAGTAGCCAAAACCCAACTTTTCAACAGAGCCAAAAAAAATTCTTTAAAAAAAAATTTTTCAGTGACATAAACCGGATTTTTTGTACACATCTTAGTTAAAATAATATTCACTAAATACAACAAAAACATTTTTCCTAAAGTTATAAGATGTAGGTTTATTACTACTTACAGCATTAGACTTTTTATTTAAAGAACTGAAGAATGTCGTAAGTAGTTTATTGATTTATATGAAGATGGCTAATTTCTATATACATATTTCCTGACGTATTAAATGCTTTACTTGAAATATTTTAACAATTCAGAGATGTAAGGGACTATTTAAAAACATACTGTTACCAACGTATTGTTTTAAATTAAGAAAATGTTGGATGTTTAGTAAAACTAAAATGCTATAAGTTAGTTACGTCACATTTGCATTCTACGAGAATGCAAGTAATATCAGGTGCAAAATACAAATCGCACTTTTGCTGTAAGTAGAATAGCACAAAAAACATACTTGTTTAGGAAACTTGCAGCAATTTGAATGTGTTAATTTTTCTTAAATGTTACGGCTAGTTAGATTTTTTTTCTTCGTAACGGTATGAGTCCCAGACCATTTCACGCAGAAAAAAAAAGGTTCTAAGTGTGTTTTTAGTTTACTTGCGACATTTTTGCTATTTACAGCAAATAAGTTTTCTTGGGCCTTTTTTCTGACTGACTATACTGTTAGCCTTAGGGGCTCTGGAGCCTCTGACGGCTTCTACAGCTTCACCGAACTTGCTTTTCTTAGGTCAATATACAGTCTTATTTATACCAAACGTTACAGATATTTACCTCTAAATGCTAAGATAAACTATTTAGTTTATAGTATTATGCTTACTTGGTTAATGCTAAATTTAGATATATTGATTGATGAAAAGAAGCAGCTCGTGAAAAAAGGAAAGATGCGCGATACCTTATCATTACTAGCGAAAATGTTCACTTCCTTCTCTGCAAGACCAAATAAACACACAGGGAAAATATTTATTCTATGCTACGTCAGCAGAAACGAGCAGTCTTGCAGCCCGAATCAAGGTTAAATTGCAAATGATACATACTAGGTACACTGACGTTAAGATAAGTGCAGGAGCGGGATGCGGAGTAAGAGGTTACCTTCCAACATATGATTAAATAAGAGTAACCATATAATAAACATGATATTTGCTACGTGAAGAAATGTTTGAGGTAGTTAATTCCCGAATGGCAGAATAGGCGCGGTAGAACTTTTTGCTTAGAGAGCCCAAACCTAATCTCAATTGAGATAAATTTATTTTCATTTTCTTTACAGTAATGGTAAATATTTTACAAACGTCAAAAAGGACATTTAAATTTCAGAAATGTCACACGCAGTGGTAAGAGGCGAGCCTACCGCAGCTCAGCTGTATTTAGATCGAGTCCTGGATGAGATATTATCAGCTAAGAGCATACAACCAGACGCAAAGGAGAGAGATAAAGTCGCATTTGCTGAAATCGTATTCCACAGTTTAAAGAAACATCCTGGTGATCTTAATATGGTAAATACTCTGATATTTCAATGCGTATACAATTCCGTATCTTTTGCAAGATCATGTTTAAAATACACACCGAAAATCGTGATAACGAAAACAATGATTTTTATACTCTTAAAAAATATTACGGAACGTTACTTTACGGAAATCCATCGTAATTAATTTATACGAAATTTCTTTTCTATTCCCGTCTGAAAACATATTAACGGTTGTTTCGTCTTTTTCAGAAAAAAACGTTTGTTATTAATTGTTGAGATGAATCCAAAAATGTTAAATCTGAAATCAATCGTGAAAAGAAGAAAAATCAAAAAGAAAATTGTTAGTAAGTGAAACGATTAAAGATATGCGGTCGAGCCAGTAAACTCGATTATTATTAGCATATAGATAATAAATTTAAAAGTGTTAGCAAATCAAAGTTCATTTATTGTTGTTTCACGTATATTTCTAACATACATAACATAAATATTTTTGAATTCTTCTGTATCATTAAATTACTTATCGTAGTTTATATATTAAAGTTAGTTTAATGGTTTTAGATTTTTCTAGTTTAAACAGATGTCTAGTATATTGTACAAAAAGATGTTTTTATCACCTATTTGTTTTGTTTTTACCTATTTTCTTTTGTTTAACGGGCTTGGCAGCGTATTCCAAGAAAGCGTACGGGTGGTGTTTTTTTTATTCCAGTTCATTTTATATTATCATTACTTGTTTTTCTTTGTGTTTTATTACATAACGTTACAAAACATATCCTAAAATATTTTTAGTCAAAACATCTGTAAAATACTAACTAATATTCAACAAGTAGTTCTTGACTTATAAACGCACTAACTAACAGACAGACAGACGGACAGACTTAGATATAAATGTATATAAACAATATTTATATAAAAGACTGTACAATAATGTACGATTGTAATCAGTTCGGATGACCAATTTTCTTCTTTTCCATGGTTTGATTCAGATTTAACTTTTTCAGATTCATCTCAACAATTAATAACAAACGTTTTTGTTACAGAAATACAAAACAACCGTTAATCTGTTTTCAAACAGAAGCAGCGAAGAAATTTGGGATAAATTAATCTTAAAAAGTAGGTACTTATTGGTTAAAAAGCAAAATTATGAGAGAAATATTATAACACCTCCATGTGATATAGGTACATAGAGATTAAGAAAAGAGGATTGTAAATATCGAGCAGTCAACAGATGAAAGAAATGAGATTTACATCAATGCATGTAGTTACAGGCTACACATAACTAGACTTACCTTTAGTATTTTTCTATTAAATTCAATATATCCATACAAACATTAAACCTAAAACCAAATAATATATAGTGTTCTTAACGTAATATTACAATTTTTAAATTAATATAGAACTAATTCAATTTACTAATACTCATTGTTTATGAATAATGCAAATGTCAAACCTCATTCAATTTCGACCTTACGGCGATCGCTAGTTCTATTAAATAGTGTAACAAGAAAGAACTATATCGCTAACACCCGAGCCTATAAAGAAACACATAAACGTTTTAAGAAAACAAAATAGATTAATTTAGTATTATTTATTATACTTGTTACGAATATCGTCATCATCAAACGCCTTCCCAAAAACCCAAGAAGATTATTACTTTATCATTAAGAGTTTTTAGTTTTTGGAGGGCCTTTATACTTACTTATATATTACTATACAGATTAATGGAGCGACTGGAGAAAAATTTACAAACGAATATATACTGAAGCTCGCTGTATCTATAGCACGTTCGCTGTCAGACAAATGTCCGAAAGGGAAGACAGTCATGCTTCAGATGAGAAGTCATCAACGAATGTTAGCTACATACTGGGCTACTTTATTTTCTGGAGTATTACCATTTATGATGGATCCTAATGGTACAATAGGTATGTTCGTTTTGATCTTGAGATATTCTAAAGGTACTTTAGTTTCAAGCCGATTACTGGATACCTTCATTACCTTCATTTCATAATACCTTGTCTGATGTAATAATGACTTTGCAAGCTATTTATCTATCCTCAAGAAGACAATCTTGAATTTCCAATGGAGTGTGTCATAAGTATTTCTTCATGTAGAAAGGCTTCTACTTATCCAAAAACTCTAAAGTAGGAGTACAGAAAAGGCCTAAACTTTTCTGACAATCTTTTTTTTTTAATAAAGCAGTCTCAGCTGATGCTATGTGACATGACCTCTACATATAGAGCTGGTTTTCAGTCTAAACCACAATCATAAATAGTCAATATTACGCACAATCGGCGGCTCGGCTCGGCTCGTCATATGATATTACAATTTTAAAATAACTCTTTAAACTTTACAGATGAACTGAGCTACTTTTTGAGAATAATTGAGCCAAATTTTGTGTTTTGTGATCGGGAACATTACGAAGACCTTAATAAAGCAATTAAAAACTTAACGTTTGCACCAAGTATAGTTATATCTGATGAAGAAGATACATTACGAGAGTTTATCGATGGATTTAGTGATGACTTTGAAACCTATCAGTTAGTATTTTTAGTTTATATTATTATTTAATAATACTATGTATTTAATTTTAAGTATTTAAAATAAGTTAAGAAGTAGTAACCAAATAAGAAACAAACACCTAATTATAATATTTGCAAATGATTTTGTAAACGGTCGTTCTTGTACATTATTAAAGTTTTTATGCTGGTTCAATAGCCCTTAATTTACTTGCGATGTTTTTCAATAATAAACAAGCAGTGTAGGAATCTTTTCGGCTACAAAACAAAAGCTAAAATGTTTAATATTGCCACAAAACTTGCACTAAATATTGCAAACACAAATATTAGGTCTTTACCTATGAAATTGCCGTTTTGTATGAAAAAATTTAAACGATTTTTTTTAATTTATTTTTTATTTGTATTATTCGAAGTAATCACCCATGCAATCAATGCATCTTTGCCAGCGCAATGGCAGTTTATTGATACCCTTCTTAAAGAAATTAGCTGGACGGGAAGCAACAAATTCTTCAAAGGCATTTTGTACTGCCTCTCGGGTATTGAATTTTTTTCCCGCCAAGGAGTTATCCAAATTCTAGAAAAAGTAGTAGTCTGTAGGCGCTAGGTCTAGTGAGAAGGGCGGATGACGGAGAACTTCCAACCCCAGTTCTTACAACTAGGAGACCGTCTGCTGTGCAGTATGACGTCGCGCGTTATTGTGCAGGGGCAGCGGAGACGAGCGATTGACCAATGCTCGTTGAAGATGTGCCAGCTTCTTTATCACTGTGTTCAGTTCTTCACAGTACACATCTGCAGTAATGCTCATCCCATTTGGTAAGAAGCTGTGATGAATCACACCGGTGCTAGACCACCAAACAGTGACCATCACTTTTCTAGGGGTAAGTTTTCGTTTAGGGCATTGTTTAGGTGCTGAACCAGGATCCAACCAACTTGCTGAGCGCTTGCGGTTATCAAACAGAATACATTTTTCATCGCAGGTAACAATGTGGTTCAAAATTCATTCATTTGTGTGTCTGTTGAGCAGTGCAAGGCACGTCTCGACGCGTACTTCGCGCTGGCGATCATTGAGTTCGTGGGGCACCCATTTGTCAAGCTTTTTTACCTTGCCAATTTGATGCAAATGGACCAATATTGTTTTGACGGTAACGTCGAAAGCTGCTGCTAATTTAACCGTAGATTTTGTATCATCAGCTTCCACAATCGCCTTTAATTCTTCATTGTCGACCAAAGTCTTCGAACGACCGCGAGGTTCATTTTTCAAGTCGAAATTCCCAGAACGGAAGCGAGCAAACCAATAACAGGTGGTGCGTTGGTTTGTAGTGTTAGCTCCGTAAACTTCGTTGATGTTGCGTGCCGCTTGTGCCGCGTTGCTGCCACGACGGTACTCATATTCCATAATTACTCGAATTTTTAACGTATCCATGATGACAAAAAAGATTGAAATGCGATGAAAATATAACACTAATCAATAAACAAATGACTACTTTTGGAAAAAGAATTCCATGTTTTTAAAATAAAATTAATTTGAAATTAGAATTCTTAGCCAAACAAAAATTATTTTGATTTGAAATGGCCAGTACTGCAGAACGGCAATTTCATAGGTAAAGACCTATTATCATGGTCATTTGAAAATGTTACATTGACAGAAGTCATTTAAATACATTTTAATAATATAATAAATACATTGGTTAACTACATGCTAACTGAATCCAATTTAGGAATGATTTAGTAAACTCCTGCAATGCCTATGCAGTGAAGAAGAATTTTCTATAAACTAGAGTTCTACTTGGAAATCTAACTGGGACATGCTAAATACTGAAAGTATGACAAATACCAAATATAAATGAAAAATAAAGCCACCGTGGCAAATGAATCTTTAATCGAGAAATGTAAAGTCTCATTAGTTAAGCCACAATGCTATATTAAAGTGGCCTCCCACGGTTCGTGATATTTCAGACGGATGCAGATCAGTCCGCACCGACGCACCATGAGAAAAGCGTCGTCTGTGGTAGCGCAGACAATTCCGTAGCCTTAAAGTTCGGTGCGTGGTTGCCCTTGCTCGTCGGCCGTGCGTAAGAACCCGCAATAAAACGGACCGTGGGAGGCCACATTTAGAGTTCTATATAACTATATATCAAGCAATACAATGCCGATATTTTATTATGATTATTTTAATTTATAATTATAACTACGGAAATTGTCATCTGTCTTCTTTTTAATTTTACTAGATTACCTGAGACTTCACCTGACGGGTCAGTTATAATACTACCCACGAGCGGCTCCACCGGGCTTCCTAAAACGCCACTTATTTCTAATAGAGGCATAGTTGCTAAACTTCCCTGCTTATGGTTAGTGTATAACCTATATATCTTTTTCGTTTAAACTTTTTTTTAAGGGGAAACTCTCACTAACTTACTGCCATGGTATAAAATAGGAAATGCTAGGAGGCCACCAGATGTATAAGTAGCTAATGCAGACCACAGCTATTTATAACAAACCGATAAATAACGGAATCCTACTGAAGCCAGTGACTAATAGGTTGCTTTTACTCAAGAGAACTGAGTTGGAATGCGATATGTACCAGTGCGTTTTGCCAACTACGCTCTTTGAAGCTGAACAAAGTAGCCCGAGCACAACTAATTTGCCTTATATATAGGTATGATGATGGTGATTCTGCTGTAAAACCTTCCACGTGTTCTCCCACTCTTGAATAATTTCAATTAATTCCAGTATAGAAATTATAATATAGTAACTAAGGAAATTTTATTTATTAGTTCTAATACTAGCTAACGCACCTGTGTAGCTTATTATAACTGGTCTTCCTGCAAGTACAAATTATAATTTTTTTTTATAGTAGTACGGCAAATTGATGGTATTTTCCCCGATGGTAAGCACAGTACAATCCTATCACAACTGCGACTACCAAGAGATCGTAATCCATCGACGGTAGCCACTGTCATGCCAGCCTGCAATGATTTAACTGGATATGCAGAGGGTGATCCCGAAAAGGAAGACGCAAAAGCAAGTCACTATGACAGACTTTTCACCACATGCACACCAATTACAAACAGCTGATAGCATGATTTTTATTAACCAAAAGTAATCACACAAAATCAATCCTTCGCGGAAACAGAACCTTTGCACGTGCGACGTTTCACATACGAAACTTATCAAATATCTATACCCTTCTAATTAAAGTGTAGAAAACTCCGTAAAAAACATTTTATTAAAATTATTGTTTTAATTCCTTAACGTAGAAACAATTTAAAATCCTACTAATATAATAAATGTGGATGTTTGTTACTCAGTCACGCAAAAACGGCTGAACATATTTCAATGAAGTTTGGCAGACATAATTAATACATAGGGTATTTTTATCCCGGTAGAAGTCATAGTTTAACCAGTGTTATCCTACAAATATAATAAATGTAAAGTTTGTATGTTTGTTATTTGTATGGTTGTAAGTTTTATTGGGACGGTTAATGTCTTGGATTCATATTGGCATATAATGACAATACCATACAAACGGTGATAAACACATGTATGATTTTCTTTTGGTTTGTCGTGTTCCGAAATCAGGCGGTGCATATACAGTAATATAGCGGGGTGTTAGGGATTGCGACCACCACAAATATAGTGACAAACTCATCTATGATTTTCTTTTGGTTTGTTGTGTTCTGAGATCTACCTGTGTACATCCAATAATACGCAAACGAAGTTACGAGTACCAGCTAGTTAATAAATAAAAGATATCAGTTTGAGTCCAAATTTTTTTATGATGAGAGCAACAATGCTAATTAACGAATCAGTAACAAATGTAACTGACTTCGAGGTTCTTAGCGAATTTTGTTTAAATTCAAATGGGTGTAAAATATCAGGAACGTTTAAAAAAACTAAAGTTTTCTCACAGGGTTCATCACACTCAGTTCCCCAAGCCAACAGACATGATCATAGTTCTTACAACGTTGCAATGGATATCTTTCACGATGTCAGTTACATCGAGCGCAGTCTATCATATCCCTGTCTTGATCTCACCAAAAGAATCAAGTGTTGAACACGTCACTGAGATGCTTGAGAAATTTAGGGTAAAAAACAATTAATTTTACCAAATTATTTCTTATTAAGGTTATATACTAACATATTTATGAGAAAAGTTTCTGAGAATTTCATCAACCATAGGGAAGAATTTGCTTTCCAATGTTGGAACATGTTCATTTTGCTACATGTATTATAATAGAATTACTAGATATACTAGCCCACAACTTCATGCCCGTTTATTAAACAGTAATTAAACCTAATCTATAATACATGAAGCAAAAGCTTTCGGTACCGTTTTAAGCGTATTGCATGCACAGAAGACTGATATTTGGCATGGTTAAAGTTTAAATGGAGAAGGAGTGCAGAAAGCTAAAATTTATCTATAATATCTGTTACTAAAATATTAAAATAAATACTGCGAATCCTAATCCAATCAGTGCCATTGAACTCAGACCCCCTAAAATATTGACATTGTCACTCAACGAAAAGTGACAGCTTGTGATGTAGATTAATAGTCATTGTTTATGAATACTGTAAATGTCAAACAGAAAACAATCTATGATCAAAAAGACGCTGGTCGAATTGCGACCTTAGGGCGATCGCTAGTATCTATTAATTTGCAATTAAGAAACTTAATATCCTTCTATTGAAGAAAATAACATGCATATCAAGATTGACGATTTTTTTTAAACAACTAATTCGTAGCAAATTTAAAATTTAATTAAGTTGATCATTATCTTAACTTTGAACTTGAATAACTTTAGAATCAATAGATTTATCAAAAAGTCATAATTTATAGTTATAGATATAGTAATTGAGAGTTTATATTTTAACAGAATTTAATTTGAGTAATCCGCAACAATACTGTCATAACAATCTAAGGAAAAAAAATTATATCGATTGTAAAAGGTTGCAGAAATCCGTTGGATGTGAGCATTGTAGGACTGATCGTTCTGATAATCTTTGGAGATTATAATTATTTCTCTTCGAAATTTAATATTTGATCTCATTCATAGCCAACATGGATATACCTTCCGCCGCCCTTCGCCAAAAGTTTGCTGGCAACGATAAAACCAAATCAAATATCATCGCTGAAGACCGTCATTCTTGGCGGAGCTCCGGTTACTTCTGACCTTATAGCTGTATTTAAGGTGCGTAGGACTATTTTATGGAATGGTATTAAAGAAATAAAAGTAATTTATTTGTCACATAGATACACAAGTTATCCAAAATAAATAATATGAATGATGAAGCAAGTACTAGTTAAACTAAAAATGCTAATTTTCATTAATATTCAACATTTCTAAAATATATGTTAGAGATGTAAGTAGTAGTCAATTAAGTATAATATAATATAAATGTGTATAATAATAGATATCAGGTTTAAATATTATTTGTTGTAAAAGATGAAAATATTTAAATTTGGAGCTGAAAATGATTAGGTACTTTTTGGATCGGTGAAGGTAGATTGTTTTAAAATTTTATGGCTTGATACTGAAGCTGCCACTAAAAGTAGAAGTTCTGTGTCTAGAAACACTTAGAAGACGTGGCGTAGCATAGCACAGTTCTAATTTCCAACTGCTACTTTTCAAAATTATTAACAATCGGAATCAATAGTAACTAAATGCATATTTGTTTTATGGAAATTTGTGATAATATTTATGTGAATTTTTATGACACTATTAAATGAGTACCTAGTTCTCGTATATTATAATAATATGATATTTAAATAGTTTCTCGAAATCGGTTCTTACGATTTGGATGAAATTTTGTATTTTGGTAATGTTTACCTAGATAGATGTTTTTATATTTTGCAAGACACCGAACGAAGCTCGGTCATCCAAATAAAATATAATGATAAAGATAAAAATAAATAATTACAGGAAAAACTGCCGGAAACTGCTCACTTATCTGACGGTTACGGGATAACTGAGACAAATGGAGCTGTCGCATTACCAGACAAAGAGACACCAATAAATTCCAACGGAAGAGTTATGAATATTTTACATTACAAGGTAATAATTGTAATATACAATAAAATTGTATTCCTTACTTGATTAATAGAGACACATATTTGTTAGTGGCAACTAAAATGTTTTTACTATTAGTAAAAACATAGGCTGTAGCATTCAGTGGGACCTTTAATCATTTACCGAAATGAGGAGGCTTTAGGAGTAGAGGCTATTGCACTCATTTACAAAGAGCTTATCAATTTTAGCTTCTCGACGATAACGGGGAAGAAGTAAAGCCAGGTAACGACGGAGAACTTTACCTGAAAGGAGAATGTGTGTTAAAGGTAAGTAGTAAATCTAATTATGTAGCGCTCTCAAATTTGCTTATTTTTTGTAGTTCGGAGATTTCACACTGAATTGCTACATTTTTGAAGTTGTTCATATTCCCTCATGAAGTGCTCATTCACTGTCAACCGTTTTAATATTTAAATCAATTAATATACATGGATTTGGGATCTTGTAACTTTGGTCCTTAAATTGATTCATTGTTTCCAATTAATTTATTAACCATTCCATTACCACGGCAAATTTTGTGGATTGTTTGTTATGCTTTAAATTTAAAGCCAATTGCCTAATAACCTAACCCATACCTACCTATAACCTTACACATACAACATAAACAGATGATGAAACTTGATGATATTTTCAGGGATATTATAGAAACAATGACTTATGTAATGAATCGTTCAAAGACGGGTGGTTCCGCACAGGAGACTGGATGCATTTAGACCAAAACGAGCGGCTATACTTCATAGAAAGAAGGAACTTTAGCTTCAAGTACAAAGGCAGGAAGGTAAGGTACTATTGAAGTTTTATCTGGACGCTAACAGAGTGATTATAGGCTCAGCATTACACTTCACTAGAGCTTTGCAGTCCCTAAGATTAGCTTTCGTTTAAAAAAAAATGTATATATATTTTATAGAAAAACACAGTTATTTATCCTATTATTTGTATTATTTTAGCATTGGATCCAGGAATTTACGAAATCAGTTTTATAGTAGATTATTTATGACTTAGAACCCAATTTCAATTTCGTTTATTAATATGCAATGCATCCTTGACTTTTTACATCTTACTCGCATTACTTTGTCCTTTAAAATATTTTCCGGAAAATCGGTAATGTAACTTGAAAATTTATTATTCTAAGAAAATTTTATTTTTCTTACTGATTTTCAAAGATGTTGTGACTATTTTATGTATCTAGTTTTAATATTACAATCTTACTTTAAAAAAAAAATTCAAACTTAAGATTCTAATTCCCAGAAATTTCTTCTTCAGTAATTTCCTTTAACTACTGATCAACATAATAAAAATGGATACAGTTAAATTTTAACTCTCAGATAGCTCCTGAAGAAGTGGAAGGAGTAATCAGCACAGTACCAGGAGTGCATGAGAGTGTAGTTTGTTCGACTTACGACGGACCCGCTGCAGCTGTGGTCCCACATCCCAACTGCACTGTCACAAGGGAACAGATACATGACGCTGTTAATTGTAAGTCACACTTCGCTATAAATATTATAAATTAGTTTGCGGTAATTTTGTTACATTTGATTATTATACTATGCGTTTTAAATAAAAATATGATTTTTTTAAGCCTCATTTTGCATAAAAATTCAGTAAATAATGTATAATTGGAATAACAATCATAACCGCAAACTATCTATGTATATTAATTAATCTGTACTTCTGTTTATTTCTTGTCCAAATTTGCCAATAGGCATACAATATGAATGATACTGGTCATAAATGTGCTATTACAGATTTTTTGTCTGTCTGTTTGTTTGTTTGTATGCCCAAATGTTGGTATGTATGGCTTTATGAATCGTCCATCGTAATAAATCGTAGAATAGAACAATTATTTTCAACCGATTTTAATGAAAACTGTACACGGGAATTACGTGCAACTCCTCAGTTGATATGGCATATGAATTGTCAACAATATGAGTAGAAATAAAATTATGGGGGTGTAAATAATTACCGCGTATACCAATTTCGTGCGGAGCCGCAGGCATACCGCTAGTGCTTCCATAAATTTGTAAAATATAAAATATCTTCCTTTTTTTTTTAAATTACAATAAGAATAAATTGTGCGGTTCGGAGTGTTAGAATTCGTAGCATATTGTCTAAATTTATAACCTAACTAGCAATATCCTGCGATTCCGCAAATGTTTATAATTCATTAATTATTTTCATCACGTGATATTATTTCATTCATTTTATTATCAATTCTTATAGTATATCAAACGAGGAATTCTTCTTGTTCAATAAATGTCTTGGAAATCGGATGATATTTTTTTTAATGCAGCCATATAAAAAGTATTATTGGTTATTCTCATAACTTATCAATTTCCGAATGTCGTATTATTATACTGTCTATGTACATAATTTTATAAAAATCTGCAAACATAGTTCGATTTAATTACAAAGTTTTATTTGATTTTTCATTATTCTTTTATCATTTTTGAGAAAATTCCGGACGTTTTGTATTCCACCTCATTTCAGTTATAAAACCGAATTTTCGAATGGGTCCGAATAATTCCGAATGTATGGTAACCTACTCATGAGTAATGCATCTACTTTAAACTCAATTATCAAACTGACAAACTCAGTTATCAACAACTTGAAGAGTTTTAACAAAATTTACTGTTGTACAGAAACTCTGTTTCAGTTACTCGTACTATTATTCTATTTCTCATATACTTTTTACCATGTTTTGTATATTTACCATAATAAGTGGCAGTGCATGTTCAGCGAAATCATCAATCAAGCATCTTCCTTATCATTCATCATCAATCATTCCACGCAGATTCGCAGATGATAATTCTATGCAATCGCAAACATCTTCATAGTTTACTTACGCTTATTATTATTACTTCATATTATTTTATTCACAATATCTTGATTAACAAAGAAACGGGTGAAAACGCATCAACGTAAAAAGGAACACATTTGGGTACATATACATAATAGTAATAATATAGTTTATAATAATATTAATGCAGATGTAGATGAATTAGTTTGTTATAATGCAAAATTCAAAAATTACTGAGAGGTTATTATTATTATTTTAGCAAATTTAGAAGACTATAAACGTCTACGAGGTGGAATTGTGATAGTGAAAAGCCTGCCTCACACACACACCGGCAAACTGAAGAGAAGAGAATGCAAGTTACTTATAGAAAGGCTCATCAAAGAAGAACAGGATTCTTAAATCAATAAAGTAAAATCAATATTACATCTTCGTTTTATTTAGAAGAAAGAAAAGTCATTTATTTGTTACATACACAAAACAAAAGAAACTTACAAAATAAAAGTAAATAAAAATAGTAGAAATAATTTGAAATTTGACAGTAAATGGTTAACTTCATCTCACATAATACTTCTCAGTAGTAGGCCTCTACTGTACTGTACAGTGTACGACACAATTACTTTTTAAGTGGACTCATCCAAGTAAATATTTAGAAAATTTACGTACACACTGGTTTACAATCTACATGTTTTAGTCCGCTCGCTTTAAGAAAAAGTAATTTATGTTATATTAAAAGAGATATACGACTTTTATGCTAAATTAAACTCATTATAATCCGTCCATGCTTTCACGTTTATATATAAAAATATCTTTTATTCAATTTACGTCCCAAGAAGGCACTTATGAATGTCAAATCACTACCATCGTTTCGGAAAACAACCCAGCCATCGGGAAGACGAGATAGAAAGAATAAAATATATAATAATTATTAATATAATAATAAAACATGTAAAGCAATCATTTTATATTTGACGTCTCTCTTTTTCCCAAAACCATAACAACCGTCTCGCCGAGGTTTATTGCCCATTTTTTAAAACAAATCACACCGCTCTCTCTTCGCCCACGCACCTCACCTCTCTTCGCTTATCCTCGCCTCTTTCCCACTCTCACCTCTGGCCGTCTCGCTCTACACTCACCACAACTCACAGCCCGTCATTTAAAATGCTTGCGGTACAGTATATTTACATTAGATTAGATTCATACATCCATTAGGTACATATGAAATTACCAAATACTAAATCACATTTAAGAATAGAATTTATACAAGCGAACTAAACTTATTAATAATACAGGGTCCAAATAATATAGGTCGAATACAGTAACGGCAGGAGGAAAGATTGTGGACGATAAAATGGCAACTGACCTGTTCTCCTGACTGAAGGTGCCCGGGATACAGTACGGTCGCCTCGATCCATAGTTACATGTTCTTTAACAATTCTTCCAGTTCATCAACCCGATTAAATTAAGATAGACAGTATTTCGGATTCACAACACTAGTGGTGTAACAATAATAATTTAGCGAAGTCCACATCCCGTCCGTGGCACACGGAGACTTAGATGGTCCTCAATAACAAGCTACTTCCTATTCAGTCACAGAAAAGGAGCAAGGCGAGAAAAGATCTATGCTATATATCTATCTAAAAAGCTAATAAAAAAAACTTACTTAAATGATTTTGATAACTTGCCCGGTCTATCTTCTATTTGGTCCAACGTCAATAAAATGAACCATCTTTGAGGTATTCCTTTTCGGATTAAAAAAAAATGTAAATCGGTGCATAAACAAAGAAGTTATGTCTGAGAATCCGCAAAAAATATATATAAAATATTTAAAAATCGAATTGAGATCCTTCTCCTTTTTTTTAATCTATTGAAAACAATAAAAACAAACATTTAATAAACTCCTGTCACTTTTTATAGTAATAGTACTACACTTAATATAAAGACCGTTTCAAAATACTTCGGTTCACACTTACCAACACGTAATGACATGATTATATAAAAATTCAGAAAAACTTGACTATGAACCAGGGATCACTAAAATTTTCCCCAAATTTTTCTTCAAAATACTATTTTCAATTAAGTGTAAAATTTAATAACAATAGTACAGTACTATTGGTAGTGCTTGGGAGTGCTCGAAGTATTTAATAAGTTAAAAAATTTCGCCAAACCCCGTCTGCCTATTGGAGCAGTCAAAGAGATTAAAGATTTTAAACTAAGAATAGAGAGCACTATTATAAATAGGTACTATATCCGCATAAATAGGTACTAAATAAATGTTTGATACAGTGCTTACAGATCCTTTTGAATGACTTCATAGATTTTGATAAAATGAAACAAGTATAAAAGTGTTTTAAATTATTATTTATTAAATCTCGCAATCCAGCACCGTTTTAAAGGACAAGTTAACTTATTAATAAGTGTTTGTCGAAAGATTCATAATTTGGTTGCTATCTAAGGCACGTATTGAATTACGTCCTAAATGCCAAGCTACTGATCCTCATGTTCTGGTACCAAGGTTCCCTTCGACTAATCACTACAGCATAAAATATTATTTTCCTGTTTATGATACCTCTGAGAAATCAGTACGCAATTAGCACAAAGATATTAAGGAAAACAGATCAGCTAGCAGAAAATGTCTTACGGTATTTAGGTCACGTTTGTGCAAAGTAAATTAGTTTGAATGACGCAAATAATTTTAGAACAACTTACTGACATTTTCGTTGGAAATGATTTCAATGCTAATCCTACTATTATTATAAATGTGAAAATTGACATGTTTGGATGTTTGTTACTCAATTACGCAAAAATAACTAAACGGATTTATATGAAATTTGCACACAGGTAGTTTGTAACATAGGATACTTTTTATTCCGGTAAAGACCAAATTCTAATGTCAACTTAAATAGAAGAAACTAATCAGCTATTGTAATTGGAATAAGTAAGATTTATTTTATATTATTATGTTTAATATATTTATGCTACTCGGGAACAATACAAACATTTTAAGAACAAGATTAAATTTGGGATATTAAAAAACATATTACTGTACTTACGCTTAATTAAATTTTTAAAAAAGACATCTGTATTATTCCAGATAAATATAAATATATTAAACATAATAATATCAGAGAACGACGTACCTAATAAAGCAATATTTATATATTGATGTACACTTAAAACTATACAAAAATTAGCAACGCATCGTAATCACTTATCACATCTCAAACAATACTTGCAGTGTTTGTTTTCGTAATATGATCATTTATCCACGTCACACGGCACAAGTGAATTGTGTGATAAGTTTGTAAGAGAGGTCAGGAACAGAGAAAGCTCTTTAGAAATTTCACTCTACTTGAGGCAGCCCGACTGGTGGAATACCTTCACCCTACAAAAGATCGCAGACAAATAACCTTGTGTTGTGTTCCTGTGGTCAGTAGGGTTTTCACAGCTTAAGAAATAGGGATTCAAGGTCTGCAACGTGCTGGTGATATCTCTGGTGATACAGGTGTCCAAAGACGGATCGCATATTTGTTGTCACCTTTCTTTTATATAAAAAAACATAAAGTGTTTAAATTATGAAAAGTCATTGTTGATAAGCTGGAAATTGCAGACGGTGTCATCTACGTGAACATTTTTTATGCTCCTTGACTGGGTAGCCATTACGCTGATAACATGATAACCCACACTACCTCACTTACTTGTCGACAAGCCAGAGTTTATTTCCCAACCGGCAGAAAAGGCGCAAGAGAAACTTACTAATAAATACCTTATTTGCATTTCTGGAAGAGGACGTTTGAATTTCAGAAATGTCACACGCAGTGGTAAGAGGCGAACCCACTGCAGCTCAGCTGTATTTAGATAGAATTCTGGATGAGATTTTATCAGCTAAGGGCATACAACCAAACGCAGAGGAGAGGGATAAAGTGACTCTAGCTGAAATTATGTTTCACAGTTTAAAGAAATATCCTAGTGCTCTTTATATGGTTAGTATTCTGATGCAAGATTACTTATTGGGAAATATAACTTGCTTTATTATTCAAAATACATTAGGAATGTGACATTTGTTGATAGCAGCTCAGACAGCCAAGGCAGTTAACCTATTATGCAACAAACCTAATTAAAAAAAAATTAATCGGTTATTTACCTTTGACCGTTAGACAAATCACAACTAATATCTAATCTATACTAATAATATAAAGCTGAAGAGTTTGTTTGTTTGTTTGATTAAACACATTTATATCAGAAACTACTGGTTCATATGGAAAAAATATTTCAGTGTTGGATAGCCCATTTATCTAGGAAGGCTTATAGGCATTATAACATCACGCTATGATCAATAGGAGCGAAGCATCAATAAAATTTTTGGAAAAACAGACAAGTTTTATTTCTTTTGAGAACTTCCATGGCGTTCGCTGCGTAAATTGTTAAAGTTATGCAACAATCGTGTGTGACGAAATTATTTTTCTTAAAAATTTCTAAAAAAAATCCACGATAGCATATAGCTATGTTTTAAGGTTTACTCTATATAATCTTTTTTATGGTAATAAAATTTGCGCGACGAAGTTGCGCGGGTCAACTAGTTTTAAATAATTGACTTGAATGATTCAGCAAGCTGGGTTCGGTTTTTTACGTAATCATAGTATTATTATAATAATTACATAGTTGTCTACATAACAACAGAATATGCTAAATCATTGCATATATACAATACATTACTGTATAAAGATTATAGAAATACGCTTGTTATTTTGTCTTATCTATTTATCTTTCTTTTGCCCAATTTTCATTACATCGTCAACATCGGGTTTTCATTTAATTAATATTCAAATAATGTCTTTTTTTAAGAGAACATGATCCAAATATTTAAAGAAAAATCTGAGAAAATTGTACCAACTACTAGCCAAAGTAGGCAGTAAAGTGTAGGTAGGTGTAGCAATAGTGTATATCAATTATATTTTATAAGTAGGTACGACATTGACGCTCTTTACATGGCATTGTGAAAAAGGGGTAATTGCCCTCAGTTCACTTTCGTCTTGATACCGGCGTGAGCGAGAAGAAATTTTTTTCCTTTTTTGACAACAGAGTTTTAGTAGATGGTAGGAGCGACACGCAGCGCCGCTTGCCTTGCCGCATAAGAGCGACGCTTCACTGCACGTCAATATATTCTTTGGGAGTAACCTTACTAACTAGATATACACAAGCTGATCCGGCGGACTTTTCACAACATACATGTGGTTGCGACCCAGCCGGGCAAAACAGCCCTACTAGCCAGTTATTACCATTTCCTCGTTTGTCACTCACCAGGGTACATAACACGTGCAGGCGAGGTTGGCTTGGGTGTCTCAGCTTTAAAAATGAAATTCGACACCCCTTAAATACTAAGTTTTCTATGGAGCCAACAATAAGTTTTAACATCAAAAAATATGTCTCATGCTTGATGCATTGAAAAAATACGCAATATTAATAATTCCATACAGCTGTTTATATGATCTAGAACCTTACAGATTAATGGTGCAACAGGAGAAAAATTCACAAACGAGTACATATTGAAGCTCGCTGTATCTATAGCACGATCGCTCTCAGCAAAATGTCCGAAAGGGAAGACAGTCATGCTTGTGATGAGGAATCATCAACGAACGGTAGCGACATACTGGGCCACTTTATTTTCTGGAATATTACTATTTATGATGGATCCTAATACCACAGTATGTAAGTTACTTTTAACTCGAAGCTAATTTCATTAGTCCTCGTCTAATTAAAATATAATTTTACACACGGTTTCTTTTCATTTCGTGATCAGAAGACAATCTAAAAAATCAAATAGTTTATTTCTTACATTCTGATCACTCTACAAATTCAGCTTATATGAAGAAACAAAAGAACCCAAGAACGGGCAGCAGTATGTCTTGCAAAAAAGTTATTTAAAAATGTACAAAACAAGTATATCAAATTTTTCAGATGAGCTGAGTTACTTCTTAAAATTAATCGAACCATATCATGTGTTTTGTGACCGGGATCATGTTGAAGACCTTAATAAAGCCTCCTTAGACTTGACATGTAAGCCAAATGTAGTTATATCTGATGAAGAAGACATCTTACGAGATTTTATCGATGGATTTAGTGATGACTTCGAATCCTTTCAGTTAGTATATTAAATTTATTTTATTATTGAATTATAATTTTCCTTCATTTTAAGTATTCTAACTGTATATGTAACACGAAAAGAAATAGATTTAAAACTATAATATGTTTTAACTTAGGTTTCTGTAAAGGAGTTAAAGTTTTACAAAGAATTCAGCGAAAACCCTATTTCTATTATATGTCATAATAATATAGTTTTTTTTTTTTGGTTTTCAAGATATCAATATTTATTACGTTCTCTTAAGACTGGACCCAGTTACAAAAAACATAATAAAAGTTCTATTGAGTTAGGAAGCCGAGCATTGAAGGTGAATCAAAATTTCTCGTCTAAAAATTTCACGTCAGGCTTGAAATCGATTCTGGATTAATGATGTTTAATATTACAATTTTACTAATTACAAATGCACGTATAAACTTTATTTTGATAAGATATTGATAGTTGAGACATTATAATATACTTATTGCAGTGCACCGTAATACATCAATATCACAGCCAATTGATGGATCGTTTTCTTCTTATTAAATTCCCGAAACAAGGAATTACTTGTGGTATTTTGTTAAAATATAGTAATAACTTCAGAAACTGTCAGTTGTTTTTCGCGACTCTCCTTAATATCTTAATTTTACTAGATTACTGAATCTACACCTGAAATGCCGATTATGTTACTACCAACGAGCGGCTCCACCGGATTTCCAAAAGCTGCACTCATCACCAATAGAGGCTTAGTGACTCAATTGCCAAACCAATGGTTAGTATATATTATGAACCTTTTATTTTTAAGCATAACTCGTAAAGTTTGTTTGATTAAAATTAATATTTTAATTATATAGTTTGTTCAGTTGAAATAATTGTATTTACTAAATGGCTCATACTAAAAATTAATCGGTCCAAACATTGATCGACTATATAATGTACAAATAATATTTTGAGTTTATTCAGTACTTTAAGATTAAATTGATTTGTAATAAAACGTTTTTAAGAGAGTGCGTACGATGAGGACAACATCGAAGTAGTAACAAATTTAAAAAGCTTATAACTTGGTCATCTTCAACCGAGTCTTAGGAAAGTTGTTCAAATTCACAGTATACAATATCTTTAATGTTTTAACGAACTAACCTCTACCTATAGGAGTTATCACAGTCAGTTCCCCAAGCCAACAGACATGGTTATGCTCCTTACAACGATTCAGTGGATGACGTTCACAATGACGGTCACATCGAGCGTAGTCAATCAAATCCCACTCCTGATCTCACCCAAAAAACCAAGTGTTGAACACGTCACCGAGATGCTTGAGAAATTTCGGGTAAATTTCGCGATTATTGTCACATAGATAATATAATTTACATTTATTCTAAGATTGATTGAAAAACATTTTGAAACCATGATGGCCAGTGATAGCATGCAGTAAACCTGAGTTTTTGGTTAAGGAAAACATCATAAGGTAAGGATTTATATAATGACCGCCAAGCACCAAATAGATGTGTTCCGGCAGCAGCACTCGGGAGAAAGTCTTCTCACACTTTTCTCTCCTATCATAGTATGAGCATGGTTTTTACCCTTAAGGAAGAATTAGCTTGTTTGTAAATATGCGCATATCTATTATGCAAAATTTATCATTTCGTATTTTAATTTTGGACCAACATTGAATAATTTAATCGTTAGTATTTTGTATTTCCACACATTGTTCTCTTAATCACAGCCAACATGGACATTCTTTGCACCAGCCTTCGCCAAAGGTTTACTTGCAACGATAAAACCAAATCAACTATCATCGCTGAAAACTGTCATCCTTCTTGGAGCTCCGGCAACTCCTGACATAATATCTGCATTTAAAGTACGTAGAAAAGTTTTCTGGTTTCATTTAAAACAACATATTTAACCATACGCTGCTTTTATGGTGTGTTTGTATAGTTTCGTTCAAAAAGTATTTGGAAGGCATTTCACATATACATGAAATTTAAATGTAATTTGATAGAACAATCCAATATCTGTCCTTGCAAACCGTTGAAAGGAAGAAGGTTGTATGTAGTTACATATTCTAAACTATTTACAAATAGTACTGACTCCTCATTTCTTCTATGGAATTAGTTCTAATTTTCCTAGCTGAATAATCAAATGTCTTTTTATGATGGAATTTTATAAGACTTGGCCGTTGTTGCTATAAACTCAAGCCAAAGAAAACAAAAGTACGTAACAGTAACAATGAATCCTACAATATTTTCAACGGCACAAGTCATATACAATTCCACGACTTGTATCAAAATTATGTTAACCTTATTGTCTTGTCATTATTTAAAATGTTTTTGCTCACATAATTAGGCAGAATAAATTCTAAAGAATAGAATTTAACGTGTAAAAGATAGGCCAGATTTTAGTAAAAATTACTCGTTTTTTTATGTCTACTTCCTACACTTGGTTGTTTATATGATTTCAGTACTTTTTATAACTAAATTATCTTAATCGAGACATGACCCGTTTTTCACAGAATGTTTTTTTTTTTGAGATCTAGTTGAAGCGGCGCGGAAACCAATAATGAATGTATGAAATGTTGTTTATATCCATTTATATAATTTAATGATAAAGGCAGTATATAAATTATAGGAAAAATTACCAGAGACTGCTCATTTATGTGACGGGTATGGGACAACAGAGACACAAGGGTTCGTCGCAATACCAGACAAGGAGGCACCAATAAATTCCAATGGAAAAGTTATAAATACTATATATTACAAGGTAATTTCTATGCAAAAACTTGTAAAAAACTGAACAAAGGTACAAAGGAGGTACAAAAATCACTGAAGTTACGCATTGACAAAATGGCAAATTTACTTCCCTACTTCCCACAATCGTCATTATCAAAGAATTTCTTACTTTAAAACGTTCTCGCCTTATACATATATAATAGTCTTAAATAGTGTTGAAGAAATAAAATCTTTATACAAATAAATAAAATAGAAGTGTCTATTTCTGATATTAAAATAACAACTTTTTACTAAACGCGCAGGAAAGTATATGCGGTATTTATAATAACAAAAACAAAACATTTTAAAATGTTTTCTATATTTCTGTCTGTCTGCTTGCTCCAGGAAATCTCCAAAACAGTTGAACAGATTTGGAAGGGACTTTCACTGGCAGATAGCTGATGTTATAAGAAGTAAGTTTGATAGAACAAGGTCTGCGGGCTAGCTAAAGGTTAACATACAAACACAAAAATTCTATATAGATTTAGCATTCGATTACAATCTCATCTACGTTAAACGACGTATTACAATACATTATCATAAAAAGACTCGCTCTCAAGTGTGTTGGTAACAGATTTTTAACTAGTGGGTGGTAATTAATCCACGTCAATGTTTGTATGTATGTTTTACCACCATACTAATATTTCATCATGATATTTTCCATCACTGAAACCATGTCGTTGGACGTAGTGTCTGTACTTATTGAGCCATCGAATTTGAAATGGCGACTATTGCTACTGCTTAGAGACGAGGTAGTAATTCATGTGTGTGCTCTAAGAACGTAGGCATTCAATGATTGGTATAGCCAGTGATCGACCCGAGTTTAGCAATTTAAGTGAAGTTGGCAAAAGATAAATTTTTTTTTGGTGATTTCTCTCTGGTTGGGACAGTCCGACTGGTGGAATACTTCCACCCTACAGAAGATCGCAGCCTAATGACCTAGTTCCTGAAGAGAGCAAGGTTTCCAAAGCTCCTCGACGTGAAGATTTTCAAAATTGGCAACACGCTATTGATACCTGGTATTACAAGCGTCTGTAGGCTGTGGTAGCTGGTTACCAACAGGCAGTCCGTATGCTTATTTGCCACCTTTGTTTGAAGAAAAAAACAATAATAACTTGCTTATCATAAATAAGTATACAGTTGAAATACAAATTGCTAATTAATTCCAGCTCCTCGATGACAACTGGGTTGAAGTAAAGCCTGGTAGCGACGGAGAACTTTACGTGAAGGAGGAATGTGTGATAAAGGTAAGTAGTTCCCATTATGTATAAAATTAGGCATACAGATTTGACTAACGAACGAGATATATAAGGTTTTGGCCTATTCAGACATCGCCAAATCTATAACTCTACATTTTTCTTAGTACATTGTATTACTGTAATTGCATTTTTAAAGATATTTAGTTCAAACTTCCTGTAGATGTTTTTCCTTCGCCATAAGCCGATAGTGATAGTAACTATAGTCCAACAAGTTCGTATGCGACCGTCCTGTGTGATGGACGTTGGCGGGAACAAGGTAGCACGACATTACTAAAGTAAGCACTAAAGTAAACAGTATGCTATCTCGGTAGTACCCTTAAAATAAATACCTACGTATTGGATAATGCTATATTAAATTCTCATGGTTATCTTTTCAGCAAAATATATTACCTACTGCAAATTTTGTAAGTTTTATATAAATTACTAGCTGTGCCCGCGGCTCCACTCGCGTGGACCACGGAATTTTATCGGTATTGTGGTTACCCCGCTTCCACCCACGGCGGTCGCCCGCCAATTATTTTAAAGATAAAATGTTTATTAGTTTTTTGCGTTGAACCCTAATTATTTTTCCAAAATAAAAATAGCCTAAGCCTTATAAAATAAGCTATCTAACAGTGAAGTCCCGTCAAAATCGCTCCTACCGTTTTGGAGATTAACCGGAAACAATAGATAGACTGGTAGATAAAAAATTAAAAATTGGTATTTTGTTATAAGTATCGTATATACTTTAATACTCATTTAATAAACAACTGTTCCCCTTCTTGGGTGTGAATTCCCTAATTAGCTACCATTGCGTTTACTGTGTAAGTGGTTAAAGTTAAGCAACAATCGAGTGTAATGGAATTGATTCTCTTAAAAATTTCTAAAAAGTCTACGATAGCATATAGCTATCTTTTAAGGTTTACTCAATATAACCTTTTTTATGGCAATAAAATTTGTTCTAAAATAATGAATTATTTACGAAGGCGTTTTTATATAAATGCTATTAATCCATATGAAAATAATTACGTTATACAACATAAGCATTTAATTTTGAACAAAATTGTCCTTCACAGTAATTGATTTATATGAATATCTTAGGAGATATCACAGTTTTAAAATAACTCTGCAGCAAAATAATAATCAAGTACCGTGAGCGCATTTTTATGAAGAATAATGTGGGTGGGGGGGGGGCCGCGGCACTTAATAATATAGTTCCTACGAACCACTCTCTAACCCTTTCTCTCTTACATAAATCTTTTACATTATGTAGACGAAGTTGCACGGGTCAGCTAGAAAATATATAAATCCAGAACTTATACATAACAGAGCTACTGATATATATCTATATATCGGACTATATATTTTCAGGGTTATTACAGAAATAATGACGCGTTTAATGAATCGTTCAGCGACGGTTGGTACCGCACTGGAGACTGGATGCATCTAGACCAGGACGATAGGTTATACTACTTAGAACGAAGGAAATTTAGCTTTAAGTTCAGGGGAAATCAGGTAAGATAATTTTATTAAACGTTAGCTAGGGGCTTTAAGAGTGAAGGATCATCCTCACACTTTGCTAGTTTTACTATCTCTGAGATTAACTTCCATTCGAAGACAATTAATATGAAAGAACATTCACAGTTCGGTCATCATTCAACAAACATATGATCGGTCAAAAGAAAATTATGTTAACTAATATAAGAATGCTTAAAAATATAACCTTTTGGTAATCGCCGCTTTTTGAAGTATGCAAAAATTTACTGATCATAATATTAATACGTGAGAAGAAAATTTCCGACACCTTTTTAAGCGTATTGCGTTTACGGAAGTCTGTGAGATTTCGCATGGCTAAAGCTTATATGGAGAAAGGAGTGCAGAAAGCTAAAATTTATCTATAATATCTGTTACTAATATATTAAATTAAATATATGAATACTGCGAATTCTAAACCGACCAGTGCAATTGAACTTAGACAAGTGACAGCAAGTCATATAATATTTATTGTTTAGTTTATTAATACTCCAAATTTTAAACAGAAATGAGATTATGATTAAAAAGTCGCTGGTCGAATATCGATCACGGCGACCGCTAGATAGATATAATAATATTATATCACTAAGAGTATCCCAGTAAACTCCTCTACAGAAAGTTTTCGTTAGTTACTAATTTATTTATTTTTTTACTTTAATTATTATTCTTATATTGGTTCATTTATGATATAAAAGTTTATTTTATTAACTTGCAATGCCTTTGATACTGTTAGTAGAAGTAACATGGACGCCATGTGACAGTAAAAGTAAGTTGTTGTAAATGTGACCAAAGCAAAAATATTTCACAATATCTTTAGCTAACATTAGCTGAATACAACGGAGGAAAAGTCTATAAATTAATCGCATCAGTTGTAAATTACTGTAAAGAAGTGGCTGTTGAGACACTGCTATAAATTCAACGAGTATTATCGCTTTCCAATTTTACTAAGTTTTCTGTAGGTTATGTAAATAAATTTAGGAAAGGCTCTTCGCTCGCTCAGCACTTGATTCAATACATAATTTAGTACTTTCTCTAATACGATTATATCCGACAAGAAAACTGAAAATACCATAATATCAACATTTATTTTTATCTATATTTTAGCGGTATATATGTCTTGTACGTTCTCTAACGAATCCTTAATTCACTCTTCAGTTGAACATAAAATATGCCTTTGAAGTATGATCTAGGTAAGCCAAGACTACAGCCAAACAAAGCCTTACAAACATTGCCGTTTGTTTATCAAACTCAGGGTCGAGTATGGAACATATAGTGGGTTAATTGAAAAATATTACTTATCTGTTACAATTACTGTTTTAATTCCTTCTATTTTACAACGGTTTTTGTAATGAACTTTTTGCTTGGTGCTGATTCATCCGCCGACGTAAGTGTCACACTCCAGGGACGTCAGACGAATAGTGTTAAGCTCGAATACGGATAAAATTTGTAATTATTATGATCATTAAAAGCAAAATTTAGTTTCAGGGTGTGGCTTTTGTATCCATTATTTGAATATCTGTATAATTAAATTATAAACTTGATATATTTTGAGACTATTATTCAAGTGCACTGATATAGTTAAACATTATTACTTTGTTTATTAATAATGTAAAAAAACCTGTATAATTCGAATACTCTGGTAGCTCCTGAGGAAGTGGAGGCTGTGATTAGTACAGTACCAGGAGTGCATGAGGGTGTAGTATGTCCAACAGACGATGGACCCGCTGCAGCTGTGATCCCACATCCCAACTGCACTGTCACCAGAGAACAGATACATGACGCTGTTAACTGTAAGTCACACTTCGATATAAAATATATTAAATTTGGAAAAAAGGAAACTTCTAAGCTCAAAGATGTACGAATTACTTTTAAACATAAAATTTGTTAGAACCTCATAGAAGACCTGTTTCTATTATATCGCAGTTAATGTGTTTGAGATGCATTAATAAGAAAATAATGCTCAGTATGGTTTTTAAAATGCATATAGCGTAATATGTTCGTTGTGGATTGTCCCAGTATAAGCCTAATATTTATGCTAGTGCCTGTTAATTCAATTTATGTTGTTAATCTCTATGAAACGTAGTGTCATTTGAAGAAAAAAAATTAACAATTAAAAAGTTTTGTATGACTTGTGTTTACTAAAATGTTGCAAATATCAATAAGTGCTGCGAAATTAAACATTAGTTATTGTTTTAGCAAAATTAAGTGATCACAAACGTCTACACGGGGGCTTGGTCATAGTGAAAAGCCTGCCTCATACACATTCCGGCAAATTAAAGAGAGGAGAATGCAAGCAACTTATACACCAGCTTATCAAAGAAGGACTGTGCTTTTAAATCAATAAATTATATCATAATTACATATTCGTTTTATTTTTAATATGATCATGGTTTAAAGTGAATTTTAATCGCTATTACGAACCTCAGCTTTCATCTAGATATATTCCTTTAGAAAATTAAGAGTGACATATCTAGTTGTGAAAATAAATTTGTTGTTTATGTATAGTTTAAAGACATAAAGCATACCTATGAACTAAATCAATTTGAATATTATGTATCAGAAAAAAATCTTACTAAAATGTAAACTAATACTAAGTGCAGTGAAAAAGTAAATCTATATGGCTAATCGATTTCTAATTGAATTTTTGAAGTGGATACTTCTTTTAGCGCGGTACGCATATTTTTAGATGAGATAAAATCTTTGGACTCGCGACACCATTACGAGACGCAGCTATCGTGTGTGCATATATGCATGTACATATAGCAGACTGCGAACTCGTCTTTCATAAAAGAATATTAAATGTATTTTAAAATTTCTAATAAGTAATAAAATACAATTCATAAATAAAATGCAATTCATAACCCAATAACTAAGTTTTCACTTCTGTCGGCACTCCCGGAGTGCAACTTGTGATTTTTTTTTCTGAAGGTATCAAATTTTTAACCCAAATATTTCACGTGTTTTCACCTTTCAAAATCTTCTTCGACGTCACTTATCATTGAATCTTATATTTTTTCTTTATTCTGGGCCACATTTTACTTGCCAGCTAACTTGCTACTCTTGCTAACTAGAAAATGAATTATATATTATGAAACAGACTATCCAAGCCTTGATCTGTTTTAGTGCAAGATAAAAATATTAGGTATGTTCTTTAAAAATATTATTTCTGAAAAAAAGGATTTTATAACATTAAGTTACACCTCTCACCTAGCCGTGAACATTAATTTTTGTTAAGGAAGTCGGAGGTCGGAGCGCTCATGAACTGCTTTATCCGCGTGCGCTGGCTTAATTGTTAATGGAACGTAAACACACTGTTTAACAAAAATATTAGTCCTTAGTATATCTAGTTATAGAATCATCCTCTATGAATATCGCTACTCAGCAATCTGTATTCTAGAGAAGCCAGACGCAACGTTGCAGTAAACTGATCCTGTAAGGCGCGTCTGGTGTTTGCTTCGTAGTTTTAAGAGTATTTTTAAGTTAGTCTTAAGACATTTATGGTTGCGAATAAATGCTTCTAAAAAAATTAAAATCTTTTTTTAAAGTCCTCCGCTCGCGCACGACTTGACTGGCGCAGCCGGTAGGATTTCCGCGTCGTGAAAAGTATTTAAAATCAGTACCGCGACGAACGTTTCCAGGTTAGGAACAGGGCCGCGTGGGTCCTGGGCCGGTTGCATCCTCTGTTGTGTTCGGTGAGTAAAATGTCCACGCGACATAAGCTCACGCTCTACAAGACGTGTATTCGACCAATTTTGACATACAGTTGCGCTGTGTTCGCACATATGTCCGAGTCGAGTTTCAAACGGTTACAATCGATACAGAATAGGTTCCTCTATCGTCTCACCGGGGCCCCGTGGTATGTTCGAAGCGTAGATCTCCATAGAGATATGGAGCTTCCTTCGATACATGCCTACGTTAAACAGCTCTCCCGTTCGTATTTCGACACCGCGTCGAACCACGCGAATCCATTAATAAAAAACAGCCGCCACTTATGTTCCGGCACCCACGGACATCCGGTGCAAACGCCGGCCGCGCAATATTTTTATTGATCCCGACGATCACATCGAAAATTCGAATAAATATTACACATCCGTCTCTCCAAACAGAGCGTGCCAGCGCCCACGCCCGCGTAACCACCGTTCTCTCCGCAGAGGGCGGGCGGTCAATTTCGCTCCAGCACACCCGTCACGTCCACCCTCTCTAGCGGTAACCCAAGCCTAGGTCCGTTCCTCGGTGTGAAACCCTTGGGTCAGGCAACCGCCCGCGCGATACAAGTGACACTGTACGTGCATCACTTAGCTACCTACATACAACACTACACACGTATGAACATACACACGTGCACACCACACAGGTACATAGGTTCTGTGAGGGACCTTTTTTTTTCTTTTTTTACGCTAGTTAGTTAGCGCTAGTTAGTGTAGAAACATTCCGATTACTGAATACACATACGCATGGTTCCTTCCTTCCTCCCAGGAGGAAGGGAACATGCCTATGTGTATATTTAGTTAGCTCGAATCGTAGGTGTAGGGATTCGATTAGATCGCGACCCATTTGCGAACGCGACGACCGCCCGAGCCGAGGTCCGGCCACTTTGGCACCCTCGTGCGAGTCGTCCACAAAACTTTCGCGGCTGAGTGCCCTCTGCGCTCGCCCCCAAGTCCGGTGAAGCTGTAAAAGCCGCAGCGGCTTTAGGGCCCTTAAGGCTAACAGTGTAGTCAGTTCTAAAAAAAAAAAAAAAAAAAAAAAAAAAAAAAAAAAAAAAAAAAAAAAAAAAAAAAAAAAAAAAAAAAAAAAAAAAAAAAAAACCGAACGTTTCCACGCGTTTTAATCGGGAATCCTCGAACCACACAAAGTTGTCAAAGATCATCACAGCAGCTGGAGGACACGTCTAAGACTCATCGAGGGACATGGGCAGTTTGTGAGTAGACTCAACTTGCTATCCCTTTCTATATATCCCAATCCTTTTCGAATAATAGTTATAGGTGTCTGGAATAATTCGTGTGTATTTCTAAAATTCAAAAAAATCACTTATGAATTTTCTATAGACATTAGTTATAAGTAATAAATTCAAATATACAATAAAAAAGGAAAAATTGCAGTAACAAATATAATTTCTCAAATTTATTATTTTAGTTATATTGTTGTTTTAGAAATAAAATCTTTTCACTATATTTAAATTAGGAATTTACATATCGTGTCTTTTATATTTTTGTGTGTCTTGTATTTTATTGGTTTTTATTATATTCTGTGTGTGACTCATTTTTGGTGTGTGTATTTTATTTTTGTCGTATTTTGTGTTAGTGTGTATCAAAAATGGCAACCATTAGAATAATCCCAAACGAAATGATGAAACTGATACCGCAGTTCAACGGGGATAAACGCCATCTAAATTTATTTTTAAGGAAATGTGAATTTTTAATTAATAAATATAAAGGGAGTCAGGAACAAAACTTGTATGTGATGCACGTATTAACAAGTAGGTTAGTTGATGACGCAGCAGCCTTACTAAGTGAAAGGGAGGACATCGAGACATGGGCTGAACTTAAAGACTTATTAACTCAACACTTTGGTGATCCTAGGAGTGAAGAGTGCATTGCGATAGAGTTAGAAAATGTAAAGATAAAACACGGTGAAAATTATACAGATTTTTATAATCGTATACAATCAATTAGAGCAGTATTAATATCAAAAGTAAATCAGTTAACTAACACAGAAATTAAAAATGCAAAGATCATTATTTATAATAATATGTCACTTAACGTTTTCTTGTACAACTTACCGGAACATTTGATAAGAACAGTTAGATTGAAATCGCCAGAAACGTTAGAAAAGGCTTTAGAGTTTGTATTGGAAGAAGTGAACTTTTACGAACAATATAATACCAAAAATAAATTATGCAGGCAACAAACAGGTACGTCATTACCAGCGAAGTTCAATACCCCGCATTTACAGAGTAATCTCTCTGGCATACCCCGGGAGGTACAGGGTTAAATTCAGTCCAGTGGTTTTAGGCCAATATTGCAACCCTCTAATCCACCCCAATTTAAATTCGGTGTTCCGGGTAGTCAAGTAAAATTACCGCAAACCTTTGGTTCGCAGCCGCAGTTCGGATATAAACCTCAGTTCGGATATAAACCTCAGTTCGGATATAAGCCTCAGTTAGGTTATACACCGCAATTCGGATATAAGCTACAGTTAAGCCCTCAGCAATTCGGTATGCAACAAAAATTCATGCAACCAACACAATTCGGTTCAATGCCTAGACAGCAGTTTGGATACCGTCCACAAATTAACCAAGGTCAGTTAGGGTATAGGCCTCCCCAACCAACAAATGCTTTAGAAAATACCGACGTGACTATGCGTACTGCACCACCGTTAAAACATCAAGGTCAGAAACCCACCCCAAGGCTTTCGCCTTAATGAGTTGGAATTAGGCGAAGTCAGTCACTATTACTGTTACGATAATAATGACTACTATGATCAGAAATATTGGCCACAGGAAAATAACGATTATTATGAAGAATTCGAAAATGAGAATGAAACTAAAACGACTGATGACGAAAGTAAGAAAGTGAAAGACGTGAGTGTAAGTGAAAAAAATTTCGAATAGGAGATTTAATAATAAATCTAAATTGTGATGTTAAATTGAAGTTACCGTACATTCACATACCGGAAATTGACGCGAAATTTATGATCGATACCGGTAGTATACGATCATTCATGAGTCCGCATAAAGCTCATAACTTCTATAGGTCCTATGCAAGTACAGAACCATTCACCGTTATTAGCACACATGCATCTAGCAACCATAATGAAGTAGTCTATATTCCACTCATGCCATCATTCAAAAACAATAGCTATCATAAATTTTATGTGTACGATGTTGATGACAAATATGATGGGTTAATAGGCAATGATCTTTTAATACAGTTAGAAGCTGTTATAGACTTAAAACACTCAAAACTCGTAACGAAAACTACTACGATTCCGATAGTTAACGAAAGTAATCATCTAATCATACTAGACCCGCGAACAGAACAACGTGTAAAGTTACTGACAGACCAATTTTCAGGAGAAGCTATTTTAAATTTTACAAAATTTGGCGATGGAGTTAGAATGCCATCAGCAATTGTACAATGTCACAATGGTTATGCCACTACGGTTATACAAAACACATTAGACAAACCAATGGCTTTAACAATTACGAAACCTTTTAAGGTTACTGAATATGTAGGTAGTACTGAAAGGGTTAACTGTCACGACGTAGACATGATAGATGTGGAAGTCGACATAATATTAGACGAAAATTTATAGAGACTCCGACTTGAACACATGAACGAAGAAGAAAAGACATGTATTTCAAAATTATGCAAGGAATATAAAGATATATTTTATTCCGACAAGCTACCCTTGACATTTGTTAATGAAGTTAAACACCACATCAGAACCCGCAACGAAGATCCCATTTTTATTCGACCCTATAGACAACCCCAAGTAATTAACGATGAAATCAATAGACAAGTAGAAAAATTGTTAGAAAATAATATTGTAACCCCATCTCACTCACCATGGAGTGCACCCGTTCACTTGGTGCCTAAGAAATTAGATGCTAGCAATGAAAAAAAAATAGATTAGTGCAGAGTACAGGAAACTCAACGAAATCACAATAGATGATAAATATCCCTTACCATATATTACAAACTTATTTGATAAATTAGGACGTAGGTGTTATTTTTCTACCCTTGATCTGGCAAGTAGCTACCATCAGATAGAAGTATCGGAAGAGGATAGACAGAAAACGGCGTTTAGTACGAGCTCAGGACATTACAAATTTACACGTATGCCATTTGGTTTAAAAACAGCACCGGCTACTTTTCAAAGAATTATTGATAACGTTTTGCGAGGACTACAGAGAATACACTGCTTAGTATATCTAGATGATATAATAATATATTCCTCTAGTTTACAAGATCATATAGCTAAATTAAGAACCGTTTTTGACAGATTAAGAAAAACTAATTTAAAGGTACAACTGGATAAGTCCGAATTTCTAAGAAAAGAAGTCCTGTACTTAGGACATACTATAACTAGTAAAGGATTAAAGCCTAATAATGATAAGATTAAAGCAGTTTTAAATTACCCTTTACCTCGTACTACAAGGTGTCCAGAAAGGGTATCGGGTATTTGTAAGTTCAATGAAACAAAAATTATTTGTATGCAATAAAAAAGTTTATTGTTTATTATTAGCATATGAATTGGAGAATTATTTGGAAAAGATGATGTTATCCAAATGATGACCGTTACGTTGCTGGCACTCTTCTAAATGGAAACGAAGATTGGCGATAACACGTTGACACATAGCTATCGATATTGCTGCCATTTCTGACCTGATGTTTTGCTTTAACTGGGTTAGATTCGTCGGATTGTTTTGATAAACCTTACTTTTAAGGTATCCCCATGCAAAATAGTCAAGCGGGCTAAGGTCGGGGCTTCTGGGAGGCCAGTTGATGTTACCTCTTCGCGAAATGACTTTATTAGGGAATAATTCGTTAACAACTTCCATTGAGTCATTTGAGGTATGGCAAGTGGCCCCATCTTGCTGGAACCACGTTCTTGAGTTGAAACCTGCAAACTCCTGCAACTCTGGGACCAAAAAATTTCGCAACATATCGCAATAACGGTCACTATTTACATTAATTGCTCGGCCTCGTTGATCTTCATGAAAATAAGGACCAATTATGCCTTTAGCAGACATAGCGGCCCAAACAACGACCTTTGGGCTATGCAGGGGTCGTTCATGCTTTCGTCTCGGATTCTCCACTGCCCAGTACTGACAATTCTGCTTATTAACATGACCATTCAGGTGAAAATTTGCTTCGTCACTGAACAGTATGTTGTTAAAGTTTTTAAATCGCTGCAGCATTTCGTTCGCAAAATTTAGTCGATTAGCATAGTCCGTATCCTTCAATTCTTGAACCAATTGAATTTTATAGGCTTTTAGATGTAAGTCTTTCTTTAAAATCGAATGTAAAGACGATTTTTTGATGTTCAACGCTTGGCTTCGCTTTCGGATGGATAAAAACGGATTTTGACGAACCGACGCCTCAACTTCTTCAATTGTTTCTTCATCGCGAACTGAACGAGGACGACCAGAGTTTTGAATTTTAACTGTCGCACCTGTATTCTCGAACATCCTGATCCATTTCCTAATGCTATCGTCACTTGGCGCGTGGCGTGTACGATATTCCGCACGATAGAGACGTTGAGCAGTCACTATTGAATCACCATTACGATAATACGCTCGTACGCAAAATGCGCGATGCGTCCCCGAGTACTGTTCCATCGTGACTAAAACTCCACAAAATGGCGGACGCCACGAACCCCTCCCCGCACCCTTTAGACGCCCCGTTTCGAATATGGCGCGAAAACAAATACCCGATACCCTTTCTGGACACCTTGTATAAAAGAAATTAAAAGTTTCTTAGGGTTAATAGGCTACTACAGACGATTTATTAAAGATTTTGCTAAAATTACCCAACCAATGACAGCTCGATTAAAAAAGAAACGAAGTATGCCTTTAGATGATCAGAAATATATAACAGCCTTTCAAAAATGTAAGGAATTACTTGTTAACGCCCCTATACTAAATTACCCAGACCCAGATAAGCCGTTTATTCTCACGACAGATGCTTCAGATTTTGCTCTAGGAGCCGTGCTTTCACAAGGTACAATAGGCCAAGATAAACCTGTAGCTTACGCAAGTCGAACCCTTAATGACACTGAAACCCACTATAGCGTCACTGAAAAGGAACTACTTGCAATAGTTTGGGCAGTGAAACATTTCCGCCCATATCTGTATGGTAAGAAATTTGTAATTGTTACCGACCATAAGCCTCTCGCTTGGCTTAATAGTCTCAAAGAAACTAACAGTAAACTTACACGCTGGCGGCTACGCTTACAAGAGTATGATTTTGATATAGTACATAGAAATGGTAAGCAAAATGCAAACGCAGATGCGTTATCGCGTATTAAAATAAATGCAATAGGTGACGGTAAGCCTGAAGATGATATTTCAATGGTAGTTAATATTGACGAAAAGGAAAGGAAATTACAGGAACACTTGAAGGAAGTAACTGAAAACATTGCCGCTATAGCGAGACGTCGAACTACGGACGACTCTAAAACAATAACAATCTCTGATTCTGAGAGAACCGCTACAGCTAGCCCCATATCTATACCAGATACAGTCATAGTTGAAGAACCCCGTGAATATTTGGTCAGATCCGAAACTGATTCTACTCATACAGTACATTCCGCACGCGACATGGAATTTAATGGTATTCCAATCTTACATGAAGCAATTGATACAAAACCCAATCAAATATTAGTTTTCAACTGGTATCGTAACGAATTTCAGGTTAAAGATCTATCCCGTAATAATCAGAAAGTACTAGAAGTCTTTCTTCCGATTGGAAATTTAGACATTATAAAAGAGTTCCTTAAGAAATATATTAAACCCAAAATTAAATATTTTATCTATTTTGAAAACCCCGAACACAGGAGAGAATTTAGCATTATTATATTGGAATTATTGAAAAAAGGTTATGTTAATTTTTATGAATGTACGGAACGCGTGATTTATGTAGAGGATGAGGAAGAACAAAAGATAATTATTACAAAATTACACGAAGGGAAAACCTGCCATCGAGGAATTACGGAAACCATTAAAAGAATACGACGGAATTATTATTGGCCAAATATGCATGAAATAGTATCCGCAATCATTAACTCCTGTGAAAAGTGTAAAACTGCTAAGTACGATCGAAAGCCTATCAAGCCGTTGCTACAACTTACACAAACCCAAAATGCACCATTCCAGGAAGTATTCATCGATATATTCACAATAGAATCAACACACTATCTTACTCTAATCGATGCCTTCAGTAAGCTAGGGCAAGCAATTCAAGTGCCATCGCGTTCAACACCAGAAGTGGTTAGGGTATTGATTACTTACTTTTCTTTTTACGGTATACCACAGAAAATTAGTTGCGACCCTGGTACAGAATTTAATAATGAGCTATTAAAAGAATTAACAGACTTATATAAAATAAAATTGCACATAGGAACTCCAAATAATCCCAACTCGATGGGAATAATTGAACGGTTTCATTCCACAATAATAGAGATCTATAGACTTGCTAAATACGAACAAAAATATACTGACGCCGTAAACTTAATGACATATTCCGTTATAGCTTATAACAATACTATTCATAGTACAACGGATCTTTCACCATTCGAAGTAGTATTTGGACATACCGAGTTAAACTCTACATTTGATATAAATTTTGATAAATTTTACAAACAACAATTAATTAAAGACCATAAGAAACGAACGCAGGTTTTATATAAATTCCTTACTGAAAAGACGGGAAATAATAAGGTTAAAGTTAGGGAAAAGCGAGGAGGTGAAGAGCAACCACAATTAAAGTTAGGAGATATCATTTTCTCTAAGGTCACAAATAAAAGGCAGTCTAAAGATAAACCTAAATTTCACAAAGCTTTGGTTACTGGTCCTGCTTCGCGTAATGTTATCCCTGTTAAAATTAAAGATAGAGACACAAAAGTTCCATTAAAAAACGTTAAACGCCCTTCACAGGCACCTCCGCGTCCTTCTGGCAGTAGCCATGCTGACACAACTCCAGGCCCTTCAACTTCAGGATTTGAATAAGAACCCCGGAATTTTGCCCGTGAGAAATGGTGTCGCTGTAATCAATACAGATAAATGGATCGTAGCAAGGGTATTGGATTTTAAACCTATACAGGACGATTTAAAGTTTAATATAGCACGTCTTTTTGAATTAGATAAGATAGTTAAAAATTATTTTCATGAAACCTTTACAAGTAACTTTAAAGATGTTAGAAAGCAAGTCGAATATATAAAAATATTAGCCATAAATAAATTTGAACAAATAACACCGTCGATTAGAATTAGGCGTGGACTATTAAATCCATTAGGTTCAATAATTAAAATCATTACTGGAAATCTCGATCACGAGGATGCTATCAAATATGAGAAGTTAATTAGCGAAGTTCAGTCTGGTCAAAAATCTACCAATAGGAAACTAAGTATAGTTGCAGAAGCAATAGAGGTGTTAACAAATTCTACATTTGCAATTAACAATAACATCATTCAACTTAATAAAGAAATTGCGGTAACATCTAAAAATATAAGCGACAAACTAAGAAAAGAACATTTTGAAATTCAGATTATAAGTACATATAATTTACTAATTCACAACTTTCAGGCGATTCATATTAAGTTGAATGAGATTGAAACTAACTTTGCTTTAAGTAGATTAGGTATTTTACATCAGTCTATCATAGAGTCTAATAAGTTGTTACGTGTTTTGCAGGAAATAAATAAGTTTGAGAAATTAGTATATACACCTACTTTAGAGAATTTAATTAAGATAGAACAAACCATAACTTTAAAAGCCTATTTTAAAGCAAATCGAATCACTTGCCTTTTACAAATACCTCTAATTGGGAAGGATACTAATAGCTATTATAAATTAATTCCATTACCTGTGCTATCCCGTAATTCCACCGTCATAATTCTACCCAAATACCTCTACTTGCTAGCAAAAGGGTTGAAGATCAAACTGCTCACTCACGCTTGTAAAGAAATCGACGAGTCCAGCTTTCTATGCCTCAACGAGGAAATGATCCAGTACACCTATGACGCTTACGTTGTTGAGTTGATGACGTACGCCGACATTGTGACGTCATGCAGCCAGATTTCAGTTAACATCGAGCCAGTTAAGGTCCAGTTGCTGTACCCCAATCAATGGATTCTCTACAGTAAAAATGAAGAAGTACTTACCAGAACTTGTATCGACGAAATATTTCGTCTAAAGATTAAGGGTACTTACATACTCACCCTGGATGACCCTTGTGAAGTAAATATTCATAACATAACGCTGAAAATACATCTGAAAGACAATGAAAATATAACATACAACAAACTCCCAATTGTAAACTTGCCAAATATACACTTACCTGCTGAAAGGGAATCCTCCAGTCCATTGAACCTGGAAGGTGTCGATCTTATGGATTTAAAGTTCCTATCATTCGCCCTCAAGAAAAGTTTCAGTGCTAGTGAAAATAGTGAAATCCAAAAGGCAATTATTGAAGTGAAAAGTGTTAGCGTTTGGACTCTTATATTATATGTACTCATTTTTGTAATAATCTGTAAACTAGTTCATAAGTACCGTGTTAAATTGTTTTAACTATGTATTCGAAGTTCTCAAATTCAGGATAACTTCGAACTTAAGGAGGGAGGAGTTATAGAATCACCCTCTATAAATATCGCTACTCAGCAGTCTGTATTCTAGAGAAGCCAGACGCAACGTTGCATTAAACTGATCCTGTAAGGCGCGTCTGGTGTTTGCTTCGTAGTTTTAAGAGTATTTTTAAGTTAGTCTTAGACATTTATGGTCGCGAATAAACGCTTCTCAAAAAATTAAAATCTTTTTTTAAAGTCCTCCGCTCGCGCACGACTTGTCTATCTAAAAAACGTCAGGGATAGTATATACCTATCATAAATACATTGACCACAAAACGCTATTTTGTGACAAACATTTGTAAAAGATTAAAAAGTGATTTCTAAAGATTATTTTTAGGCATAGCATATTAATCATTACGAACAAAAGTTACTTCATCATAAAGACAATTTTTTAAAGTTAAACTTTGCCCCTTAAAGCAAGTTATTTGGAAATGAAAAATTAAAATAATTGAACACTAGGCTCGGTAGAACAGGGTGCAGTGAAAACCAATATATTCTATTCCACAAAAAAATATTACAGTGATTTATTTTGAGTTATACGCGGGTATAATAATGCTTTGAAATACATAAAATAAATTCAAATCTAGCTGGTAGTTCCAGAGATAAGCGCGTTTAAACAAATAATCTCTTTGAAGAACCTTCATATAAAATTTTAAGAAGACATTGGTTTCCACCTGAAAATAACTTTTTAATATGAATATATATGTGATAATCTTTCCGTGTAAGATACAAAAATACTTACTGTCATCTATGTAAAAACAATGATTGAGGTTTGCCGTTGTGCGTGTATCAGGTAGAAATTACTGCATAGATTTAGAATTTTTTTTAAATATTTTTATCTTTGATCACTTGTTCCTTATGTAAAATAATCCCGATATCTTCATTCAATAACAAGTTATTAAAGTTTTGAGAAACTACGATATTTATAAGCATTCTTCACGAGCGAAGGCGCGGGCATAGCTAGTTGTAGAATAAAATAGGAACACTTAAAAGATCTAAATATGACCTGATAAGAATTATAACACAAAAAATAAAATAATATTCAGTAAAAATTTAACCGATAACGCTTATTTAGTCTCTGGTTTAATGAATTTGCTCCAAGTCATAGTGAAGCTGTAAAAGCCATCTGAGGCTCCAGGGCCCCCCTATGGTTAACAGTATAGTCTGTCAGAAAAAAAATTAATTTCACCATCTGCTTATCATTGGAATGCAGTGAGTCCTGTAGGAATATAAGACGTTGGAACATCACATGCGATACAAGTGACAACTATGTAAGACGTAGCTTTACAATTTATATATAACCATGAGTTAAATATTTCTAGCCTGACTATGCTCGTTACTGCTAAATTCTTGGTAGTTAGGTATTCAGTACTAACAAATATGTCCTATGGACTTCATCGACAAACAGTGGGTAATGGTGGTCATGTCTCTCTAATATAGTTTGCAAACTCATCTCACATAGGTTGAAGAAATAAGATATTTTTATCTTTGTTGTATATTTAGCCTATAACCCATAGAGTTACGTAGGTCTAATTGCTTTCACACATTTTCTTTGAAATAACTAGCAATCAGGTTGTTAACCGAAAGAGGATATTCAACAGGATTTATATTATAGAATTAATTGAAGATCCTAGAAGGTCTATTACACTATTTTAATGTAGTCTTCCGATTAATGAATTTAAGCTACATAAAATAATGATTATAGATTAAAAAAAAAAAAAAACAAACTCTCAGCACTAAATAAAACCTCACACTGTTGTTGGAACTGAATAGACACACCTTTATTGAAATTTCTTAAAATACCAGTACAAATCGGGTAACGTAAACAATCACGCGATTCAGGAGTAGGCACAGCGCCATCTACTGAGAGTCAATGTAATTAATATGTTAAATTGATAATATTCATGAATTTACTTACAAAATTAATATAAAACTATTTGTTTGCATAAGTTTAACATGAATTTACTATACAATTGGACATTCCGCCCACCAAAGGACTCGTCCTTTAACGCTTTTGAATAAAACTCAGAATATATATTAAAAAATGTAAACAAATTAAAGTTCCTAAAAAACCTAAATGAACGAAAGAAACTGACTCTTAACAAAGAGACCGCCCACCATGACAACTAGGCGAAGTAAAATTAAGACAAACTAAAATAAACTCTACAGAATAAAACTACAATGTATCTGAGTTAGGCAATATAGACACCTTGTTACATGGACGTTTAGTTAACCCATTTTTTGTTTTAATACTAATCACTCTTGTGATGTCATCTTGGCCAGGATATTTTTGGACAACTCTACCTAGCAGCCACTTCGTTGGCGGTAGGTTGTGATCTTTAATAATAACAATATCACCTATCTCTGGTTCTGGTTTTTTTATTGCCCATTTGTATCTTTGGTTTAGACTAACCAAGTACTCTTCTGACCATTTTTTCCAAAAATCATTCACCATTTTTTGTGTCATCTTCCATCTTTGCAATCCGGTAACATGAACATCAGAATGATTTTCATCTGGAATAGCCACTAATTGCTCTCCAATTAAAAAATGGCCGGGAGTTAGCGGTTGTGGATCATCAGGGTTCTCACTTAAATATGAAATAGGGCGTGAGTTGAGGCACGCTTCGATCTTATTCAGTACCGTCGACAATTCCTCAAATGTTAGCGTTGACTCTTCTATCACTCTCTTTAGATGCGACTTACTTGATTTTAACCCGCCTCCCATAGTCCTCCGAAATTAGGAGCATGAGGAGGTATGAAATGCCAAGCCGTTCCATCATTTGCTAACATTTGGGCAATTTCTGTGGGGAGAATGGACTTAGCTTGGTCAAACATCAATTTTAGTTCTGTATCAGCGCCCACAAAATTGGTCCCATTGTCGCTGTATAAATCCACACACTGGCCTCTGCGAGACACAAACCTACGGAAAGCGGCGATGAACCCTCTCGATGTCAAATCTGATACAGCTTCAAGATGTATGGCTCTTGTACACATATATATAAAAAGACATATGTAACCCTTATATGATTTTGAGCCTCTTCCAGGTGAAAATCTAACATTTATAAATCCAGTAAAGTCTACACCAGACGCTTTAAAAGGTCTCGAGGGTTTTAATCTTATCTTTGGTAGCCGACCCATAAGTTGATCGGTTTTCTGGCGCGAATATCTTAAACATTTGACACACTCTCGATACGACTTCTTTACCTTTTCTCTCGCTTGGATTATCCAATATTTGGATCTCAAGTAATTAAGCATAATTTGTGGACCTCCATGCATAGTTTTATAATGAGCATCATTTATTAAAAACTTTGTGAGATGGCTTTCATTAGGTATAACCACAGGATGTTTTGTATCAAAACTTGCTTCGGATTCTTTAATGCGACCGCCAACTCTTAATACCCCCATTCTCATCAAGGATGGAGCAAAGGGTATGTAGAGAACTGTTCTTATTTACGTGTCCTTGGGATTTTAACTGCTGTATCTCTGCTTGATAATATATCGATTGGATTGCCTTAATTACTATCTTCAATACTTCCTTCATTTCTTTTACAGTTATAAATTTTGAATGTTTGCTTCTTTGCTCTTTTGGTAATTTAAAATTAAGAATTCTTCTACAATAGGACAACACTCTCATCATTTTTATTAGAGTTGAAAATCTTGTCCATATGAATTCTTCTTTAGATTGCATGACAGCAGTTAAAGTTTTAATTGCCCTTTGTTCTTCAGTCGTTGAGTAAGCTTCGCTAATTTCGTAAGTATTGTTGTGATATATAACTTCAGGACCATTCCACTAAAGCGTGAGATCAGCCATGTCAGATCCCTTAATCCCTCTCGATGCATAGTCGGCTGGGTTGTCGTGTGTGCTAATATGGCGCCACTGGTCAGAATCAAGCATCGTGTGAATTTCTGAGACTCTATTGCTTACAAATGTGTTCTAACGATTTGGTTCTCCCCGAAGCCAGGCCAAAACAGTCGTAGAATCTGACCAGGCATGTAAATTCTGTTTTGGTATTAGCATAATTTGTGAGACTTCAAACATAAGTTTGGCTCCAAGCACTGCCGCACATAACTCCAAGCGTGGAATACTGACTTCCTTTTCAACTGGAGCCACTTTTGTTTTAGCCGTGACTAGATTGACATAAATATTATTCGCTTCATCTCTCGTTTTCATATAAACTGTAGCAGCGTATGCGACTTGGGATGCATCTACGAACGTATGCAATTTTACATGGTCGCTTCGACGTGAATTTAGCCATCTTGGTGTAACAATATTTTTTATATTGTTAAGATCTCCTCTGAACAAACACCATTCTTTAAATAAGTTAGGCGTAAGATTCTCATCCCAATCTAACTTTGCTTTCCACAATTTCTGGATAAATATTTTGGCAGTCACAATCACAGGAGCGATCCATCCCATAGGATCATATAACCTAGCGATTTCTGATAATACTTTGCGTTTAGTTATGCTCTCATTCAATTCGGGTAAATGCAAGGTATACTCAAAATTGTCAGTGGTTTTATTCCAGCCAATACCCAAAACTTTGACCATGTTATTAATTTTAAATATCAAAGATGGGTCTGATCTTTGACTCTCCTCTTGTATATGATCCATTAATCTATTGCTGTTACTACACCACTTTTGTATTCGAAATCCTCCCACATTCATTAGATTGTTCATTTCTTCAAATATCTGTATTGCTTCTAATTCTGTCTCGCACCCAGTCAGTAAATCATCAATATAATACTCTTCATGTGTTATCTTTGCAGCACGAGGATATCTTAATTCTTCATCTTTTGCTACTTGCTGTAAAACTTTTACCGCCAAATAAAGAGCACAGGCTGTCCCAAATGTGAGTCTCATCAGCTTATAATGTTCTATGGGACTATTTGGATCTGATCGCCATAAAATTCTCTGAAAATTAGTATCCTGCTCAGAGACACGTACTTGTCTATACATTTGTACTAAATCAGCAAGTATGCAAAAGGGATGACGTCTCCACCTCATTAAAATATGGCGCAAGTCTTGTTGAAGTTTGGGACCAACAAGTAGACAGTCATTCAAAGACACGTTATTAACGCCTTTGCACGAGGCATCGAAGACCACTCGGACTTTAGTAGTTTCCTTGTCCTCCCGTACCACAGGATGGTCGGGAAGGTAAACTGCTTTTGGGTTATTTATATCGTCGACTTCTCGAATCTGTAGCATATGATTTTGTTCTTTATAACCGTCGATTACTTTTTTATACTCATCATACAATGATGGATTTTTCTGTAACTTCCTTTCTAGTAATTTGAATCTGCGCAGAGCAATCTCCTTTGATTTTCCTTCAACACATTTTGGCATCAGATCTTTAAATGGTAATCTAACAACGTATCGACCATTATTATCTCTCACAGTAGTAGCATCAAAGATCTGCTCACATCTCATTTCTTCTTTAGTGAATATATTTTGAATTGCGTCTGGCTCTCTTTCTATTTCCCAAAATTGTTTCAATAAATCATCCTCTTTTACTTTGATATGACAGCTGATAATTTGATCACTATCTAACGATGATTCACACCTTACTCGACCTGATAAAATCCACCCAAGCCTCGTTTCTTGTACTATGGGACCCTTCCCAGATGGATGTTTCATGAGGCTTTCTAATATGATTTCTTCATATACTTCAACTCCTAAAATTAAATCGATTTTAGCAGGTGATCCGTAATCTGGATCAGCTAATGACACTTTCTCAATATCTAGCCAATCTGATTGATATCTTAGTTTGACACGTCGGAAGAAATGATGTCAATTTTCTCAGTACATAAGCATCCAATGTGATTGAATACTTTGGATTGTGAAATGATTCCACACTCAATGACAACATATTCTTGGATTTGGCTAGACCGTCTCCAATTCCAGACACTATACCATTGATGGCAACTCTTTTCAGGCTTAATGACTGTGCAGTAGCCTAACTTATAAATGAACCTTCTGAGCATGGATCGATTAAAACTCTCACAACTTGTGAATAGCCATTGGGTGAATATGCTTTGACTACAGCGGTAGCCAACAGCATCTCTCTTTGATTTTTCTCAGTTACCAAATGAGCTATTACTCTTTTCTCATCATCCTTGCTCAATTCTTGTGGAGTCGTTGTTTCAGTTTTCTGATTAATAACTGATGTTGATGGTAGATCACTCCTCTCATAATGCAACAGTGTGTGATGTCGTCGACCGCAACGGCGGCAGCATGCCGACGCTCGGCACTCTTTCACTGAATGTGTCGGTGCAAAACAATTGAAGCACAGCCTCTTTGATTGTACAAACTCTGATCTCTCTGCAGGAGACCGTTTTCCAAATTGTTTGCATTGATAGAGTAGATGCTGACTATTGCACATAGTACAATTAATATTTGATTTATTTTCATCTTGCGTGGTTGAATGAAAAATCTTTTGTTTGGTGCTAATTTGTTGCGTATTATGTGACTTCATTACAGGTTTACTACCTTGTATCATCTCGAATGTTCGGAACCTTGTCTCTAAAAACTTCACTAGTTCATTCCAAGTTGGCAATTTATCTGAATCTGATTGACTTAATTGGATCTCCCATAGCTTGCGTGATTCAGTATCTAAACTCGATACAACCAGATAGTTTATAATTACGTCCCAAGAACTTGTATCGACACCTATATTCTCTAAGGATTTGAGTGAAGATGATGTGGTATCAAGTAACTGTTTGATGTATCAGTAGCATTTCTTTGCGAAAATAGTCGCTTCATAATCTCATTACAATTGTAATGTTTATTGTTGTACCGGCGTGTTAATTGTTTGAAGGCTTCTTCATAATTTGTGACGGTTGTAGACAGGTTCTTTAGAAGGGTTTCTGGCTCACCTGTGAGACTACTTTTTATATAATGCATTTTTTGCACGGGACTTAAACTTGGATTAGTATGAATCAATGATGTGATCATATTATAAAAGGTCTGCTATTCTTCATACAACCCTGAGAACTTAGGAAGTTGAATCTGCGGTAATTTCACTTTGGTACTCGATTGAACCGATATATCGGGCACCTGTGACGAAGAAGCACCGTAAGTTTTGAGATCATCCTTCATCTTTGACTTATAGTCCGTAAAAGTTTCTTCAAATTTAAAATACACATCTTCGGTAAAATAATAGTGTTCTTTTCTATCCTCTTTTCGAACCATTCCAACTAAGTCACTATGAGTTCTCGTGAAATTTTCTAATAATTTTTCTAAGGTTTCTAGTCTTGACTCAATGTATGATACTTTGGGTCTTTCTTTAGGCGATCTTTTATAATTCGAAAACGCTTTGTTCAAATGTTTATACATAGCTTCTTGATTCAATAACATCTTCTCCATTGTTGATTTTCAATTTCACTCAAAAAATGTCCTTTTAATTTTTACTTTTTTTTATTTTTAAGAAATCTTTGTTCCACGTTTTTTATCACAATATAACTCTATGTCCAAATACCAATCACTCAAATGTTAAAGTTCAGTAAAAATTTACAAGTCCAAGTTCACTGCAATTTTTCTAAGTGTTGAGAATTTCACAAGTCCAAATTCGACGCGATTTTTCTAAGTGTTTTTGAGAAGTTAACAATAATTTTACAATTCCAAATTCAACACGATTTTTCTAAGTGTTTTGGGAAGTTCACAATAATTTTACAAGTCCAAATTCAGTCTTTTTAAAAATTCACAATTTTAACACTTCACTTTACTCACGCAATTTCTCGGGTTTCGGCACCAGATGTCAGCACTAAATAAAACTTTACACTGTTGTTGGCACTGAATAGACACACCTTGATTGATTTTTTTTTTTTTTTTTTTAGAACTGACTACACTGTTAGCAACTATACGGGGTAACCGTAAAGCCGATCGCGCGATTCAGGAGTAGGCACAGCGCCATCTACTGAGAGTCAATGCAATTAATATGTTAAATTGATAATATTCATGAATTTACTTATAAAATTAATATAAAACTATTTGTTTGCATAAGTTTAACATGAATTTACTATACAATTGGACACAAACAAATGTATTTTATCCGTTTATCAACCGAAGTCCATGGACCATAACTTGTCGTTAAAAATAACTAAGGATTTTTAAAGAGGTTTAGCACGCAGACGTGTAATCGTAACAAGTGCCCGGGACAGACTGTGAGTGCGAGTGTATGCACTCCAACGCGTGTTTTAAATAATCTGGTTGAGGTGTCGTCTCTAGTACGTAGTACATAATAATACTTCGATGCCGGTAAATTACATATTTTCATTTCCCTGTAGACCAAATTCCGAAGTCAGGCAGACGAAGTCGCGGGCAGAAACTAATTTAAAATAAATATATGTAAAAATTTAAACGCGTGAAGTAACCCTAGAGATCAAAATAAACATCATTATTGCACTTAGCTATGTAAATGTATGTTTTTATTGTAACAAGGTCTACTTGACGAACTCGTACTTCATTGTTATTGCAACGTTTTATGTGAAATATATCTATTTTTGAGTTGGTAAGGCTTCAATTATTTATATTTAGCTAATATTTTTAAGGCATTGATGTAGAAAGATCCAATGGATATTTTTAATAGAGAAATATTCGAGTAAAGTTGACAGAACCTATTAAACTTTTATTCAAAATGTAAATAATCGAGAATTGATTCTCAAGTAAGCGATAAAAAGTTGCATAGATACTACAACTTTTAGCAATTCATATATAATAAATAGGTCTTTACCTATGAAATTGCCATTCTGCAGTACTGGCCATTTCAAATCAAAATAATTTTTGTTTGACTAAGTATTCTAATTTCAAATTAATTTTATTTTAAAAACATGGAATTCTTTTTCCAAAAGTAGTCATTTGTTTATTGATTAGTGTTACATTTTCATCGCATTTCAATCTTTTTTTGTCATCATGGATACGTTAAAAATTCGAGTAATTATAGAATATGAGTACCGTCGTGGCAGCAACGCGGCACAAGCGGCACGCAACATCAACGAAGTTTACGGAGCTAACACTACAAACCAATGCACGACCTGTTATTGGTTTGCTCGCTTCCGTTCTGGGAATTTTGACCTGAAAAATGAACCTCGCGGTAGTCCTAAGACTTTGGTCGACAATGACGAATTAAAGGCGATTGTGGAAGCTGATGATACACAATCTACGGCTGAATTAGCAGCAGCTTTCGACGTTAGCGTCCAAACAATAATATTGGTCCATTTGCGTCAAATTGGCAAGGTAAAAAATCTTGACAAGTGGGTGCCCCACGAACTCAATGATCGCCAGCGCGAAGTACGTGTCGAGACGTGCCTTGCACTGCTCAACAGACACACAAATGAAGGAATTTTGAACCGCGTTGTTACCTGCGATGAAAAATGGATTTTGTTTGATAACTACAAGCGCTCAGCAAGTTGGTTGGAACCTGGTTCAGGACCTAAACAATGCCTGAAACGAAAACTTAACCCTAGAAAAGTGATTGTTCGGTCAAAGTCTGCATAAAACGGAACAAAACGTAGACGTTTCGATATGGGCCAATTTGATTGTTGGATCGCAATTGCCAACCATTTTGTGCTCCTTTCACCCCCCTGCCCCTTACTATACCAACCGTCTCTTCTCGCGTGCGCGCACCGGCACGAACACCGTTGCCGACAAAAATTTAAGAAAAATACAAAAAACTGTGAATCTGTTGGAATCCAAGTATCCCGACCCTGACCTCATCAAAACTGGTGAGTAACTGTGATATATCCAACAAATCTGGTCCTAATCGCAGCCGAATTAGTGTAAAGTCACATACGGCAACCGGCCGTTATTTCATTTGTCATATTTCAACTTTCGTTATTATACTATTTTTACCAAAAATGGCTAGAAATAATCAGATGCTGGTATTAAAGTTTGAATTTTATATCGAAAAAGTCTGTAATATTCACGATTCACTTTTATCTAGCGATCTCAACGATCTGTTATTCGTTGAAAAATTCAAAATGAAGTGTGCTGATTTAAGAGAAATTAAACAAAACGTTGAAGACAGTTATTTAAATCTATTATGTCAACTTGGTTCTTCTCAATCTGAACAATTAGAGTCAATAAACCAGAAATATGTAACGTTTGAAGAACAATTTATAGAAATAAAAGTTAAGTACCAATCTATTGTTCAAACGTTATCGAGTAGTTCTAAGCCTAGTGATAAAATGTGTGATAACTTCAGTACTAATATACATTTGCCTAAAATTAATCTACCGCATTTTACGGGTAGTTATTGTGATTTTCCAAACTTCATAAATCTGTTTGACTGCTTAATACACAATAATGAATCGCTAAGTCCTGTTCAGAAGAAACACTACCTACTCAGTTGTCTCTCGCACGAGCCATTAAACTTAGTTAAGCACTTAACTAATATTCCACAAAATTATGAAGTGGCCCGTTCAATATTTATAGCTAGGTATAATGACAAAAAATTAATAGCCGACTCACATCTGAGCGCAATGTTCTTTTTACTTACAATATCTGTTAGGAATGTTTCTCAGTTACGTAACTTTATAAGTAATATTCAGGAGAATACGCGGGGACTTACTAGTCTCGGATTTCCCGTTAGCGAATGGACATTTTTATTATTACACATATTTGTACGGAAACTAGATAACGACTTACGTTCTAAATTCGAATTAACCTTTCAGAATGAAATCATACCAACCTTTGACAACTTAATAACATTCCTAAATAGTATATGTAAAACCTTGGAGACTTCAGGCATTCACTTATCTAACAGCGGGAATAAAACTGTTCCTCGAAGTAACAAAACGTCATTCACATCAACCACTATGCGCTAAAATCAACCAGCCGAGAAAGAGACGAACAAGCAAACACAAAATTATACAATCAGCTGTCCATTATGCAACAGTGCACACTGTTTATTTAAATGTACTAGATTTATGAACATTGACACAAAATCGCGGTTTAATTTTGTAAAGTCCAAAAGTTTATGTTTTAATTGTTTACGAGCACACCGTATTATTAACTGTATATCTAAATCGCGGTGTCAAATATGTAGCCGTAAACATAACACCTTATTACATACAAATCGTGAAAATCCGACAACAACTAACACTGAAGATAATAATTATATGCAAGCACCCCCGAATGATAATATTCATTCAATTCATTCGCATAATATTACCCCGGTTCAACGCTGTTCAGACATTCCTGAATCAGACACGCCAAACGTGGATCTATCTCGCTCGCATGTATATGTTTCTCACGAGCACGACAGAGAGACTGCGCATGAGTCGGTGCACTCTCAACAACATCATTCGCTTCTGGCTACCGCAATCATTAACGTTAGTCTTGATAGTGAAGGTCGCACGCAACAGGTGCGAGCGCTGCTTGATCCAGGTAGCATGACTAACTTCATTACAATGAGTTGTGTACAGCGAATGAACGCGAAATATAGTAAGTCGAACGTATCTATTACGGGTATAGGCAGTACAAATACTTTTAACGTAAAGGGATATTTAAAACTTTATTTGAAACCGGATATTAACGAATCATCAATATGCGTTGACATGCTCGTATTACCGCGTATTACATGCGATTTACCGAGCGTTTCGATAAATAGTAGATTATTAGAATGTTTTGATATCTTAAAACTCGCCGACCCACAGTATAACATTAGGGGTCCAATAGATATACTGCTGGGTGCCGGAGCATGTGCTCGCATTTTTAACGGCAATAAATTAGTTTTTGGGAATAATTTACCTACAGCGTTTGAAACATTGTTCGGGTGGGTTTTAATGGGTGACTTTAATTACTGTAATAATGAGCAAGTCTTTCATACGTTGTCATGTATGACTAATATTGACGAGACTTCAAAACGTTTCTGGGAGATTGAGGAAGTGTCTCAAAATCAAAATAAAATACAGTTTCCAGACGACATCTATTGCGAAGGTCATTTTAAGCAAACGCATACGCGTACTCGTGATGGTAAGTTTAAGGTGGGATTACCTTTCAAACAAGGAACTCGCACTTTAGGAGAAACAAGGAACTCCGTAATTGAATTAGTATTCTCTCGAAAGAAAATTAGATTATAAGGAATTTATCCGAGAATATGCCAATCTGGGCCACACATAGCCAGTTGCTAAACTGCATTACATTCTTTGAATAGAACTTCATTAGCTCGACCCAAACCTCAACACAACATAGTAGACATTATTCTCCATTTTAAGTTTCGTAATATTATACTTCTTGAAACACCGCCACCTTTAATTATGTTTAAATGGCACTCGTTTTGTAATAACTTAAGTTATCTTACCAGCCTGTCTATTCCGCGACAAGTTCTGTCAAATGAAGTCGCATACTTCGATTTACATGGTTTTAGCGATGCATCCGACACTGCTTACGCAACATGTGTTTACATGCGATGCACCAATATCAGTGGCAGGGTGACCATTAATCTTCTTATATCTAAGACACGTGTGGCCCCAATTAAACAAAAACTTACAATACCAAAACTTGAATTATCAGGTGCTTTATTATTATCTCGTTTAATGAAACGCGTTTCTGTCAGCCTGAAATCAGAGACGGACCTGTTGAGACATATGTATGCGTGGAGTGATTCATCCATCGTATTGTGCTGGTTACGAACGGAACCACACTTGCTTAAGGTTTTTGAATCTCATCGGGTTATCGAAATCCAAAATACACTTTCACCTGAATTCTGGAGGTATGTGCCGTCCGAACTAAATCCTGCTGATTGCGCGTCGCGTGGCATATCACCTCAAGAGCTGGTACACCATGAACTGTGGTGGGGTCCAGTATGGGTGACGCATCACAAATCTTCGTGGCCTCATCCATGTAAACAAATTGAACACGGCTCGTTGCCCGGTTTAAAGAACCAGGGTAAGGTTACAGCTTCAGCAGTTGAAAATAAATCAACTGAGGAAACTTTCAATAATTTAATATGCAAATTCAGTTCCTTCACTAAGCTTACACGTGTTATGGCTTGGTGCTTGCGGTTTATAAATAATTGCAAAACCAAAACTAAAATGCATAACCGCCTATCTAGTGAAGAATTAGAAAATAGTTTGTTAACTTTAGTCAAAGTAGTTCAAGAAAAACATTTTAGAGCTGATATTCATTTTATCAGAGGTAATAAGTTATGCAGCACTGGGTTAAGACGCTTACACCCATTTATTGACGATCATGAGCTTTTACGAGAGGAGGTAGACTAGTTAATTCTTCACTTACTTACACAGCTAAGTATCCGTTAATTTTGCCTCATGATTCTCATTTTACCGTCCTCCTGATAGATTATTATCATATAAAGTATTTACATGCAGCACCTAATTTGTTAATGTCGGTGCTTAGAGAAAAATTCTGGATTTTATCAGCTAGACGCGTTATACGCACCAGAGTTTTTAAATGTTTACGTTGTTTCCGCTTAAAATGTCAACCACCAGAAACCCTTATGGGTAACTTACCTCTCAGTCGCGTTAACCAATTTTACAGACCGTTCCTATCTGTTGCAATTGATTTTACTGGATTTTTCAATGTTAAGGTTAGCTCGCTTCGGAATGCCAAGATTGTTAAGGCCTATGTATGTGTCTTCGTATGTTTTACTACAAAATCTGTTCACATAGAATTAGTTAGTAACCTAACTACAGAAGCATTCCTAGCTGCGTTAAAACGGTTTGTAGGGAGACGCAGACTTCCTAAAGAGATTCGAACTGATTCGGGAACTAATTTCATGGGTTCTCACAATGTTCTAAAATATTTTACAAAGGAAATCCTTGAAGATCCTAACTTGAACCAATATTTATCCGAGCATTTTATTCAGTGGAGTTTCTCACCTCCTCATAGCCCTCATTTTAACGGACTGGTCGAAGCCGCTGTAAAATCATGCAAGACGCATTTAAAACGAGTTATAGGAGAACGTAACTTAACTTTTGAGGAGCTGACAACCGTATTGGTTCAAATAGAATCTATACTTAATTCGCGGCCACTTTGCTCTATGTCTAACAACCCTAGTGATCCATCGGTATTAACCCCCGGACACTTCATTATCGGAGCTCCTCTTGTAGCTGTACCTGAGCTGCCTGCTAACGATCGTTTAACCTTAGCGTCACGTTGGCATTTACTGCAATCGATCGTAACAGACGTGTGGAAGAGATGGAGTCACGAATATCTCCACACATTACAGCAGAGGAACAAATGGAACTCCTCTAAATATGACATTAAGGTTAACAATTTCGTGTTACTGAATGAGGATGCGTTACCACCCTTACAATGGTGCATGGGACGAGTGGTTAGGGTTTTGCCTCGACAGGACTCGGTCGTTGGGGTAGTTGAAGTAAAAACAGCCAAAGGATTATTCTTTAGATCGTTGTCTAAGCTTTGTCCTTTGCCATTTAACAATAAAGCAGATTAATTTCACGCAGTCACGCTGCATACATTTTTATTTTTAAGTTTATTGTCATTGTTTTATTGTTATGCCTAATTTTATCAGTTTATCTTTTTTATACAGTCCACTTATTACATCTAAGAAAACTATTTAATAATTTGTAATTTTACCAGCATCTGACTATTATTTAAAAAGGGGTCACCCCCTTTTAGGGCGGGGTATGTTCAGTCAAAGTCTGCATAAAACGGAACAAAACGTACACGTTTCGATATAGGCCAATTTGATTGGTGGATCGCAATTGCCAACCATTTTGGTGCTCCTTTCACCCCCCTACCCCCTTACTATTCTAACCGCCTCATCTCGCGCGCGCGCACCGGCACAAAGACCGTTGCCGACATAAAATTAATAAAAATCCAAAAACTGTGAATCTGGTGGAATCCAAGTATCCCCACCCTGACCTCATCAAAACTGGTGAGTAATTGTGTTATATCCAACAGTGATGGTCACTGTTTGGTGGTCTAGCGCCGGTGGGATTCATCACAGCTTCTTACAAAACGGGGTGAGCATTACTGCAGATGTGTACTGTGAAGAACTGAACACAATGATGGAGAAGCTGGAACATCGCCAACCAGCATTGGTCAATCGCTCGTCTCCGCTGCTCTTGCACGAAGTTGCGAGTTTCAAGTTGCAAGAACTGGCGTTGGAAGTTCTCCGTCATCCGCCCTACTCACCAGACCTTGCGCTTATAGACTACTACTTTTTCCAGAATTTGGATAACTTCTTGGCGGGGAAAAAATTCAATACCCGAGAGGCAGTACAAAATGCCTTTGAAGAATTTGTTACCTCCCGTCCAGCTGATTTATTTAAGAAAGGCATCAATAAACTGCCACTGCGCTGGCAAAGATTCATTGATTGCATGGGTGATTACTTCGATTAATACAAATAAAAAATACATGAAAAAAATTCAATTAAATTTTTTCATACAAAACGGCAATTTCATAGGTAAAGACATAATATTTAAATTTGGAGCTGAAAATGATTAGGTACTTTTTGGATTGGTGAAGGTAGATTGTTTTAAAATTTTATGGCTTGATACTGAAGCTGCCACTAAAAGCAGAAGTTCTGTGTCTAGAAACACTTAGACGACGTGGCGTAGCATAGCACGAGTTCTAATTTCCAACTGCTACTTTTTAAAACTATTTCAAGTAGCAGATTTACAAAATATAATCTATATAATTAAAATCGGAGTCAAAAGTAACTAAATGCATATTTGTTTTATGGAAACTTGTGAAACTATTTGTGTGAAGTGTTTATGACACTATTAACTGAGTACCTAGTTTTTGTATATTATAATAATATGATATGTAAATGGTTTCTCGAAATCGAATCTTACGGATTTTGATGAAATTTTGTATTTTGGTAATGTTTACCTAGATAGATGTTTTTATATTTTGCAAGACACCGAACGAAGCTCGGTCATCCAAATAAAATTTAATTATAAAGATAAAATAAATAATTACAGGAAAAACTGCCGGAAACTGCTCACTTATCTGACGGTTACGGGATAACTGAGACAAATGGAGCTGTCGCATTACCAGACAAAGAGACACCAATAAATTCCAACGGAAGAGTTATGAATATTTTTCATTACAAGTAATAACTTTAATATACAATAAAATTGTATTCCTTACTTAATAAATAGAGACACATATTTGTTAGTGGCAACTAAAATGTTTTTAATATTAGTAAAAACATAGGCTGTAGCATTCAGTGGGACCTGTAATCATTTACCGAAATGAGGAGGCTTTAGTAGTAAAGGCTATTGCACTAATTTACAAAGAGCTTATCAATTTCAGCTTCTCGACAATAACGGGGAAGAAGTAAAGCCAGTTAACGACGGAGAACTTTACCTGAAAGGAGAATGTGTGTTAAAGGTAAGTAGTAAATCTAATTATGTAGCGCTCTCAATTTTGCTTATTTTTTGTAGTTCGGAGATTTCACACTAAATTGCTACATTTTTGGAGTTGTTCATATTCCCTCACGAGTTGTTCATTCACTGTAAACCGTTTTAATATTTAAATCAATTAATATACATGGATTTGGGATCTTGTAACTTTGGTCCTTAAATTGATTCATTATTTCCAATTAATTTATTAACCATTCCATTACCACGGCAAATTTTGTGGATTGTTTGTTATGCTTTAAATTTAAAGCCAATTGCCTAATAACCTAACCCATACCTACCTATAACCTTACACATACAACATAAACAGATGATGAAACTTGATGATATTTTCAGGGATATTATAGAAACAATGACTTATGTAATGAATCGTTCAAAGACGGGTGGTTCCGCACAGGAGACTGGATGCATTTAGACCAAAACGAGCGGCTATACTTCATAGAAAGAAGGAACTTTAGCTTCAAGTACAAAGGCAGGAAGGTAAGGTACTATTGAAGTTTTAAATGGATACTAACAGAGTTATTATAGGCTCACCATCACACTTCACTAGAGTTTTGCAGTCCCTAAGATTAGCTTTCGTTTGAAAAAAATTTACATATATTTTATAGAAAAACACAGTTATTTAACCTATTATTTGTATTATTTTAGGTATGGATCCAGGAATTTGCTGAATCAGTTTTATACTAGCTTATTTGTGACTTAGAAACCAATTTTAATTTCGTTTTTTAATAAGCAATGTCTGTACTTCTCCTTGACCTTTTGACAGTAAAACTCGCATTAAATGTTGTCCTTGAAAATGTTTTCCGGAAAGTCAGTAATGTAACTTGAAAATTTATTATTCTCAGAAATTTATTTTTCTTACTGATTCTAAAAGATGTTATGACTATTTTTTGTATCTAGTTTTAAGATTATATCTTACTTCTTTAAAAAAAATTCAAACTTAAGATTCTAATGTTCAGAAATTTCTTCTTCAGTAATTTCCTTTAACTACTGATCAACATAATAAAAATTGATACATTTAAATTTTAACTCTCAGATAGCTCCTGAAGAAGTGGAAGGAGTAATCAGCACAGTACCAGGAGTGCATGAGGGTGTAGTATGTCCCGCAGACGATGGACCCGCTGCAGCTGTGATCCCACATCCCAACTGCACTGTCACCAGAGAACAGACACATGACGCTGTTAATTGTAAGTCACACTTCGATATAATTATTATAAATTAGTTTGCGGTGATTTTGTGACATTTAATTATTATACTATGCGTTTTAAATAAAAAGATGACTTTTTAAACCTCATTTTGCTTAAAAATTCACTAAATAATGTAGAATCGGAAAAACAATCATAACCAGAAATTATCTATATTAATTAATCTGTACTTCTGTTTATTTCTTGTCCAAATTTGCCAATAGGCATACTATATGAACGATACTGATCACAAATATGCTATTATAAATTTTTTGTCTGTCTGTCTGTTTGTATGTCCGAATGTTGGTATAAGGCTATAAGAATCGTCCATCGCAATAAATCGTAGAATAAAACAATTATTTTCAACCGATTTTGATGATAATTGTACCATGGGGAATTACATGCAACTCCTCAATTGATGCGGCATATGAATTGTCAACAATATGAGTAAAAATAAAATTTTGGGGTGTAAATAATTACTGCGTATACCAATTTCGTGCGGAGCCGCGGGCATACCGCTAGTGCTTCCATAAATTTGTAAAATATAAAATATCTACTTTTAAAAAAAAATTACAATAACAATAAATTGTGCGGTTCGGAGTGTTAAAATTCATAGCATATTGTCTAAATTTAATAACCTAACTAGCAATGTCCAGGCGATTCCGCACGTGTTTATAACTCAGTAATTATTTTCGTCGCGTAATATTATTTCATTCATATTATTATCAATTCTTAAAGTCTATCAAACTAGGAATTCTTCTTGTGTAAAATATGTCATGTAAATAGGTTGAGATAAATTTTTTTATGCAACCATTTTAAAAAGTATTTTTGGTTATTCTCATAGCTTATTAATTTCCGAATGTCGTATTATTATACTGTCAATATACTTAATTTTATAAGAATCTAAAAATATAATTTGTATTTATTTTGTTTAATTATACAAATCATACAAAAATTGAAATAAAATTTAAATGAGACGTAATGATATGATTATGTGAAAATTCAGAAAAACTTGACTATGAACCAGTGATCACTAAAATTTTCTGCTATAGTAAGACAACCCGTCCCTAGTACTTCCAGACGCCGTGATATACGTCTCCCGTCTAGATACTATGGTTACTATATGTAGGTTGATATTTAGTTCTATTCTTGAATTTGACAGAGAATAAAAAGAAGAGCTCTAGCTAGCGCGTCGTTTGAAGGTCTTTTAAAATGACTGTCGTGTTTTTGATTATTTTTATATAATTAGCCTAACTTACGAATGTGTAATACATTGTGGTGGTTGAATCAAAGTTTCAACTATCTGCCGACTATATTATTTATAAGACTGTGCTAGCTTGGCGAACCCGCAAATTTTTCTTCTAAATACTATTTTTAATTAAGTGTAAAATTTAACACCATTACTACATTACTACTCGTAGTGCTTGAAGTAAAATATTTTCTAGTATTTGCCTGTTCAGCCCCTATTTTTAAGTTAAAAAATCTTTTACCAAACCACGTCTGCCTATTGGAGCAGTCAAAGAAATTAAAGATTTTAAACTAAGTGTTGAGAGGACTACTATAGATACAATATCCGCATACAGTGGCCAATCGTCTACTTTTGTCAATGTTTTTAATGCATTCATTAAATAAGGAATAGGTACATATTGTAATATGTATAAATTATCGTGTACTTATCATAAAAAATATATTAAGATATAGTGTCATCCATAAATAATGCTTGTCATTGAATTTATTAATTACAATTACGTATATATTTTATTTAATATACTACTATGCGTGAGTGTCAATTAATAACTAATTAAATATTTATACAGTTAGTTATCACATATGATAATGGTAATAAATACAAGATAAAATCTCCTGTCATGTTGTTGACTCTTTTTGTACCCGAAGATCCATTAAAACTGATTTGTCTGTGTCCGTGGGAGTCAGTGTGAAGGGCAACAGCGAACGCGTTACTTGATCCACTAGTGTCTGTTCCTACGGCAGCAATTTTAGGTAAGTTTCTTTTTGGGCTAGTCCTACGACTACAATCTACGACCTCAATTGGATTCTATGTTGATCCCGTAGGAAATCCTATTATGAACGCTAAAGAAGTATTAAATATATCATAATATCAATAAATGCTAGTGAAGCGGCCGCGCCGTTTGGTTCTTGCCGCATGCTTTGCTACGTCTCTTTTTATGTTTACTTGTTTTTACTTTTACGTTTAAGCTAGTAAATATGGAAAAGTTTTCGAAATACCCTGAAAGGATTCAAAGGTTTTTGGAAATCTAATCTCCAGTCATGATTACGAAAGAAAGAGACTTGTTTCCTTTATTAACTTGTACCTTGTAAAACCTTTGTGGAGAGATTATAAATTTTTATTTATTGGAGTTTACCGATGTAAGAATAATCGAACACGACCAATGCTACTTTAGGAATTTTATGGCTAGATATAGTCACAGGCCGAAGGTGTTTAAATACAAAACTGTAAATAAATAGCGAAATAAATGTTTCATGTAGGGTTTATAGATCCTTTTAAATCACTTCATAGATTTTGATAAAATGAAACAAATATAAATCATCATATAATGATCATGATATCCTCTTACTGAAGCTTGACAGGATAGGTGTACACGGCGATCTCTTGAGGTGGTTTGAATCCTACATTCACAATAGAAATCAGGCGGTTCGGATTGGAAGTTTTCTCTCTGGCTTTCGAACTATTCCTATTCCTTCAGATATACCGCAGGGTTCACACCTAGGTCCATTGCTTTTTAACATCTATATCTCCGATATATCCTCTTGCTTCACCTCCGCCAGGTACCTTGTGTATGCCGATGATACCAAAGTTTTCAGCGCTATTCGTACTATTGATGACTGCCACGTGTTACAGAATGAACTTTTGCGACTTTGTGATTATTGCAAGTTAAAATGCTAAATTTAAATGTAAAGAAATGTAATGTAATAACATACACTAGAAAACGTCAACCTATAAATTATATCTATACACTTGACATGTTGCCAGTGCCGAGGGTTTCTGTCATTTTTGATTTTGGGGTGATGATGGATTCCAAACTGCTTTATACGTATCACTATGATTACATACGTCAGAAAGCTTTAAAATTTTTTGGATTCATTTCAGTTACAAGGCCTTTTGTAAATTTAAACTCATAAAAAATGCTACATTTTGCATTTATTATATTATATATTTATTTACATTAGGATCTATCACGATTATGCTTCGCCAATATGGTTACCAGATTATATCACTCATAAGACTATAAGTCTAGACAACATTCAAAGTAAATTTCTGAGATATCTAAATTTTAAATTTAATAACGCGCATAAGTCATACTTAATTGATTTGGACTTTTACAATTCAACTTCTTTATCGAAACGACGATCTATCTTCGACATGAGATTATTAAACGATATTTTAAACAACAACATTGATTGTCCCGAACTAGTGAATAGAGTCTACTTCAAAACACATACAAAATTTTTTCGAAATCCGCGCTTATTTGCACCACGGCCAGTTAAACACAATTATACTACGAACTCTGTTTTACAAAGATGTTTTAACATGTATGACACGAAGTTTAGTCATATTGATTTATTCCAGTCAAATAGGTTTTTTTTTTCATAAAAGAATAAAAATCGAAAAACACATTGAAATAGTTATCATGGATGTGAAACAGAAACAAAGGAAAGACTCAGTTTACTCCATTGCTTATAATATACATACATATACAATTCACATATGCGTTCACTCAGGAGCATATGATCCCACACCTATACACTCACACGCACACGCACACTACACGCAGACTCACACTCCCACGCACACTGAGATATAGAAATACATAATACCTCATAATGATATTTTTTATGTGTATAAATAATTGTTTCGTAATTGGCACCACATGATTGCAAAACATAACAAATGTATATTTTGTGTTAAATGTGCTGTGAAGCAATATGTACAAAAAAAAAAAAAAAAGTGATTTAAATGATTATTTATTAAATCTCGCAATCCAGCACCATTTTAAAGGACAATTTAACTTATTTGCAGTAGCTGATGTGGCAACAGTACCAATAAGTGTTTGACGAAAGATTCATAATTTGGTAGCTATATAAGACACGTATTGGATTATGTCCTAATTGCCAAGCTAATGATCCTTATGTTCTGTTAGCAAGGTTCCCTTCGACTAATCACTACAGCATACAATATTATTTTTCCTGTTTATGATACCTCTGAGAAATCAGTACGCAATTACCACACGGATATTAAGGAAAACAGATCAGCTAGCAGAAAATGTCTTGCGGCATTTAGCTCACGTTTGTGCAAAGTAAATTAGTTTGAACGACGCAAATAATTTTACAACAAATTACTGACATCTTCGTTGGAAATTATTTCAATGCTAATCCTACTACTAATATAAATGTGAAAATTGATATGTTTGGATGTTTGTTACTCAATCACGCAAAAATTACTAAACGGATTTATATCAAATTTGGCACACAGATACATACATACAGAAAACATAGGATACTTTTTATCACGGTAAAGACCAAATTCTAATGTCAACTAAAATAGAAAAAAATAATATGCCACTGTAATTGGAATAAGTAAGATTTATTTGAATTTATTTAGTACTTTATTACGTCACTCTTTGATATTATTATGTTTAATATATTTATGCTACTCGGGAATAACACAAACATTTTAAGAACAAGATTAAATTTGGGATTTAAAAAAATATATTACTGTACGTACGCTTAATTAAATTGTTAAAAAACGTCTGTATTATTCCAGACAATCATAAATATATTAAACACAATAATATCAAAGAACGATATACCTAATAAAGCAATATATAAATTGATGTTCACTCGAAACTATACAAAAATTAGCAACGCATCGTAATCACTTACCACATCTCAAACAATACCTGCAGTGTTTGTTTCGTAATATTATATTTATCCACGTCACACGGCACAAGTGAATTGTGTGATAAGTTTGTAAGAGAGGTCAGGAACAGAGAAAGCTCTTTAGAAATTTCACTCTACTTGGGGCAGCTCGGCTGGTGGAATATCTTCACCCTACAGAAGATTGCAGCCAAATATCCTTGTGTTGTGTCCCTGTGGTCAGTAGGGTTTCCATAGCTTAGGAAATAGGGGTTCAAGGTCTGCAACGCGTTGGAGATATCTCTGGTGCTACAGGCATCCACAGACGGATCGCATATTTGTTGTCACCTTTCATGAATATAAAAAAAAAAACATAAAGTGTTTAAATTATGAAAAGTCATTGTTAATAAGCTGGAAATTGCACACGGTGTCATCTACGTGAATATTTAATTGTGCTCCTTGACTGGTTAACCATTACGCTGATAACGTGTTAACCCACGATCTCACTTCACTTGTCGACAGGCCAGAGTTTATTTCTCGACCAACATAAAGGTGCAAGAGAAACTTACTAATAAATACCTTATTTGTATTTCTGGAAGAGAACGTTTGAATTTCAGAAATGTCACATACTGTGGTAAGAGGCGAACCTACTGCAGCTCAGCTGTATTTAGATAGAGTCCTAGATGAGATCTTGTCAGCTAAGAGCATACAACCTGATGCAGAGGAGAGGGATAAAGTGACTCTAGTTGAAATTATGTTCCACAGTTTAAAGAAATATCCTAGTGCTCTTTATATGGTAAGTATTGTGATTCAAGATTACTTATTGAGAAATATAACTTGATTTGTCATTCAAAATACATTAAGAATGTAACATTTGTTGATAGAAGCTCAGACGGCCAAGACGGTTAACCTATTATGCAACAAACCTAATATAAAAATATTTAATCGGAAGTTTACCCTTGACCGTTAGACCAATTACAACTAATATCTAATCTATACTAATATTATAAAGCTGAAGAGTTTGTTTGTTTGTTTGATTGAACACGCTAATCTCACAAACTACTGGTTCAAATGGCAAAAGTGTTTCAATTTTCGATAGCCCATTTATCGAGGAAGGCTATGGGCTATAAAAAATCACGCTATGATCAATAGGAGCGGAGCATCAATAAAAATGTTGGAAAAACGGGAAAATTTTATTTCTTTTAAGAGCTTATTTGCGTTCGCTGCGTAAATGGTTAAAGTTAAGCAACAATAATGTGTGACAGAATTGTTTCTCTTAAAAAGTTCTAAAAAAATGTCCGCGATAGCGTGTAGCTATCTTTTAAAGTTTACTCAATATAATCTTTTTTATGGTAATAAAATTTGTACTAAAATAATGAATTATTTTTATATACATGGTATTAATCCTTATCGAAATAAATACATTATTCATCGCAAGTATATACCTTTTGAAAAAAATTGCGCTTTAAAGTAATTTATTTAAATGAATATCTTAGGAGATATAACAGTTTCAAAATAACTTAACAGCAAAATAATGATCAAGTAGCGCGAGCGCATTTTTATTATGCAGAATAATGTGCGAGGCGGGTGGTCATGTGGGAAGGGGAGGACGAATGTTGCTCAAATGGTTCCTAATAATAACAAAGAAAATTTCAGCTTCTTTAGAATTGTGTTATAGTTGCTTATGACCAACTCTTTCTAACCCTCTCTCTCTCTCTCTATTATGTGACGCAGACGAAGTTGTGCGGGTCAAACAGTTTTAAATAAATGGCTTAAATGATTCAGCAAGCTGGGTTCGGTTTTATACGTAATTATAGTATTATTATAATAATTACAGAGTTGTCTACATAACAACAGAATATGCTAAATCATTGCATATATACAATACATTACTGTATAAAAATTATAGAAATACGCTTGTCATTTTGTCTTATCTATTAATCTTTGTTATTATTTTGCCCAATTTCCGTTACATCGCCAACATCGGGTTTTCATTTAATTAATATACACATAATGTATTTTTTAAAAGATCATTATCCAAATATTTATAGAAAAATCTGAAAAAAATTTACCCATTACTAGCCTAACTAGGTAGTGAAGTGTAGTTAGGTGTATCAATAGTGTATATCAAATATAATTTATAAGTAGATACGACATTGACGCTCTTTACGTGGCATTGTGAAAGAAGGGTAATTGCCCTCAGTTCACTTTCGACTTGAAACCGACGTGAGCGGAAGAAAGGTTTTTCCTTTTATGACAACAGAGTTTTAGAAGATGGTAGGAGCGACACGCAGCGCCACTTGCTATGCCGCATCAGAGCGACGCTTCACTGCGCGTCAAAATATTTTTTGGGAGCAAATAATATTTTAACGCTTTATGCAGCGCCATGCAGCGACGCGCGGTACGCTTCAGTGCGGTCCAAGAATGTACATGAATTAACGTGCAGCGCCTCTCTAGTGCAGCCCCGCCTTATTAACTGGATATACACAAGCTGATCCGACGGACTTTTCACCACATGCATGTGGTTGCGACCCAGCCGGGAAAAATAGTCCTACCAGCCCGTTATTACCATTTCCTCGTTTGTCACTCACCAGGGTGCATCACGTGCAGGCGAGGTTGGCTTAGGTGTCTCAGCTTTAAAAATGAAATTCGACACCCCTTAAAGACTAAGTTTTTTATAGAGCCAACAATAAGTTGTAATATCAAAAAATGATGTCTTATGCCTGATGCATTGAAAAAATATGCAATATTAATAATTCCATACAGCTATTTATATGATCTAGAACCTTCCAGATTAATGGTGCAACAGGAGAAAAATTCACAAACGAGTACATATTGAAGCTCGCTGTATCTATAGCACGATCGCTCTCAGCAAAATGTCCGAAAGGGAAGACAGTCATGCTTGTGATGAGGAATCATCAACGAACGGTAGCGACATACTGGGCCACTTTATTTTCTGGAATATTACCATTTATGATGGATCCTAACACCACAGTATGTAAGTTACTTTTAACTCTAAGCTAATTTCATTAGACCTCGTCTAAATTAAATATAATGTTACACACTGTTTCTTTTCATTTCGTGATCAGAAGACAATCTAAAAAAATTAAATATTTTATTTCTTACATTCTGATCACTATACAAATTCAGCTTATATGAAGAACCAAAAGAACCAAAGAACGGACAGCAGTATGTCTTGCAAAAATAATATTTTAAAATGTACAAATTAAGTATGTCAAACTTTACAGATGAGCTGAGTTACTTCTTAAAATTAATCGAACCATATCATGTGTTTTGTGACCGGGAGCATTTTGAAGACCTTAATAAAGCCTCCTTAGACTTGACATGTAAGCCAAATGTAGTTATATCTGATGAAGAAGACACCTTACGAGAGTTTATTGATGGATTTAGTGATGACTTCGAATCCTTTCAGTTAGTATATTAAATTTATTTTACTATTCAATTATAATTTTACTTCATTTTAAGTATTCTAACTATATAGGTAAAAGTAACACGGAAAGAAATAGATTTAAAACTAAAATATCTTTTAATTTAAGTTTCTATAAAGGAGTTAAAGTTTTACAAAGAATTCAGCGAAAACCCTTTTTCTATTATATGTGATAATTATATAGTTTTTTTTTTTGTTTTCAAGATCTCAATATTTATTATGTTCTCTTAAGACTGGATCCAGTTACAAAAACATAATAAAAGTTCTATTTAGTTAGGAATCCGAGCATTGAAAACGAATCAAAATTTCTCACCTAAAATTTGCACGTCAGGCTTGAAATCGATTCTGGAATAAAGATGCTGAATATTACAATTTTACAAATTACAAATGCACGTATAAACTTTATTTTGATAAGATATTGATAGTTAAGCTATTATATAATAATATACTTATTGCAGTGCACCGTAATAAATCAATATCACAACAAATCGATGGCTCGTTTTCCTCTTATAAAATTCCCGAAACAAGGAATTATTTGTGGTATTTTTTAAAAATGTAGTAATATCTTCAGAAATTGTCAATTGTTTTTCGAGACTCTATTTAATATCTTAATTTTACTAGATTACCTGAATCTACACCTGAAATGCCGATTATGTTACTACCAACGAGCGGCTCCACCGGGTTCCCAAAAGCTGCACTCATCACCAATAGAGGCTTAGTGACTCAATTGCCAAACCAATGGTTAGTCTATATTATCAATCTTTTATTTTTAAGCAAAACTCGCAAAGTTTATTTGATTAAAATTATTATTTTAATTCTATAGCTTCTTCAGTTGAAAAAATTGTATTTACCATAACAAAAATTAATCACGTCAAACGTTGATCGACTTTATAATGTACAAATAATATTATGAGTTTATTCAGTGCTTTCGGATTAAATTGATTTGTAATAAAACGTTTTTAAGAGAGTCCCTACGATGAGGACAACATCGAAGTAGTAACAAATTGAATAAGCTTATAACATGGTCATCTTGAGCCGAGTCTTAAGAAACTTGTTTAAATTCACAGTGTACAATATCTTTTATGTTTTAACGAACTAACCTCTACCCATAGGAGTTATTACAGTCAGTTCCCAAAGCCAACAGACATGGTTATGCTCCTTACAACGATTCAGTGGATGACGTTTACAATGACGGTCACATCGAGCGTAGTCAATCAAATCCCACTCCTGATCTCACCCAAAAAACCAAGTGTTGAACACGTCGCCGAGATGCTTGAGAAATTTCGGGTAAATTTCACGATTTTGTCACATAGATAATATAATTTACATTAATTCTAAGATTAATTGAAAAACATTTTGAAACCATGATGGCTCAGTGATAGCATGCAGTAAACCTGAACTTCTGGTTAAGGAAAACATCGTGATGAAGTCATAGCATGGAGGTAAGGATTTGTCTAATGCCCGCCGGGCTAGCTACCACCCCCTAATGTTTAAAATCTGTCACCAATCACCAATAGGTGTATTCCGGCAGCTGCACTTGGGAGCCAGTTTCCACTAAGCTGAGCGTATTGCTATCTTGGGTCACATCGTCACTTTTCTCTTTTATCATAGTATGAGCATGGTTTTTATCGTTAAGAAAGAATTAGCTTGTTTGTAAATATGCGCATATCTATTATGCTGCATTTATCATTTCGTATTCTAATTTTGGCCCAACATTGAATAATTTAATCCTTAGTATTTTGTATTTCCACACATTGTTCTCTTAATCACAGCCAACATGGACATTCTTTGCACCAGCCTTCGCTAAAGGTTTACTTGCAACGATAAAACCAAATCAACTATCATCGCTGAACACCGTCATCCTTCTTGGAGCTCCGGTAACTCCTGATATAATGTCTGCATTTAAAGTACGTAGAAAAGTTTTCTCGTTTAATTTAAAACAACATGTTTAAAAGCATACGTACTTTTATGGTGAGTATGTAAAGTTTCGCCCAAAAAGTATTTCAAAAGCATTTCAGGTATATATGAAATAGAATAATCATTGCCAGTAGACAATATCTGTCCTTGCAAAACGTTGAAAGGAAGAAGGTCGTATGTAGTTACATATTATAAACTATTTACAAATAGTACTGACTCCTCATTTCTCGTATGAAATTAGTTTTAATTTTCCTAGCTGAATAATCAAATATGTTTTTAAGATGGAAGTTTATACGACTTGGCCATTATTGCTATAAACTCAAGCTAAAGAAAACAGAAGTCCGTAACAGTAACAAAGAATCCTACAATATTTTCAACAGCACAAGTCATATACAATTCCACGACTTGTATCAAGATTATGTTAACCTTATTGTCTTGTCATTATTTAAAATGTTTTGGCTCACATAATTAGGCAGTATAGCTTCTAAAGAATATAATTTAACGTGTAAAAGATAGGCCAGATTTTAGTCAAAATGACTCGTTTTTTTTATATCTACCCCCTACACTTGACTGTTTATGTGATTTCAGTACATTTTATAACTAAATCATCTCAATCGAAACTTGGCCCATTTTATTAAAGAATATTTTTGTTGAGATCTAGTTGAACCGGCGCGGAAACCAATAATTAATTTATGAAATGTTGTATATATCTATTTATATGACTTAATGATAAAGGCAGTAAATAAATTACAGGAAAAATTACCAGAGACTGCTCATTTATGTGATGGGTATGGGATAACAGAGACTCATGGGTTCGTCGCAATACCAGACAAGGAGGCACCAATAAATTCCAACGGAAGAGTTATAAATACTTTATATTACAAGGTAATCTCTATGCAAAAGATTGTAAAAAAACTGAACAAAATTTAAAGAGGTACAGAATACACTGAAGTTACGCAATGATAAAATGACAAATTTACTTCCCACAATCGACATTATCAAAGAATTTCTTACTTAAATAGGTGCTCGCCTTATATTATAGTAGTATTAGATAGTGTTGAAGAAATACAATCTCTATACAAATAAATAAAATAGAAGTGTCTATTTCAGATATTAAAATAACAACTTTTTACTAAACGCACAGGAAAGTATATGCAGTATTTATAATAACAACAAAAAAAACATTTTAAAATGTTTTCTATATTTCTGTCTGTTTGTTTGTTCCGGAAATCTCCGAAACGGTTGAACCGATTTTGACCGGATTTTCACTGGCAGATAGCTGATGTTATAATGAGTAAGTTTGACTATATATTTTATTTTAGAAAAGACGGCAGGTAGCACTCTGATCGAGCCATTAATTATTTACCAAAAAAAAGAGCAGAACAAAGTCTGCGGGCCAGCTACCGGTTAACATACAAACACATTCAAAAAAAAAATCTATATAGATTTAGCATTTGATCACAAACTTATCTTCGTTAAACGACGTGTTACCATATTTTATCATAAAAGGACTCGCTTTCATGTGGGTTGGTAACAGATCTTTAACTAGTGGGTGGTAATTAGTCCACGTCAAATGTTTTACTACCATGCTATTATTTCATCATGATATTTTCAATCACCGAAACCATGTCGTTGGACGTAGCGTCTGAACTATTTGAGCAATCGTATTTGGAAATGCCGACTATTGTGTCCACTCTACTGCTTAGAGATGAGGCAGTAATTCGTGTGTGTGCTGTAAGAACGTAGGCAGCAGTATACAATGATTGGGATAGCCAGTGATCAACTTGAATTTAGCAATTTAAATGAAGTTGTGCACAGATAAGTTTTGTTTGATGATTTCTCTCTACTTGGGACAGTCCGACTGGTGGAATACTTCCACCCTACAGAAGATCGCTGCCAAATGACCTAGTTCCTGAAGCGAGCAAGGTTTCCAAAGCTCCTCGGCATGGGGATTTTCAAAATCGGCAACACGCTATTGTTTCCTGGTATTACAAGCGTCTGTAGGCTGTGGTAGCTGGTTACCAACAGGCAGTCCGTATGATAATTTGCCACCTTTGTTTGAAGAAAAAAACAATAATAACTTGCTTATCATAAATAAGTATACAGTTGAAATACAAATTGCTAATTAATTCCAGCTCCTCGATGACAACGGGGTTGAAGTAAAGCCTGGTAGCGACGGAGAACTTTACGTGAAGGGTGAATGTGTGATAAAGGTAAGTAGTTACCATTATGTATAAAATTTGTAATAACGAACGAAAAATATGAGATTTTGGCCTATTCCGGAATCGCAAAATGTATAATTCTACATTTTCTTGCATTTTTAAAGACGTTTAGTTCAGACTTCCTGTAGATGTTTTTCCTTGGCCATAAGCCGATAGTGATAGTAACTATAGTCCAACAAGTTCGTGTGCGACCATCCTGTGTGAAGGACGTTGGAGGGACAAGGTAGCACGACATTACTAAAGTAAACAATATGTTATCTCGGTAGTACTCTTAAAATAAATACCTACAGCCTCTCGGCAGATAAACACGCACTAGAGCTACCGTCTGAATTTGTTTCTGGAGTAATCTACATACGTATTGGATAATGCTATATTAAATTCTCATGGTTATCTTTTCACCAAAATATATACTTACTGCAAATTTTGTAAGTTTTTATATAAATTACTAGCTGTGCCTGCGGCGTCACTCGCGTGGACTACAGAATTTTATCGGTATTGTGGTTACCCCACTTCCACCCACGGCGTTCGCCAGACGATTATTTTAAAGATAAAAATGTTTTTTTTTTTTTTGCGCAAACCCTATTTATTTTTCCAAAATAAAAGTAGCCTAAGCCTTATAAAATGAGCTATCTGCCAGTGAAGTCCCGTCAAAATTACTCCAACCGTTTCGGAGATTAACCGAAAACAACAAATACACTGGTAGACAAAAAAATTAAAAATTGGTGTTTTGTTATAAGTATCGTATATACTTTTATACTCATTTAATTAAAAAAATGTTCTCCTTCTTAGGTGTGACTTCCCCTATTAGCTTCCATTGCGTTTACTGCGTAAATGGTTTAATTTAAGCAACAATCATGTGTGATGAAATTGTTTCTCTTAAAAATTTCTAAAAAAGTCCGCGATAACATATAGCTAGCTAAGCTTTACTCAATATTACCTTTTTTATGGTAATAACATTTGTTTTAAAATAATGAATTATTTAGGAAGGCGTTTTTTATATAAATGGTATAAATCCTTATCAAAAGAAATACGTTATACATCACAAGTATTTAATTTTGAACAAAATTACCCTTCACAGTAATTGATTTAAATGAATATCTTAGGAGATATCACAGTTTTAAAATAACTCGGCAACAAAATAATTATCAAGTAACGCGAGCGCATTTTTATTATGTAGAATAATGTAGGAGGCGGGTGGCACCTAATAATACAGTGCCTACGACCCACTCTCTCTAACCCGTTCTCTCTCTTCCTCTCTCTCTCTCTCACTTACATGCTGCAGACGAAGTTGCGTGGATCAGCTAGTAAGTATATAAATCAAGTACATATACATAACAGAGCTACTGATATCTGACTATATATTTTCAGGGTTATTATAGAAATAATGACGCGTTTAATGAATCGTTCAGCGACGGTTGGTACCGCACTGGAGACTGGATGCATCTAGACCAGGACGAAAGGCTATACTACTTACAACGAAGGAAATTTAACTTTAAGTTCAGGGGTAATCAGGTAAGATAATTTTATTAAACGTTATCTAGGAGCTTTAATAGTGAAGGATTATCCACACACTTTGCTAGTTTTACTCTCTCTGAGATTAACTTCCATTCGAAGACAATTAATATAAAAGAACATTTACAGTTCTGTGATCATTCAACAAATATGTGACCGGTCAAAAGAAATTTATGTAGACTAATGTGTGAATGCTTAAAACTGTAACCTCTAGGTAATCGCCGCTTTTTGAAGTATACGAAATTTACTAATCATAATATTAACACGTGATAAGAAAATTTTGGACACCTTTTTAAGCGTATTGCGTTTACGGAAGTCTGTGAGATTTGGCATGTCTAAAGTTTATATGAAGAAGATGTGCAGAGAGCTAAAATTTATCTATAATATATTTTACTAATTAATACATTAAATTTAATAAATCAATACTGCGAATCCTAAACCGACTTGTGCTATTGAACTTAGTCGCTAGTCGAATATCGATCACGGCGACCGCTAGTTAGATATAATAATATTATATCACTAAGAGTATCCCATTAAACTCCTCTAGACAAAGTTTTCGTTAGTTACTGATTTTTTTTTTCGACTTTATTATTCATATTGGTTAATTTATGATATAAAAGTTTCTTTTATTAGCTTGCAATGCCTTTGAAACTGTTAGTAGTAGTAACATGGGCGCCATGTGACAGTAAATGTAAGCTGTAGTAAATGTGACCAAAGCAAAAATATTTCACAATATCTTTAGCTAACGTTAGCTGAATACACCGGAGGAAGAGTCTATAAATTAATCGCATCAGTTGTAAATTACTGTAACGAAGTGGCTGTTGAGACGCCGCTATAAATTCAACGAGTATTATCGCTTTCCAATTTTACTAAGTGTTCTTTAGGTTATGTAAATGAATTTAGGAAAGGCTCTTCGCTCGCTCGGCACTTGATTCAATACATAATTTAGTGCTTTGTCTAATACGATTTTATCCGACAAGAAAACTGAAAATACCATAATATCAACATTTATTTATATCTATATTTTGGCGGTAGATATTTCTTGCACGTTCTGTAACGAATCCTTAATTCACTGTTCAGTTGAACACAAAATATGCCATTGAAGTATGATCTAGGTAAGCCAAGACTACAGTCAAAGATTGAGTTAAAGCCCTACAAACATTTCCGTTTGTTCATCAAACTCAGGGTCGAGTAGGGAACATATAGTGGGTTAATTGAAAAATATAGCTTATCTGTTACAATGACTGTTTTAATTCCTTCTATTTTACAACGGTTTTTGTAATAATGTTTTTGCTTAACGCTGATTCATCCGCCGGCGAAGACGTCACACTCCAGGGACGTCAGACGAATAGTGTTAAGCGTGAATACGGATAAAATTTGTAATTATTATGATCATTAAAAGCAAACTTTAGTTTCATTTTGTGGCTTTTTGTATTTTTTTTTTTTTTTTTTTTTGATAATCCGTTTCCGACTTCTGAACTGTCAACACCGTAGTGATTAACTCCGAGTGAATTTAAGCAAAATTAAATAGTAAACGTGATTTCTGCCTGCTGGTATTCATCGATACAGTGCTGGGACCCCCTGGAAGTGATTGTAAACATACGGGGAAGCGCGATTACTCCATCGTCGATCTACAACCACAATATCAAATATTGGATCGGAGGTTAGAATACACGAAAACAACACAACGTTCACTCTGTCATAAACGTCAATAAATCCGACATATTAAACAGTGTTGCCAATTGAGAAAAAATATTTCTACCATATTCTACTATTGCGTTCCGTTACACACAGGAAAATATAAGATGGAGGGTCAATTCCAAATATTATTCGAAAAAATGAAAATAGAGATGCAAACTCAAAATGCAGAATTGAATGATTCTATAACAAATAGTATTATGGAAAAAATTGATGATAAATTATTCCCTATTATGGAAGAAAATAAGAACCTGAAAAATAAAGTAGAAAAACTGGAAAAAGAAATAGATTACCTTAAGAGGATTGAGAAAACCAACAACATCATAGTATTCGGATTAGAAGAAAACGAAAAATACTCTTACGAACTAATACAAAAGCTCAAAGTAACCTTCAATCTAGATTTAAATATTAAAGTGGAAGAACATGATATAAACAAAATTTATCGCTTAGGAAATAGAAAGAGAGATAGCAATAAACCGAGGCCGGTACTGTGCTCGTTTACAAACAACTGGAAAAAGACCGAAATTATCAAAAGCAAAAAGAACCTAAAAACAATATACATTTCGGAGGATTACTCGAAGGAGGTGTTAGAAAGAAGAAAAGAGCTGCAAGCCAAGTTAGCTGAAGAGAGACAAAAGGGCAATATAGCTTATCTGAAATATGATAAACTAATTGTTAAAGAGAACAACAACAGCCAAGAAAAAAGAAAAAGGGGATTATCCGCTTCACCCTCTTCAGAAAACAATCAACCAAAAAGCAACAAACCATAAACACAACGAAGACCAACAGGACAAATGCTTTTGATTTAATGAGATATAGATCCAGCTCCCTTTCAAACATGCCTAACACTGATAAAAACGAATAGCAACTAAAGAACGGAAACGGAAACCAAAAACAACCAAAGTAACTAACAAAAAAGAAACAAAAAAACAACGAGCTCCCCCAAGCCGACTGGTCCTCGAGGGGGAAAGCGACCACAACCCTCCAACTTACAAAGACAACAACCACCGAAAATCAGTAGTTTACATAGCATGCCTCAATGTACTCACCTTGGGAAAATATGAAAATCTTACGGAACTGACATATGCGCTAAAATCCATCAAATGGGACATTATTGGATTGAGCGAAGTGAGAAGAATGGGCGAAAGTATTACCTGCTACCCAAACTAAGAAAGGAGTGGAAAAGGTTGGAGGAGGCCTTTGGCGACTGGCAACAGATCTTGGCAAAATAACCAAGGACCAAATATTAGTTTAATTTTATTAAAATATATTAAGTTTAAGGCTTTAAAGTTAGATACTAAAGAAGTTTATATAGTTAATGTTAGCTAAACAAGTCTATATGTTAGTAAAATAAGTTAAATAAGTTTATATAGTTTTACATAAGTTTAAAAACCATTGTAAGAGATCTGAATAAAAGGCTATATTATTATTATTATTTGTATCTATTTTTAGAATATCTGACTAATAAAATTCTGATAAAATAAATTATCTGATTAATATATTTTGAGACTATCAATTCAAGTGCACTGATATAATTAAACTTTATTAATTTGGTTATTAAAAATGTAGAAACCTGTATATTATTTATTCGAATACTCAGGTAGCTCCTGAGGAAGTGGAGGCTGTGATTAGTACAGTACCAGGAGTGCATGAGAGTGTAGTATGTCCCGCAGACGATGGACCCGCTGCAGCTGTGATCCTACATCCCAACTGCACTGTCACCAGGGAACAGATACATGACGCTGTTAATTGTAAGTCACACTTCGCTATAAAATAATAGGTTGGGAAAAAGTTTCTTCGCATAACTTTGGTATAAATTTGTTATAAAATTTCTTTGGCTGTATTATGGCTGGTTTTGGTAACATTAAAAAGGATACATTAAAAATAAAATATAAAAATTTTAAAAGGTTGTTTCCTGCTATTTTTCTTTTGTTTTTCTTTCTGTAAAAATGAATGAATCTAATGAAGAAATTCAATACATTTTAAAATATTATTACAAAAAAGGCAAAAATGTAACTCAAGCAGCAAAAAAAATTGTGATTTATGGACCTAATGCAGTGTCAATAAGAATAGCACAAGGTTGGTTTAAACGTTTTCAGTCCGGAGATTTTTGATGTTAAATATGAACCTCGCTCTGGTCACCCTATTACGAATAAAATGGACGCCATTTTTGAAAAAGTGGAGCAAGATCGGTATATCAGTAGTTACGATGTAGCTGAAGAACTGGAAATTGACCACAAAACAGTTTTAACCCATTTTAAGAAAGCTTGCTATACCAAAAAGCTCGATATTTGGTGCCACACGAGCTCACTGAAAGAAATCTAACGAACCATGTACTTATTTGCGATTCATTATTAGGATGTAATGAAACCGAGCCGTTTTTGAAGAGATTGATAACTGGTGATGAAAAGTGGCGATAAGAACGTGCGAAGAAGGTCGTGGCCCAAGGTCAGGCAGGCATCACAGACTGTGGCTAAACCTAGGCTAACTCGAAATAAAGTGATGCTGTGTGTATGGTGGGACTCGAAGAGCATTGTTCATTATGAGCTTTTACCGCCCGGCAAAACCATCGATTCGGATCTCTACTACCAACAACTGATGAGATTAAAAGAAGCAGGTGAGAGAAAGCGGCCGGAATTGATCAACAGGAAGGGTGTGGTCTTTCATCAAGATAACGCTAGACCACACGCAACTATAGCCACTCATCAAATATGAAGATAGTTTGGCTGGGAGGTGTTAGTGCATCCACCACATAGACTTTTTCCACCTTCTGATTTTCATCTGTTTCGGTCTCTTCAGAATTCTTTAGGTTCTGTAGTTAACATGAAAATAGGAGTGCCAAAACTATTTCTCGCGTTTTTTTTTGATCAGAATTTCCAAAGTTTCTACAGCAACGGGATCATGTGTCTACTTACAAAATGGCAGAAAGTCATTGACCAAAACGGCACATATATAATTTAAATAAATAAAAAAATCTTTGAAAAAATGTCTTAAGTTTTCATATAAAAATGCGAAGAAACATTTCCCCGACCTAATATATTAAATTTAATAAAAAAGGAAACTTCTAAGCTCAAAGATATACAAACTACTTTTGAACAAAAATTTGTTAGGACCTCGTAGAAGATCCGTTTCTAATATATCGCAATTAATGTGTTTGAGATGCATTTATGAGAAAAGACTGCTCAAGTCTGGTTTTTAAAATACATATAGCGTTAATATATTCGTTGTGGATTGCCCCAGTATAAGTCTAATGTTTACGCTAGCGCCTGTTAATGCAATTTGTGCTGTTAATCTCCAGGCAAACGTAGTATCATTTCAAGAAATAAAACTAACAATTTAAAAGATTTGTATGACTTGTGTTTACTAAAATGTTGCAAATTTCAATAAGGGCTGCGAAATTAAACATTTTTTATTTGTTTTAGCAAAATTAAGTGATCACAAACGTCTACACGGGGGCTTGGTCATAGTGAAAAGCCTGCCTCATACACATTCCGGCAAATTAAAGAGAGGAGAATGCAAGCAACTTATACACCAGCTTATCAAAGAAGGACTGTGCTTTTAAATCAATAAATTATATCATAATTACATATTCGTTTTATTTTTAATATCATCCTGGTTTAAAGAGAATTTTAATCGAACCTCGGCTTTCATCCTTTTATAAGATATATTCCTTTACAAAATTAAGAGTGACATATCTAGTTGTGGAAATAAATTTGTTGTTTGTGTATAGTTCGGAGCCATAAAGCATACTTATGAACTAAATCAATTTGAATATTATATCAGACAAAATCCGACTAAAATGTCGAAAATACTAAGCGCAGTGAAAAAGTAAAATTTGCCCCCTGCGTTTTGTTTAAAATTCATATGGCTAATCGATTTGTAATTGAATTTTTGAAGTGAATACTTCTTTTAGCGCGGTACGCATATTTTTAGATGAGATAAAACGACACGACACCGTTACGAGACGCAGCTATAGTGTGTGCATATATGCATGCACATATAGCAGACCGCGAACGCCTCTTTCATAAAAGAAAATTAAATGCATTTTAAAGTTTCTAATAATTAATAAAATACAATTCATAAATAAAATGCATTTCATAACCCAATAACTAAGTTTTCACTTCTGTCGGCACTCCCGGAGTGCAACTCGTGATTTTTTTTTTCTAAAGGTATCAAATTTTTAACCCAAATATTTCACGTGTTTTCGCCTTTCAAAATATTATTCGATGTCACTTATTAATAAATCATATATTTTTTTAAATCTGGGGCAGATTTTACTTGCCAGCTAACTTGCTACTCTTGACAATGAGAAAATGAATTATGTTTGCGCGATAATGAGTGGACTGTATGGATTTATTAAAATTGCAGATGAAAGATCTTTATGTACCTACGAATGCTAAGTAAATATCATATGTGAACCGATGCGATAATGGGGAAAAAATATAGGTAGGATAGGAAAAAAGGTACTCACGATTTTGAGTCACAAACTGCCCGAAGATGGATCCTTTCTTCCAAATTACAAGGGTTTTGATATGTGCACGTGGTCAGGCTCAACGGCACGATTTTGTCGGAGCGATACGATTCGTTTTATGCTAAATCAACGAAGACACTGGCGCGTACGACGACAGGTACAAGCCAACGGTAGGAAAATAGACGGAGGGGGGGGATTTAAGGGATGGGACATTATAACATCGATTCACAATACGATAAAGAGGCGCAAACAAATTATATATTATGAAACAGACTATTCAAACCTTGATTTGTTTCTGTGCAGGATAAAAATATTAGGTATGTTCTTTAAAAATATTATTTCTGAAAAAAAAAGGATTTTATAACATTAGGCTACACCTGTCACCTAGTCGTGAATATTAATTTTTGTTAAGGAAGTCGGAAGTCGGAGCGCTCATGAACTGCTTTATCCGCGTGCGCTGGCTTAATGGTTAATGATAATAATGATGATAACATAATGTTCAACAAAAATATTAGTCCTTAGTATATCTAAAAAAAGCCAGGGATGGTATATACCTATCATAAATACATAAGCCACAATACGATATTCCGTGACAAATATTTGTTTAAGATTAAAAAGTGATCTCTGAGGATTATTTTTAGGCATAGCATATTAATCCTTACGAACAAAAGTTACTTCGTCATAAAGACAGTTTTATAAAGTTAAACTTTGCCCCTTAAAGCATGTTATTTGGAAATGGAAAATTCAAATAATTGAACACTAGGCTCGGTAGAACAGGGTGCAGTGAAAACCAATATATTCTATTCCACAAGAAAATATTACAGTGATTTATTTTGAGTTATACGCGGGTATAATAATGCTTTGAAATACATAAAATAAATTCAAATCTAGCTGGTAGTTCCAGAGATAAGCGCGTTTAAACAAATGATCTCTTTATATATAACTTTAGTATATAGATATAAGTATTTCAGGTATTTGGTTATTTAGTGGTAGCCACGAGTGTGATGGGCCCCTCATAATATTAGATACTAATCCCAATTACAGGACTTCCTTTATTTACTTAAGTATAACATTTTAGAACCTTCATATAAAATTTTAAGAAGACATTGGTTTCCACCTGAAAATAACTTTTTAATATGAATCTATATGTGATAATCTTGCCGTGTAAGATGCAAAAATACTTATTGTCATCTATGTAAAAACAATGATTGAGGTTTGCCGTTGTGCGTGTATCAGGTAGAAATTACTGCATAGATTTAGATTTTTTTTTAAATATTTTTATCTTTGATCACTTGATCCTTATGTAAAATAATCCCGATATCTTCATTCAATAACAAGTTATTAAAGTTTTGAGAAACTACGATAATTATAAGCATTCTTCACGAGCGAAGGCGCGGGCATAGCTAGTTGTAGAATAAAATAGGAACACTTAAAAGATCTAAATATGACCTGATAAGAATTACAACACAAAAAATAAAATAATATTCAGTAAAAATTTAACCGATAACGCTTATTTAGTCTCTGGTTTAATGAATTTGCTCCAAGTCATAGTGAAGCTGTAAAAGCCATCTGAGGCTCCAGGCCCCCCCTATGGTTAACAGTATAGTCTGTCAGAAAAAAAATTAATTTCGCCATCTGCTTATCATTGGAATGCAGTGAGTCCTGTAGGAATATAAGACGTTGGAACATCACATGCGATACAAGTGACAACTATGTAAGACGTAGCTTTACAATTTATATATAACCATGAGTTAAATATTTCTAGCCTGACTATGCTCGTTACTGCTAAATTCTTGGTAGTTAGGTATTCAGTACTAACAAATATGTCCTATGGACTTCATCGACAAACAGTGGGTAATGGTGGTCATGTCTCTCTAATATAGTTTGCAAACTCATCTCACATAGGTTGAAGAAATAAGATATTTTTATCTTTGTTGTATATTTAGCCTATAACCCATAGGGTTACGTAGGTCTAGTTGCTTTCACACATTTTCTTTGAAATAACTAGCAATCAGGTTGTTAACCGAAAGAGGATATTCAACAGGATTTATATTATAGAATTAATTGAAAGACCCTAGAAGGTCTATTACACTATTTTAATGTAACCTCCGATTAATATAGGGCTTATTCAGATGCAGAATTTAAGCTACATAAAATAATGATTATAGATTTTAAAAATAAAACACAAACAAATGTATTTTATCCGTTTATCAACCGAAGTCCATGGACCATAACTTGTTGTTAAAAATAACTCAGGATTTTTAAGGAGGTTTAGCACGCAGACGTGTAATCGTAACAAGTGCCCGGGACAGACTGTGAGTGCGAGTGTATGCACTCCAACGCGTGTTTTAAATAATCTGGTTGAGGTGTCGTCTCTAGTACGTAGTACATAATAATACTTCGATGCCGGTAAATTACATATTTTCATTTCCCTGTAGACCAAATTCCTAAGTTCAGGCAGATGAAGTCGCGGGCAGAAACTAATTTAAAATAAATATATGTAAAAATTTAAAAACGCGTGAAGTAACCCTAGAGATCAAAATAAACATCATTATTGCATTTAGCTATGTAAATGTAAGTTTTTGTTGTAACAAGTGTCTACTTAACGAACTCGTACTTCGTTGTTATTGCAACGTGTTATGTGAAATATATTTGTTGAGTTGGTAAGGTTTCAATTATTTATATTTTAGCTAATATTTTTAAAGCATTGATGTAGAAAGATCCAATGGATATTTTTAATAGAGAAATATTCGAGTAATGTTGACAGAACCTTTAAACTTTTATACAAAATGTTAGTCTTTTTTTTCTTCACATAATCGAGAATTGATTCTCAAGTAAGCGGTAAAAAGTTGCTTAGATACTACAACTTTTAGCAATTCATATATATTTATTAATATTGGTAACTTTAAAAGATATCGGGTCCTAATTAAGTCATGAAAAGCTCACTAAACACGACCTACGTTTACTGAATTAAAATAGCACACGTGTCAGTGTATCAGTGTGTATTCAATTATATCACTCGAACTGGAATAGGATGGCACCAAATTACTCCTTTCCAGCAGAAATGTTTGCAGAAGTGGTGCTTTCTTCGTTGAATTCAGCACCAATTGTAACTCTTTTCATATTTTTTAATTATCATTATATAATAGACTAGCTATGCCCGTAGCTTCGCTTATGTGGACTACAGAATGCCCGGGCCAATCTTGCTGACCCGCTCCCGGCTTTTTAAAAGACATAAATGCTTATTGTGAGTGTTCCTTAGAGGATAGATGTATACTCTCCCAGATTTTTTTGTAGGTCTTTTTAATGCCTATAATTATCTAGTACATTAATTTGCTATATCTCTTATGGTTTACTCAGCATAAGCCATTTAAGCGGACGTATTGATTCACCGTCACCAGATTTTTTAATTGTGCGGAACCCTAATTTTTTGTCTAAAATAAAAGTAGCCTAAGCTAATCACTATATCATCAGCTATCTATCAGTGAAAGTCCCGTCAAAATCGGTTGAACCGTTTCGGCGATTACCCGGAACAAACAGATAGACAGACATACAAAAAATTTAAAAATGTGCTTTTTGTTATAGGTATCGTATATACTTTCATATGCATTTAGTAAGAAACTGTTATTTTGATTACAAACAGACACTTCGATTTTATTAATTGTATAGATAATATATGAAGATAAATGTCAATCTGTGATTAGAAAAGTTGTCCAAACCGCATAATCTCTAAGCATACGTTTACTTTACTTTTTAAGTACATATATGTGGGGTTGCGCATGTGGAATAAAATATTCTGTATCGGTACTCTAGTAGTTTACTAATAATCACACTCTTCGTCTTAAATATACAAATCTTAATAATACACATCTTAAACTATTTCCATTTCTTTATTTTCTCGATGACAGTTCTAATTTGATAGTTGTAGTGATGTGACCAAGTAAGTAATGATATCGATCGCATATATTTATTATATTTTGAACAAAGAAAAAACAACAAAAACATTCAAATATATTTTTTCAAGATGGGAACACTCAATGGCCCACCGCCATTTTGTGTTTGTTTTTAATCAGTCACTCGCAACAAGACGGTCGTGCTAGTCACTACATTTCTGTTCGCTGAGGTTTTTCACATTATCCATACGTTGCGTTGTGTCTTTTGTGATCCTCCGTGTTGATTGCTGCCCAGCTGTCAAATATCAAAATGCCGAAAGGATCTGTACTGAAAAGGCAGGCGAGAGAACTGGTGCTCAAGGTTCGTAATTACTTTGAAGCAGATTATCAAAATGGTGACTCGCTATTACCACTGTCGCAGGTGCAAGAGCGTGTTGCGGCCGCATTAGGAATTAGTGGACCTACTGTTTCAAAAATTACTACCGAAGCTTACGGTACAAGCGGTATGCAGGAAAATAAGCTTCGTACGCCGAAGAAAAAACGCCAACCACGTCGTCTGACATCGGTTGACAACCTCGACGCTGATGATATTCGCCGTCATATATATCACTATTACTTGCGCAAAGAAATTCCAACACTTGAAAAACTTGTTGTTTCTTTACGTGAATGTGGTTTGTTCCTTGGCCAAAATTCGTCATTAAGCTTGGTTATGAAAGAAATTGGATTTTGTTATAAAAAATCGGACAAACGTAAAATATTGATGGAGCGTCACGACATTGCTATGGCTCGCTGCATATTTTTGAGCGAAACCAAAAAGATATCAGATTGGTCAAATGTTATTTTCACTGACGAGACTTGGTTAAATGCAAACCTCACAGTATCTAATAACTGGACTGACGACACCGTCGCTTCTACTAGTTCAGTGCCAATGGGAAAAGGTGAATGCCTTATCATATACCATGCAGAGTCTACGAAGGTATTGGTGTCAGATGCTTTACTGGCCTATAAATCCAAGAAAACAGTGGACTACCACGAAGAAATGAACACGGAGATTTACGTAGGATGGTTTAAAGGAATGGTGCAATCTCTGGAAGAACCGTCCATAATTATTATGGACACCGCTACATATCACTCCTGACAAATTGATAAAATGCCGACGCAGGCCAATAAAAAACAAGAGATAATTGACTGGCTCCAACGTCATGGCGAAAATGTGGATAGTATTTTATTAAAAGTACAATCAGTGAATTTTATTTAATCCAAAAAAAAGCCTCCCTAAAAGATATGTTATCGACGAAATAGCTGCCGAATGTGGTCATTGGGTTCTTCGACTTCCACCGTATCATTGCCAGTACAATGCTATAGAACTAATATGGGCCCAAATCAAACGCGTAGCTCGAAATAATATCCATTCCCCTTTTACGGCAAACAAGATGTTAGTTTTTTTTTTTAATGCATGTGCGGAAGTAACTGCCGATAACTGGGAAAAAATTGTGAGAAGAACCCAAAACATTACATCGTCGGATTGGGAAATTAATGTGGTATTCGATAATATACAAGTACAGGAACTTATAATAAATATTGTGGAGAGCTCATCGAGTATCAGTGACGATTCATCAGATTTTGATTAAAATAAGTAAATAAAGATTACTTGTCGTTATAATTTTTTTTTCATTGTCGAGTACCTACATATACCTACTTATTTTACAACAGCTTCGAAAATTTTGAAGAATTTTGCATTATCAAACAAGAATTAATACGTGTAACATCTTGTAATGAAATATATTTAATTAATTAATTTGTATAAAAGTATCCGGCAGTAGTTTAGTTTCTAACATTTTATAAAAAAATATCGGGTCTGTTATCGTATTACGTTTATCGATATAGCTCCATCCCTATCAGTTTCTCCGACTCTGGTATAACCTTGTACGTGTGTAAACGTCATATTTTTATAAAATAATGCATACATAATGTAAAAAAGACGCTCGTTCAAGTTTTCACAAGAGCTGTCATCGAAAAACTAAAGAAATGGAAATGGTATAACACCGCTAACGTCATCCCCCCTCCCCCCAACCTCCTTCCTATTTCCTCCCCTTACCTTCATAATATCGTATTATTCACTCACACTCTTAGCTCGTTCATAACGTTATCTCTTTTACATCGTCTTTCACTCTATAATAACCAATAAAACATAACATAGATCATATTTTAAATTTTGTAAGTAAAGGTCATTCTATCATATACCCTACATACATATATAAATCACGCCTAATTCCCAATGGAGTAGGCAGAGACCACGTCCTTTCACTTGCTACGATCCTGGCATACATCTTTCGCTTCTTCAACATTCATTAATATTTTCGTGCATGCTCGTCGGTTTAGAGTACTGTTGACACCTTTCGTCAGAACGTCTCCGATGTGACCTTTGAACGTTCGTCTAGGCCTTCCTCTTCTAACGTTTCCTTTCACATTCGCATTATAAATTTTTTATTCATTTTTCTTTCATTCACTCTCTCAATATGCCCAAACCATCTAAGGATCCCGTTTCTCAATCTGTGTAACTATATCTTCCTTCACACCACAGAGTTCTCTTATCACACTATTTGTTATCCTGAAACTCAATATCACTCCTAACATACCAATGTACACTTAAATAATTCGATACCTGTAAACACAATTTCTTTTTATACAACTACAAGCATATGACTTACCTGATTGTAAGCGGCTTATCATAGCCTATTGACGCTTGAAATACAATAGATATTACTAATACGTTGCCGATCTCGAACCTCTCATACTCTAAGGAACTCTGAAAACCCTACCCACCGTAGGAACACAACACCCTACACCTCTTGCAATAGTGAATACAATGAGTCTTCGATTTTTAATTAATTTCAGATAAAAGATTACAATTACAATGCTCTACCACAGTTTAGAGCATCTAACTTCAAGTTTGGATCACTTTCGAGTTCTTATTTTGAATTACTTATTAATGAGTTATGTTCAACAGCTAATTTGTTACGAGTCTCTAATACCAAATGTCTCATGCGATACGCCGAGGAAGCCCCACAGCTGCCCAGTTGTTTTTGGATAAGTTGATAGAAGATATACTAATTGCAAAAAATGTAATTCCCAATGAAGATGGAAGGAAGAAAATCATGTTGACAGAAATATTGTTTTTCTGCTTAAAGAAAAATCCAATCAACTTTTAATGGTGAGTGTTACACATATTGCCTTTATTTAGTATTAAAGTAAAAGTTTTACAATATTCCATTCGATGAATTCAGCCTAGTATAAATTGTTTGTTATATACATTTAGTGCTATAACGTAAATTACATAACTGTTCACCGATTACAGAGAACTAAATAAACATTACGAATTAATATATTTCCGTCAGCACCATATCTCATAACTATTTCAACGCTTTTTGGCACAAGGTCTCTTAAACGTAGAATTTTCAACTTTTAACAAGACAATAAATTATAAAGTTGATTTAGGTCTTTACCTATGAAATTGGCGTTTTGTATGAAAAAATTTAAACAAATTTTTCATGTATTTTTTATTGGTATTAATCGAAGTAATAACCCATGCATCAATGCAACTTTGCCAGCGCAGTGGCAGTTTATTGATGCCCTTCTTAAAGAAATCAGCTGGACGGGAGGCAACAAATTCTTCAAAGGAATTTTGTACTGCCTCTCGGGTATTGAATTTTTTTCCCGCCAAGGAGTTATCCAAATTCTGGAAAAAGTAGTAGTCTGTAGGCACAAGGTCTGGCGAGTAGGGCGGATGACGGAGAACTTCCAACCCCAGTTCTTGCAACTTGGAGACCGTCCGCTGTGCAGTATGAGGTCGCGCGTTGTCATGCAGGAGCAGTGGAGATGAGCGATTGACCAATGCTGGTTGGAGATGTGTCAGCTTCTCCATCATTGTGTTCAGTTCTTCACAGTACATATCTGCAGTAATGCTCACCCCGTTTGGTAAGAAGCTGTGATGAATCACACCGGCGCTAGACCACCAAACAGTGACCATCACTTTTCTATGGGTAAGTTTTCGTTTAGGGCATTGTTTGGGTGCTGAACCACGACCCAACCAACATGCTGAGCGCTTGCGGTTATCAAACAGAGTCCATTTTTCATCGCAGGTAACAATTCGGTTCAAAATTCCTTCATTTGTGTGTCTGTTGAGCAGTACAAGACATGTCTCGACGCGTACTTCGAGCTGGCGATCATTGAGTTCGTGGGGCACCCATTTGTCAAGCTTTTTTACCTTGCCAATTTGACGCAAATGGACCAATATTGTTTTGACGCTAACGTCGAAAGCTGCTGCTAATTCAGCCGTAGATTGTGTATCATCAGCTTCCACAATCGCCTTTAATTCGTCATTGTTGACCAAAGTCTTTGGACGACCACGAGGTTCATTTTTCAGGTCGAAATTCCCAGAACGGAAGCGAGCAAACCAATAACAGGTGGTGCGTTGGTTTGTAGTGTTAGCTCCGTAAACGTCGTTGATGTTGCGTGCCGCTTGTGCCGCGTTGCTGCCACGACGGTACCCATATTCCATAATTACTCGAACTTTAACGTATCCATGATGACAAAAAAGATTGAAATGCGATGAAAATGTAACACTAATCAATAAACAAATGACTACTTTTGGAAAAACAATTTCATGTTTTTAAAATAAAATTAATTTGAAATTAGAATTCTTAGCCAAACAAAAATTATTTTGATTTGAAATGGCCAGTACTCCAGAACGGCAATTTCATAGGTAAATACCTATTATTTAAATTACTAATGTAACTTACAAACCTTTCAAATTTATAAAATTCTCGTATGCTTTCAGATAAATGGATTGACTGCTGAGAAAATTACGAACGAGCAAATACTAAAACAAGCAGTCTCTCTCGCACGTGCTATGATATCTAAAGGTTTGAAAGGGAAGCTGGTACTTCTTATAATGACTAATCATCAATATATGGTAGCGTTTTACTTAGCCTTATTATTTGCTGGTGCTGTGCCATATATGATCGATCCATTTTCTACAGTATGTGAGTATCATCATCATTATATGAATACGTGAAGCAAACACTTTGTACCCCTTTATAAGCGTTTTGCGTGCAAGGAAGACTGTGAGATTTGGCATGGTTAAATTTTATATGGAAAAGGAGTGCAGAAAGCTAAAATTTATCTACAAGGTATCCAGAAAGGGTATCGGGTATTTGTTTTCGCGCCATATTCGAAACGGGGCGTCTAAAGGGTGCGGGGAAGGGTTCGTGGCGTCCGCCATTTTGTGGAGTTTTAGTCACGATGGAACAGTACTCGGGGACGCATCGCGCATTTTGCGTACGAGCGTATTATCGTAATGGTGATTCAATAGTGACTGCTCAACGTCTCTATCGTGCGGAATATCGTACACGCCACGCGCCTAGTGACGATAGCATTAGGAAATGGATCAGGATGTTCGATAATACAGGTGCGACAGTTAAAATTCAAAACTCTGGTCGTCCTCGTTCAGTTCGCGATGAAGAAACAATTGAAGAAGTTGGGGCGTCGGTTCGTCAAAATCCGTCTTTATCCATCCGAAAGCGAAGCCAAGCGTTGAACATCAAAAAATCGTCTTTACATTCGATTTTAAAAAAAGTCTTACATCTAAAAGCCTATAAAATTCAATTGGTTCAAGAATTGAAGGATACGGACTATGCTAATCGACTGAATTTTGCGAACGAAATGCTGCAGCGATTTAACAACTTTAACAACATACTGTTCAGTGACGAAGCAAATTTTCACCTGAATGGTCATGTTAATAAGCAGAATTGTCGGTACTGAGCAGTGGAGAATCCGAGACGAAAGCATGAACGACCCCTGTATAGCCCAAAGGTCGTTGTTTGGGCCGCTATGTCTGCTAAAGGCATAATTGGTCCTTATTTTCATGAAGATCAACGAGGCTGAGCAATTAATGTGAATAGTGACCGTTATTGCGATATGTTGCGAAATTTTTTGGTCCCAGAGTTGCAGGAGTTTGCAGGTTTCAACTCAAGAACGTGGTTCCAGCAAGATGGGGCCACTTGCCTTACCTCAAATGACTCAATGGAAGTTGTTAACGAATTATTCCCTAACAAAGTCATTTCGCGAAGGGGTAACATCAACTGGCCTCCCAGAAGCCCCGACCTTAGCCCGCTTGACTATTTTGCATGGGGATACCTTAAAAGTAAGGTTTATCAAAACAATCCGACGAATCTAACCCAGTTAAAGCAAAACATCAGGTCAGAAATGGCAGCAATATCGATAGCTATGTGTCAACGTGTTATCGCCAATCTTCGTTTCCGTTTAGAAGAGTGCCAGCAACGTAACGGTCATCATTTGGATAACATCATCTTTTCCAAATAATTCTCCAATTCATATGCTAATAATAAACAATAAACTTTTTTATTGCATACAAATAATTTTTGTTTCATTGAACTTACAAATACCCGATACCCTTTCTGGACATCTTGTATAATATCTGTTACTAATATACTAAATTTAATAAATTAATACTGCGAATCCTAACCGGACCAGTGCCATTGAACTTAGAGCCCCCTATATATTGACATTGTCACCCAATGAAAAGTGACAGCAAGTGTATAATATTCATTGTTTAGGTTCATACTGCAAATGTCAAACAGAAAATAGTCTGTGATTAAAAAGTCGCTGGTCGAATTTCGATCATTGGGCGACCGCTAGTATTCTACTATTTTGTATTCGCTGATTTTTAGTTTGTGGAATCATTAAAAGCAAGCGTGTAAAAATATTTTAGTATACCAGTATGACAAGAACATTGGTCAACAGATATGTATGTCTCAGTTACGCCGTCGACTTTTTTTTCTTTAAATTTAATATGTAGTTATAAAATATAATAGTTAAAAAACATCGGGAAGACATCAATTCTAAATAATAGATTTTATTATTGGGACTAGCGAAGAAAGGAAACTATATTTTATTAAACATGATTACAATTATTATTTATAATACAAGACAGAAGTTTTCGAATCGAGTACACATTGTAAATAGAAATGTACCTACGTATAAACTCACAGCTCAAATACGTTTCACCGCATGTTTATTTGTTTAGATGAAATGACTCACTATTTGAGTTTTGCACAACCTTGCTACGTGTTCTGCGACAAATGGCAAGTGGAGGACGTTAAGCAAGCACTACAAGCGCTAGCGACGGTCGTGGCGGCCGAAGATCACGAGTCGCTACGACAGTTCGCAGGCAGGCATAGCGACGATGTCGAAACTTTTGAGTACGATTTAACAAAATATTTATGAAATCTACTTTTTATTTTGAGGTTCAGTAACACTTCTTTACAATTAACATTTTATTTTTTATATATAATGTAGTTAGGGATTTGAACTATAATATTTGATTAATAAACTTCCTAAGCATATGATCGATTTGTCGGATAATAAGTTCAAGAATCATGTTAAGCTTGTTTTAGTGTCGAAGGGGTATTATAGAGTGGCTGATTACGTGAATGATGGTGATGTCTGGATGTGATTCCTTCTCTGTACATCTACTGAAAATGTTAATAACTGCATATAATTAAATACCGTAAAAACAATAAAAAAAAAAACATAATATGATGTTAATAACCCGATCGAGTTTCTTGTCGATTCTTCTCGATGACTGGGATGTTTTCCGAACCGTTGGTAGTGTTTTGACTTTTGTGGCCTAAATTGAATAAACGATATTTTGATTTTGATTTTAATTTTTGAACAAGGGATTCTTTAAAAAAAATACAAGTTCAATAATAGTAGTGGCAAATTAGAAGTTTTCTATTTGTTTTCTGTTTTTTTTTTTTAATTATTTTCTGTAAGCCAATCATCAACAGTAAAATTAAATAAATAACTTAGTATTATTTTTTATTGACTTTTTGAGATTTATATCAAGTATTATTTTAGTTACCTCTAGTATTTACAACTGTAAACACCTTAAATTTTAGAAGTTAAACATTTTAAAATTATATACACGTACAGATGATTTTCGTCGGCATAACATTTAAGAACATTAAATTATTTTTAGAATAATTAATGGTGTTCCTGACGCAACTCTAATGATGATACCGACAAGTGGTTCCACTTGTTTGCCAAAACTTACTTTATTCACCCACGAAGCAGCCGTGGCACAGCTGCCATCTCTGTGGTGAGAACCATTTACTCTTGGATTTATGTATTATACTTGCATGGATAGATGGATGCTGTGAAATGTTTCGTGTTATTGTTAACTTCGTGTTATTCAACAGGACTTACCATACAAAATTTCCAACACCAACAAGCCTGGTTATGATAACAAGCACTGTACAGTTGACATCTTTCTTTATTATGTTATCGACATGTATTGTTTATGAGATTCCTGTTCTGATGGCTCCTAAGAAGACAACAACGGAGTTGATCGTTCATATGCTCGATAAATACAGAGTAAGAAGCCTATTTATCAAAGTGTTCAAAAATACTGCGATGATAATAAAATCAAAAATAGATCATATTAACATTTTCCATTCAAAGCAAAAATAGTTCATTCACAAACGCACTATTGAACTTGTTGTGCCCCACGGTTTCACCCGTGTTATTATCCGACGAAAACCGCTCCGCCAACGCACCCGTGTAGCCCAGCCCTATCGTAATTGTTCTCACTTCTCGCAAGTACAAACTATTTTAATTATTCAATATCTTCTAAACTATCGGTCCAAAAGGCATGCTATAGGGAAAAATTGAACTTCATAAAATTGTCTTTATGATGAAGTAACTTTTGTTTGTAAGTATTAATATGCCATGCCTAAAAATAATGCTCATATATCAATTTTTAATCTACTACAAAAAAAATTCGTAAAATACCATAATGTGGGTTAAGATTTTGTAGTATCATATATCTATGAAGAATTTGTTAAAAGAGATAGGCATACGCCATTGCGGACTTTTTTTAAATATGCTAAGAATTAATATTTTTGTAGAAGCAATAAATACAATTTTTTACATTCCATTAACCATTAAGGCAGAACACGCGGATAAAACAGTTCAAGAGGGCTTCCACTTCCGATTTACTTAACAAAAGTCAATATTTAAGGCTAGCTGAGGGTTGTAGCCTAATGTTAGATTACCTATACTAATCTGACTATCATATAAAAAAGTTTGGAATCTGGCTGGTAGTTTCAGAGATTAGCGTGATAAGTAATCGATAGTAAAAAGTAAAAGATAGTAACAAAAAAACGTTTCCGCTTTATTGTACCATATTATATAAGTATAGATAATTATTTACAGCCTACTTGGACATATGCAGGACCGTCGTATAGTGAATCTGTTATAAGCAAAGCTACTAGAAGCCAGCTAGCTTGTCTGGAGACATTTCTCGTGATTGCTGCGCCTAGGCCTATGGAGCTAATGAAAGCTATAGAGGTAAATATTTGATTGAACCTTAGTAAATATACCAATATTAATCATAATAAATATTCTGAAAGTCAAAGAGATAATTTTGTAGTTTTTGTTTTTGGAATGCGAAGAATTTATAATGATGATTTACAGGAAAAACTACCCTCAACTTCTAAAGTATGCGATGGTTATGGTTCTTCTGAAACCCAAGGGTACATTGCTTTGCCGGGCCCTGATGCTCCGACTAATGCAACTGGAAAAGTTTTTAATATATTTGATTACAAGGTATTATTAAATTAAGATTATAGATTATGTTAATACACATTATAACTTATTTAAATATTTTCAAAACAGTTATCTACAAAAGTGATTTTAAAGTAGATCTACGGTCTCAAAATCATATTATCCTAGAAGCGAGCTTAAATAAAGAATTTAGTATTACTATAGTAAGGTAGGCTTAAAAGCAACTTTTCTCAGATAGTGGACAATAATGGAGTAGATTTACCACTCGGGGGAACTGGAGAACTTTATTTAAAAAGTAACTCAATGGCGAAGGTAAACTATTAACTTTAAATCTTTCAATGATATTTATCACCAGTTCTTAAAACTTAGTACTTGCTATTACAGGGGTATTACAAAAATGAGCAAGCTTACAAATACGCGTTCACAGAAGACGGCTGGTATAAAACAGGTGATATCTTCTACCAAGACGAGAACAGCTGCCTTTATTATACTGAAAGGAAAAGATTCAATTTCAACTTTGAAAATAATCAAGTGAGAAAAGTGAATTATTATGAGGAAGTCCTTGAATGTTGTACCATTAAATTTTTATTTCATATGTGTTTATTAAAGGTAGCCCCTGAGCAGATTGAGCACATGATTGGTACAGTTCCTGGAGTGTTGGAGAGTGTGGTTTGTTGTACTGACGGAGGTCCAACTGCGGCCGTCGTCATTATGCCAGGCTGTACAGTCTCCGAAGAGGATATACATGACGCTGTTAATTGCAAGTATCTGAAATAGAATTATTTACTAACGGTTACAATTTCAGCTTGAATTGAGCTATACAATATATTTAATTTTACTCTACTCCATACTGATTCTCTGGATTCTGTGCACCTTAAAGTATTAGTATTAGACAGGTTTGATCACGTCTACTTTCGGAGGTACCTTATTCCTTCTTCTTCCTAACTTGGTAACCGGTCCTCTTTAATAAAGACCATCTGTTTTTTTTTTTTTTTTTTTTTTTTTTTTTTTTTTTTTTTTTTTTTTTTGAACTGACTACACTGTTAGCCTTAGGGGCCCTAAAGCCGCTGCGGCTTTTACAGCTTCACCGGACTTGGGGGCGAGCGCAGAGGGCACTCAGCCGCGAAAGTTTTGTGGACGACTCGCACGAGGGTGCCAAAGTGGCCGGACCTCGGCTCGGGCGGTCGTCGCGTTCGCAAATAGGTCGCGATCTATTCGAATCCCTACACCTACGATTCGAGCTAACTAAATATACACATAGGCACGTTCCCTTCCTCCTGGGAGGAAGGAAGGAACCGTGCGTATGTGTATTCAATAATCGGAATGTTTCTACACTAATTAGCGCTAACTAACTAGCGTAAAAAAAGAAAAAAAAAAAAAAGGTCCCTCACAGAACCTATGTACCTGTGTGGTGTGCACGTGTGTATGTTCATACGTGTGTAGTGTTGTATGTAGGTAGCTAAGTGATGCACGTACAGTGTCACTTGTATCGCGCGGGCGGTTGCCTGACCCAAGGGTTTCACACCGAGGAACGGACCTAGGCTTGGGTTACCGCTAGAGAGGGTGGACGTGACGGGTGTGCTGGAGCGAAATTGACCGCCCGCCCTCTGCGGAGAGAACGGTAGTTTCGCGGGCGTGGGCGCTGGCACGCTCTGTTTGGAGAGACGGATGTGTAATATTTATTCGAATTTTCGATGTGATCGTCGGGATCAATAAAAATATTGCGCGGCCGGCGTTTGCACCGGATGTCCGTGGGTGCCGGAACATAAGTGGCGGCTGTTTTTATTAACGGATTCGCGTGGTTCGACGCGGTGTCGAAATACGAACGGGAGAGCTGTTTAACGTAGGCATGTATCGAAGGAAGCTCCATATCTCTATGGAGATCTACGCTTCGAACATACCACGGGGCCCCGGTGAGACGATAGAGGAACCTATTCTCTATCGATTGTAACCGTTTGAAACTCGACTCGGACATATGTGCGAACACGGCGCAACTGTATGTCAAAATTGGTCGAATACACGTCTTGTAGAGCGTGAGCTTATGTCGCGTGGACATTTTACTCACCGAACACAACAGAGGATGCAACCGGCCCAGGACCCACGCGGCCCTGTTCCTAACCTTACGGATGTGGGGTCTAAAAGAGAGCCTACTATCTAGGGTTACCCCTAGATATTTGGTCTCTCTTACATACGGAATCGGATTATCGTAGAGCTTAACAGGTTTAAGCTTCCACGGTATCTGTGACGAATCCGCATCGAAGAGCATCGCGGCGCTCTTCGAGGGATTAACGGCTATACGCCACTCGTTAAACCACTTCCCGAGAGTGGTCACGGAGCGTTGGACTTTGTGTCTGAGGTGGGATCTATTCCTATCTGAGGCATATAAGACTGTATCGTCAGCGTATAGGCCTACCTCGACCTCCGGGAGTCGAGGTAGGTAACTGACGTACAGGTTAAATAGGCTAGGAGCCAGGATCGAACCTTGGGGAACGCCTGAGCGTATTGGACGGGGCGTGGACAATTCACCTTCCACTCTATAGCGAAAGGTGCGATCTGTTAGATAGTCGCGAATTATTTTAATTAGCCTATCGGGGACTTCAAAGTGATACAACTTGTAGATCAATCCCTCGTGCCAGACCTTATCGAAGGCCTTGGCAACGTCGAAAAAGACCGCAAGTGTACGGCGGGGTTTATATAATTCAGCAAAATTAAATGCAACGTGCTCCGTGAGGCGGTGCACTTGATGAGTGCAAGAATATCTAGCACGGAAACCGAATTGCTCAGGCGGATAGAGGTCTTTCTCCTCTATTACTGACTTGAGACGGTTCAGAAGGATCCGCTCGTACATTTTCCCTAAAGTATTTAGGAGACTGATCGGGCGATAGCTGTCGGGAAGCGACGCGCTCTTGCCGGGCTTACGGATACCTATGACTATGGCCTTTTTCCAGGCGGCTGGAAAATGGCAGTGGGCTATGGCTACATTGAAGATGCAGACCAAAAGAGCTATGAGGCGATCGGGAAGAAGTCTAAGTACTTCATTCCTGATCCCGTCGGGACCTGGTGCTTTTCTAAGCTTAAGGCTTTTTATAATGGAAAGAACCTCCTCAGACGTGACTGGGGACAGGGAGTCTGTCGCGGGGAGCTTATCCAGCTCCCGCACGCATCCATCGATACCCTCGACCCGGTCGGTATTTGCATCGACACTGTTCGGAGAGCACTGGCTCTCCAAACAAGTGGCGAGGCACTCCGCCTTGTCGCTGCTATCGAAGGCGAGCGGTATACCGGGACCCCTCTCGAGGGGGGGCATAAGATAAGAAGCCTCTATTTTGAGGCTGTGAGCTAATTTCCAGTAAGCCAGATGCGACGGCCTTAGCCCTTCGACGAGGGCGTCCCATCTGTGACTTCTGAGTTCTAATATACGGGCTCTAACCGATCTTTGAAGTGCGCGTAAACGTGCGCGGTTTTCCTCGGTCGGATAGTGGTCGTGCGCACGAGTCGCCGCGTTCTTTTCCGTCAACAACGCCCGCACGTCGGCAGGGAGTACGAAGCGGCGATCGCTCGCCTCTTCGACCTCTCTCGAGGCCTCTCCGATGCCGGCCTGCAGGTGGTCGACCAGGGAATCGATCGCGAGATCTACGTCCGCAACGGACCCCAATACGTCCGGGATCCTATCTAAGCTGGACGAGGACGGCCTGTCCGCAAGATAATGTTTTAGCTTGGCATAGTCAACCACTTGGACCGAAGGAGGGCTAGAGTCGTCTGGTTGACCTAGCTGCATGATGACCGGACGGTGGTCGGAGTCGAGCTCGTGTACGACCCGAATGAGTCGTAACCGAAGCGCGATACCTTTAATGAGAGCTACATCAAGCACTGTCGGCATACAGTTGTCTTGAAAGTGGGTGGGAGTGGGTGGCGCTATGACATCAAAGTTTAGCACGTTCGTTAGCTCTTCGAGTTTAACCCCATTACTGGAGTCTCTCCAATTGCCAAACGAAGTGTGTCCACAATTGAGGTCACCCGCTATAATGACCGATTCACCGAGCGAAAAGTAGCTTTTCTAGGTCAGACCTGAGAGGCTCTTTCCTCGGCGAGAGTTAAACTGAGACTAACGTTATGGACGGGTGGTCGGTCATTCCTAGTCTACACACGGATACTTCCATATTGGTAAGTATCGGAGGATCTACCGGCGTACAATATAACGATCGTTTGTAATAAATGAGAGTGCCGCCCCCGCGGCCGGCCCGGTCATTTCTTACAATATTGTAGTTCGCGATTTTTGGATCACGTTTAGCACGCTTTAAGAGCGTCTCCTGCACTAAAAGAACATCTACTTGGTGATCTTTAAGAAAGGTCGCGACGAGATCACGCTGCGGAAGTAGGCTTCGCGCGTTAAAAAATGAAAGATTTAACGCTTTCGGTTTAAACTTAGCCATTGAAAGGCCCTAATTTTTATTACTACTCGCCTCGCGATCGAGACGTTGTAGTGTCTCTACGAGGCGGGGGAACGCGCAAGCGGTCTTGATGAGACCGAAGCGCTCCAAATGGTCATTGTATTCGATGAGCTCGCGGATATCGTGCTCGCGGGTGAGCAATATCATTAGGTCGTTACTATTGACGACAGTGTTAGCGGGCGCGCGGGGCGCGGGAATATCCATAGCCATAAGGGGCTGTGGATTGGGGCGGCGGGGGCCCCATGCGTTCTGCGATGAACGCACGGGTTGCGGTTGCACCACGCGGGGTGCGGAGGGGCCGGCGGCGGCCGGGAGCTGGCGCGGGACCGGCAGCGCGGGAAATTCCCCTGACGCCAGCAGGGGTTGCGCTTTGATGGCTGAGGCGGGGGGCGCCGCCCGGGGGGCCGCCTGCCTCTGTGTACGTGGCCGCGTGGTACGCGGGGCCTTGGGGCAACCGCGATAATTCGCGGGATGCCCCTCCTCCCCGCATAACACGCAGCTCGGGGGGACGACGGAGTCACGCTCGCGCGTGCACTCCCGTGTGGGGTGGTCCTCTCGGCACTTTACGCACCGCGGACGAGAATGACAGTTACGGGCAGCGTGCCCGTACAGCTGGCAGTTGTGGCACTGCGCAGGCTGGTGGTTTTTGTGTGGGGGCTCCACGTTAATCCCGGAGAGCCCGCACACCGTCTCTAGCTGGAAGATGGCCTTTCCCTCGGGGGAAAGGTCCAATATGGCCACTACCATTTGTAGTGGCCGCTTATCTTTACTGTACATCCGGTGTACTTCCCGGATGGGATAACTTTGCTCCTTGAGCGAGGAGCACACCTCCGACGGGTCGAGCTCCACCGGAATGCGGCGGATGACCACTCGGAGGACGCGCTCCTCCGCGAGCGAATACGTATAAAATTGCAGACCTTTCTGCCGGAGGAGGGTGGTTAGTTTACGGTGAGTTTCCGAAGAACTCACCGAAATAGAAATCCCGTTGACTATGTTTCTAGCCTTGTGGTAGTCGAGTTTGAGTCTGCGCATCTCATTGCAGACTCCCATCCAGGCTGCCTTGTCCCGGATTATGATTGGAGGTAGGGCACGCTCTTTTTTCCCGCCGGCGGGCGCGGGGAGCTGGGAGGACGCGGGGGCGGCGGCGCCCCTGACTACTGCCTTAGCTATTACCTTAGGCGCCGGTTGAGCAGTCGGACTGCTACGCGCCGTTCGCTTACGCGACGCCACGACGGTGAAGCCGTCGTTCTCGGTATCCATCTCCGGAGATGGATCCGGACTCGCGAGCGAGTCTTGTTCGACCGGAAGGGCCGAAAACGAATTTTTCGTCTTTAACGCGGTTTCCGTGGATCGCGCGGGACGGACGTACGGGCTATTTTTGGTAACCCTAGATTGTGACCGCGAATTACGCGGCCCTCGCCTGACGGAGGCGGGGCTTGACCCGCGCGATTGGCTAGTCGGGACAGGGGGCGTGGCCGTAGACGTGGCCACGGCCCCGGATGACGCGGCGGACGGACGCGCAGCGCTGCGCGTGAGACGTTTGGGCGCGGCGCCGACTGGCGCGGCGCCAGTCGGTATAACGGTCGCGGCCGTAACGTCATCGGCCGCCTTGCTACCTGAAGCGGCCGCCTCGCTACCTGAAACGGCCTCATGACGGGTCGCGGTCGCAGCGGTGCGACGCACGCAGGCGTTCTCAGGTAGATTACGGTATTCCTCGTCTAGAGAGGGACACCGTAACACGACGAAATTTTGATAGCGCTGGTATTGAAATTCCAGCGCTTTCATCCTGGCTTGCAACTTGCCTATGCAAGTGGCCAGGTCGGTAACGTTATTTGCCATGACGGCAGAAGAGGGAGGACAATGGGACATTTTTATTTTATTTTAAATTAAAGGCCTCCCTGCCTTAGGGGCAGGGGGGTGCGCCAAAAACTTAAAAAGACTATCGGAGTCGGCAAGAGACCTGTGGTCAAGGTGCAAAGACACACAGGAAGGACCTATCAACCCTAAGGAGCCCTAACAAGCCCGGGGCCGAGGACGCAGACCGGTAATTAAACCGGGCTAGGCCCAAACAGGTTCCCGGGGATGGAGTGTGCAGGATCGGAAGGTTTGGCAGGAGACACCTGGGGCAAGACTATGCGATAACCGCAAAGGCCTAGATTCCCAGGCCCGTCCGAGTCTGGCTGTTTGCCTCTGAAGGAGACAACCAGCGGGCTGCTCGGGTCACGCCCCGCTCACTTTAGTTAGCACCGTCAGGTATCCAGTGAGCGACCACAAAACCGTGGATTTATAAAAAACAAGCAAGTCGCACCGAAAAGTGCGGTTTACCACGCGAGCGTTAGAGACTAGTTGGTTTACGTCGTTATTGCAACAGTATATTCGAAATAAATTCCAAATATAAGATCGCAACAATTAAGTCACGTGATGGTCGAGAGCACAAACGGAGCGACACGTCCGTTCGCGATCAAGACCAAATCGGAACTCGACCATTACTGCCATTATCGAGTGAATTATAGTGCCATGTGTTATGACGATTCAGTATCCTAACTAAATGGTGGTTTCCTTGATAGAACTTTCTAGGAAGTTCTTGTGGGATCTCAGAATGAATGCTGAATGAGTGTTTTGCAGTGATTCCTAAAGGATTAAAAACGTATAATATTTATATTTAACTTTTTTTTTTATAATATCTCGGCACTTTGACGGTACTGTCCCTGATGGCAAACACAACGGCGACCACCAAGAGAGAAATACTATATGGAAAAGTTACCATGAATTTTGAGTTGCCACAAAAACTTCCTGGATATTTGTAACAACGAAAGCACCGTCTTGTTAAACCCCATTTTAATATTAAAAAAACCTACGAAGTTTTGAAAATATTGTCACTTGAAAGCGCTTCTGTGGTTACAAAACAAAAGGAAGAACAAGAACTGGTTATTAAAAAAATAATAAAGTTATTAAAATATTTTCAGCTCAACTAAGTGATCACAAGCAACTGCGCGGGGGCATAATGTTCGTGGAAAGTCTCCCGCGGATTCACTCCGAGAAAGTACATAGGGCATTATGTAAGGAAATTATTGAAAAACTTATAAAAGGTGGACAACATCAATTGTGACAGCAAGTAAACGTCCATTTATCGAGTGTATTTTACATAGGAAGTATACAAATTAGATATTGTAACAACAAAATACGTATTACAAAAGCTGAAATATATTTTATTGACTTTTTATTTTTACATTGTATCAATTGTGTTGTGTCATTGCTTAAATATATTTTCATTTAATTTTTGCCACTTATATCATTAAATTTTTCAAAGATATTAAAGGCACCAGTCACAGAAGTTGAGGGGTTAACAAAAATTAATATTCACGGCTAGATGAGAGGTGTAGCCTAATGTTATAAAATTCTTTTTTTCAGAAATAAAATTTTTAAAGAACATACCTAATATTTTTATCCTGCACTAAAACAGATCAAGGCTTGGATAGTCTGTTCCATAATATATAATTCATTTTCTCATTGGCAAGAGTATAGCTGGCAAGTAAAATCTGGTCCAGAATTAAAAAAAATAAATAAGATTCGTTGTTAAGTGACATAGAATAATATTTTGAAAGGTGGAAAACACGTGAAATATTTGGGATAAAAATTTGATACCTTCAGAAAAAAAAATGAATTACAAATCGATTAGCACTATAGATTTTAAAAAAATCACAGGGGCAAATTTTACTTGCTTTTCCGGCTATACTTTTTCACTGCGCTTAGTATTATTCGACATTTTAGTAGGATTTTTTCTGATACATAATATTCAAATTGATTTAGTTCTTAAGTATGCTTTATGAGTCTGAACTACACAAACAACAAATTTATTCCCACAACTAGATATGACATTCCTAATTTTGTAAAGGAATATATCTTGTAAAAAAAATCACTTTAAACCAGGATCATATTAAAAATAAAACGAATATGTAATTATGATATAATTTATTGATTTAAAAGCACAGTCCTTCTTTGATAAGCTGGTGTATAAGTTGCTTGCATTCTCCTCTCTTTAATTTGCCGGAATGTGTATGAGGCAGGCTTTTCACTATGACCAAGCCCCCGTGTAGACGTTTGTGATCACTTAATTTTACTAAAACAATAACAAATGTTTAATTTCGCAGCCCTTATTGATATTTGCAACATTTTAGTAAACACAAGTCATACAAAACTTTTAAATTGTTAGTTTTATTTCTTGAAATGACACTACGTTTGCCTGGAGATTAAGAACACAAATTGCATTAACAGGCGCTAGCATAAACATAATGCTTATACTGGGGCCATCCACAACGAATATATTAACGCTATATGTATTTTAAAAACCAGACTGAGCAATATTTTCTTATTAATGCATCTCAAACACATTAACTGCGATATAATAGAAACAGGTCTTCTACGAGGTCCTAACAAATTGTATGTTTAAAAGTAATTCGTACATCTTTTAACTTAGAAGTTTCCTTTTTTCCAAATTTAATATATTTTATATCGAAGTGTGACTTACAGTTAACAGCGTCATGTATCTGTTCTCTGGTGACAGTGCAGTTGGGATGTGGCACCACAGCTGCAGCGGGTCCATCGTCTGTTGGACATACTACACTCTCATGCACTCCTGGTACTGTACTAATCACAGCCTCCACTTCCTCAGGAGCTACCTGCGTATTCGAATAAATTACAGATTTTTTACATTATAAATAACCAAATTAATAAAGTTTGATTATATCAGTGCACTTGAATTGATAGTCTCAAAATATATCAAATTTATAATTGAATTAGTCAGATATTCTAAATAATGCACACATGAAAAGCCACATCCTGAAACTAAATTATGCTTTTAATGATCATAATAATTACAAATTTTATCCGTATTCGCGCTTAACACTATTCGTCTGACGTCTCTGGAGCGTGACGCCTTCGCCGGTGGAAGAATCAGCGTCAAGCAAAAAGATCGTTACAAAAATCGTTCTAAAATAGAAGCAATTGAAACAGACACGCAATATTTTTAATTAACCCATTACATGTTCCCTACTCGACCCTAAGTTTGATGAACAAACGGAAATATTTGTACGGCTTTAACTCAGCCTTTGGCTGTAGTCTTGGCTTACCTAGATCATATGCAAATGTATTGCCAAAAATGTTCATCGTTGTGATGAAGTGAATGATAATGAAGAATTAATATGCTCAACATGCAAGAAGATTTATCATTTTAACTGCGGAGGAATGAGAGAGGTCAATTTTAGGAAAATGAACGTTGCTAAGAAGATTTTATGGAAGGGACCGTGCTGTGGTAATAAAACAAATACTGATAAAGAAATAAACGTAAATGAAATCGCGATTACTTCGGTACCAGCAGGAACAAACTGATTTATAGAAATTCAAGCCACAATCCAGTCAGGATTAGACAAAATCATGGCACAACAAAAAACTGATTTTAGTGAATTTAAAGCGGAAGTTATGTCGAGAATTGACGGTTTACTAACGGCGTTAGAATCAAAGGTTGAAAGAGCAATGAAACTTATTACCAGTTTATATATTAAGTTAAGATATTAAGTTAAGTTAAGATATTCTTACTGCCTCAATTACGCCACTACAGCAGAGTGTTCAATTCATGTCAGATCAGCAAGACAGCATCAAAATATCTATGATGGAATTGGAAAATAGAATAAAGGTTTTAGAAGAAGAGAATAAGAAACAGAACGAAAAATTTAATTCTTTGGCTTCAATCAAATATGAGATGAACGAACTAGAACAGAGAGCTAGACAGAATAATATTGAAATATTTGGTATACCAGAAAGAAAGTTGGAAAAACTCTCTCACATTTTGATGAGTATCGCGAAGTTTATAGGTGTTGAGTTGAGCGAAGGCTATATCCAACTTACTACACGTAAAATAAGCGCGGACCCGAAGCGGAGCCGGCCGCCTATTATACAATGTGCTACGTCAATCTATACAGAGCGGGACCGCGCACCGAGGGCGCGAACGCGACGGAACCGATTCCCTCGTACTCTGTATATAACCGACGGCGGATAACACGCTACGGTAACCAGCTGTCTGGAAACCAGTGCGTGCGAGCCCCTCTCACTACGTGCGACCAACCCTGTTCACACCCGAAACTACTAGGCGTGAAGAGGGCGAAACATCAAGGTACACACACGCAGTGAGGTGCCTGCTGGTAGGCGCGGCGATGACGTAGCACGGAGCGGAATGGACTGGGTCGCTGGCGGGTTGAACTTAGTGAAGATGCGAAGAAATGACACACAGGCACCACAATAAAATTTGCTGTATTCTTCAAGACAATACACTTTGTTAATACTATATCTTCTGGGTACGGTTACTTCCAGTTTCTTGAGTCTTGAGTATTGATTCTTCAATTTGTGGTACCCGTGTGCGCTCGTTTGCCTTTTTTTTTTTTTTTTTTTTTTTTTTTTAGAACTGACTACACTGTTAGCCTTAGGGGCCCTATCGTCAAACAGAGCCGCTGCGGCTTTTACAGCTTCACCGGACTTGGGGGCGAGCGCTTAGGGCACTCAGCCGCGAAAGTTTGTGACGACCCGCACGAGGGTGCCAGAGTGGCCGAACCTCGGCTCGGGTGGTTCTTGTGCTTTATGAGCTGAACTGCACAAACAACAAATTTATTCGCGATCTAACTAGATATGACATTCCTAATCTTATGTAAAGGAATATATCTTGTAGAAAAAATCACTTTAAACCTAGGATCATATTAAAAATAAAACGAATATGTAATTATGATATAATTTTTGATTTAAAGCACAGTCCTTCTTTGATAAGCTGAGTGTATAGGAGTTGCTTGCATTCTCCTCTCTTTAATTTGCCGGTAATGTGTATGAGGCAGGCTTTCACTATGACCAAGCCCCCGTGTAGACGTTTGTGATCACTTAATTTTACTAAAACAATAACAAATGTTTAATCGCAGCCCTTATTGATATTCTGCAACATTTTAGCGCAAACACAAGTATACAAAACTTAAATTGTTAGTTCCTTATTTCTTGAACCTATGTACACTACGTTTGCCTGGAGATTAAGAACACGTTGTGCATTCATAGGCGCTAGCATAAACATAATGCTTATACTGTGGGCCATCCACTAACGAATGTATTAACGCTATAGTGTCACTTTGTATACGCAGACTGAGCAATATTTTCCTGACCAATGGCATCTCAACACACATTAACTGCGATATAATAGAAACTAGGTCTTCTACGAGGTTCCGCTAGAGAGGTGGTATGTTTAAAAGTAATTCGTACATCTTTTAAGTTAGACCGTTTCCTTTTTTCCAAATCTGGATATTTTATATCGAAGTGTGACTTACAGTTAACAGCGTCGTGTATTGTTCTCTGGTGGCACGCTGCTGTTTGGATGTGGCACCACAGCTGCAGCGGCGTCCATCGTCTGTTGGACATTTACGGTCTCATGCACTCGGGCTGGTCAGTGTACTATATTACAGCGGCCGGCGTTTTCTCAGGCAGGCGTACCTGCGTATTCGGGAACATAATTACAGCTGCCGCTTTTACATTATAGGGGTAACGCAAATGTAATAACGCGGTGTCGATTATATCGAGTGCACTTGAATTGATAGTTTGGCAAAATATATCAAATTTATCGATTGAATTAGTCAGATATCTCTAAATGGAGATGCACACATACGAACAAGCCAGGGCATCCTGTAAGGCGGTGAAGAATTTGTTCTGGATAGCTTTTAAGCGTTCCCAGTAATATAACTTGGCATATGTGCGAACGCAACGCAGCTATATGTCATGATCGGACGGATACACATCTTGTAGAGCGTAAGCTTGTGTCTCGTGGACATTTTGCTTGCAGCACATAACAGAGGATGCAGTCGGGCGAGGGTCCAGGAGGCCCTTTTCCTAACCAGATTGATGTGGCGTATAAAGGAGAGTCTACTGTCTAGGGTTACACCTAGATATTTGGTCGCCTTTTCCCAGGGGATCGGATTACCGAAGAGTTCAAGGGGATTGTCCTTGAGTTTTTGCGGTATCTGTGTGGCGGTTTTGTCGAAGAGCACCGCTGCGCTCTTCGTGGGGTTTATGGCTATTCGCCAGTCGTTAAACCACTTCCCGAGAGTGGTCACGGCTCTTTGGATTCTACATTTGAGGTTTCTCGTTTGCCTTTGAGAGGAGTATATGACTGTATCGTCAGCGTATAAGCCTACTTCAACTTTCTCTTCAAGTTTTGGTAGGTCACTGACGTACAGATTGAAGAGGCTAGGTGCCAGAATGGAACCTTGGGGGACGCCTGAGTGTATGGGATGGGGTGTGGATAGTTCACCTTCCACTCTGTAGCGAAAGGTGCGGTCTTTGAGGTAATCGCGGATGATTTTAACTAATCTATCGGGGACTTCGCGGGAGTACAGCTTGTAGACTAATCCTTCGTGCCAGACCTTATCGAAGGCCTTGGCTACGTCGAAGAAGACTGCCAGTGTGCGACGGGGTATAGATAACTCGGAAAAGTTAAACAAAATGTGCTCCGTGAGGCGGTGCACTTGATGAGTGCAAGAATGTCTAGCACGAAAACCGAATTGCTCAGGCGGGTAGAGGTTTTTCTCCTCTATTACGGATTTGAGACGGTTCAGAAGGATCCGCTCATAGATTTTTCCAAGGGTATTTAGAAGACTGATAGGGCGGTAGCTGTCGGGAAGCGACGTGCTCTTGCCGGGCTTGTGAATACCTATGACAATGGCCGTTTTCCAGACGGCTGGAAAATGGCAGTTGGCTATGGCTACATCGAATATGCAGACCAATAGAGCTATGAGGTGATCGGGAAGAAGTTTGAGTACTTCGTTCCTGATACCGTCGGGACCTGGTGACTTTCTAAGCTTAAGGCTTTTGAGAATGGCAGAGATCTCCTCAGAAGTGACTGGGGACAGGGATTCTGATACCGGGAGCTTATTCAGCTCCTCCACGCGGGCTTCGATGTCTCTGACTCGGTCGGTGTTCTTGACGCTGTTCGGGGAGCACTGGCTCTCCAGACAAGCGGCAAGGCACTCCGCCTTGTCGATGATATCGAAAGCGGGTGTAGTGCCGGGACCCCTTTCGAGGGGGGGCATGCGAGGTTGGGCGTCTATTTTAAGGGCGTGGGCTACTTTCCAATAAGTCAGATGTGACGGCCTTAGCCCTTCGACTAGGGTGTCCCATCTGTGACTTTTGAGCTCGGTTATACGGGCTTTAACCGCTCTCTGAAGTGCGCGTAATCGTGCGCGGTTTGCATCGGTCGGATAAGAGTCATGCGCACGAGTCGCAGCGTTCTTCTCCGTCATCAACGCTCGCACGTCGGCAGGGAGTACAAAGCGGCGATCGTTCGCCGCTTCGACCTCTCTCGAGGCCTCTCCGATGCCGACTTGGAGGTGGTCAACTAGGGAGTCGATTGCGATATCTACGTGCGCAACTGACTCTAACACGTCCGGGACCCTAACGAGACTGGGCGAGGACTGCCTATCCGCGAGGTAGTGTTTTAATTTTGCATAGTCAACCATTGTGACTGTAGGAGGGCTGGAGTCATCTAGTTGTCCTAGCTGTAGGATGACCGGGCGATGGTCGGAGTCGAGTTCGTGTATGACCCGAATGAGTCGTACCTGAAGCGCGATATTTTTTAGGAGGGCTATGTCGAGCACTGTCGGTGTACAGTGATCTTGAAAGTGGGTGGGAGTGGGAGGCGCTATGACGTCAAAGTTTAACTCGTCCGACAACCCTTCGAGAATAACCCCATTGCTGGTGTCTCTCCAATTGTTGAAGGACGTGTGTCCACTGTTGAGGTCACCTGCGATAATGACCGATGTGCCGAGCGAGAGTAGCTTCTGTAGGTCAGACCTGAGAGGTACTTTCGTCGGTGAGAGGTACACGGATACGATCGTTATGGACGGATGATCGGTCATTCCTAGTCTACACGCGGATACTTCCATATTGGTAAGTATCGGAGGATCTATCGGCATGCAATACAACGAGCGCTTGTAGTAAATGAGAGTGCCGCCCCCTCGGCCGTCGCGGTCATTTCTAACGATGTTATAGTTTGCGATACTCGGATTGCGTTTACCACGCTTTAAGAGCGTTTCCTGTACTAAGAGAATGTCTATTTGGTGATCTTTAAGATAAGTCGCGACGAGATCACGCTGCGGATATAAGTTCCGCGCATTAAAGAAAGAGATGTTTAAACCTCTCGGCTTGTGTTTAGCCATTGAGAGGCCTGAGGTTGGCGGCTTCGCGATCAAGACGGATTAACGTCTCTACGAGCCGGGGAAAGGCAGCTATGGTTTCGACGAAACCGTACTGCTCCATATGGGCCTTGTATGCGAGGACCTCGCGTATCTCATGCTCACGAAGGAGCGATAGCATGAGGTCGTCCATTGTGGTGGCGCGGGACGCTGGAGCGCGTGGTGCTGGGGCGCGGGGCGCTGGAGCGCGGGGCGCGGGGATGTCCATAGCCATAAGGGGCTGTGGTTTGGGGGCCCATGCGTTCTGAGTCGAACGCACGGGTTTGGGCTGCACCTGAGGTGCGGGGGGGCCTACGGTCGCCTGAGTGCGGCGGGGGGTAGGCAGGGACGGGAACACCTCTGGATTTAGCAGAGGTTGCGCCCGGGGCCCTGAGGCGGGGGGTGCCCGCTGAGGGGCAGCCTGCCAAGGGCGGCGGGGTTGCGTGGTGCGCGGGGCCTTGGGGCATCCGCGATAGTTCGCAGGATGTCCCTCCTCCCTGCACAGTACGCAGCTCGGGGGGGTGTTAGAGTCACGCTGACGCGTGCACTCCCTAGTTGGGTGGTCTTCGAGGCACTTAACGCACCTCGGACGAAGGAAGCAGTTGCGGGCGGAGTGTCCGTACAACTGGCAGTTGTGGCATTGGGAGGGCTTCGAGTTTTTGTATGGTGGCTCTACGGATATTCCGGAGAGCTCGCACACTGTTTCTAGGTTAAAGATTTTTTTGCCCTCAGGCGTTTTGTCTAGTATTAAAACGAGCATTGGAAGGGCTCGCTTGTCTTTATTGTACATCCGATGTACCTCTCGGATGGGGAATTGTTGATGCTCAATGGAGGAAAAGACTTCCTCGGGTGTAATCTCGACCGGGATGCGCCGAAGCACAACCCGTAGGACACGCTCCTCTTCGAGGGCGTAAGTGTAGTAGGGAATGTTCCTACTACGGAGGAGGGTGGTCAACTTGCGATGGCAGTTTGGTGTGCTCATCGTCAGGGAGATGCCTGTCGCGATATTACGCGCTTTAGTGTACCCTATCTTTAGCGTTTTAAGCTCATTGGTGAGCTTTGTCCAGACAGTTTTGTCGTGGATAATTATCGGGGGGGGTTTTTGCTTCTTACCGACGACCGGTTCGTCGGTATTCGAGGAGGGTGCGGGGGCGGCAGAGCCGTTAACAGTTTTTGAAGTTTTAGCCGCGTTTTCCTCAACGGGGCTATCACGGGGCGCGCGTTTGCGGGATTTGACGACCGTGAATTCGTCATTTTCCGCGGTAGGTTCGGTCGGGATTATGATTGGTTCCTGGAAGTGGAGCGAGAGTTCCATTTCCGAGGAAGGGGTTGGACTCACTGGTGCGTCCATATCTGTTTCGGCTGGAAGGGCCGAAAAAGAGTTGTACACCGGTGTTGATTTGGTTGCCGCGGGGGCAACGGGTTTAGCGGGGCGGCCATAGGGACCGGGGGTAAAAGATCGCTGTTGCGATTTTGCTCGGGACTTAATGGGGGCGTGGCTCGCGCTTGCGAGGTTAGTGGGGTGGGGGTACTCGGTCGCAGGGACCGAGGCGGGTCGCGTGAAACCTGGTGGCGCGGCGGCGGGTGAGATCGCGGCGGAGGTGGAGGGGATGGCGTGCGCGGTAACGGCGCTCTGGTTGGCTGACTGCGGACGTAGCGAGTTCGCCATCTGTGACCGACTTCTATACTCATTGCTGAGCTCGGGCATGTGGAGGGACATAAAATTAACTAGGCGCTGGTTTTCGGCTTCCAGCTGCCTAAAACGTATTTCTAATTCCGCGAGTTTTGATTCGGCCATCGCGGTGGCTGTTTGGAGGACGGGGGAAGTGAATTTATTCACCTCCCTGCCTGGAGGGCAGGGGGGTACGCCGAATGAATTTAACGGGCTATCCGAGCCCGGAGCAATGAGACCTGTGTGTCACGGTGTAATGAAACACAGGAAAGTACCTATCGTTTCCCTAGGGGAGTCCCTAGCAGTCTTGTGGCAGAGGACGCAGGCCGGTATATACCGTGGCTCCGCCCAAACAACCACAAGGATGGATGGTAAGGATAGGAAGGGTTGGGTAGGAGACACCTGGGGCTTAACTATGCAAAAAGGCAAAGGCTAAGATTCCCAGGCCCGTCCGAGTTATCGTTTACCTCAGAAGGAAGTAACCGGAGAGCGCTCGGGTCACGCCCCGTTCGTCTTCGTTAGCACCGTTAGGTATCCGACGAACGACCACTAAACCGTGGATTTGCGTGTCTTTTGAAACAGGATTTCGCGCTGAAAAGCGCGTTTATTATCGTACTGAAAAGTACGGTTTTTTCGTGTGCACCGAAGTGCTACACGAAATGTGCGAGCGAGACGGCACTATGCGCGCAACGAGTACCTAGATACTCGCTACACAACAATAACACCGACCTCGCTATAACACGCGGTATGAATAGCTTAATAACTAGCTTAAAACTGTGTGCTTTGAACCGGCAGGCCTAGGACCGGGTCCGTTGATCAAAACAAACAAGTCGTACACTAGTACAAGCAGAGCGCGAATGAAATGGCTTAAAAAACTAGCTTTACACTGTGTACTCTGAACCGGCAGGCCTAGGACCGGGTCCGTGGATCAGAGCAAACAAGTTTAACACTAATTTAAGCAGAATGCGATAATTCGGAAAGCGATCGAGAGCGCGAGCGGACACGTCCGTTCACGTCAGCGGTCGAAATCGGAATCCCGCTCGTTTGCCCCGGCAGAACGCCTTTTATATGGTTTGCCGGAGAGCGAGACGGACGATGGCGTCTCTATCCGTACTGCTCATCACCAAACTTGGGTGTGGTCCGTTAACCGCGGTAATGCGCAGTGGTTGCAATATTGCTGTCTCTGTCTATTATTATTATTAGTTGTATACAGAATACAATAAATTGTTAATATCTCTAATTACAGTTATTCAATTACAATAAAAACTATTTCACATCAATGTAGACACAAATACCTATTCAAAAACACTAACTTTAACATTATAGGTTAATAAACACGGGAGATATAAAGCATTAAACATTGCAACCTTAAAACGTCTTGCGACTCGTTACATACGCACTATTTGAGCTTACAAACATTATAAAACACATACAGAAGGCTATTTTACTTATATAACACAAAACATTACGTATAACTTCTACAAAATATGAATTATTGACAAATATATGATTTTAGTACTTTAAGTGATTATTTTTATTAGATTACGCACATTTTCATGACTTATATATTGTTCTTACATACCTACACGCTATAGTAACATATTGAAAACATTAGAAACATTTAATTATTGATCGTTTGTGCAAATTATTCATCCTTACAACTTATATTTACAAATGTTATTCTTATATCATTACGCTTAGGCTTATGCGTCGCTAACAGTCTCCCCCCCAGTGTACGCTCCGTCGTGCACTCCAAATTGATGTCGCGACGTTGCAGGCACGATGACGATGAGTCTCGACGTGGGACGCCTCAGCACACCTCCTCTCGAGGTCCGGACGTCCGCCACACGTGTTCTGCCATCTGGGCCGGGGTAGCTGGCGACGACTTCGCCTCGCGGCCAGGTGTTGCGTGGTAGGGAAGCATCGGCGATGATGACTATATCGCCTCGTTGCGGTTGTGGAGCCTCTCTCCCGCTGATCTTCCGTGGCATGAGCGTTGGTAGATACTCACGCAGCCACCTCCTCCAGAAGTGGTCCGCCAGACGTTGCGATGTTTTCCAATCGGCCCGGCCGATGAGTGTGTGCTCGTCGAAGCTTCCGACGACCGATGAACCGCAGGAACGACCTATAAGGAAGTGGTTAGGGGTTAAAGCTTCCTCATCTTCCGGGCTAGCGCTCAGGTGAGTGAGCGGGCGTGAATTGACGGTGTGCTCCACTTCCGTGAGCAGGGTGTGCAGCACTTCTTCTGGCGGGCTTCTCTCGTTCAGGATCGCGGAGAGGGCCGTTTTGACGGTTCGCACCATTCGTTCCCAGGCGCCTCCCATGTGTGGCGCGCCGGGTGGTATGAACTTCCAGGTGATGCCTTCATGACTTGCCGCTTCAGCCAGCTCGGATTTTTTCAATTTCGACATTTCGTCACGCAGCTCGCGATCTGCACCAATGAAGTTTGTGCCATTATCACTATACATTACCCGCGGGTTCCCTCGCCGGGCAGACATGCGACGTAGCGCCATGATCATGGAGCTGGTACTTAATGATGGCACTAATTCAAGGTGTATCGCGCGCGTCGTTAAACAGGTGAAGAGGGCCCCCCATCGCTTCTCTCTTCGCCGGCCGATGGTAACGTGCATAGGGCCGAAATAATCGACCGCGGTGCACGTAAACGGATGCGCCCCGTGTTGCAACCGTTCGGCGGGTAGATCTCCCGTTGGCGGCAATTGTGGCTTCTCTTTCCTGATGCGGCACCATTGACACTCGTGTAGCACTTTTTTCACAGAATTCCGTAGCCCAAGAATCCAGTACGTTTGTCGCAGCTCGTTCACGACGGTCGCATGGTTGGCGTGGCAGAATTTTCGATGATAGCGATCGATGAGTAGGCGAGCGATTTTATGTTTCCCGTCTAGGACCGCCAAGTTTCCGCTACTCATGTTCATTTTCCGTGTTCTGTCTCGCAACCGAATGATGCCGTGTTCATCGAGTTGGACGTCTATTTTCTTCAGTTTGCTACCTGTCTTGATGGGTAAGTTTTTCCGTAAACATTCCATCTCGTCCCCGAATGCATCCAGTTGACTGTGGTGTAGTAGGGCTAGTTCGGCCCGCTGTAAACAACGATCGGGTATTGGTATAAACTTCGTTGTATTTTCTTGAGTCTTCTTTGTTCGGACGGTTTTCTTGGTTTCTTTTTTCTTATGTGGCTTCCACTCGCTATCGCGCGCGACGTTCACGACGCGACCTTTCTTACACAGTTCTGTAAATTGGAATATTCTCGCCACGGTTCGCAGTAGTTTTATCCAACTTGAAAATCGTTCCGGACTCGGTAGTGTGTCGTCGTTTCTTGTGCGCGTGGTAAGTACAGTCGCAGATTTCCTTTCTTCATCCGATACTTGGTCGCACTTTCCCAAGCGTTTCTGCGGCCAATCCGCTTCTGGCCGATGAAGAAAATCTGGACCGACGAACCATTTTGAGTCTTCACTGAACCCATTTGGTACTCCCCGGGTGGCTATGTCCGCCGGGTTTTCGCGTGTCGGCACCCACCTCCACTCGTGTGGCTTCGAAATCTCTTCGATGGCTGCCAACCTGTGGGCCACAAACGGTTTGAAGCGGCGCGGATCGGCTTTCATCCACTGCAGTACTGTGCTCGAGTCTGACCAGTAGAATTTGTCCGTGGTTTTTAGTTCCAGTTCTTCAGTGATTGTGTTGGCCAGCCTCGCTCCCAGTAGTGCAGCCTGTAATTCTAATCTGGGTATTGTCACGGGTTTGACCGGTGCCACTCTAGCTTTCCCGGCAATCAATGTGACACATACCCCGTTTCCGATCGATCTCCAATAACATGCCGCTGCATAGGCCGTTTCGCTGGCATCCACAAAGGTGTGCAGCTGCCCCGCTCCCATGGACGGCGTCAGACAGCGTGGAATTTTCATATCGCGTAGCGTGGACACTCTGTTGATGTAATCGCGCCATTGATGATGAGCCTCTTCCCCTATGCTCTCATCCCAGTCAGTTCCGGTTCTCCACAGGGTTTGAATTAGCCGTTTTCCCTGTATAAGAATAGGCGCGACCAGTCCTAGCGGGTCGAAGGTGGACATCACTGCGCTAGTGACTTCGCGTTTTGTCGACGCTCTCTGGTTCTGTATGACGTCACTCGGTGTGTTTCGGAGGTTATTGTTGAACGCTAAACAATCCTCTCCGACTAGCCAGCGTAGTCCGAGCATTTTTTCCTCGTTGTCGCCTATGTGGATTTCTTGTGGGGATGTTTCGTTTTCTGCCAGGTTGCTTAGTAGTTGCGCGTCGTTGCTCGCCCATTGCCGCAGTTCGAATCCCGCCTTCCTATGGATCGCCTGGACCGCCTTCGCGATTTCTATAGCTTGCGTGCTTGATGTGAAGCTCTGCAGGTAGTCATCCATGTAGTGATTTCGGACGATCGCTTGGGCCGCTTCCGGGTGTGTCGCTTTGAAATCTTCTGCATTCCGGTTCTTGACGTAGATGGCGGTAGCTGGTGATGACGCGGCCCCGAAGATTACCGACGCCATTCGGTATTCGGTCGGCTTCGACGACCGGTCATCTCCTCGCCATAAGAATCGCAGGCTGTCGCGATCCTCTTCGCGCACGCGGATCTGCAGAAACATTTCTCTAATATCGGCGACCACTGCGATCGGCCCCTGCCGGAATCGCAACAGGACTCCGAACAGCGACTGCAGTAGGTCGGGTCCCGGGAGCAGCGCGTCGTTTAAGCACTTGCCGTCGTATTTAGCTGCGGCGTCAAATACGAGGCGTGTTTTTCTCTTCTGCGGGTGCACCACGGCAAAGTGCGGCAAGTAGAATGTTCTACCCGGTGTGGCTTCAGTCGGTGCCTTCTCGGCATATCCACTGTCGAGTAGGTTCTGAATTTGTTTCGTATATTCCCCCTTTAGTGCGGCATCTTTTTCGAGCTTCTTTTCTATGCCGTTCAGACGATGTCGAGCCATTGCGTAATTGTTCGGCAAGGTTTCCTCGTCGCTCTTCCACAAGAGACCTGACTCGAACCTTCCGTCGGGTCGTCTCTTGGTGGTGTTGTGGAGGATTTCAAGGGCTCTCCCATCGGCATCGTTGGTGGGGCGGCGCTGCTGCACCCCGATGGACTCTAGCTCGAAGTGGCTCTTGATTAATTTTTCTATGTCGGCCTCTTCACTCACGTTGTTTACGTGGTTGACGAATTTCACCGGCGTAGAGTCACTCGTAGCGCAGCAACCGTGTAGTACCCATCCCAGACTGGTGAGAGAAGCAACTGGTTGGTTCGGCTTCCCCTTGATGATCTTTCTTGATACAATCATCTCCCAGTTGTCTTGCCCGATGAGTAGAGCCGGCCTCTCTTTACTGTAGACGAGCTCGCTTCGGTTTCTCAGATGCGCACATTTGTTTATGGTTTCTACACTCACATGTTGCGGCGACAACTTCAGGTTGGTTACGGTCCGGACTCCTTTCAATAGGCGCTTGTCCCGCCGGTGAGCTCCTTTAATTTTGATGTCGATTATTTGAGAGTCCTTCCTCTCAACGAGCTTTCCCCCGACGGTCTCGAGGATGAGCAGGTCTTCCTTGCCCGAGGCTCCGATCTCTTGAGCCACGGCGTTGTCCAGCAGTGACACGGTTGACCCCTCATCAAGTAGCGCAAGCACACGAGCGGAGCCGGCCGGTCCGAACACGTCCACCGGAATCATTTTGAGGTAAACCTCTTTCCCGTCCGCGGCGGCGTACACAGTTTTGATAGTGGCCTCTTCATTATCGCCCTGTGTTTGTGTTTGTGGTTGCGGTTGCGGTCGCGGCGCGGGTTTTTCCGGCGGCGCTTGTGCCGCTTGACGAATTGCGTGTAACATTATGTGGTGTTGCCGTCCACACTTACGGCAAGACGGCCCTTTACAAGTGTTCTTCGAATGTTTCTGACGCAAACACATAAAACACAATTTTTTATTTTTCACGATTACCCACTGTCTTCGGTTGTCGATTCCCGAAACTGTTTGCATTCAGTTATCCAGTGCTCGCGACTTTCACAATTTGCACAATATTTCTTGCCACTGGGTATTGTTTGTTGGCCTCTGTTCTCTTCGGTTCGCGCGGTGAGCACACGCCGGTTGAACCGTTTTGCAGGTGCTTCCACTGGTGCGAACGTCGCCCGCAGGTCCGCTTCGTTTTCAAGGAATTTTCTCAAGTTCACTAGCACTGGATCTTCTGTGTGCGTCTTGACATAATCGAACCACCTGATCCGCAATGATGGTGATAATATCTGAACAATGTCTCGACTTACCTGCGGTGAGCAGAGGTACTCCGGTTTCCTTAGAGCGCTTATTGTGGCGACGGCGTTGCTAACTCGACTGGCGAACGCGCATATCTCGTCACAAGATTCCCCTATGTGAGGTAACTTTTCTATGGCGGCTAATTCGGCCAGGACGAGACGTTCGGGATTCCCGTACCTCCTCTCCAATGTTGCGATGACTTCTTCAGGATCATGGGCTGTGAATAACATTTGTCGCACACTCTCTTTCGCAGTGCCGTGTATGGAGTGCCTCAGACGAGCCATATTCTGTGTGTCGCTAAATTGTGCGACAGAATCCCGATATGTTCTCAGGAACGGTAACCAGTCTTCCGATGCTCCATTGAAGCTAGGCAGATCGGCATACTTCGACGGTGCGGCTGGTACGACGGCTCGTGTTGAGGCTTGCACGGCGGTGACCATTTTATCGGCAATTTTTTCAATGTCACTTACCTTGACATAGGCCTCCTGTGTTTTTTCGCAGTCCTGTTTCTCCATGATGGTTGCACTTTGGTTTATCCACTGCTCGATGTGTGTGGATTGCACTTCGCGTTCGATGTCTTCGTCATCGATCTCCTCTTCAGATTGACACTGGACCATTTCCAGTTCAATCTCGGCCAGCGCGGCAGCTGACTTGGCTATTTCCAATTTTTTCCTCGCCTCTAGTTCCGCCATACGGGATTTTGACGATCTCACTGACCTTGATTTTATCGACCTGGCGCGCTGTGCCGCAGGAACGCACGGTGGGGCTGTTCTCCCTCCAATGTCCCTGGACGCCTTTGCTGCGGGCACTGTAGGAACGCACGGTGGGGTCTCCTCGCTCCCTCCAATGTTCCTGGGTGCTGGTGTTCTTGTGTCTTGCGACGCGGCGGCGGCGGTTGCAGCGCGTGTGCGGATCGACGAAGTCGAAGGTACTGTTTTTCTGGTGGTGGCGGACGTGGCGGTAGCCGAACTTGTTTCTGTCGGCGTGTTCAACGACCAATCTGTGGTCGTGGTTTCACTGTCGTCCTTGCAACTCGACGTAGGCGACCGTACTGTAGGCATTTTCACTGTTCACTGGACCCAATCCGGCTATTCGAAGGACCAAAAACTAAAATGAGCGCGGACCCGAAGCGGAGCCGGCCGCCTATTATACAATGTGCTACGTCAATCTATACAGAGCGGGACCGCGCACCGAGGGCGCGAACGCGACGGAACCGATTCCCTCGTACTCTGTATATAACCGACGGCGGATAACACGCTACGGTAACCAGCTGTCTGGAAACCAGTGCGTGCGAGCCCCTCTCACTACGTGCGACCAACCCTATTCACACCCGAAACTACTAGGCGTGAAGAGGGCGAAACATCAAGGTACACACACGCAGTGAGGTGCCTGCTGGTAGGCGCGGCGATGACGTAGCACGGAGCGGAATGGACTGGGTCGCTGGCGGGTTGAACTTAGTGAAGATGCGAAGAAATGACACACAGGCACCACAATAAAATTTGCTGTATTCTTCAAGACAATACACTTTGTTAATACTATATCTTCTGGGTACGGTTACTTCCAGTTTCTTGAGTCTTGAGTCTTGAGTATTGATTCTTCAATTTGTGGTACCCGTGTGCGCTCGTTTGCCCCGGCAGAACGCCTTTTATATGGTTTGCCGGAGAGCGAGACGGACGATGGCGTCTCTATCCGTACTGCTCATCACCAAACTTGGGTGTGGTCCGTTAACCGCGGTAATGCGCAGTGGTTGCAATATTGCTGTCTCTGTCTATTATTATTATTACTTGTATACAGAATACAATAAATTGTTAATATATCTAATTACAGTTATTCAATTACAATAAAAACTATTTCACATCAATGTAGACACAAATACCTATTCAAAAACACTAACTTTAACATTATAGGTTAATAAACACGGGAGATATAAAGCATTAAACATTGCAACCTTAAAACGTCTTGCGACTCGTTACATACGCACTATTTGAGCTTACAAACATTATAAAACACATACAGAAGGCTATTTTACTTATATAACACAAAACATTACGTATAACTTCTACAAAATATGAATTATTGACAAATATATGATTTTAGTACTTTAAGTGATTATTTTTATTAGATTACGCACATTTTCATGACTTATATATTGTTCTTACATACCTACACGCTATAGTAACATATTGAAAACATTAGAAACATTTAATTATTGATCGTTTGTGCAAATTATTCATCCTTACAACTTATATTTACAAATGTTATTCTTATATCATTACGCTTAGGCTTATGCGTCGCTAACAACACGTATTCAACAAAGGAACTCAGCGGTAACATTCTGTAAGCCCATCATTGTTAAATTGAATTCTCTCATGAAGAAGGAGGAACTCATTAGTAAAGTTCGCAAGCAACGAGGACTAAACAGCATTAATAGAGGTATTCTAGGTGATGTACGTCAGATCTTTATAAATGAACACCTCACGTATCATAATAAAATACTTTTAAAAAACACACGCAATGTATGCAAGGATCTGGGGTTTCGGTACGTGTGGACCCGAAATTCCAAAATCTACATAAGGAAAAACGATTCTTCCCCTGCCATTCGCATCCGCAGCGAAGAACACCTGGGTATGATAAAGGATGGTGTTCGCAAATATACTCCAAGCACTCATCATGGCCAGGGCACACCATAGACGCAGCAAATATCTCAATTAATGGAAAATTTATCAGCATGAAGCTGTTTTATGTAACTTTTATTTTTATTTGTATTCATCACTCTTTTATAAATATGTTTGTCTTACGAACACATACGGGCACACACATTATCATATTTTGTTCACGACACATCACACAACACAATACTTCACATACACATACACTTGTTCCTATTTCACGAATCATTTTAATTATACTAACTTTTATTTTATGTTTTATTATATTATGGCAAAATTTAATACTAATATTATATGTATTCTACCATGGTTAATAACCTTTCAGTTTATTTTCAAAATGCACGTAGTATACGTGGCAAGACACAACAGTTTCGGCTAGGCATGTTAAATCAAAATCATGATATTGTAGCTATTTGTGAAACTTGGCTGGTATCTAGTGTATACGATTCTGAGCTGTCTGATGCACGTTATGATATTCATCGGTGTGATCGCAGTTCTAGCAGTTCTAGCAGTTCTAGCAGTTCTAGCAGTTCTAGCAACTCAGTAGGGAGACGCAAAGGGGGCGCTAAGAAACAGGTTGGCGGAGGAGTTATGATGTTGACGCATCGCGAGCTAGGTGCAATTCGTATATATTCGGATGATATCCGAAATGCCAAAAACTGTAAACTACTTCATTTAAGAATCGAATCACACAATATAAGTACTAATAGAAATCGCCATATAATTTGTGTCTATTTACCTGGATCAGGATCTTCACACGACGAGTTGTTAGGATATCTCAATTCTTATCTGAATAATTGTCGTTCGTTAATTAATAATGATTACTTATTATTGCTAGGCGACTTCAACTTGCCTCATATCAGATGGCACGCTGACGATATTGATGGCTATTCCTTGGCATTAGGTAATTTTAGCGAAAATCAATTACTATTTACGGAACTATTATCAGAATGGGAATTGAGTCAATTTAACAGAATAATGAACGACAATAACTATTTACTAGATTTGGTATTTTGCAATACGGACGTAGAGGTGCGACGTTCTGATTTATCTATATCCAAAGAAGATATGCCCCATCACCCTGCTTTGACATTGAAATTTACTAACATAAATATTAAACTGCTAAAAATGATACCAATAACTATTTACAAATATAAAAATGCTAATTATGATGAAATTAATAATTACTTAAACTCGTTTCACTGGAAACTCGATTTCAGCAAAGAAACAGTTGAAAGTTCAGTCACGATTCTTTACAATAGATTAGGTACGGTGATTAATACACATGTACCTAAATATAAAAGTTTCCCTAAAAAATTTCCACTATGGTATTCTAAACCACTAATGAGTATTGTCAAAGAAAAGGAGAAATTTCATAAGAAATGGAAGAAGTTTGGTATACCTACGAATTATGATACATTTTCTCTGTTGAGAAGAAGATTTAAAAAAATGCAGATCGCCTGCTGGAATAGGTACGTCATGAAAAGTGAAGCAGCCATCCAAAATAACCCTAAAAGATTCTGGCAGTTTGTAAAAAAATTGAAACATGCCCCATCTGTTCCTACACATATTGAGTATGGCTCAAAAACAGCCACTGACGGTAAGGCAATATGTAACTTGTTTTCTGATTATTTTCAATCAGTTTTTTCCCACGATACACTGCACGCAAATATTGATAATGTTAGTAATGTTAACAAATTGAATAACATAGGTCAATTGAGTATATCCGAAGCAGAGGTGGAAAAATATATTCGTAAAATTGACTGTAATAAAGGAGCTGGCTCAGATAAAATACCTCCATACTTCGTAAAAAAGTGCATCAAATCCTTAGTAGTTCCTCTAACGGTTATATTTAATAAGTCACTAAAAACAGGCGTATTTCCTAGTAAATGGAAAGAAGCATACGTTGTTCCTATACATAAAGCTGGATCCAAGAGTAATGTTGAGAATTACCGACCAGTATCCCTATTGTCTGTTTTTAGTAAGTTGTTTGAAAAATTGGTGCACGATCAAATATACAGCTCAATTTCTTTGTCTATACCATTGGAACAGCATGGGTTTATGAAACGAAGATCGACACTATCCAATCTAGCAGTATTTTCAGATTACATAGCTACAGCTATGGATCAAGGTTATCAGATGGATGTCATGTATACCGATTACTCTAAGTGTTTTGATCGTATTAATCATGATATCCTCTTACTGAAGCTTGACAGGATAGGTGTACACGGTGATCTCTTGAGGTGGTTTAAATCCTACATTCACAATAGAAATCAGGCGGTTCGAATTGGGGCATTTCTCTCTGGCTTTCAAACTATTTCTTCAGGTATACCGCAGGGTTCACACCTAGGACCATTGCTTTTTAACATTTATATCTCCGATATATCCTCTTGCTTCACCTCCGCCAGGTACCTTATGTATGCCGATGATACCAAAATTTTCAGCGCTATTCGTACTATTGATGACTGCCACATGTTACAGAATGAACTTTTGCGACTTTGTGATTATTGCAAGTAAAATAAGCTAAATTTAAATGTAATGTAATAACATACACTAGAAAACATCAACAAATAAATTATATCTATATACTTGACATGTTGCCAGTGTTTCTGTCGTTCGTGATTTGGGGGTGATGATGGATTCCAAACTGCTTTACACGTATCACTATGATTACATACGTCAGAAAGCTTTAAAAATGTTTGGATTCATTTGCAGAGTTGCAAGGCCTTTTGTAAACTTAAACTCACTAAAACTATTATATTTTACATACATTAGGAGCTATCTCGATTATGCTTCGCCAATATGGTCACCAGATTATATCACACATAAGACTAGTCTAGACAACATTCAATGTAAAAACCTGAGATATCTAAATTATAAATTTAATAACGAGCATAAGTCATACTTAATTGATTTAGACTTTTACAATTTAACTTCTTTATCAAAACGACGATCTATCTTCGACATGACATTATTATACGATATTTTGAACAATAATATTGATTGCCCCGAACTAGTGAATAGGATTAATTTCAAAACACATACAAAAATTATTCGAAATCCGCGCTTATTTGCACCACCGCCAGTTAAACACAATTATGCTAAGAACTCTGTTTTACAAAGATGTTTTAACATGTATGACACGAAGTTTAGTCATATTGATTTATTCCAGTCAAATAGGAATGTTTTCTTAAAAAAATTAAAATCAAAAAACACATTGAAATAGTCATCATGGCTGTGAAACAGGAACACAGAAAGGACTCTGTTTACTCTCTATTGCTTATAACATACATACATATACAATTCACATATGCTTTCACTCAGGAGCATATGATTCCACCACACCTATACACTCTCACGCACACGCACACTATACGCAGACTCACAGTCCCACTCACATTGAGATATAGAAACACATAATACTTCATAACGATATTTTTTATGTATATAAATATTTAACCGCTGCATAACAAACAAAATTTAATAATAATTGTTACGTAATTGGCACCACATGATTGCAAAACATAACAAATGTATATTTTGTGTTAAATGTGCTGTGAAGCAATATGTACCAAATAAAAAAATAAAAATAAAAAAAATACATCAATGGCATATTTTGTGTTCAACTGAAGAGTGAATTAAGGATTCGTTAGAAAACTTGCAAGACATATCGACCGCTAAAATACAGATAAAAATAAATTTTGATATTATAGTATTTTCAGTTTTCTTATCGGATATAATCGTTTTAGAGAAAGCACTAAATTATGTATTGAATCAAGTGCCGAGCGAGCGAAGAGCCTTTCCTAAATTCATTTACATAACCTACAGAGCACTTAGTAAAATTGGAAAGCGATAATACTCGTTGAATTTATAGCGGCGTCTCAACAGCCACTTCGTTACAGTAATTTACAACTGATGCGATTAATTTATAGACTCTTCCTCCGTTGTATTCAGCTAACGTTAGCTAAAGATATTGTGAAATATTTTTGCTTTGGTCACATTTACTACAGCTTACTTTTACTGTCACATGGCGCCCATGTTACTACTACTAACAGTTTCAAAGCCATTGCAAGTTAATAACAGAAACTTTTATATCATAAATTAACCATTATAAGATGTTATGAACGTTTATTAAATGACACCGAGAGATGGCGGTAGTCCGCACGATTCGGGTATGAATAGAAAAACGTTCATGGTACCTACCTACTGTGTGCGAGAAAAAATAAACTGAATGATATCGTAGTTTAATCATGTTCCTTGATCAGAAATTGTGAAATCAAATTGGAAATTGCGGGCGACACGGGATAAGTGATAGTATAACAAATAACTTATATTATAAATGAATTAAATCTTTGGGATTATATAAGGACATAAATTTTATTGCTGTTTACGGAAACGCCCATCACCCTTAGGCTTCCCTGGTCACTTTACGGGATAACTTCACCCACTCTATAGTCATTAAGCTCACCTTCTTCACTCCTTATATTTGGAACTGCGTTACTAAGAACAGGCACCAGGTCCTATTCATAGATGCCCTTGGGGCAATCATCATTAGTGATTGTGATTGCATTTTATGTTATACTTTTAAATGTTAGAATAAGGCTAATTATTATAGTCGTATGTCGAAACTCTAGTGGTCTCGGTAATGCTATATAGAGCATAATGTTGTTTATTGTCCGTTATTAAAAGGTATGTTTAAAACAGTTCTGTACAACATCTCATTTTCCCTCCACACACGAACCCGAAACATTACAAAGAATAATAATTACAGTGGAAAAAAAAATTAAACTAACGAAAAATTTGTCTAGAGGAGTTTACTGGGATACTCCTAATGATATAATATTATTATATCTTACTAGCGGTCGCCGTGATCGATATTCGACCAGCGACTTTTTAATCATAAACTATTTTCTGTTTGATATTTGCAGTATTCATGAACCTAAACAATAAATATTATATCACTGGCTGTCACTTGTCATTAGGAGACAATGTCAATATTTTGGGGTATCTAAGTTCAATAGCAGTAGTCGGTTTAGGATTCGCAGTATTGATTTATTAAATTTAATGTATTAATTAGTAACAGATATTATTTGATAAATTTTAGCTTTCTGCACTACTTCTTCATATAAACTTTAGCCATACCAAATCTCACAGACTTCCGTAAACGCAATACGCTTAAAAAGGTGTCCGAAATTTTCTTCTCACGTATTAATATTATGATTAGTAAATTTCGTATACTTCAAAAAGCGGCGATTACCTAGAAGTTACAGTTTTAAGCATTCACACATTAGTCTACATAGATTTCTTTTGACCGGTCACATATTTGTTGAATGATGTCAGAACTGTAAATGTTCTTTTATATTAATTGTCTTCGAATGGAAGTTAACCTGAGAGACAGTAAAACTAGCAAAGTGTGAGGATGATTCTTCACTCTTACAGCTCCTAGCTAAGGTTTAATAAAATTATCTTACCTGATTTCCCCTGAACTTAAAGCTAAATTTCCTTCGTTCTAAGTAGTATAGCCTCTCGTCCTGGTCTAGATGCATCCAGTCTCCAGTGCGGTACCAACCATCGCTGAACGATTCATTATACGAGTCATTATTTCTATAATAACCCTGAAAATATATAGTCAGATATCAGTAGCTCTGTTATGTATACGTTCTGGATTTATATACTTACTAGCTGATCCACGCAACTTCGTCTGCATCATGTAAGAGAGAGAGAGAGAGAGAGAGAGGAAGAGAGAGAGAACGGGTTAGAGGGAGTGGGTCATAGGCACTGTACTATTACGTGCAGCCCGCCTCTTACATTATTCTGTATAATAAAAATGCGCTCGCGAAACTTGATCATTATTTTGCTGCGGAGTTATTTTAAAATCAATTACTGTGAAGTACAATTTTGTTCAAAATGAAATACTTGTGATGTCTAACTTATTAATTTTGATATGGATTAATAACAATTAATTTAAAAACGTCTTCGTAAATAATTCATTACTTTAAAACATATTTTATTACCATAAAAAAGGTTATATTGAGTAAACCTTAAAAGATAGCTATATGCTATCATGGACTTTTTTAGAAATTTTTAAGAGAATCAATTCCATTACACTCGATTGTTGCTTAACTTTAACCATTTACGCAGTAAACGCAATGGAAGCTAATAGGGAAAGTCACACCCAAGAAGGAGAACAGTTTTTTTATTAAATGAGTATAAAAAAATATACGATACTTATAACAAACTACCAGTTTTTATTTTTTTTGTCTACCAGTCTATCTGTTGTTTCCGGTTAATCTCCGAAACGGTTGGAGCGATTTTGACGGGACTTCACTGGCAGATAGCTGATTTTATAAGGCTTAGGCTACTGTTATTTTGGAAAAATAATTAGTGTTCAGCGCAAAAAAACTAATAAACATTTTTATCTTTAAAATAATCGTCGGGCGACCGCCGTGGGTGGAAGCGGGGTAACCACAATACCGATAAAATTCTGTAGTCCACGCGAGTGGAGCCGCGGGCACAGCTAGTAATTTATATAAAAACTTACAAAATTTGCAGTAGGTAATATATTTTGCTGAAAAGATAACCATGAGAATTTAATATAGCATTATCCAATACGTAGGTATTTATTTTAAGGGTACTACCGAGATAGCATACTGTTTATTTTAGTGCTTACTTTAGTAATGTCGTGCTACCTTGTTCCCGCCAACGTCCTTCACACAGGACGGTCGCATACGAACTTGTTGGACTATAGTTACTATCACTATCGGCTTATGGCGAAGGAAAAACATCTACAGGAAGTTTGAACTAAATATCTTTAAAAATGCAATTACAGTAATACAATGTACTAAGAAAAATGTAGAGTTATAGATTTTGCGATGTCTGAATAGGCCAAAACCTCATATATCTCGTTCGTTAGTCAAATCTGTATGCCTATTTTTATACATAGTAGGAACTACTTACCTTTATCACACATTCACCTTTCACGTAAAGTTCTCCGTCGTTACCAGGCTTTACTTCAACCCCGTTGTCATCGAGGAGCTGAAATTAATTAGCAATTTGTATTTCAACTGTCTACTTATTTATGATAAGCAAGTTATTATTGCTTTTTTTTAACCACTTGAGACAACACACCAACCAACACACTTGAGAGCGAGTCCTTCTATATAACGTATGGTAATACGTCTTTTAATGTAAATGAGATTGTGATCAAATGCTAAATCTATATAAATTTTTTTTTAAATGTTTTTGTATGTTGTGTGTCTGGCCCGCAGACTTTGTTCTGCCCTTTTTCTTTCCGGTAAATAATTAATGGCTCGATCAGAGTGCCACCTGACATCTTTTTGTAAAATAAAATATATAGTCATATAACACTCCTCCTTATAACATCAGCTATCTGCTAGTGAAAGTCCCGTCAAAATCAGTTGAACCGTTCCGGAGATTTCCCAGAGCAAAGAGACAAACAGAAATATAGAATGTTTTTTTTTTTGTTGTTGTTATAAATACCGCATATACTTTCCTGTGCGTTTAGTAAAAAGTTGTTATTTTAATATCACAAATAGACACTTCTATTTTATTTATTTGTATAGAGATTTTATTTCTTCAACACTATTTAACACTACTTTAAATAAGGCGAGAACTTTTTAAAGTAAGAAATTCTTTGATAATGACGATTGGGGAAAGTAAATTTGTCATAGTGTAACTAATGTTTTTTGTACCTCCTTGAATTTTGTTCAGTTTTTTACAAGTTTTTGTATAGAAATTACCTTGTAATAAAAAGTATTTAAAACTTTTCCGTTGGAATTTAATGGTGCATCCTTGTCTGGTATTGCGACGAATCCTTGTGTCTCTGTTGTTCCATACCCGTCACATAAATGAGCAGTCTCTGGCAGTTTTTCCTGTAATTTATTTACTGCCTTTATCATTAAGTCATAAAAATATATATAGAACATTTCATACATTAATTATTAGTTTCCGCGCCGGTTCAACTAGATCTCAACAAAAATATTCTTTAATAAAATGATTTGTCTATAAAAACTATTGAAATCTCATAAACATCCAAGTTTAGGAAGTATATATAAAAAAACGAGTAATTTTGACTAAAATCTGGCCTATCTTTTACACGTTAAATTCTATTGTTTAGAAGCTATTCTGCCTAATTATGTGAGCCAAAACATTTTAAATATTGACAAGACAATAAGGTTCACATTATCTTGATACAAGTCGTGGAATTGTATATGACTTGTGCTGTTGAAAATATTGTAGGATTCTTTGTTACTGTTACGGACTTTTGTTTTCTTTAGGTTGAGTTTATAGCAACAATGGTCAAGTCTTATAAAATTCCATCATAAAAACACATTTGATTATTCAGCTAGGAAAATTAGAACTAATTCCATACGAGAAATGAGGAGTCAGTACTATTTGTAAATAGTTTATAATATGTAACTACATACGACCTTCTTCCTTTCAACGTCTTGCAAGGACAGATAGTGTCTACTAGCAATGATTGTTCTACTTCATATATACTTGAAATGCCTTTCAAATACTTTTTGGATGAAACCCTACAAACACACCATAAAAGTAGCGTATGCTTTTAAAGATGTTGTTTTAAATTAAACCAGAAAACTTTTCTACGTACTTTAAATGCAGATATTAGGTCAGGAGTTGCCGGAGCTCCAAGAAGGATGACGGTGTTCAGCGATGATAGTTGATTTGGTTTTATCGTTGCAAGTAAACCTTTAGCGAAGGCTGGTGCAAAGAATGTCCATGTTGGCTGTGATTAAGAGAACAATGTGTGGAAATACAAAATAGTAACGATTATAATATTCAATGTTGGTCCAAAATTAAAATCGAAATGATAAATGCTAAATAAATTTAGCATAATAGATATGCGCATATTTACAAACAAGCTAATTCTTCTTTAAGGGTAAAAACCATGCTCATACTATGATAAAAGTGTCGATGTGACCCAAGATAGTAGTACGCTCAGTCTAGTGGAAGACTGACTCCCAAGTGCAACACATCTATTGGTGCTTGGCGACAGATTTTCAACTAGTGGGGTGGTAGCTAGCCAGGCGGGCATTAGACAAATCCTTACCTCCATGCTATGATGTCATTATGATGTTTTGCTTAACGAAAAATTCGGGTTTACTGCATGCTACCACTGAGCTATCATGGTTTCAAAATGTTTTTCGATCAATCTTAGAATAAATGTAAATTATATTATCTATGTGACAATAATCGCGAAATTTACCCGAAATTTCTCAAGCATCTCGGCGACGTGTTCAACACTTGGTTTTTTGGGTGAGATCAGGAGTGGGATTTGATTGACTACGCTCGATGTGACCGTCATTGTGAACGTCATCCACTGAATCGTTGTAAGGAGCATAACCATGTCTGTTGGATTTGGGAACTGACTGTGATAACTCCTATGGGTAGAGGTTAGTTCGTTAAAACATTAAAGATATTGTATACTGTGAATTTGAACAACTTTCTAAGACTCGGCTAAAGATGACCATGTTATAAGCTTATTCAATCTGTTACTACTTCAATGTTATCCTCATCGTAGGCACTCTCTTAAAAACGTTTTATTACAAATCAATTTAATCCGAAAGCACTGAATAAACCAAAATATTATTTGTACATTATAAAGTCAATCAATGTTTGAAGTGATTAATTTTTAGTATGACCCATCTAGTAAATACAATTATTTCAACTGAAGAAACTATAGAATTAAAATATTAATTTTAATCAAACAAACTTTGCGAGTTTTGCTTAAAAATAAAAGATTGATAATATAGACTAACCATTGGTTTGGCAATTGAGTCACTAAGCCTCTATTGGTGATGAGTGCAGCTTTTGGGAACCCGGTGGAGCCGCTCGTTGGTAGTAACATAATCGGCATTTCAGGTGTAGATTCAGGTAATCTAGTAAAATTAAGATATTAAAGAGAGTAACGAAAAACATTTGACAGTTTCTGAAGTTATTACTATATTTTTAAAAAATAACCCCAAATAATTCCTTGTTTCGGGAATTTTCAAAGAAGAAAACGATCCATCGATTTGTTGTGATATTGATTTATTACTGTGCATTGCAATAAGTAATTATGATAGATTAACTATCAATATAGTTTATACGTGTATTTGACATTTGTAACATTCAGCATCTTTATTCCAGAATCGATTTCAAGCCTGACGTGCAAATTTTAGGTGAGAAATTTTGATTCACTTTCAATGTTCGGATTCTTAACTCAATTGAACTTTTATTATGTTTTTGTAACTGGATCTAGGCTTAAGAGAACATAATAAATATTGATATCTTGAAAACCAAAAAAAAAACAATATAATTATCACATATAATAGAAAAAGGGTTTTCGCTGAAATCTTTGTAAAACTAACTCTTTTATAGAAACTTAAATTAAAAGATATTATAGTTTTAAATCTATTTATTTTCGTTTTACTTTTACCTATATAGTTAGAATACTTAAAATGAAGTAAAATTATAATTGAATAGTAAAATAAATTTAATATACTAACTGAAAGGATTCGAAGTCATCACTAAATCCATCAATAAACTCTCGTAAGGTGTCTTCTTCATCAGATATAACTACATTTGGCTTACATGTCAAGTCTAAGGAGGCTTTATTAAGGTCTTCAAAATGCTCCCGGTCACAAAACACATGATATGGTTCGATTAATTTTAAGAAGTAACTCAGCTCATCTGTAAAGTTTGACATACTTAATTTGTACATTTTAAAATTATTTTTTTGCAAGACATACTGCTGCCCGTTCTTTGGTTCTTTTGGTTCTTCTTATAGGCTGAATTTGTGTAGTGATCAGAATGTAAGAAATAAAATAATTTTTTTTTTAGATTGTCTTTTGATCACGAAATGAAAAGAAACAGTGTGTAACATTATATTTAATTTAGACGAGGTCTAATGAAATTAGCTTAGAGTTAAAGTAACTTACATACTGTGGTGTTAGGATCCATCATAAATGGTAATATTCCAGAAAATAAAGTGGCCCAGTATGTCGCTACCGTTCGTTGATGATTCCTCATCACAAGCATGACTGTCTTCCCTTTCGGACATTTTGCTGAGAGCGAGCGAGCTATAGATACAGCGAGCTTCAATATGTACTCGTTTGTGAATTTTTCTCCTGTTGCACCATTAATCTGGAAGGTTCTAGATCATATAAACAGCTGTATGGAATTATTAATATTGCGTATTTTTTCAATGCATCAGGCACAATACATCATTTTTTTATGTTATAACTTATTGTTGGCTCTATAAAAAAACTTAGTATATATGAAGTGTCGAATTACATTTTTAAAGCTGAGACACCCAAGCTAACCTCACCTGCACGTTGTGCAACCTGGTGAGTGACAAACGAGGAAATGGTAATAACGGGCTGGTAGGGCTGTCTTGCTGATATGTACGTGACGTAAGGACAAGTGAAAGAGCCCGTAGCTAGTAGCACACTGAGTGTATTTGTCAAGCGACATTACTTTAATCGGAGTGGATGCAACCACCTTCATATTATATATCTAATATACAACATTCCTTCCCCTAGCTTGACATTACAATTATAAATTATTTTCTTAGTAAAACTGTTTATAATCGACCCTAGGTACAGGTCGCAACATTCTTCTAGCAGTAGTTTGCCTTTCTGACTGTAGTGACAGTAGTGGGGATGACTCCTCAACGGCTTCATCGTGAGTCGCTTCTGTTGCCTCATAGAATTCTTCGTTTTCTTCTGTTCAATTGCCAGACTTTCTTTCAGTATCCATTATCTCTTCCCTTCCTTCATTTCCCTCCCCTCCCGTGTCAGACGTATTTTTATCCACAGAAGGTATTGGTTTCGATGGTGAGGAAGTTCTTTGCAGAGCTACATCTTCAAGTTCAATAGAGCAATCACCTGACCAGTTGAATTTGCTTCCTTGGTATGCTATTAATTGATTTTTATGTTTTTTTAAATTACAAGAAGTGATACAATCTTTAACAATATACGTAACTTTTCCAATTCTTTTCATGATTATACCTTTGTTCCAGGATCCTTGCTTATTTATATTGAATGTTTTATATAAAAAATAGTCTCCTGTTTTAAAATATGTTATCAGTTTTTCCTTGAGCGTTTTAGGCTGCAAACACTGTTTATTTTCGACGTTTCGAGCGAGAGTGATAGACGCCGGAAGAGGTTGTTTGGGTTTAATTAAATCTAATCGTGATCGCAGTTTATGCCCAAAAACCATCTGGGCGGGTGAACAACCCGTTAAAGAATGAACGGAATTTCGATAATCAAATAGGTATTTAAACAAATTGTTATTTAATCCCTTAATGTTGTAGTTACTTAACATACATGACTTAATACCCTTTTTCACCACCTTCACGTAGCTTTCTGCCTGCCCGTTACTAGCCGGATGGTAAGCCGGCGACGTCACGTGCGATATACCGTTCGATACACAAAAATTTTTGAATTCCAAGGAAGTAAACTGAGTACCATTGTCACTGACTATCGTGTGTGACAAGCCAAATCTCGACATATATTCATATAATTTGTTAATAACCGATAATGACGACGTACTTGTTCCCATATCATACGCTTCCACCCACTTAGAGTAAGCATCCACAATGAATAAATACGAACGACTGTGAATGGGGCCGAGAAGATCAATATGAATACGATAAAAACTGTGTGGTGGTTGTGGCCACAACGCTAGCGGCGCACGCGCAGGTAACTGTCTCAACTATGAACAAACGTCACAATCCGCAATCATTCTTTCTAAAGCGTTATCTATTTTTGGAAACCAAAACCTACTGCGCGCTTCTGCTTTTGTTTTTACAATACCTAAATGTGATTTATGGAGCTCTGATAATAATTTAGTTCTAAGTACCTGTGGAATAATTACTTTGTGCCCTCGCATAATACAACCGTTTTCATATGACAATTGGGTTTTACACAAAAAATAAGGTTTAATTAATATATCTGATAATCGCTTAGGCCATCCATTTGCAATATATGATACGACTTTATTTAATATTGCATCTTTACGAGTTTCATCCCGAATTTCGCTAAGTGTAACGGGTAAACTACCATCTATAACGAAGTTGACATATGAGGCACGATCTTCTACAGGCCCTAGACTACGGCTTCCGTCGACTTCGTAGCCCCACCCTCTACTCGCTTCTACCGCGGATGACTCATTGTCAGGCAAGCTGGCGCGCGATAAGTAATCTGCACTATTGTCAGCGCTGCGTATGTATTCAATGACATAATTATAGCCACTAAGAAACATAGCATAACGTTGTAACCTATTAGCAGAAACTTCTGGAATTCCGCGATACGGACCAAAAATAGATAAGAAGGGCTTGTGGTCTGTACGGAGTACAAACGGATCTGCCCTTCCGTATATATATTGGTGAAAACGTCGCACTCCAAATATAATTGCAGTGGCCTCCTTTTGTAGTTGTGAATACCGCTTTTCTGCTGCATTTAATGTACGTGAGGCAAACGACACAGGACGTTCCACTCCGTCAGTACCTACTTGCGATAGTATTGCTCCTAAACCCGTGGTTGATGCGTCTACCGTTAAAATTATTTTACTATTCATATCAAAATGTGCAAGAACCTGTTCTGAGGCTAAACATTGCTTAATTGCATTGAATGCTTCACTATGTCTATTCTCCCATTTCCATTCATTACCTTTTTGTAATAAGGCATAAAGTGGGCTTAATACCGAAGACGCATTAGGCACAAAGTTTCTATAATAATTGACTAATCCTAGAAATGACTGTAATTTATTTACGTTTGTTGGTGTAGGTGCCCCTACAATTGCCTTAACTTTTTGTTTAGATTTCCTTAGGCCATTTTTATCTATAATATACCCTAGATATTCTATTTGGTCCTCAAAAAACACACACTTATCTTTACGAAGTGTTAGACCCGCGTCTTGTAGTCTTTGCAAGACAGCGTTCAATCTCTGTAAATGTTGTTCTTTAGAATCTCCCGTAATACAAATGTCATCCAACATACACATAACACCGTCTAATCCCGCTAATAAACACTCCATTGCCCGTTGAAAAATAGCTGGAGCACTAGCGAGACCAAAAACTAACCGCGTATATGTAAACAAGCCGCGATGGGTATTAATACATGTTATCTTCTGGGATGCCTCATCTAATAAAAGCTGTGAATACGCATGTGTTAAATCCAATTTGCTAAACTGCTGGCCCCCGTGTAATTTTGTAAAAAGTTCTTGAGCTGTTGGTAACGGATACTGTTCAATAACCAGTTGTTTGTTTACACTTACAGAATAGTCAACGCACAACCTAACTGAACCATCGCCCTTTAATATAGGCACAATGGGTGATGCGTAATCCGAATGCTGAACTGGTTGTAATACCCCTATACGTACCAAGCGATCGAGCTCGCTGTTCACCTTATCTCTAAGTGCGAATGCATCGGCACGAGCTTTGCAAAATACCGGTTTGACGTTATCTTTTAATTGTAATTAAACACGATACTTTGTAAATAAACCTAACTCGTCTGAGAATACAGATGGATATTGTAATTTTAAGTGTTCGCAAATTTTATCAGATTGACAATAATGTATTTGAAGCATTTGTAAACTAAACAAACATATAAAATCCCGGCCTAAGATTGGGGGTCCACCCTCACGTATAACTCGCACGTTAACTATGTGTGTTTTCTTTAATTAAGTAAAAGGCAATTTCAATATTCCCAAACAATGGATTACACGCCCCGTGTACGTAAATAACTGATCCGTAGTCAGTGATAATGGGAATTTTACAAAATATTCTTTATATACTTTCTCGGAAATCGCTGTGACTGCCGATCCGGTATCGACTTCGAATATTAGCTTAATATCCTGAATTGAAACTACTAAAGTCATAGGTTCACCCTTATATGAACATATTTTTTTTTTCTTACCGTCATCGTCACTCTCGCCGGACCCGCCGCCCGTTCCTACGAAATTGATCTTTTTACACATCCTGCGTAGATGGCCCTTTATATTACACTTCTTACAAGTATAACTAGCAAACCGACACTGAGACGTTTTATGATTTTTATAACCGCACACTGAACACTTTTCTTTGTTAGCACTAGGCTCGTTTGTGGTGGTCGCGATCTTGAACAGAGCCTCGCTCGATGACGGCCCCTGCGCCGACGCCGACGATGACGCTGCTGCTCCCTTGCGTGCACTACGCACGCTTTCCGCCAACTCCACTGCTTTCGCTAGTGTTAACTCCTGAAGGTCAAGTGCGAACAGTTTGTCCTTCTCTGGGCCACGATGCATTCCCATAATAAACCGGTCACGAAGCGCCTCTTCTACGTTCAGGAACCCGCAATGAGCCGTTAACCCACCTAGCCTCGCAGCCCACTGCGAGAATGTTTCTTCAGGACCTTGAGTTGCAGCATAGAAATTATACCGCTCACCAAATCCACATTTTTTGGTGTAAAATGATTGTCGAGAAGCGTGAGAATGTCATCGTACGGCACCTTTGTCAGTTCCTTCGGTAATGCTAAATCGGCCGCCAGTGCATAAGTGCTGTCGGCAAGTGCGCTTAGCAATATTGCCCGTTTCTTCACTCCCTGCGGGTCCTTCACCTGGTCGATGTCGTTCGCAATGTACCATTGAGAAATCCGTTGTTTATAGTTTTGCCATGTATGGATATTGTGGTCAAAACTAGATAAAATCCCAAAGTGAGACATGTTTTTTTTTTTTTTTTTTCGCTATGTGGGTACTCGTCGCCACTGATATGTACGCGACGTAAGGACAAGTGAAAGAGCCCGTAGCTAGTAGCACACTGAGTTTATTTGTCAAGCGACATTACTTTAATCGGAGTGGATGCAACCACCTTCATATTATATATCTAATATACAACACTTGCCCGACTGGGTCGCAACCACATGTATGTTGTGAAAAGTCCGCCGGATCAGCTTGTGTATATCCAGTTAACAAGGCGGGACCGCACTAGAGACTGCACGTTACTTCATGTACATTCTCGGACCGCACTGAAGCGTTACTGCGCGTCGCTGCATGGCGCTGCACGGCGCGGCATAAAGCGTTAAAATATTATTTGCTCCCAAAAAATATTTTGACGCGCAGTGAAGCGTCGCTCTGATGCGGCATAGCAAGTGGCGCTAAGTGTCGCTCCTACCATCTTCTAAAACTCTGTTCTTATAAAAGGAAAAACCTTTCTTCCTGCTCACGTCGGTATCAAGTCGAAAGTGAACTGAGGGCAATTACCCCTCTTTCAAAATGCCACGTAAAGAGCGTCAATGTCGTATCTACTTATAAATTATAATTGATATACACCATTGATACACCTAACTACACTTCACTACCTAGTTAGGCTAGTATGTAATGGGTAAATTTTTTTCAGATTTTTCTATAAATATTTGGATCATGATCTTTTAAAAAATACATTATTTGTATAAAATAACCAGCGTATTTCTATAATCTTTATACAGTAATGTATTGTATATATGCAATGATTTAGCATATTCTGTTGTTATGTAGACAACTCTGTAATTATTATAATTATACTATGATTACGTAAAAAACCGAACTCAGCTTGCTGAATCATTCAAGTCAATTATTTAAAACTAGCTGACCCGCGCAACTTCGTCTGCGTCACATAATAGAGAGAGAGATAGAGAGAGAACGGGTTAGAGAGAGTGGGTCGTAGGCACTGTATTATTAGGTGCCGCCCGCCTCTTACATTATTCTACACAATAAAAATGCGCTCGCGGTACTTGATCATTATTTTGCTACGGAGTTATTTTAAAACTGTGATATCTCCTAAGATATTCATTGAAATTAATTACTTTAAAACGCAATTTTGTTTAAAATTAAATACTTGCGATGAATAATGTACTTATTTCGATAAGGATTTATATATAAAAACACCTTCGCAAATAATTATTTTAGAACAAATTTTATTACCATAAAAAAGATTATATTGAGTAAACCTTAAAAGATAGCAAATGCTGTCGAGGAATTTTTTTTAGAACTTTTTAAGAGAAACAATTCCGTCACACACGATTGTTGCGTAACTTTAACCATTTACGCAACGAACGCAATGGAAGCTCGCAAAAGAAATACAATGTTTCCGTATTTCCAACATTTTTATTGATGCTCTGCTCCTATTGATCATAGCGTGATGTTATATAGCCTATAGCCTTCCCCTATAAATGGGCTATCGAAAACTGAAACATTTTTCCATATGAACCAGTAGTTCCTGAGATTAGCGTGTTTAATCAAACAAACAAACAAACTCTTCAGCTTTATAATATTAGTATAGATTAGATATTAGTTGTGATTTGTCCAACGGTCAAGGGTAAACTTCCGATTAAATATTTTTATATTAGGTTTGTTGCTTAATAGGTTAACTGCCCTGGCCGTCTGAGCTTCTATCAACAAATGTTACATCCTTAATGTATTTTGAATGACAAAGCAAGTTATATTTCTCAATAAGTAGTTTTGCAACACAATACTTACCATATAAAGAGCACTAGGATATTTCTTTAAACTATGGAACATAATTTCATCTAGAGTCAATTTATCCCTCTCCTCTGCATCTGGTTTTATGCTCTTAGCTGATAAGATCTCGTCCAGAACTCGATCTAAATACAGTTGAGCTGCGTTCGGTTCGCCTCTTACCACTGTGTGTGACATTTCTGAAATTCAAACTTCCTCTTCCAGAAATGCAAATAATGTATTTATTAGTAAGTTTCACTTGCGCCTTTTTTGCTGATCGAGAAATAAACTCTGGCCTGTCGACAAGTGAAGTGAGGTCATGAGTTATCACGTTATCAGCATAATGGTTAACCAGTCAAGGAGCACAATAAAATGTTCACGTAGATGACACCGTGTGCAATTTCCAGCTTATCAACAATGATTTTTCATAATTTAAACACTTCGTTTTTTTTATATTCAGGAAAGGTGACAACAAATTTGCGATCCATCTATGGATGCCTGTAGCACCATAGATATCACCAGCGCGTTGCAGACCTTGAACCTCTATTGAAACCCTACTGACCACAGGAACACAACACAAGGTTATTTGTCTGCGATCTTCTGTAGGGTGAAGGTATTCCACCAGTCGGGCTGCCTCAAGTAGAGTGAAATTTCTAAAGAGCTTTCTCTGTTCCCGACCTCTCTTACAAACTTATCACACAATTCACTTGTGCCGTGTGACGTAGATAAATTATCATATTACGAAAACAAACACTTCAAGTATTGTTTGAGATGTGGTAAGTGATTACGATGCGTTGCTAATTTTTGTATAGTTTCGAGTGAACATCAATTTATATATTGCTTTATTAGTATGTCGTTCTTTGATATTATTGGGTTTAATATATTTATGATTTTCTGGAATAATACAGACGTTTTTTAACAATTTTATTAAGTTATGTACAGTAATATGTTTTTTAAGATCCCAAATTTATTCTTGTTCTTAAAATGTTTGTGTTGTTCCAGAGTAGCATAAATATATTAAACATAATAATATCAAAAAGTGACGTAATAAAGTACTAAATAAATTCAAATAAATCTTGCTTATTCCAATTACAGTGGCATATTATTTTTTTTCTATTTTAGTTGACATTAGAATTTGGTCTTTACCGGGAAAAAAGTATCCTATGTTATAAATTATCTGTGTGCCAAATTTCATATAAATCCGTTCAGTTATTTTTGTGTGATTTAGTAACAAACATCCAAACATATCAATTTTCACATTTATAATAATAGTACGATTTGCATTGAAATAATTTTCAACGAAAATATCAGTAAATTGTTGTAAAATTATTTGCGTCGTTCAAACTAATTTACTTTGCACAAACGTGAGCTAAATGCCGCAAGACATTTTCTGCTAGCTGATCTGTTTTCCTTAATATCCGTGTGAAAACGGTGCTGAATTGCGAGATTTAATAAATAATCATTTAAATCACTTTTATATTTTATTTTATCAAAATCTATGAAGTTATTCAAAAGGATCTATAAACCCTACATCAAACATTTATTTCGCTATTTATTTACAGTTTTGTATTTAAACACCTTCAGCCTGTGACTATATCTATCCATAAAATGGCTAAAGTAGCATTGGTGGTGTTCGATTGCTCTTACATCGGTAAACTCCAATAAATATTTATCATCTCTCCACAAAGGTTTTACAAGGTACAAGTTATTAAATGACACAAGTCTCTTTCTTTCGTAATCATGACTGGAGATTAGATTTCCAAAAACCTTTGAATCTTCCCAGGAAACTTTACGATGTCTACTATTAGGTTTTCCGAAAAGTTTCCCATTATTACTAGCCTAATTAAACGTAAAAGGAAAAAACAAGTAAACATAAAGAGACGTACAAAACCAAACGGCACGGCCGCTTCACTAGCATTTAATGACATTGTGATGATTTTTAATACTTCTTTAGCGTTTATAATAGAATTTCCTACGGGATCAACATAGAATCCAATTGAGGTAGTAGATTGTAGTCGTAGGACTAGCCCAAAAAGAAACTTACCTAAAATTGCTGCCGTAGGAACAGACACTAGTGGATCAAGTAACGCGTTCGCTGTTGCCCTTCACACTGACTCACACGTACACAGACAAATCAGTTTTAATGAATCTTCGTGTACAAAAACAGTCAACAACATGACAGGAGATTTTATCTTGTATATATTTCCATTATCTTTCGTGATAACTAACAGTATAGATATTTAATTAGTTAATAATAAAATTAACACTCACGCATAGTAGTATATTAAATAACTCAATGATAAGCATTATTTTATTATACATACATAAATCTATTCCTTAAATAATAAATCCATTAAAAAATCTGTCAACAGAAGACGATTGCCCACTGTATACGGATTATATTTTATCCAGTCCTCTCTATACTCTATAATACTAGATTTTTTTTTTATTTCAAGCACTTCCAAGCACTACGAATAGTACTGTACTATTGGTATTACATTTTACATTAATTAAAAATAGTATTTTGAAGAAAAATTTGCGGAAAATTTTACGTGTTGGTAAATGTAAACCGATGTATTTATTTATGTAAGCTTTATTTTAAGTGTAGTACTATTGCTATAAAAAGTGACAGGAGTTTATTAAATGTTTGATTTTTATTATTTTCAATATATTTAAAAAAAGGAGAAAGATCTCAATTCGATTTTATATTTTTTTGCGGATTTTCAGACATAACTTCTGTTAAAACATGTGGGTCTTGTGGAATAATAGTCCAATACTTTAATATTCGTTGTTTATTCAGACAGAGTGTCGTTGTCTAAGAGATTACTTTCACGAATGAATCCATCAAGGCTCGACCTACCCGCTTTTATATCAAAATAATCGTCATCCTACCCGCTTTATACCAAATTATTCGTAAGTCAGATTATGTACTAATAAGTTTACAATATCAATTTATACGATGATTAACTAAATTATGAATTATATGTATAATAATAAGGTATAGGTAAACAACTAGGATAATACTGCGAGCAATTATTATAAGTCACAACCTCTGGGCGCTTATGTGTTACTTGCTAACATTCGGCCATCCTGTATAGGCCGCGTCCCGCGGCCCGTATTCTGTTCTTGACCACCAGACCCGTAGTCCTGAAAACAATTGTACAGCAGTAATTTGTTTTAAAATGTGGATTTTACTAAATTTTGGATGAATGTAAAGCCCAATCACGAGGTGGTTATTACAAATAGGCTTGATCACACAGCCGTCCTTATTTACACAGACTGCAGACTAGATCACACAGCCGTCTTTATTTACCTACATAGACTTGATCACACAGCCGTCTTTATTCATCTACACGGACTTGATCACACAGCCGTCTTTTATTTATCTACACGGACTTTATCACACGGCTCTCTTTATTTACGTACACAGACTTGATCACACAGCCGTCTTTATTTACGTACACAGACATGATCATATAGCCGTCTTTATTTACCTACGCAGACTTGAATAATTAATTGTGAGTTCAAGAAGATTAATTAAATCGTCTCAGAAACCGCGATACAGAAATAAGAACACTTGATCACATAATAATAATAATAATAAAGCTTTCTTTATTCCATACCTAATAGACAAATTTACAAATAAAAATTAGTGTTAGTATTATTAGTTATATAAAAACTTTTATTCTTAATGTATAAATTTATTGTTAGTGTGTTAGTGATACGGATCCCTTTTGGGTAAAAGCCTCCTCTAACCCATGCTATTTATCTTTATCCTGGGCAATACTCATCCAGTTTGACCCAGCTATTTCAATAATATCATCAGCCCACTGTTTCCGTGGTCTACCTTTGCTCCTCTTGCCTGCAGGTCCTGGCCATCTTGTTACTTCTAGCGTCCATCTCTTTTCTTTGTACCTTGAAATGTGTCCTGTCCATTTCCATTTTAGACTTAGAGCATGTTGAAGAGCATCAGTAAGTTTAGTTCTTTTCCTTATCTCTACGTTTCTGGTTTTATGTATTTTTCTTAATTTTAGTATACTCCTTTCCATGGTATGTTGACATGAAGCAATTTTATTTCTTATTTTATTGGTGTATGTCCATGTTTGACTTCCGTATGTTAAACTTGGCAGGATGCAAGTGTCCATTATTTTTTTTAATGCTTTATGTGGTAGTGTCCTTTCAGGAATTCTTTTAGTGTCCAAAATTTCTTCCAAGTGCAATTAATCCTTCTGTCTATTTTGATTTCGTTATTTTTTGAATCAAACGACATTTGTTTTCCTAGATAGATATATTCATTTTCATATTGAAATTGGTCTCCTGATATTTATATTCCTTTTTTTACATGGTTTGTCATTACTTTAGTTTTGTTTAGATTCATGTGTAAACCTACTTTTTTGCTATTATTGTCCAGAGTTTGTATCATTTCCTCTAACTCTCTAGCTGATTCCGCGAAAATGACAATGTCGTCAGCATATCTGAGGTGGCTTATATATTTGTCTTGTATCTTGAGGCCCTTGCTTTTCCAGTCGATTTCTCTAAATATTTCCTCCAACACAGCTATAAACAATTTGGGTGATAATGGGTCCCCTTGTCTGACTCGCTTTTCTATTTTTATCTCCTTTCCTTTGTTTTCCAGTTTAATTCTGCTTTTACTCTGTGGGTAGATATTTTTTATGATATTTATATATTTTATTTTTATTTTTTATTTTAATATTTTAAGAAAACTTACAGCTAAGTACTTATTTAAGTTACATGTATAAATTAATGAAGGCCATTTACAAGTTCTCACATATAATTATGTACTTATATATAAAAAAAAAATAAAGTAGACGGAAGAACACAAAAATATTAACAAAAGAAATAAGAATTCAAAAGAGCTTTCAACTTCTGCACAGTTGTATTAAATATATCAATGTCTAAATCACTAACTAATTTATTCATACTGCTGCTTACTCGAATGAAATAGGAATTTTGTCTGTAGGTAGTTCTAACTATAGGACTATAAAGTATGTTAGGGTTTCTAAAAGATGCTGCCGGTACACGTAGGTTAATTTTGCTCAGTATCTCCGAACAGTCAACTAGGCCATTGAGTATACACAAAAGATATGATACATCAGCTATTTCTCTTCGTGTATACAGCGGGAGCATTTGAAATTTTTTACAGCGCGATGTGTAATCTGGTACAATTATTTCAGATTTAAACTGTAGGAAACGAAGAAACCGCTTTTGTATTTTCTCAATGCGTGTGATATATATATTATAATTGGGGTTCCAGACTTGAGATGCGTATTCAAGATGGGTTCGAACAAAAGAACAATAAAGAATTTTAAAAGTTTTAACACATTTAAATTCATTGGATAATCGAAATACAAACCCTAATGCTTTAGAAGCTTTTTTGACAACATTATCAATATGCTTATCAAATATTAGTTTGGAGTCAAAAATAACACCTAAATCTCTAACAGCATTAACTCGTGATAATTTAGTATTTTTAAGAAAGTAATTGTGCAGAATCGGATTGAGTTTACGGGTATATGTTATAACTTGACATTTCGTGACATTTAAATCTAATTTATTGAGAGTACAATAATTTTGAAACTTATCTAAATCATATTGAATACGAACTACATCGGAAACAGTTTTAACAGGACATATGATTTTAAGGTCATCAGCGTAGAGAAGAATTTTGCAAGTAGTAAAACAGGATGGTATATCATTAATAAAAATGTTAAAGAGCAGAGGACCCAATAAAGATCCCTGAGGAACTCATGAAGGAATCTGCATCGGCGAAGATGTATAGCCATTTAGAACTACAGTTTGGCATCTGTTCTTGACATAAGATGAAAACCACCTAAACAAATTACCCCGAATCCCTATATCTCTCAGTTTGCAAAGCAGGATTTCATGATCTATCCTGTCAAATGCTTTACTGAAATCAGTATAAATTACATCTACCTGGGCAGGCTCTGACATGTAGTAAGTTATGTAATCACTAGACAGGATAAGATTTGATGTAGTAGATCTTCCTTTTATAAAGCCATGTTGCCGATCGTTAAGGGAATGTTTAAGAGAAGGATAAAGTTGTTTGAAAACGACTTTTTCGAATACTTTAGAAAAAATGCAAAGTTTGGAGATGGGTCTGTAGTTAATATGTTCTGTTTATTCCACAAGAAATTAGTTCTGTCCAGATTGAGCTGTGCTTAATACATACATTCGGCATTCGAATAATCTATGAAGGCTACATAAAGAGGACGATTATATTGTTTATGTTGTTCTAGAATTTGGTCTAATGTATGAATATGATCAATAGTGGATAATCCAGACTTGAAACCTGCCTGTTCTATTGTTCTATTCTAATCAATAATATAGAGGTAAATAGTTTGAAAATGCACGGCAGTAAGCTTATTGGCCTGTAGTTTCCAATATTTGCTGGATTTCCTTTCTTGTAGAGAAGTATTATGTCTGACTTGCACCATTGTTTGGGAGCTTTTCCAGTTTCAAGGACCCTGTTGAACATTTGGGCTATGTATGGAATTAAGATAGGGGCTCGCTCCTATTTGGATTATTTCGTTACTTATGTTGTCTGGATCAGGGTATTTTTCAGGTTTTAATTTTTTTACATGTTTTAATAGTTCGTCATAATGTATAGGTTCTATTGTGTCTGATTCTGTGTTTTCAAAGATTTCAAAGTCTGGGGGTTCTTCGCCATGTGAGTCTTCTGGTGGTTTCATGTACAGTTCCTTGTAAAATTCTGTCGCATGTTCTATGTTCTATAATTTCTTGCCTTGTTTTAGTATCTTCATTACCTTTTTTAAGTTTCTGAATCCAGTCTTTATGTGTGTTTAGTTCTTTGCTTGCTTTTTAGGAGATTCTGTATTTATTTCAGTTCTTCTCTATGACTCTATTCCTGTAGATATTGTAATCGTTTTTTATGGCCTTGTTACTTGTTTTGAATAGGTTTTTTAACTCTTTTTCCATGTCTATAGTTTTGTTTTTTTTTTTTTTATACAGACTTGTCACCCAGCCGTTGATCACATAGCCGTCTTTCTACACAGACTTGAATAATTGTAATAATTAGCTCAAATTAGCTCAATTTTACTTCATTGTGAATTACAAAAGACGTTATACCTCAATTAGATACATTTATGATTCATGTGAACTAAAGAGTAGAAACAGCGATACAAAAATAAGAACCGCACATTTGTAACAATTAACTTTTAAGAAGATCAATTAAATCGTCTCGGAATCAGCGATAAGAACCACACATTTCCAACAATTAGCTTTCAAGAAGATCAATTAAATCGTCTCTATCTACTTCTCGGTCACTCCCTGAACTATCATCTTCGGATAGAGTCGGTTTGTAAGGTCGGAGGCTCTCTCTGCGAACTACTGCACTAAACTTCTTATAGCTCTTCATACCCTTTATACTTGAGATAGTGTATCTGTCTAATGAGCTCTCCGCTTTGCATACTTTGTAGGGGCCGGTGTATAACCCGTTAAGTTTTTTAGTAACACCAGTCACGGCATCTCTAGCTACACCTTTCCAGAGATCTAATTGACCTACGGTGTACCTAATACACTGTTTATATTTTTTATCGAATTGTTTTTTCATGGTGCTCATATTTTTATCAATGCGAAGCTTCGCAGTTTCCCGATTAGCCTGTAGTTCATTAAGTTGAGCTTTAGAGGTTGAAGCCGCGCCTGAAGGAAATGACGGATAACGAGAGTTTTTGTGGCCAAACAGTTGTTGCGTTAGTTGTGTTATTAATTCCCCATACTACGTCATTCAGCTTATTGTCCCAGGTGCATTCGCTTTCCGATATAGTATTGAGGCCGTTTAACAAAGTACGATTAACCCGTTCAACTTGATCATTAGAACGAGGGCTAGCTATTGCGTTCAAAATATGTTTAAATTGGTTTTCTTCGGCAAACTGTTTAAAATATCTACTCCTAAAAGCTTTCCCACTGTCTGTTATTATTCCAACTAGATAACCAAACTGAATAATTATCTCTTTTAGTAATCAAATAGTCTCGAGTGAACTACAATTTTTAGCAGGTCGGGCGAACATAAATTTGGTAAAAGCGTCTATCACTACGAGAACATAAGTATTCGTTCTACGGGTTTTTTAGCAAAAGGACCCAAATGGTCAACGTGCAACGTATGCATAGGTATGGCCGGTTTGTTAATTGGATGTAGTTCACCCTCCAACCTACCATAATTGCCTTTGTTAAATGCACATTGCAAACAACTGTTTACATATTTTCTTATGGATCTCGTCATTCCCTAAAACCAGAACTGAGCCTTAATAGATCATTCACATTTTTCGAACCCGGGATAGCCTATTTGATCGTGAAGGTTTCGTAGTAGGCCGTATTTTGCAAGTTTTGGAATAACAAAACGCTCACCAGCCACGGTTTTCCTAAAAGTATATTATCTTTAATAGTGTAATTCGCAAATAAGTTAGGATCAGGATTATCACGAAGTCTAGAAATAATATTTTAAATATTATGAATAAAAGATATTTTGATATGTAAACGTGAAATCACGTTTATTTGAATGTTTGTCCTTCAGTTATGTTCAAACGGCTGGACGGATTATAATGAGTTTAATTTAGCATAAAAGTCGTATATCTCTTTTAATAGAACATAAATTACTTTTTCTTAAACGTAATTGTGTCGTACACTGTGCAGTACAGCAAAGAACTACTACGTGAAAAGAAATTAACCATTTAGTGTCAAATTTCAAATTCTTTCTACTATTTTTAATTTTTTTTTATTTTGTTTCTTAAAACAAAAGAATGTACTTTCTTTCTTTCTTTCAAATAAAACGAAGATGTAATTTTGATTTTACTTTATTGATTTAAGAATCCTGTTCTTCTTTGATGAGCCTCTCTATAAGTAACTTGCATTCTCTTCTCTTCAGTTTGCCGGTGTGTGTGTGAGGCAGGCTTTTCACTATCACTATTCCACCTCGTAGACGTTTGTAGTCTTCTAAGTTTGCTAAAATAATAATAATAACCTCTCAGTCATTTTTGAATTTTGCATTATAACAAACTAATTTATCTACATCTGCATTAATACTATTATAAACTATATTATTTGCGTTTTTCACCCGTTTCTTTGTTAATCAAGATAATATGAAGTAATTAATATCAAGCATAAACAAACTATGAAGATGTTTGCGATTCCATAGAATTATCATCTGCGACTGTAGCCCCTGGAATAATTGATGATGAATGATAAAGAAGATGCTTGGTTGATGATTTCGCCGAACACGAAGTGTAAGATCCATTTATTATGGTAAATACACAAAATATGGTAAAAAAGTATATGAAAAATAGAATAATAGTACAAGTAACTGAAACAGAGTTGAAACTCTTCCAGTTGTTGATAATTGAGTTTGTCAGTTTGATATAAGAATTTAAAGTATAATTAAATCGAATCAAGTATCAAGAATAATAATCGTCGATATTCAAATAAAAAATTCTTTTGTTATATACAAATTCATATACTTACAACGGAAATTGATAAGTATAGTATTTCAAAAATATAGTATTTCTTCTTTCCCTTTATTGTCGGCTCTTAGACGCACATGCCCACCCACTCTCGCCGCTCACAGCTGACTGACTGTTGTTGCGACCGCACGTGCACAAGAGATGACATAATGCTTTCCTCTCTTTCACTCACAGACACTACAATAAGCTATGAGAATCACCAATATATGGTTGCATTAAAAAAAATATCTCAACCGATTTCCATGACATTTTTTACACAAGAAGAATTCCTCGTTTGATAGACTTTAAGAATTGATAATAATATGAATGAAAAGTCATGGCGGATCGGCGTGGTATGGCGCTGCATTCTTCCGATGACGCTAAGTCCTATAGGCAGCTCAATAGATCTATTCATAAATCCTTGCGACACGATGTCCGGTCTTACAATACCAAAAGTATTAAAGAGACGATAGAGCGGAATAAAGGCTTCAATGTGTTCGCAAGGAATGCATCTATTGAGCAGAGCCAGTTGACGAAGCTGAAAATGGATGATGGCAGCGTAGTGTCTACCAAGCCAGAGGTATTAAGGGAGATCGAAAGGTTCTATGGGCAGTTATATACCTCGTCAACTAAGCCTGTTACCAGCTCGGCTAAAGATCCGAGAGCCGGGCTGACCCGACACTATACCGAAGATATCCCCGACATCACCCTGTACGAGGTTAGGATGGCCCTTAAGCAGCTTAAGAACAACAAGGCGCCGGGTGATGATGGAATTACATCAGAGCTTCTGAAAGCGGATGGAACACCGGTACTTAAGGTCCTGCAGAAGCTCTTTAATTCCGTTATACTCGAGGGTAAAACGCCGGAAACGTGGGACGGCAGCGTGGTGGTCCTGTTCTTCAAGAAAGGTGATAAAAACTTATTGAAAACTATCGGCCCATCTCGTTGCTGAGCCATGTTTATAAGCTGTTTTCGAGGGTCATCACGAATCGTCTCGAGCACAAGTTTGATGACTTCCAGCCTCCCGAACAAGCCGGTTTCCGAAAAGGCACCGTGGAACACATCTATACGCTGCGGCAGATTATATAGAAGACTGAGGAGTATAATCTGCTTTTATGCTTAGCGTTCGTGGACTACGAAAAAGCCTTTGATTCGGTTGAAACCTGGGCAGTGTTGCAGTCTCTCCAGCGGTGCCGTATTGACTATCGATATATCGAAGTGTTGAAGTGCTTGTACAATAACGCCACCATGTCGGTCCGAGTACAGGAGCAGTGCACGAAGGCAATTCCTTTGAGAAGAGGCGTTAGATAGGGAGACGTAATATCTCCGAAACTGTTTACCGCCGCTCTAGAGGACGCCTTCAAGCTCCTGGAATGGCAAGGACTCGGCATCAATGTCAATGTCAAAATACCTCAGTGCCTCAAGACGAAAGACTTTGACCAGTGTGTGTTGCCAGTGATGACATACGGCACAGAGACGTGGTCGCTCACTGTGGGCCTCATAAGAAAGCTCAAGGTCGCTCAGCGAGCTATGGAGAGGGCTATGCTTGGTGTTTCTCTACGAGATCGAATCAGAAATGAGAAGATCCGTAGACAAACTAAGGTAACCGACATTGCCAAAAGGATTAGCAAGTTGAAGTGGCAGTGGGCGGGGCACATAGTTCGGAGAACTGACGGCCGTTTGCGCAGAAAGGTTCTCGAGTGGAGACCACGCACCGGAAAGCGCAGCGTTGGACGGCCCCCCACTAGATGGAAAGACGACATAATAAAGGTCGCTGGGAGCCTTTGGGTGCAGGCCGCACAAGATCGGTCGCTTTGGAGATCTATGGGGGAGGCCTATGTTCAGCAGTGAACGTCCTGCGGCTGAAATGATGATGATGATGATGAACGAAATAATATTACGTGACGAAAATAATTACCGAGTTATAAACACGTGCGGAAACACAGCATACTGCTAGTTAGGTTATAATATCGTAAGTCAGATTATGTACTAATAAGTTTACAATATCAATTTATACGATGATTAACTAAATTACGAATTATATGTATAATAATAAGGTATAGGTAAACAACTAGGATAACACTGCGAGTAATTATTATAAGTCACAACCTCTGGGCGCTTATGTGTTACTTGCTAACACTCATTTCTTTCATCTGTTGACTGCTCGATATTTACAACCTTCTTTTCTCAATCTCTATATACCTATATCACATGGAGGTGTTAAATAATTTCTCTTATAATTTTGCTTTTTAACCAATAGGTACCTACTTTTTAAGATTAATTTATCCCAAATTTCTTCGCTACTTCTTTTTGAAAACAGATTAACGGTTGTTTCGTATTTCTGCAACAAAAACATTTGTTATTAATTGTTGCGATGAATCTGAAAATGTTAAATCTGAAACAAATCGTGGAAAAGAAAAAAATCGGTCATCCGAACTGATTACAATACTTGCCGTACATTATTGTACAGCCTTTTACATAAATATAAAAGTTAATATGTTTTCAAGCAGAAATAGCAATGAAATTTCGGATAAATTAATTGCGATGGATTTCCGTAAAATAACGTACCGTAATATTTTTTAAGAGTATAAAAATAATTATTTTCGTAATAACGATTTTCAGTGTGTTTTAACCATTATCTCGCAACATTGATAATTGTATACGCACTGTAATATCACAGTATTTACCATATTAAGATCACCAAGATGTTTCTTTAAACTGTGGAATATGATTTCAGCAAATGTGACTTTATCCCTCTTCTCTGCATCTGGTTGAATGCCCTTAGCTGATAAGATCTCATCCAGAACTCTATCTAAATACAGCTGAGCTGCGGTAGGTTCAACTCTTACCACTGCGTGTGACATTTCTGAAATTTAAACGTCCTCTTTGACGTTTGTAAAATATTTACCATTATTAAATAAATTTATTTCTATTGAGATTAGTTTTGGGCTCTCTAAGCAAAAAGTTCTACCGCACCTATTCTGCCATTCAGGAATTCATTACCTCAAATATTTCTTCTTGTAGCAAATATTATGTTTATTATATGGTGAGCAACCATTTAATCATATATTGGTTGGTGAAAACCTTACCCCACATCTTGCTCCTGCACATATCGACCCTTCGAGTAAAAGCCAAAACACGACTTTAGGGAAAACGCAAAAAGCGGAATAAGTGGAAATAACAAACAAAGACTTCATTTAAGGCAATTGACCAACAACTAGAATGTCAAGTACGACAACAAATGAAATAAAAACTGAATTTGATTGCTTAATAATCTGTGTAGTAAAAGAAATTTGAAATATACAGATCGATAGAGCTCGTGAAACTAAGTAGGACAGCGTGTAACGTCAATTTTGGAGAAAAAGGCTTTTACTACACTTGAGACTCGAAAGGTCTATATCTTAAACATAATATTATATGAGTCACTTTCAATTTAACCTTGATTGGTGGCTGCACGATTTCACGCGTTTTTGCTGTCGTAGCAGAGAAAAAATGTTTTCCTTATGTGTTTATTTGGTGAATTTTGGACAATATCCATCTTGCAGCAGTCTTGCAGAGAAGGAAGTGAACATTTTCGCTAGTAATAATAATAAGGTATTGCGCATCTTTCCTTTTTTTAAGAGCTGTAAGCATAAAACTAGAAAATAAATAGGTCATCTTAGCATTTAGAGGTAGATATCTGTAACGTTTGGTAGCAAAAATGGCGTAAGTAGATTCAAATTGCTGCAAGTCTCCTAAAAAGGGTGTTTTTGTGCTATTCTACTTACAGCAAAAGTGCGGTTTGTATTTTGCACCTATTATTACTTGCATTCTCGTTGAATGCAAATATGACGTAACTAACTTATAGCATTTTAGTTTTACTAAACATCCAACATGCTCTTAATTTAAAACAATACATTGTTAACAGTATATTTTTAAATAGTCCCTTACATCTCTTAATTGTTAATAGTAAGTAAGTAATAAGTAAGTAAGTAGTAAGTAGTAATAAACCTACTTTTCATAACTTTAGGGAAAATGGTTTTATTGTAGTTAGTGAATATTATTTTAACTAAGATGTGTACAAAAAATAAGTTCTATATCACTAATAATTTCTCCTTTAAAAACATTTTTTTGGCTTTGTTGAAAAGTTGAGTTTTGATTACTTACACCAAATACCCTTTCTTGCATCGATATTATTAATAAAAATTAATAAATTATAAATTAAATAAATGCTACGAGACCAAATAAGTTTTAATTCAAACGCACGTAAAGGTTTCACAAACAATTTTATTATTATTATTATTGATTTTTTTTTTCAAGTTCGGTTTTAAGAGACCCTTGAAAAATAGAGATTCAAGAACACGTCATGTAGTCACAAAAATAATTTTTTTTTCTGTCTACTTGAAGAAGTTTATTTAACTGGTGGAATATCTTCACCCTACCGAAGATCGCAGCCGAATAACATAGCGTTACAATTTTCGTTATTAAAACGTTTTTTTTTGTCTTTATAGGTTCTTAGCATTGTAGCAGCAATCTCAAACTCGTAGTTTCAGCAAACATTGTACGAGCAAACGATTCCTGCGACCAGGCTTCAGTTACGAGAGGATTTGAGGTTTTACTGAGTAGGAGATTCACATAACCCTCCCGAGCTGTACGGTAAAGGGATGGTAGAGTTTGCAGAGTACAGTAACTCACCCAGAACTATTGCCGTAAGAACAGACACTAGCGAATCAAATGATGCGTTCATAGCGGCCGGTTTTCTTCGCACTGATGCGATCGCTCGAGTGATTCAGTTTTTATATATGTACGAGACACATGTATCGTCGAACACAAAAACAACATGACAGGAAATGTTAGTTTTTGTTATAAATTTTGTAATGAAGTATTAGTAATCAGTTTACATTATCAATTACGTGTACAGACAAAACGACAGATTTATTTATATAGATGACTAAGTGTGCCTGCGGTTGCACTCGCGAGGAGACGCGCGAATCCCCCACTCCCGGTGAGTTTAAAGACAACAATGCATATTGTGGGTCATCCTTAGTAGATAGACAATATACATTCAGGGATTTTGTTCTAGATCTACAATTATGTAGTACATTAATTTATATATCTCATATGGTTTACTCAGCGTGAGCCATTTAAGCGCATGAATTGATTCACCATTACCACTTTACTTTATTTGCGCGGAACCCTAATTCTTATTCTAAAATAAAAGTAGCCTTAGTTACTCCTTATAACGTTAGCTATCTGCCAGTGAACGTCACTTCAGAAGCGGTCCAACCGGTTCGAAGATTAGCAGGAACAGATAGACAAACAAAAATTTTTATAATTATTTTTTGTTATAGGTATAATGTAGACTGTTATATGAATTTACAGGCACTTAAATTTTATTAATTGTATAAATTTATCAACTACACAACTTTTTTTAAATAGTAGCACAGCAAATTGACCGTACTGTCTCTGACGGTAAGCACAGTACAATCCGAACACAACGGTGACCACCGAGAGATCTAAATCCATCGACTTGTTCTTCAAATCGTTGTACTTGTTTGTACATATAATATGCTTTGACTATGCATCTGTTATTATTGTGTGTTTTAATATACGTAAATAAAGAACAATATAGCTCTAAACGCAACACCACCTGAATATCTATCATTAAAAACAAATAAACACATGGACACCTTCTACGTATAGTATCATATCCAACAAAAAGTGAATTTTCACTTTTTTTCTATCGGATTACTTATTTTTATAGAAACTATAACATACACTAATTCAAACTTCCATATTTGCAGTAGAACCCTAGATAATGAACCTGATGACTATCGTATTTTCCATTTCCTGCAAAGTGAACTGTCGTATTTGTCTTACTACAACATTCGTAGGGTGAGAGGGGGGGGGGGGGGATCTCCGCGCCACGCGGATGCCTCGTAACTATTAGTAACGATAGAGTATGCGGTGGGAGAGCACGCGTCAGGTTGTTACATGCGAATGCTATATTTCTGCATTGTTTACTTTTGTTAACGATAATTAATACTTATATCTGTTAACCATGTCATCTAGATCAAGAAAAATGGTTGATACAATAATAAAAGACAATAATGTGATTGATTTTCAAAAAATGGTGATCGCTAGTCATTCAAGTCATGATGATAAACTCTAGTTATATGACTGATTGTATCAAGCCTATGGAAAAAGAAGATATTTTCGTATTTCATACTTACATTGTTATCAAACGGATTAAATATCTAATTAATTTTAAGTTATAGACGTTGTCCTTAGTGAAATATCGTAAGTATGCCTCACCATAATATACGCAACATTCAGTAACAAAATCAAATCGTAATTGATAGTTACGATATTTAACATCTGAAAAATATCGCAAATTCAGCTCATATGTGTACTTACGATACTTCACGTTGGAAGTTCGTTCCGTTTCATTATTGTATATTACACTTAAGGTATTTTACTACGTGATATAAAATAACTTACTGTTATATTCCACTAAAAAAAATCTAGTTATTATATTTTTTTTATATTTCTTGACAGAATTCCTTCTCCCGTTTGATGCAGACATTGAATAAATCAATGAAATAATGTATTTGTTACCTGGTCCAGAGTCAACCAGCCACACACTTGGAGCAAAGTATCGTATCGTGAAAATAAACCCAAAATAATTATTAAATAAAATAATGATAAATAAATATAAACTAAACTTTTTTAAGGGTTCATTGCCGATTCTACGTGTTATGAGGATATAACCCGACACCCTTCCCCAGAGTGTACAACAAATCATCTAGATTTTGATTGTAACAACAACTTCTGTCCTTGGTATATTGACAATTATATTCTACCACCATTTTCTGTTATATCGTCTACTACTGATATATTATTTACGCCGCAAGCAAATACGCCGCTGTCATCTTTTGTAGAAGCAACACCTAATTCTTCCAGAAAAAGAGAAAAAAGTTTTCAAAAAGATAAGGGAAACATTAGACGTTAATATGTGGCTGAATGGAAGGACAATAAGAGAAATAATACTAAGAAACTTAGGCAAGGAATATGTGAGTCGGGATGGTACTATAAGACGAGGTAAATCTTTGGGACCTGCGTGTCACGAGAACTGCAGACAAAAATGTTCAATAAAAATCAGCAATGAAGTCAGGTAATTTCACTTTGATTTATCAACTATCAAAATATGACTTAGACGACCAAAATACTAATTGTACTATTGTTTGTAAGAAGATGTTTTTAAACACATTTTCAATAAGTGAACAATTTGTCTACACTTCTATAGAAAAAATAGACAAAATAAGTGGTTTTATAGAGCCAGGTATGCGAGGATATAATAATAATCATCGCAGGGTACTAAATGAAAATGTTGTTAGAAGTGTATGTACTCACATAAAATTCCTTCAACCAGTTGAATCTCACTACAATCGTAATAGAAGTAATAAACTTTACCTAGATGGTGACCTGAATTTTCAAATATTATTTAATTTATATAACGAGTAGTTCAATAAAGAAATATATTCTACAAAAGTCGTGACTATACGGCAATACCGTGACATTTCTAATCAACACTTTATAGGCTAGCATGGTATGGGCATGTCAAGAGGAGGGATGAAAGTTATATAACTAAAAGAATGTTAAGTATGAAGATGGATACATACAGGAGTGAAGGAAGACCGAAGAAGGTATGGACGTATTGTGTGAAGAATGATATGCGTATAAAAAAGGTGTGAATACTGAGATGATATTTGATAAAGTAGAGTGGAAGAAGAAAACATGTTGTGCCGACCCTACTTAAGAATGATAAGGGGTAAGAAGATGATGATTATTCTCATGACGTCACCGTAGGCTTCATTTATTACCTTTTTAGCTGCCAGAATAAAATTATCGTAATTTTTTTGTTACAAACAATAATTCTAGCACCGCAACTATCATTATAATTACTTTATAATCTTAAATTTCATATAGTTAATATTAAAATAATTAATAGAATAAAAAAGGAATGGAATTAATAAGGTACAAACTTATATTAGTTAGTTATTTCATACAGTGTCCTATGCGAGAGTTCGCAAAATAATTGTTTGTCATTTAAAATGAACCGCAAGTATAATATTTACCTAGAACATGAATTTCATGTAACATCGTAATACTTTTTCCTTATAAAGTCAAGATAGAAATAACCGAGATAATGAATAAACGAGGAATTTCATAATTACTTAGTTGTAAACATGTGGAATAGGAAAGGTCCCGCGTCCCGGCCCTTAGCCCTTATGCGAGGGCGTAATGCATAACTAATAAAGGTAAATCGTCCAACTTACCTCAAAAGGCATGAGGGTCTATTGTGCGTTTAAAATATTCGGTCATTCTTTTGAACTAATTATTATTTAGTCTAGGTAATTCAATATAAAAATATATTTATTCACGCTCCCTCCCTCATCTAATCTCCTTTCCCTGTGTTGTTAACATAGCAAAAACTAAAAGTTTAAAGTAGCCAATACTACAACGTCCAACAATCAAGTGAACTTTTACGAAGATTTATTTATCATGTGTAAGGTAGTTGCAAACCAATAGAATACGACTGTATGCCAGTAATACCAACCTGATGTAATATGATAACGTTATAGAGCTTACGAAAATTTTAATTGTAGAAGCATCAACACATCACCTATTAATTATACCCCAAAAATTACCGTGTCAATGACAAAGATAAGGTCAAGGACAAAGCCGTGTATTTTGCGTTACTACATGTATCATATGGTATTTTGGATTGCTGATTAACATTGGATTGATGTTGACAAACCGTACGTACGATTTATATATTTTACTTCAGCTTTTCGAAGAGTAAAGGCCGACATTGTATTAAGATATCTTAATTTTTAGCTTTAGCACCAGATATAATTATATTCCACACTAAAGTTTTATATAAGCAATCGATAAACCTTGACGTGAGCTTTCTATTAAAACTAAAACGAGCGTTGTAGCGTAGCGTAAAAATGGATATTATGTGACGCGACGAAACGTCTTCAAAATGGTGGCATGTCTCCCTTTCTGCATAGAAACTCTGAACAGGTTGTATGAAACCTATGCAGTCAAAAATAACTAAATGGAACTAGTTCAAGCGTGGTCCCTTCCCTATTTTTTCCTTATTTGTCCCGGACGAGTCGGAGCTCCCTTCAACACCTCCCCGGTAAACTGGGGTTTACCCTCGAAGTTAACGAGACCCAACAGTCACGCATTACCACTAACGACAGTTAGCAACTTCACGTTGACGACATTTAACCTGATTTTTACTCAATCACCTTAATTAAGAGTTGATCTAATGTATTTATTTGATGTAGTAAAAGTTAATGCAAAGAAAATTGTCATATTTTATGTAATATTCCGTGGATTATATGTACTAACATAAAAGGTGGATTATTAAAAATTAAAATAATGGACGATCCAAAATTTTTGTAAAAAACACATGTATATTGAACAGTGTGATAAATATTACATGCTGTTGTAATTGAAAAAACATATAGAAATTATAAAGTTGTATTGTTCATATACGAAGGTCTCTTTTGGTATTTGAAATAGTTCCGAGAATAATACTGAAAATATTTATATTTCTAAAATAATATTATAATAAAGTAAAGAAAATTATGATAATATTCTAAGAAAACTAAACAACTCAGCAATGAAACATAATTGTGTCCCGATAATATAATAATATATTCATAACAATGGATTACAAAGAAATTGCAGATGGCTCATACTATAAACGATAAACAAGCATAAATACTAAATTTTACTTATATTGTACTATTAGAACGATTTGAAAAAAAATGTTATGAATTCAAATTCACTGAATTAAAAGTACAAATTGCGAGGGCACGGACACAATACTTGACAATTAAACACGTCTACTATAAATTAAATTACACTTTAAAAGCATAGATTTTCCAAAAAATTGCGAGATTTGTTTTAATAACGATATAAGTAGGCCGATAGTACACATGAAAATGTTCTCATATCCATTTCTCGCTCTAACACAAGCGTATACTATGCTCTTTCTCTTGCGAGTTGCTGATGAATGTTCAGTACAAAACAAAAATTCAAACGTACTATAGACATAACAACTACCTCTTGCAATTTTATTATCCTCGACGAGACACTCAGGTTCTGCTACCTTCAACAACAATAAAAAAAATACATCCTTAACTCTACAAAATATAAAACAATTTCATAGTCCCACGTATTAGGGATACAATTCCCCTGACGAAGGACACAGTGGTTTACATCGCAGCGGAATTGGTTTGCGACCGCAAAACGTTGTTTGTTTATTTCCCTGCATTTATTAACTCACTCGGTGCTACTTCAATTTACAACAGCTGTAGGTTCGTATTGTTTGTTGACTATTCCTTGTTCACCTGACGCATTACCTTAATTTATATTATCAATATGGGCTAGATAAAATAAAATAATAAATATTACAATATCTGCACTTCGTAACCGCTACGACAACCAAGCTGGTCAAATTAGTAATAGCTTTTTTTTAATTTCAGACCACAAGTTAGAGTGTAAGACATAAAAGTCCTTTTAGTATTAGTTACATAATACAAATTTCACAGTAAGTTTAAAGATGTTTAACAAGACAATTTTTAACATAAAATGAAAACCAATTTCAACGAATTTAAGGAACTTTCTAGTGTATCTTCGAAGTTGAATGTCCAATACCAGTAAAATTAAAATAGGACCAACATTTAGGAATCCCTTTTTCCATTCGAATCGGTTCAATCGCTTCATTAGCCTAGTGGTCGTAAGTGCCACTGCTTTGCTCGAGGTTCATTAGTACACCTCTGCCTAACCCTGCGGGGATTCAGCCGTGATGGTATGTTAAGTTTTTTGGTTCATAAACAAAGAAATTATAGCTGAATATTCTTAAAAAAAACACATTCGAATAGCGAACCTCCTCCTTTTTTGAAGTCAGCTAAAAATGCTGACAGTTAAACACAGAATATTCTGTTTTTGAAGCGAAAACTTCTTTAGCATCGTTGTGATTTGAAAGTCGATGAAACGTAACGAAAAAGCGAAAGTTTGTTATTGCCACGCAGTAATGAATTTTATTACCTCACCAAAAAGGCACGAAACAAAAACTTTTTAGACAACACTTATGACATTCTGAACTGATTGATATTGTGTTAGGTTACGATGGATATGTGAAATGTGCATTAATTGTAAATAATATTGTGAATAATGATTGTGAGTACCTACTTGTATGTACATTTTCATAAACTTTAAATTAGTGTGTATTGCTTCATTTTCTGAGTTAAAAAAAAAACATAGATGTGAAGGTTTCACTTCTACCACGTGCGAATTGAACACATTTTTTTTCTACAAAGATAATGGTATGAGAACGCATAAGTAGAATTTACTAATATTTTTATTCTTTAGGTTTTTATTTTATTTACCTGCAAATAAAATAAAGAATTCGCAGTAGGGGTTAGAATGCAAATATACGGTTGAATCGTCGAGCCGACAGCTTGTCTCGACAAGACGCTCGTAAGAACCGCTGGAATCTTGAAACAATTGAATTAATAATTCATGAGAGAAGCTTTTGATTTCCCGCAGAGTAGGGTGGCCAATATGTACCAACTAATTTTATATACGAGTACACTTCCCGTATAGAGATAAGTGTTGCATTAGAATGTTAACTATGATTTAAAACTGTATACAAACCGTGTATTTTTCATTGTTATAGGTTTGGCTTTGTAACCACAACCTCATGATGGTAGCTCGCTAAGCCTAGTGGAAGACTGGCTCTTAAGTGCAGCTGCCAGATCGCAGGCGTTTGGTGACAGTTTTTCAACTTGGGGGTGGTAGCTAGCCAGGTGGGCATTAGAAAAAGCCCTACAACCTTGATATGATTTCATCACGATGTTTTCCTTACCGGGCGCTCAGGCTCATTGCAGGGATTCGAATTAACGTCGATCGACACGGAGTCCGTACACGCCACCACCTGTAACCATCATTATCGTAGCCATCGTATATTTGCAAGCGTCTACTATTTTGTGAAATGACGAAGCTTGTGAAATTAACGATGATTCTAATCGTAGTCATTTCGCCGAGAGTCATCGTAAGTCAGGAACAGAATTATTTTGGAATTGTTATCTGTTCAAAAAGCTCAGGTTGATTACAAAATTCAAACCCACGTCAAGGAACGCTGTTTGAAAACTGCGTTACAACTGATCCACCACCGCGATGCCAAATTTGTTTTAAATAAATATTAAAGGACCAAAATAATCCCCGAGTTAAAAAAATTACAAGCAGCATTTTGCAAAGTCAGCAATTCATGGTCATCCCTCTAGGGTCCGATTAATATTCCTAAATTAGAGATAAAACATGTTTTCCCGGGTCTTTTTTTATTTGCCCACCGTGTCCCATTTTTAAAAGGATGGAAACGTAAACAGTAACTTTTTGTTGCGGTCGCATATTTTGTCGATTTAGCGACGTACCTACCCGACAAGTTACGTGATTTTGTTTCGCAATCTATTACCGCTTAGAACTTATTTAAAACCCACAGTAAGTCACAACGTAATATATTTTTTTTTTTTTTTTATTTGAGAAATTGCACAATAATGTATTACATTTAAACTTAAAGCTAGTTTCCCACAAAACCGGTTTAGCGGTTTGACTGTGGGCGATTCGCGTAAGTAATAAATAAGTTATGCCAAGTATTACATTACAAACCTAATAAATATTTATTCATTTTCTTTTTAAATCTATTAAAATCTAATTCATTGAGGATATCCACCGGCAGGCTATTTAGCAAGTAGGGTACGCGTTTATTAAGTGTTTTATCGCCGTAGTAGTTACCTACTCTCGGCACAATATACCTACCGGCAGACATCGACCGGATATTATGACTATTTGTTATCAGTGATAAGTCATGGTCCCGCCTGGTATGCTGGTTAATAAGCAAAAGATATTTATGTTTTAGGCTGACAGGCAAGACACCACATATTTTAAATAGTTTTCTATAATCACCCTTACAACTGGCTTTAGTCTTTTTTGTTACCATTAGCTTTAAAAATTTTATTTGCAAAGTTTCCAATTTTCCAAATATGTTTTAAATGTTAATCCATAACTGTCAAGACCATAACCTATCACTGACTCAACTAGTGTGAAATAAAGACATCTTAAAATATTAATAGGAACTCTGAAACTTAGGTGATAGAATTTACCAAGTAATATTCTTAATTTAGCACAAATATAATCTATATGTTGAGACCACGAGAAGCTATTATCTATTTTAACACCGAGGTAAGTAACTGAATTTACATTTTCTATAGGTTTACATTTACAGCTTATTTTATTGTTATGTATACACGAGTATTCGTGAGCAAACAAGTCTAGAGGTGAGATAAAAAGTTGTGTATAAGGTGAGCGGATAGCCAAAGGTTTAGTTTTTTCGGAGTTTAAAACGATTCCATTATCATGCGACCATTTGACTACTGCATCGATATCATTTTGAATTAATCATTTTGAATTTTGAATTATATGTCTAAGCTAGCGTGAATTTTTGTCTTCTTAGATAAGTTCAGTAATGTTAACTTCCTTTAAACAGCGAACAGATGTATATTTTTTATAGTAGCGCGATAAAGTTACGTCATATAATATACTATACCTTGATCGATGTATATTGGAGGTTTCTCTTTTTGTACAACAAAACCCGCAGTATTCTCCACTGCTTTTAAATGTAATTTACCCGCAATGGACGTGATAATTCTCAGCTACGCATTCGCAGCTATAGGACCGCTCTTATGTGCAACATTTAAATGGGTCAGTGAGGGGAATTCTGAAACTATGTATAATATAAAAGATAGAGAAATATATTCTAAATAACGATGACAATAATTTAAAAAAAATAATGTAAAATATTACACGTATTTAAAAAAAAACTTATATAATGAAAATGTATAGAGTAGGTTATAAGGAATAAATGTTGCTAGGAAGATTATTTAGCTGCAGTCTTCTGTAGGATGAAGGTACTCTACCAGTTACACTGCTCCAAATAGAGATAAATCTCCAAAGAAATTTTATTGTGCCCTACCTCTCTTTAATAACCCTGTGTCGTGTTCCTTCGGTGAGTGGGGTTTCCAAAGCTTCTTGGGGTAGGAGGATTCGAGGTCACAAAGTGTTAGTAGTACCTACCAAGCATCTATATATAGTCTACGATAACCGCTTACTATCAGGCTGGTCGTATGCTTGTTTTCTACTTTAGTCTATCTAAACGCGATACATTCAAAGACTACTGAACAGATGCGGTTTTTATCAACGGACAGAGTGATTCGTGAGAAAAATTTAGGTGTATATTTTGTATTTGTATAATATGCATTAGTATAATTCGTTCAGGTTTTGTATAAATTGGCTGAAATATGACGTTGATTGTAGATGTCGGAAAAAGTCATGCCAACTTGGAGTTTTACTGGCGTGCGCCATGTATGTATGTATTACAGAATTATTACTTTGAAATGTAGCTATTGTTATATTAGGTCTAGTGGTCAGCTTATAATAGGTCTTTACCTATGAAATTGCCGTTCTGCAGTACTGGCCATTTCAAATCAAAATAATTTTTGTTTGGCTAAGAATTCTAATTTCAAATTAATTTTATTTTAAAGACATGGAATTCTTCTTCCAAAAGTAGTCATTTGTTTATTGATTAGTGTTACATTTTCATCTCATTTCAATCTTTTTTGTCATCATGGAAACGTTAAAAATTCGAGTGATTATGGAATATGAGTACCGTCGTGGCAGCAAGGCGGCACAAGCGGCACGCAACATCAACGACGTTTACGGAGCTAACACTACAAACCAACGCACCACCTGTTATTGGTTTGCTCGCTTCCGTTTTGGGAATTTCGACCTGAAAAATGAACCTCGCGGTCGTCCGAAGACTTTGGTCGATAATAACAAATGAAAGGCGATGGTGGAAGCTGATGATACACGATCTACGGCTGAATTAGCAGCAGCTTTTGACGTTAGCGACAAAAAAATATTGGTCCATTTGCGTCAAATTGGCAAGGTAAAAAATCTTGACAAATGGGTGCCCCACGAACTCAATGATTGCCAGCGCGAAGTACGCGTCGAGACGTGCCTTGCACTGCTCAACAGACACACAAATGAAGGAATTTTGAACCGGATTGATACCTACGATGAAAAATGGATTCTGTTTGATAACCGCAAACACTCAGCAAGTTGGTTGGATCCTGATTCAGCACCTAAGCAATGCCCTAAACGAAAACTTTCCCCTAGTTAAGTGATGGTCACTGCTTGGTGGTCTAGCGCCGGTGTGATTCATCACAGCTTCTTACCAAACGGGGTGAGCATTACTGCAGATGTGTACTGTGAAGAACTGAACACAATGATGTAGAAGCTGGCACATCTCCAACCAGCATTGGTCAATCGCTCGTCTCCGCTGCTCCTGCATGACAACGCAGACTCATACTGCACAGCAGACGGTCTCCAAGTTTCAAGAACTGGGGTTGTAAGTTTTCTGTCATCCGCCCTACTCATCAGACCTTGGGCCTACAGATTACTACTTTTTCCAGAATTTAGATAACTCGTTGGCGGTAAAAAATTCAATACCCGAGAGGCAGTACAAAATGCCTTTGAAGAATTTGTTGCCTCCCGTCCAGCTGATTTATTTAAGAAGGGCATCAATAAACTGCCACTGCGCTAACAAAGATGCATTGATTGCATGGGTGATTACTTCGATTAATACAAATAAAAAATACATGAGATAAATTCGTTTAAAATTTTTCATACTGTTGCGGACAGCGAGCGGGGCGAGCGAATAACGATAGTCTAATAGTATAAAATGAACAAGTAAATGAAATAATACGTGTTAGGAATAAGGTTTATAAATACGTGTTAGGAATAGATATAATAATATGAACTGAATATGTGTGAATATGTGTGAATATGTGTATTTTAAAACGATTAGAATAAGAATATAGCTAGTTGTAAGTTTAAATGTATAAATTTCACTAGTTGTAAGGATGAACCATGCCAGACTCGGAACTTCTGGCATGGTGACTCATGGTACTGGCGAGAGCGCGCACACAGGGCGTGCGCGCTCATTGGCTGAGCGACGCCCCGCACGGAATCCATCGCACTACCGGTTGCGAGGCAAAGGGCGAGGTTAAATATAGCGGAGAGGGCGGCAGTACTGCGATCAGTTCGAGAAACACCACAACACCAGCAACAGCAAGCAGCGAATCTACAAGCAAACTACAGTCAAGAACGTTATTAAGAAACCACATTGTTACTACGAACTACTGTAACTTTGTAAGAAACAAGAATAAAACAAGCGCTATTAATTTAGCAAGCATTAAATATTGTGAACGTCTTTTATTCACAATACATACTAAACGGTAATTTCATAGGTAAAGACCTAATATTTATCTTAATACTCTTATTTACCTTATATTATTTTCGTGTATACTATGTAAGTTATTTTTTTTATTTCCAGGGTATCGGTTATGTTGATGTATTCGTCCGTTAAGATATAATTTATAGTCAATCCTTTTAGATTTAATAATAATTCTGATTGTATTTAATGTTAATATTTTCTATAGATAGTTGTTTATTTACATTTAGGTTTGACAGAGATGACAGAGTTTGATGATAGTTTTAGGGCATGCGCTGTTAGGAGTTAGTTAAAGATAATATGTTTTTCTATTAAGGTTTTATTTAATCAAATAAAACCTATACGTAGTTCGATGTCTGAAAGTATATTTAAAAATTCAAATAATGAACAGGAAAATTTAGTATTTGAAAAAATTAGAGAGAAAAAGTACGTCAGGGCACGATAGATTTTGGTCAATATATGGCAGACCAGCAGACCTCGGAGTCGTAAAGATAGTTTCTTTTATATTTCAAGAATAGAAAAGTTATAAGATTCTGGTTTAATTGTTACAATTTACATATTTATATAAAATCAATATTCGTAAAAACAATGTTATAATATTATTATGGGTGAAATACCCCTTGTTTAGACGACAAATACCTTCTGAAGATTGAAAGAACACGACCGGGAAAGTATCACCTGGATTTTGTATTAATAATACAAATAATAATTTTTCCTATTGCAATTTGAGGGTATGTCACTATTGGCTATTGTGCCGACATATTTGGTGCTGCATCATCTGCTCGAGCGGTGGATCCTGATATGGATTATTCCGTGCCTACTCCTGGAGGCGAGCTTCTTGGTGCGAATTTGCTCGTGCCGATCTACCAAGACGACGAGATCCTGGTTCGAGATCTCAATACGGACTTGTCTGTAGTGGGAGTTCTTCTTGTTTTGGACAGTATATTGTGGTCAATTGAAGGAAGAGTGTTAAGGATTCTGTAATATATTAAGCAATTAACTTACGGTATAGTAAACCCGCATATAATTTTATAGACTTTAATGTGAGATATCTAGGAAATACACCTTTATATCTATTTCTATCTGTTTAATCATTTCATACACCCCTTTGGCTTATAAATCTTTTAAATACCTATTATCTATCATAACATTATATATATATATATATATGTGTTCTGAAATCCGTGTGAAGTCGGAACAGGTTGCGAGTTGAAAATATTAATACTCGCTTTTACGCTTCAACGGGTGAAGTACCTGAGGTTATTAAAATTTCTGTTTCCGTCTAAATATTTGTAGTTATTGTTAATTAAGTTTTCTAATTGAAAAAAAAGGTTTGTGCTTAAGTGAAAAATTCAATAATAAAACGGCACACACATAATGTGTTTATGTGCGACTGAAGCGTCATGCTCTCATGTAACGCTCGCCAAGCGAGTATAGCAGTGAGGCGTTTACTATAATATATCTCTCTCGCTCCCTCAGTCGACTCGAGCCAGCCGAGTCCGAACCGAACGAGCGTTACATAGCCGAGAGTGAAGGCTCACTCTCATTCGATACCCACAAAATAGTGCTCGCGTGCCTAAAGGAGTCTTCACTTCAAAAAGATCAAAACCAGATGTAGGACAGTAAAACGTATACCACTAAAGAAAAAAATGAAATTCCAAGTAGGCATTAGCAAAATGAACTCACTTTAATGAACTACCTAGTTCTAGGAGCTCGTTACCGCGAGCAGAGAGACGTGTGTAGATTTTGAGTTCATATTAATGAGGTAAGGCAGTTGTTAGACTTTTTAATGGGTAGAATGGATTATAAACCGCATGGGTCTAGGGTTGTCACTCTTACTATGTTATATAATATAAGATTATACTGTATTTTGGCTTGTTATACTTGTTATTGTTACTTAATTGTTTCGCATAGTTTAAAGTGAAACTGTAACAAATTTGAATTTAATACAATATATGGCAACACAAGTCTACATTAGGGCTGTTCCATACGTCAACATGTTCCGGTTTTCTCCCGGTTTGTAAGTCAGATGCCACGGTTGGTTAGTTCAGGCATGTTTATATGGACTAGCGATCGCTCTAAACTCTAAATTCGAACGCCGAGTTTTGATTAGAGACTATTTTCTGTTTGACATTTACAGTATTCATAAACAATAAGTATTACATCACTTGCTGTCACTTTTCTTTGAATGACAATGTCAATATTTTGGGGGGTCTAAGTTCAATGGCACTGTTCGGGCTAGGATTCACCGTATTAATTTATTTAATTCAATATATTAGTAACAGATATTATAGATAAATTTTAGCTTTCCGCACTCCTTCTTCATATAAACTTTAACCATGCCAAATATCACAGTCTTCCGTGCACGCAATACGCTTAAAAAGGGGTGAAAGCTTGACTTTTCCTTTTTTTGAACTTTATATACCGTTTAGAAATCAATTTTTAATTAGAAAATGAAGTTATCCGAAATTTCTTTGCTACTTCCGCCTGAAACAGATTAACTGTTGTTTCGCCTTTCTGCAACAAAAAAACGTTTGTAAGTAATTTTTAAGATGAGTGAGAAAATGTTGAATCTAAATCTAATGGAAGAAAAGAAGAAAAATCAAAAAGTGAGATGCTAGTAAGTAACTGAGTCGATAAAAGAGATGCGGTCGAGTCCGTAGACCTGATCGTTATTATCCTATAACGAATAGTTTTAAACAAAAAATTATAAAAATTATAAAATTAAAAAGTATGTTGCAGAGAAAACGTGAAAGAAGTACAATCGATTACACGTGTTCCCATTCCACCCCCGACAACATTCGACAACCTAAACCGTAATATCACTATATTTATAATTTAAGTTTATTTAATAGTAATGGAGTTTTTTAATTATCTATTGTTTGGTCCCAATTCTATACAGACATTGGATCGATACTCTACTGGTCTTGAGATTCGACCAACACAACTTTATAATTAAATTTATACCTAATTATAACGAAACTGTATTAATTACCAAGCATAAACGTCAAGATACCACCCGAGTGGGAACACTGGCCTTATTTCAAGGGTCAGAGTCATAGTATAAAATATAATTTGCAGTAGTATGATTCCTAAAGGACAATTTATAATCAGACGACTGTTAGAGAGAAACAAATGTTTAATATGCGCCTGCCGCGGACGGCGAGTGGCCTCAGCCTCAGCGCTTCACCGTGCCTCAGTCATGTCATAGTCAAGTGCTTACAACCAAATGAAATGTAATTAGCGTTGCCGCCTATCACACTGACGCGTAACGAAAACGTTGTTAGAATTCTGCGCGAACATTGTTCATGCTCTTGTCGTGCTCATTGTCATATTTAAATTTGAAATATATTTTCAGTTAGATAATAATTACACATTTATTTCTTTATATACAACTAAGGTGGCAAACAAGCGTACGGTCTGCTTTATGGTAAGCTGCTACTGTAAGCCTATGGACTCTTCAAATACCATAGGTATCAAAAACTAGCGTGTTGCCGATCTTGAATCCCCCTACCCCAAGAAACTCTGGAAAGACTACTCATCGAAGGAACACAACACCAGGTTATTTGTTTGCGATCTTCTGTGGGATATTCCACCAGTCGAAATACCCCAAGCGAATTACAATTGACGGGAAATATCAATTGTTTTAAATTTATTTTCTGTGTAATCTTAGTCCATAATATATTTTTTTGCTATAAAATGTAAAAACCACCCTATCCAGCATCAACTCAAGCTTAGGTCCGTTCCTCCGTCATGGAGACCTTGAGACTTGCAGCCTTTCACGCAATATATTGCATTTACATTCACTAACTACCCACAGACACCATTACATTACACCACACACTCGTGCACACCACACAGAGACCTATATATACAGGAACTTATTGCTAGTTAAACTGACTAAATTACCAGATTATTAAATACACGTTATCTTATAATGTTATCTTACTCTATAATACCTTAGTTAGAAGTATTCTTCTGTCTTCCCATTGCACAGGTTCGGCGGACGGAGGAGACGGCTAGGGTGTACTGAGCTGTCTCCTATTTAGGCCGGGGCCCGGCAGCGCCGGGCCGGCCGTCGGGGCGACGCGGTAGTATGCTACTTGCAGGTCCCGCGTCCCCCCATCGTGGCGGCGGATGGTACACCGTGGAGTTTTAGTGAGTAGGAGTCTCACATAACCACTCGTCCCCCCGGGCGGGTGTGTACACATGACGGGTTCCTCCACGTTAAAAAAAAAAAAAAAAAAAAAAAGTTAGAAGTATTCTTGAATATTGATCTGCCATATGGTCACCTCACTATACCACCTACGTAGAGCTTATAGAATCCGTTCAAGCTCGTTTTGTTAGATACCAGATCATAGGAAATGGTATTCGTAAATCAATCGCTAATTATGATAATAGATTAAAATATTTTAACATTATAAGCCTAAAAGAGAGGCGAAATATAGCTGACTTACTCATTCTTTACAAAATTGTAAATGGTTATATAGATGCGTTTCTTATTAATTACTTGTATTTTAGATCATATACCCGTGCGGTGCGATACCCACACATATTTTCCATTCCGACTACAACACTGAATACTGCATTTAATAGCCCTCTTGTGCGTATGGTAAGGTTATTATAACGGGAGATCAAGCACGATTAATAACTCAATAGATATCTTTTCTCAGTCAATCAGTTCATACAAGCACTCCTTGTTTAATAATATGAATATAATTTAATATGAACTTTAATATGTAATTTAGTAGTTATCCATTTAAATATGTTTTTAAATATCAGGCACGCCTATTATTTGAGCGATTGCATTGTTTTTTTTTTTTTCAAGTGGAAATGTTAACATGTAATTTTACCTTTTTGTAATTGTTCGGTTGGCATGCGGAATATATATAATAAAATAAAAATATACGCATGTTTCTTCCTTTCTCCCAGTAGTCAGGAATATATATAATATTTGTATAGTTATTTAGATCGCAACTTATTTGTATATAGGGCAACAGGTCCTGAGTGCCTTCCACGTCGCCCCCAAGCTCGATGAAGCTATCAAATCCTCTAATGGCTCCAGAGCCTTTAAGGCTAGCAGTATAGACAGTTCGAAAAATAAACAAAAACCTATGATAATTGATATTGATTTACTAAAACTAAATCATGGTATCTAGAGAAGAAAATGAACAAGTATCGCATGTAACTTTTGCACATTCCGTATAAACTGTAAATCTTACAATATTTGAAATGTATAGTAAATATAACTTATTACTTATTATTACATATATTTACTGAATTATAATTCAACAATTTTATAGATTATAATATATTATTCATCTACTATAGCGTTGATGATAATAACTGACGATATTATTCAACAAAAACTGAATAGAGCACTCAATGCTTTTTAAAAGCTCATGAGAACAGACCAAAATTATAGAGACCGCTCGAAGTTTTAATGAGTGACTTTTCTCTCGTCACTGATGTAATTACAATGCACGGGTTGTTATTAATATAGCCTCATGTTACACCGAAATGTAACATGACGTCTTGTTAATTATTTTTTAAACATGAAGCGATGAACATGAGTATTATTAAAAGTACTGTATTTTGTCGTAAACTGCTTTCTGCATATTAGCTAGTATAAAATATTCTTAGTTTGGAATCAAATAAATGAGAGAACATAAAAATATATACTACTTTGCAAAAAAAACGGGCACCTAAAGAAATTTACGTTGTAAGATCAGTTACAGTTACATAAATTGAATTTTAATTGTTTGACGTAGTCTGTATACTTATAATCGTATAAATTAATATCCGTGAAGTGAATTATGACAATATTTTCATTGATTTTCGATGAATTCCATAAAACCGATGTATACATCCAAACATAAGAAGTGGTCAGCAATATAGAGAAGAAGATAATTTTTTGTTATTTTATTATTATATAAAGTTACAAATGTAGAATCCTAATAAGAGTGTGACCTCCTCCTGCCAAAATCAAGGCTTGAATCATTCCTTTTAATAACATTTTGAGGAATACGTTCCCAGGCTTCTGCAATGATTATTTTGAGCTCCCTGATGTTTTGCGGAGCAGGTTGCACTGATCTTACCTGACTCTTTAAAACATCCCAGATATTCTAAATAAGATTGAGTTCAGGACTTCGAGCTGGTCAATGTAAAGGACGAATCGCAACTTCTTGCATGTACTCTTCCACGTCGCTAGAACGGTGAAAGATATTGTCATCCATAAAAATGGAATCTTCTACTCCTCTTACTTCTTCAAGGTTCAACTTTAGGTCTATACTTGACGCCTACCGATTCCGCAACACCCGACTCACCAAAAAGCGTTCATCTCGTTATCCTGTGCATCGTTTTCTTTGCGAACCTCGTCTTCTTTTGACCGAACCGGTCTCTATCAATAGAGGATCATCCGATGATGATGTCCTCTGGACAGATTAACAACTCATACTTAGCTGCTGAGACACATAAGTTTGCGAACAGCTTTCTTTCAAATGGGCTATAATTTTAGCGGCCCTTAACGCTTATTATTCATATCAGAAAGTGGTGGTATTTAATGTAAAAAGAAAAATTAATTTACAGAAAATATTCAAAAAGTTTTAAAATTTTAGTAATTAGCAAAAAATGTTTTAGTAATTTGCGCCATTAGTAAAGCAATTTTACAATAATTATTGTTTAACTTTTGTTCATTTAAAAATATAAATTTGGAACGTAAGGAATCATGCCAGGATACTTCAAATAATATGCCAATAAATTGTCAGATAAATAAAACCTCTTTCTTCTAATATTCATTGAAATTCAGAAAACAATATAAATTACTCTTTTTTTTGCACAAGTGTTTATTACATAGGTAAATTGAAAATATTAAACAGGAAAATTGTTCATTATTTTGTTTCTCGCTCTCCCTGTTACAATGTATACAATAAATATTTGTAAAAATCTAGAATTCTGTATATTTAATAAACACAGTGCATACATAGTGATGTAACCTAGAGAAAATAAAGCATCTGTACACTATACATACTAATTCAAGAATATCGCTACAAACAAATTATTCTTGGTATTACAAGGAATGATTCCTGATTATTAAAAGCATGGATGTTGATGTAATATGTTAATGTATGGAATATATATTGAAGAAACAAATGATGCAGCGCAACAAATTCAATTAACTTCCACTAATATTTTTATTATGTAACAAACTTGTATAATAGTTCTATCACCAGTTCATTTGTTTATCGTTTAATAATCAGTTGGTGCTTAGTAAGTTATTATATTGATTCCAAACAAAATAATATGAATTTAATTTTAAACAAAATAATTGGCATCGGTGTAATAGTCAAACAACAACAATTTCAAAGACCAAGAATAATTACAGACATCACTAAGAGCCTGATGCACTTTGCAATATTATTTATAGTAGTAACTAGCTGTGCCCGCGGCTCCATTCGCGTGGACTACTGAATGCCGACGGTCGAGCGCATGCGCGAATCGTGTTACCCTCTTTCCCAAGCATGGGCGTCACCCGCCGATTATTTTATAAACAAAAATGCTTATTGTGAGTGTTCCTTAGCAGATAGACATATACTCTCCCTGACTTTTCTTTAGGCCTTTCCAAGATCTGCTATTATGTGATACATTAATTTGATATATTTCTTAAGGTTTACTGAACGTAAGCCAATGAAGTGTCTCAAGAGCGTAATTTTTTCGAATTGATTCACCATTATTGTCATTGATTGTTTGGAATGTTACTTTATCTAACAAATATATCATATAACCTGACCAGATAACATAGCTATGAACTTAAAAAAACATGTAAATCGGTTAAGAAGCGTGAAAAGAACATAAACGGACAGACAGACAGAGAGATGTTGAGTTTTATCATATGTGTAAATTTAACAAGGTTAACGGGGTGGTAAGGTTATTTGTGTCTGATTGGGTCACAGATGCTCTTTTTTGGTTTATCGTGTTTCGGGATCACTCAGTACTTATATCCAGTTACCAGGATGCCGGCATTATATTGTCAATCAGCAATGGATTGCAATGTTTCGATGGCCATAGTTGTTTTTTGGATGGTACTCTAGTTACCATTATTAACCTACACTTTGATACTATAAAAAGTTATTTTTTTTAGATTTCTAAATAAACGGTTTAATGTTAAAATGCGATCTTAATTCTACGATTTACCAGGCCGCGTTGTTGGCAGTTCACGATTTATCATAAGTATCAGAAAGGTAACACGCTTAAATTAAAAAGGAACAAAAAAAAACTTTAGAAAAATATTAAAAAAATATTTTTCTATTTTGGCCGTTTCTGAGAAACCAATTATATATTATATATATATATATATACGCTTTATGGGCGTATTTTGATACCATGGATACAGCCTTTTGTACTAGGGTGGCGAATGAAACCAGGGTGGTCCCTGATCTAGGGCGGCACGTAGACTAGGGCGACACGTCAAGTAGGGTGGCATGTCAACTGGGGCGGCCCTTGAATCATTACGACAGGTTTGTTTTGATAGACTGATCCCAATAATACGAACATACATCGCATCCGCACTGTACGACGTTCTCTAAAAAGTGTGTGGCATCACTTGGAGACGAGCGCTTAGGGCCCTCAGCCGTGAAAATTTTGGACAACTCGCGCACAAGGGTGCTAAAGTGGCCGGATCTCGGCTTGAGCGGTTGTCGCGATTGCAATTAAGTCGCGATCTGACTCAGGTGTGGCATCACGCCGTTCCTCCGTTTATATAGTGCGAGCGCGAACGGAAAGTTGTAGGTAGCAGTAGATTTATGACATTTGTTTTTAGACTGCCTTCGAGTGACGACACGTTACATACATGTTTTGACTACGAACTATGTCGAAGTTGTGTTATTGTGATCATAGATGGCCCTAAGACGAATCTAACGACATCTTGTATGTACATACATACGCTCGAAAATCATAACCCTCCTTTTTCGCAGTCGAGTAAAAACACTTCCCCGGCCGTATCTTAGCAACAAACAACCTCAACAAAGCCATGTAACTCGCTCGCGTAAATTCAATACAGTTAGCTGACATCCCTGTACTCTGTAATCTTGGGCTGTAAAAATATTTTTACCTTTTAGGGCTGGCAATAGAATAAACCGATATACATACATACATACATAAATTAGAGTGATTATATATTCAGGAGTAATTTTAGAGTTGGCGTCTGTTTGTAATTATATCAACGTAAAGATAAGTGATCCGATTCAAATACCATTTTTAGATAAATGTAGACCTTAATTTGGAGTGGTGTTCAGTTATTTCCGTCGCATTTCAATTCCATCTCGTAAAAAAATTATTGAAGGAGACGGATACTCTTTCATACGGACATGGGCCTGAGCGAAGTCATGTCATGAACTTCAATTGAACTATTTTTGAAGTAGGATTAATGTTAAAAAAGGGTTATGTTTATTATCTTTTAAAGTTATTAGTTTACTTATTATGTTGATTGTGAATTTTAATGATATTGTATTATACGATTTTAAAAACAAAAATATATTCGATTTTATAAACCGTATTTCAACTAATTACATTCTGAGCCCAGAAATACCCGTCTCCTTTAGATTGTTAACCATGAGTGTCAACCCTGAGGGTTTTCGTATATTTTTCGTAAAGTTACCGATTGCTTGTAAAAAAATACGATGAAATTGAAATCGAATTTTTCTCAGTCATTGGTAATATATATTGTGATGTTATTTTCTTTAAAATTACTTCCTTGAAAAGTGTGATTCCGAAGCTATATTTCAACTAAGTATTTTTACTAGTACAGAAACTATTTTGTTATTTTAATGTATTGTTACATTGTTACATTGTTACATTTTGTAGCAGAAGACTGTCAAAGTTTTATGTCTATAATATTAGTAAAAATGTAATTATAGTAAGCAGAACCGGTAACGAATGGTAGTATTAGAAGAAGGTAGAGAAATACCTAACATAAAAACATAACAGCCAAAGTTGTACTAATAAGCCTGCGGGGATATAAAACATTTGTACGTGTAATTGCGTATATTTCCCAAAACGAGCAGGCAACACCTGACCTCAGTGACTCCAAGGTGTACGATTTGCAGTAAACGTAACTAGCGCAGGGAATTTGTAGCCGCCGCCCGGGATCTTAAGGCTGCCAGGCGTTGGCTTTTACGGGAAATTCCCCAATAATGTATACATACAGTACATCCACAAAATATTGTTTTTTACCATTATAGGAATGAGAATGGCGACAGTCGGTTGATACTCACATTTCACAGTTGTGGCTGTCCATACATTTTACTCTATTTATCATTCAGTAAAGTGTAGGCATTTTGTCCAACCTGAATAAAACCCGTCATGGCTAAGTTGCTTTAAACAATAAAACATCTTTAATGCGACTTTATATTTTCTAAAGTTATAATATGGTAACTAATTAAATTGAAATTAATATTTTTGTTCGCTAGCTCGGAAAAAATCATTGGTAAAATATGACGTCAAGCGTTGTCCAAAAAGTTATTCATCGTACATACTAGATTAATAGACTCTTTGGTAATTGCCATTTTTCCGTCATTGCTTTAACTAAGAATCTCTATATTTGTCCAGAAATCCTTCAAAAAATTCTAGAGTTATAACATACGATATCCTCATCAAATGACAACTTCTTCAGTTCCTCCTTTACGAAAAACTGTTCTTGGAAGTATTTAAACCAATCCTAGAATGCGTAAATTATGTAGTAGTATAAGTTGAACAATGGATACTCATGTGGACACTTTACCGAAATACCGAAAGTGTATCACCACTTCTAGTAAAAGATTTATAATAAAATAGTTTCGTTATTAAATAGTTTGTTTGTTTTTAGTTATCCCAATTTCATTTTTGTATATCACGTAAATAACCTATAAAAATGCATAATATCGTGTTTGCCTGTTGTATTTGGTATATACAACATTTAGCACATTTTTATACAGCTGTTGGCAAAACTAATAATGAAATAATTTATGTATGAGTGACACCTTCAGAAAACATAAAAATATTCACATAAACGATGCACGTGAACAATAACACCACGCTGACTATGGCACCTTTTCTCAAAGCTTTGTAATACGCAGGCGTACACAGACAATCGACTTAGATAACTGGAAACACTAAATCCCACAGATGTATGTTTTTTTCTCTTTTTTTAGTGTCGCTTCATCGTTTCACCGAGTTACAAATCACAATGGTGCTAAAAAAATTCACTTAAAAATATAATACGTGAGTAATATCTGGCAACACCAGAGTTCTTATATGTCATACTACATATCACTCAGACTGGAACAGTAAAATAATATTATGTAACTTTATTTGTATATCGTATTACAGTAACTTTAAGCAGCTTTTGATCAAACATTTCCTTCTTATATTTTAAGCTCAAGTAGTTAAGAAAAATTTTACAATTCTAGGTTGTCACGGAGCTCGCGAGTTCGAAGTTCGTTGCGTTATCAGAATTGTTTTAGGTTCAATGCTCGTTAGAAATTTACAAAAAAAAAAAAATTGAAATGAACTATACCTACTGCGTTTTTTATTCCCATGAGTGAATTGACAATGACTAATGTCAAACTTAAAAACAATGTTGTCACATTTATTTTTGTAGTGTTGTGCTACCGTATATTTTACGGTACAATTACTTGAATCCTAAGGATTTTAAATAGGTACTGAATTGAGGGTTTTATTTATTTATTTCAATATTTTGTGTTATTCAACATACCCGATCATTTATTAATATCATTAGGTACATAATTGGAAAAATATATATAATGAAATATATTACGGCAAGCAACTGCAAAAAAAACAAAAAAAAAAGCTTTGATTGAACCACGAGAGATACAAATTTAACATTACATAACATACTATCACGGCTGTATCCCCGAAGGGTTAGGCAGAGATGTACTAATGTACACCCACAGTTCGCCTTGTATGCTTTATAGATCCCATGTAGTAGGGGGCGAGCCTATTGCCATTAATCGGGCACAAAGCCAAACTTTAAGCTGCTACTGAGAATTTCATAGAAAAATCTTATTCGGGCTTCACATATTATGAAGAATTCAATGATTTTTGAAAAAACACTTTCTAATAGATATAAAATATCTTATACGGGTTTACAATTAGTACCAATTGATGAAATCACTATTTTAAAAACACAATAAACTAGCAACACATCAAATGTCATTTCACACCATGGGAATAATAAAACGCAGTATCTAGCTATAATTTATTTAATTGTTTTCATACAAGAAGTTTATGGAAAAAAGGTTTTAAATTATTTATTTTATATACATTTTATATACTGGACTTTTTGTATGTTAATAAGAATATAAAGATTAATTTTATGCTTTTATTTCTTGGTACTGATTTTTGTTGACTGACCTCAGGATTGCAGCTGTTTTTTTTATACAACAAAGGTGTCAAACAAGCATACAGACCGCCTAATGGTAAGGCTACCGTTGCCCAAGGACGTTACCGACATTGAACCCAGCTACCCCATAGATCTCTGAAAACCTTACTCGTCGCAGAATACAACACTAGGTTATTTGTCTGCGATCTTCTGTTGTGTGGAGGTCTGCGCCAAGAAGAGATAAGTCTCCAAAGATATTTATATCTGCCCTACCTCTCTTAAACTACACTCCTATTTAAGGATTATCGTAAAAAAAAAAGTAACAGAGATTCCTTAACATTAGACAGAATGCATGTCTGTATACAACTTCCTTTCATGAATAAAATCTGTTAAATTTTGTATAAGTTATGTTATTGTTATAGGTGTCTGTCGTGTTTAAATTGAAACAACATTTTACCGGAATAACGTACAATTCCCCAGATACCTACAAATAAAGCAAACACAAAAATGTTTATCGAAAAATAAAACTCAACTTCCTTCGGGTTTTTTTCCCTTCAATTTTCTGGAGCTATTGAACAAAGAGTTAGAGACATGAAGCATTGTCGCGATCTTGTAAGGCATTTTGCTAACCATAACTTCTTTGTTTTTGAATAAATTTGGATGATTTTTTTTTGTTTCATAGGAAATATCTCAGGGGTGGGTCCCATTTCATTGGTATTGGAACTTCTATTTTCAAGATAAACCAGGGAACTCTTGAAAATCATTGAAATTGGTTTTCTTTTTTGTTAAAAATTGTCTTATTGTAAATCTTAAGATATTCAACATGCTTTGAAAGTACTATAACTTTAATTATTAACATTATGACTACGTTATCATGCAACGCGTTAACGGGAAGGGAGATGAGTAGCAAATCGTTGCTATCTTTATCCCCTCTCAAGATCAAAATAATATTTATTCAATTTAGGTCCTAAGACGGCACTTATGAACATCAAAACACTACTGTCCTCATTATACATTCAAAATGCGTTAGTTTGAAAAAAAACACTGGGTAATTATTTTCAAAACACTTGACACTATCTATTCGAGTGGTCTCCTCTACTGTAAGTTAGTGAAGAGTTGGACAGATTTCAAATGAAGTAACATCAGATCAAGGTTACTGTATTCTTCTAATATAATGAAAGTAAGAGACTACCAAATATCCATTCAATCAAACCTGTAAAAGTGGATCCCTTCATCAACTAGAAAAGGAGTTGATAATCTATAAAGGGCTTCAAAGATCTGGTTCACCTTGCAAATAAAAAAAACTAAGCCAAATCTGTTCAGCCATTTAAGACTTACGAAGCCACAGACAAACACACAGATATACATGTTAAACATGTAATATCCGTCTGTTTGCGTTGGGTATTAAAAAGCTCAAATGAAACAAAAACGAGGTCAAAATGCATGAAAAGTGGTGGTGCTAATTCCGAAGCGTTTTTATAGTGTTAATTAGAAAACGCGCTGTCGTTGCCGTTCCCTGGCAACATTCCAACTCGCATCTCTGAACTCATATGACACTTGAGTTTTTCTGAATAAAGCAAGTTCAATCTCAAAACTCACGACGCATCGTTTACTGAATGAATTGTTTACTGGTTTAGTAATACATCTCTGAAATTTAAAAGCAAAAAAGTTCGCAAATTCTCACCTTCACGGGCATGGACATGTGAAATGGTCCTTCAGCTAACGTGTTTATATCCTTTCTATGATATTGATTCCTTCAAACGACGCGTGAAAAGACATTCCAGCCTGCCGGTATGAATCTGTCACCGACGATCGCCGTATTTACCATTGCGTGCTATTGGTAAAGTCCTTAGTTCAGTGTAACTTAGCAAAAATATAAAATTAGGTACGTGTACGGCCCGCCTGATGGTAAACGACCACCGTAATCTATGGACGCTTACCAGAGGTATCATAAGCGCGTAGAACAACACAAAGTTATCTATGTAATAATACATGAAGCAAAAGTTTTCAGTACCTTTTTTAAGCGTATTGCGTGCACGGAAGACTGTGAGATTTGGCATGGTTAAAGTTTATATGGAGAAGGAGTGCAGAAAGCTAAAATGTATGTATAATATCTGTTACTAATATATTAAATTAAATTAATTAATATTGCGGATCGTAACCCGACTAATGCCTTTGAACTTAGACCTCCCAAAATATTGACATTGTCACTCAACGAAAAGTGACAGCAAGTGATGTAGATAATACTCATTGTTTAGGTTCATGAATACTGCAAATGTCAAACAGAAAATAGTCTATGATCAAAAAGTCGCTAGTCGAATTTTAACCTTAGGGCGATGGCTAGTTAGATTAATTAGTTTAATTTAACTAGGTATTTCACCATTCAGACTGACCAAAGTAGATAAAAATTTCCAAATAAATTTCTATGTAGCTTTGAACCCCCATAACTCAAGGAGCTTTGCAAATGCTGTTCACCGCAGGAACACAACACGAGGTTATTTGATTACGACATTCTGTAGGGTGACAGTATTCCACCAGTCGAGTTGCCCAAGTAGAGAGAAATTACAAAACACATTTCTTTGAGTCCTAACTCTCAAATAATAAGTTGTATTATTTTGTATACGTCATATTTTCAAAGTCAGTGATAAGTACATCGTTAACCATCCTGTATATATTTGGTTGTGTGTAGGTAGCGGGCTCGTCAATACGCACACAACAACCTCTGACTTCCATCTTGGCCGGTAAATGTTTTGTTCCTGTAGTAAGTTTAGTACAGTAGGAAGCCGGGGTTTAATGCGCGACACTTTATTAGAGCGAGTGCGGCTTATGTGAGGCTGCACACATACTGACAAGCGATAGTTATTTTTAAAGTAATAAGTAGAAATCTGTACATTAAATATATTTTAGAAAAAATACTAGGTTTATAATCATTGACAGAAAACATTTTGATGGGATTTTGAAATTTTTATATGTCGTCTGTTGTTTTGAACGACAATCACGCAGAAACTACTGGAGCGAATTTAAAGAAATTTGCTATGATTGTAGTTTATAATCTGAATTGCATGGTGATACAGTAAAAAAATAGCATTTTTTTAAATCTATTTCATTTGTTTTATTTTAAAATATTACGAATCTTACAGCTAAGTACATAATTATGAAGAAATTAGAATTTAGAAGAGCTTTCAACTTCTGCACAGTTGTATCAAATAAGTCAACGTTTAAATCGTTAACCAATTTATTCGTACTGCTGCTCACTCGAATGAAATAGGAATTTTATCTTTAAGTAGTTCTAACAATAGGATTATAAAATATGTTAGGGTATCTAAAAGATGCTGCTGGTACGCATAAAAATCGTAGGTAGCAATAAACTTTTCCGCAGTTTTTTCACTAACATGAGCCGAGTGTGAAAACGGTAAGAACACTTGTACACTGTCGGATGGAGATTGAGCTGGGTACAGAGGCTTACTGCGATTCCGTCACTGCAAAAAAGGTTAAAGGGTTCCGTGCTTAAGCTGGGATTTAAGTTAAACAGTTTTTTTTTCAATGAACAAAAAGTCATACAAGCGGAAACGGTCCAAAAAACTTTATTACTTAATAAATTGGTATTAAAATGGTCTTATCTTATTAGCTAAACATATTAAAATTTCTCATAAACCAGTCAAGAGTAATCCAAGATAATTTTTGTGTTACAATAAGTATAGAATGTACGTCAAGCCGGCGATAAACTTGCAATATGTATAAAATTTATCATTGTATTAATACGTGAAGCAAAATTTTTGTACCCTTATTAAGCGTATTGCGTGCACGGAAGTCTGTGAGATTTGGCATGGTTATATGGAGAAGGAGTGTAGAAAGCTAAAATTTATCTATAATATCTGTTACTAATATATTAAATTAAATTAATTAAAATATTGGCATTGTCACTCAATGGAAAGTGATAGCAAGTGATATAATATTCATTGTTTAGGTTCATACTGCAAATGTCAAACAGAAAATAGTCTATGATCAAAAAGTCGCTGGTCGAATTTCAACCTTAGGGTGACCGCTAGTATTAATAAATCTGTAATTATGCCTGAACACGCTATTTTTTGGACAACTTTTTGTCCTAGAGAGCTATTTTATATTCCACTTTATTTTATTTTATAGACATTAAAAAAATATATATTTGCCAGTTTATTTTATATTGAAATTTGAAATCCCATTTTTAGACTTAGTAAGTTATATAAAATTCTTTATTATTTCAATAGGTTATTTATACGATTAACTTTCGAATTACATTACTGATTTGCTATACAAAAGTTTAAGTATCATATAAAGCAAGTTTTATTGTCAAAGTATTATTTATTTTAGGGTGAGTCAAAAAGTGACTGGTAATGATGTCTATATAATAACAGTAAATAACATATAGTTTTGAACAAATCATAATATTTTTTATAGAAAACCCCGATCGTTACCTCGGCACTCAATGACAGATGTTGTTCTAAACGGTAGGTACTGTTTGACGTTCATAAGTGGCTTGTCAAGACCTATTTACTGACTATTTTCTTTTTTTTTAAATTGAGGTTATACTTCTTGCTATTTTAAGAAAAGATGACTGTTTTCTCTTATAAAACTACAATATCATAACAATGTGTGAAGCAATTTAAATTTTTATATGAAACGTTGTTTTGTATGTGACGGTAATTTAATTGTTCAGTAGACGGGCTACTTCAAAGAGTGCATTAATTACAAATCCATGTTATATGGTGCAATCTAAATAACAGATAATATATTAGAAAAAATACAAAAACGGTCAATCTTTTGAAAATTAAATAGCCAAAGATTTGTAGTTCATTGGGTAAATACTGAGGCGCCAATAGGCAAAGAATTCAGCAAAGGTTATCTGATAATTAGCAACTTTTGACAGTTGACTTTAGGATTAGTGAACTAGGTAAAAAAATCATTGCAATACTCTAGCAGCTTGATTTTTAAAATCTCTAGCAAAGGTTATATTTCACATTTCTAACACGGTTCTCACAGGGGAGAATCGAAGCGTTTCCGTACTCGCTAATTGGTAAGCAAGATAGGGCTGTACGTACTTAATGCTATTTTATTTAAATAAATATATTTATTAAAGTACTTCTTAGATTTAATTAATTTTTATTAATAACAGCAATTTCAAGAGATATTAATGAAAAGGAAATTCAAACTATAATTATCATTTTAGTAAACTAAGACTGTGCTGACACTAGTAATAGAACATTTAAAAATAGCGATGCGCTATTGCTTTTCACAATCTAGAAAAAGAAAAGAACTTGAAGGGATGGACAGGCACTGAAAGGAAAGAAAGGATGGAATTATTAAACACTTTAGACGTCCAGGGGAAGACCTTAGGCACATGACTTCTGGCTGCTCCATGCTTGCTAACACTGGGAACTTGCACAAACATAATCATCTGTATTTAACCAGGATAGTACACAAGGGGATCGCTTTGAAGTATGCACTCATAGAACTGTGATGGTGAAAAATTATCCTGTTCAAATCGCTTACTAAATTTTTGATGTGAAACATCTATAGGCGAGGGGTAAACCTGATTGTTGGCGTGGTGATACACGCCGTGACGTCACATCGCCACGCTATATGATGAAATATATGTACTATGAAAATAATCACTGCAACCCCACTGACCCTCCACATGGAAATTGTCGGGACACCGTTTGGGACCCCCACAAGGAAATTGTCGGGACTCCCTTGGGACCCTCTTCAATGTTTCACATCTGCTAGGCGTTCCGTGACGGATTTTTGATTATATATTTTTATTTACCTTTGCCTCTTTAAATTCTATTGATAGAATTATTAGAAGGCATTGAGTACGCTATTGACATAAGAATTTATTAAATTTCTTCAAAGCAAGGCATCCTTACAGCAATGAGGTACCACCCAACGCTTCGTTTACTCGACGCCGCACTTCTCAAGTTCTATTTAAGAAATCAGGTGTCGAGTAAAACGACCGCACTTGCGGGAACTGGGAATACAAGTAATTAGAGAAGTATATATATTATATAAATATAGTTGTGTTAATTCGTGTAGTGTTGGCACGTTGAATTATATTTGAAGTAAGAAAGAAATAAGTCAATTTGAAATGCATTCCACTCCACAACATCACAAGGAATTTAGAAAGGAAATAATATATGATATGGATGATGAAGCTCATATATTCTTGATGAGTGGAAATATAAAAGATTTGGAAAAGCTTTGTAGTTCTTTGAAAATAAAATACTGAATACATTGAAACAATAATACATAAAACAGTTACTTCACACAAAAGGAGACGGTGGGCCACAATGTAATGTTATAAAATTAGATATATTTTTACTCGACTGCGAAAAAGGAGGGTTATTATTTTTCAAGCGTTTGTACGCATGTTTGTATCGAGGTATTTATGTGTGTTATACCATTAGCATGCTCTGTAGCTCGGTTAGATGGATTTTAGCATACGAGATGTCGTTAGATTCGACTTATTTGTGGGAGTGACTTAGGCTATATAATATTTCAAGTCCGGTGAAGCTGTAAGAGCCGTCAGAGGCTCCAGGGCCCCTAAGGCTAACAGTATAGTCAGTTCTAAAAATTGCAGGGATTCGAACTCACGTCAATCGACGCGATGTCCGTAAGTTACCACTGAACCATCATTGCTATAAAATAATTAATTTAATTACTATTGGTATTTAATTATATAAAAATAAATAGAAACAAATTTCTAAAACATATCTGTATTGAAACTGAATAACTAAAACTGTACTGAACATTACATCCGTGCTTAGAAATAACCTGAGTCACTCTTAAGCCGCACCTAAACAATTTATTATACAAAAACATTATACGATAATAATGATTATAATAATAAATAACAAAATATTTGTTTACAAAAAAGAAAACCATCTTCAATGATTTTGAAAGAAAGAAAGAAAAATTATTTATTGTCACAACGATATACAAACAAAAAAAAAAGGAATAAAACAAAAAAATCTAATAAAACATAAAGACAAAATAGACGATGCGACAAAAAGATTTGACATTGGCTTTTTGTCGCCCATGAGGAACAATCATGAAACGACGCTGTTTATAGCCAAACCTTCAGATTTAACTGGCAATAATTTGAAAAATCTCATAGAGATTACGCACTCAATTTTAATTAACATCTGCTTTCCTATGGTAGAAACAACAAAAACAAAAAAGTAATATAAGTAGTAAGTAACAATAAGTAAACAAGCCTGGAAATTGCGGTATGTCAAGAAATCAATTAAATTTTAAATGCAGTTGATAGTGTAATAAATTATAATTTAGTACCTTTGTTAATTTTTGCCTTTCTGGAGCTATTATTTTTAAATGCCTCTTAAAAGCGAAATTCCCTTTAAAACCTAAGGGAGGAGGTATATCATTCTAAATTTTTGACGCCCCATATTTGAAACCACCCTGATAGCGTAAAGAATTGTGTGTGGGTATTGATACATTGTGTCTTATTTTAGATCTAGTATAAATGTTCTTACACCAGTCAAATTTATTATAAACGTATTCAGGTGTTTTGCTCAAAATAATATTGTGTGTAAAACATGCCAAATGTAAGTATCTCCTTGAACAAATATTCAATATATTTTTACTATTGATAACCGGTGAGATATGCGACCATTCGGGTATATTGTAGCAGAATTTGATACATGCATTGATACCTGGTGCATCTTCGAAATTGGAAGACCAAAGAAAAAAATCATTAAAATCGGTTCATAAATAAAGAAGTTATGGCTAAAATATATAAAAATATATAATTATATATCCATAAAAAACATTCGAATTGATAAACTTCCGTCTTTTTTGAAGTCAATTATAAAATAAACTATAAGGTCGATCGTAGATCTGATTTTCGTTCTATGATCTTGGGGAGGTAGTTTGACACGAGCATACCATATGCTATTAAAAAACTATTTCTTTTTATCAAAACTACAATAACTGTATCAATGGAAAATCAAACTCGTGTACCCCAGCCTAATTAACATCTAAACTTGTAAACGGTAATGTCGCCCTACCTTAATTTTCACGTAGCAAATCTGTTTCATAAAAGTATTTACTGCAAATAGAATTTAAAACTGAAACTTTAGCTGATAACCTCCCTAGAGTTCCTTGGGTATCTTTAAAACGATATTGCTTTAAGAACTTTAAGAAACTAGACGTGCTCCGTAAATTGTATTTATTTTCTTCAAAGGTAAGTTTCCAATTAAATTTGGATATATAAAAAATAACACAGCAGCCACACGCAAGATATTTTTCAAACTTTTTTATATAGAGACGTGTTGAAATGTACTATTTAATCTATCTATACAATCATTAAAATTGAAGTGTCTATTTGTAATACCAAAATAAAAGCTTTTTACTAAATGCGTATGAAAGTATATAATATACAACACGTATAACAAAAACCCATTTTAAAAGTTTTTGTCTGTCTATCTATTTGTTCCGGGTAATCTCCGAAACGGTTAGACTGATTTTGACGGGACTTTCACTGGTAGATAGCTGATTTTATAGGGAGTAACTTAGGCTAGGTTATTTTAGAAAAAGAATTAGGGTTCCGCATAAATCAAAAAACTAATCATGGTGAATAAATTCGGGGTCATAAATGGCTTACGCTAAGTGAACCATACGAGATATAGCAAATTAATGTACAAAATAATTGTAAACATTAAAAAGACCTACAAAAAAGTTTGCGAGAGTATATGTCTATCTTCTAAGGAACACCCACAATAAACAATTTTTTTCTTTAAAATAACCGGGAGCGGGGAGCAAGATTCGTGCGGACATTCTATAGTCTACGTGAGCGAAGCTGCGGGCACAGCTAGTATAAAATAAATATAAAGAAACTAACAAATTGGCATACAAATTACCTAATGTTAAGAGATAGTGGATTCTGCAGCTCAATCATCTATTTTGATTTCACATCGATATCTAATATGGAAAATATCGTAACTCATTTAGCCATCGTTTACAGAAAACCAGTTTGAAAAAAATAAAACTTGCATTATATTTTAAATCATTTATAATAATCATTTATTTTTATACAATGTAATACATCAAGTATAGCTGAACCCTGTCACCTGAACTAGGTATAACCTGTGTCTCAGGTAACAGTGTCTTTCTCAATATACAACAATTACACGATTTCTTACTCTCAAACTACGAATTAAAAGAACAAAATAAAATAACAAATGAGATAAACTACCGATAAATATGTGTGTGGGCGTGTGTTTTTATGTATATGTGTGCGTGTGTGTGCGTGCGTTTGCGTGTATGTGCATGTGTGTGCGTGAGTGTGTATGTGTGTAATAAATTTGCTTACAAGCATATGTGCACAGTATGTATGTTGTTTGACATGAGAAATCCTCACTAATCTTTGTGTAATGGCATATTTACTACTTTACTGCTTGTAATAGATTTTCTATTCCATAATAATCATATTTATATAGAATTTCCTTTAATGTATTTCTTAGTCGATGATTATTAAGATTCTTAAACGTATTATGGAAGTTAAGGGAATTATATAGATATGGGCCTTGATATCGATATGTGATACGAGCCAGTGTAGTTTTAATCTGTGGGACAGGAAAGCGATCAAGTCTTTTTTTACGGTTTGTTCCCGTTAAATTGGAACTCATATTTTGGTGGTAGCGTCTAATACATTGGTAGACAAATAACTTTCGAACAGACAATACTTTAGCCTGCTGATACAATAGTGTTGTAGGGTGTGTAATGTGTATAGGGTAGCCGCAATAGAACTTTAAGAACGGCCCTTTGTGCACGTTCAACAATAAGAAGTAGTGACCTAGACGCAGCACCCCACGAACAAATACAATATCTTAATAAACATTCACAAAGAGCCTTATACATTTGGATAAGGATGTTATAGTCAGCTACAACTCGTAGTTCTTTAAATATATATATAAGCTTCCGTATCCGACCTGATAATTTGTTAATATGTGCTTCCCACCTTAAATTTTCATCAATAGTAACTCCCAAATATTTTATACTTATTGCTCGGCTGAGTTTAGCACATGAACATTCAACACTGTAATTTAATTGAATGCGATTACAAGGATATGAATGTATTTTTATGCTATAATTGTCCTTGGGTCTAGTTTTGTTTGTGATACTGAAACAAATAAATTTTGTTTTATCAACATTTAGCGATAAAAGACTATTATCTAGCCACGCTGAAACCCTAGATAACCCAGTCTCCGCGTATTCACGAACGTTATTCCAAGTAGATCCATGAAATAAGAGAACCGTATCATCTGCGAACATTATTAATTCAGAATCACTCGTATCGAGAACCTTACACAATTCATTGATATATATGAGGAATAACGTAGGCCCAAGTGTACTGCTCTGTGGGACTCCGTAGGTACAGTACTCACTATTTGGATGTAGCAGGAGGGCGTGTAAATAGCCCTCCTACGGCGGGAGCATATAATGGGGGTTAGAAAGGCGTGTAAATAGCCTTCCTAAGCGGTAAACTAAAGAGACACTAACTAGACTAGAAATAAATACACATAGGCGAGCGGGCGGGCGAATGAACACATGAAAGTAGCAATAAAATGGCAATAAGTTAAAAGAACGTGCACTTACCTGTAGACCTTGCTAGTGACTGCGGTGCGGGCGTTGGCGATGATAGCGCGTGGGCGGTGAGGGTGTGACGTAGATCACGTAGCTTCTAAGTACTAAATAATGTGTCGCCATCTAGGCAGCTAGCGGTAAAGCGGTATCGACCGAGAGTTAGAAGCACGCTTTGGAAAACTCGCGGTAATTAGTTACTAACAAACTCCCCAGGTGGCGCAATCCCAATAACTCACTACGCATATTATTACTACTCCCGCGCGTAACCACTATTACTCATATACTCATTTACACGTACACGTTGATTTCTATTCGTCAAGTAGTCTGCAAACCACTGAAGTGCATTTCCTCGAATACCAATATTTTCTAGATGTGTCAATAATATGGGCACTGAAACAGTATCAAAGGCCTTTTGTAAATCCAGAAACACACCAACACATTTGTCACCTTTATCGAGGTGGGAGGAAATCTGTGTGGTTACTTTTAAAACAGCGTCATCGGTCGATTTATTTGCTCGAAAACCAAATTGGTTAGGAGAAATATAATCGATTTTATCTATATAATTCATTAACCTCTTGTTTACAATTTTTCAATTATTTTTGACAGAGAAGGCAGAAGGGAAATAGGCATATAGTTACATGGAAAGGTTTTATTACCTGTTTTAAATATAGGTGTAATGACAGCGGATTTCAGAACGTTAGGGAATTGACCAGACTCGAAACTCATGTTACAAAGGTATGATAAAGTATGTATTAAAAATATTTTATAAGTTTTGAGAAAATTCGTTGATATGCTATCCCACCCTGGAGCCGTATTTGATTTCAGACTTGATATAATGCTTGCAATTTCTAAATGATCAGTCGGAAATAAAGACATTGTATTAACGGGGGTAATTATAGTTTTAGCGTGCTTGGCTAGTTCTATCTCAGTGGTATTAATTTGACTTAGTGTAAGATTTGCTAGCTTGCATCCTATTGAGGTGAAGTATTGGTTAACAATGTTTAATGATTTAACATGGGTATTTTAAATTTCTAAGAGTTCAGTACTTGTTTTCTTGTCACTCCCTAAATTACAAACTTCTTTTATAACGTTCCATGTACCTTTAATATTACCCAAATTTTTATTAAACTGCAACTTATAGTATTCTCTCTTTAATGACTTAATAATTTTGTTACACCAATTTCGATAGGAAATATAATACAATCTCATAGAATCATTCGGATTACTTTTAAGTTGTAGATGGATCTTATCTCTACGGCGCAGTGATTTAATTACTCCTGGAGTTATCCATGGTTTCAGCGGTATATTTCGTCTTGTAACTTTTACTGTACTAGAGTTCGTATTTAAAATATATTGCAATTTATTAATCAACCTATTAAATCCTAGATTAACATCTGTAGTTTCATAAATTTCCTTCCAGGTCTCTTTTGTAAGATATTCCTTAATACTATCAGAATTCAAAACTATTTTATATTTTGGTGGTGATTTTTTATTAATTTTGGCATTACTGATATATAATAAAATAGGTGAATGGTCTGTTAATTCATCAAATACTATTGTTTTCCATTTAGTATTACATTTCACCATAAAATGATCAATGCAAGAATCAATTCTTGTGGGGACAGTAATGCCTTGCCGTAGTCCGTACAATGCCATTAAATTTAAATACTCATGTACGAGGCTATTATTGGAATGTGGTAGGACATCAATATTTATATCTCCTGTGAAGATAATATTTTTAGTTTTTATGTCATTAAGGATAGCATCTAATGAATCAAGATACCTTTTGGGGTTATGAAAACAAGGTGGCCTATAAGAACATATTATTGTATAATTATTATTTATATTCAAAATAAGACAATTACCGTCTAAAATTTCCGGTTCAGTAGTCACTACTTTAATATGTTGACGTACATAAACAACTACCCCATCCGTTCTATTAATACTATTCCTTGTATAATATACTAAAAAATTACTTACATTGGGTGGGATAGAATGTTCACTAGTCCAACACTCCGTCAAAACTAGTACGTCTATTTCTATATCTATGTTTGTAACAAACAACAGAAATTTATCAATGTTACAATTAATGCTACGAATATTCTGGCTAATAATACATAGTGAATTGTGATTCTTATCTTTTAAATTTAAAGTTTCTCTACAAGATGTGGGATCCCTTATTTTATTGCAATGTACTTCCCCTGTGTTATCAACATCTGTGATAATTGTTTTGTTTAAAAAATTGAATGTGCCATTTTATACATAGAATGTCATAATATTGTTGTTCGGAGTTATTTGGATTAAATATGTAGTTTATTATACGTTTTTAGTCGCATGTGGTTGAGTAAATTGAAAACTGCGCGCCGCATCATGTGACGGAGGTGCGAAATGTTGTAGTTAACCCGCAATGATAATAATGAGTATTCATTTAACTGATTTTTATTTTCTTCTTCTTCTTTTTGTTTTGGCGCCGCAAAAAGCACTTGCCGGAGTCAATTTTTTCAAGGTTTCGCAGTAGTAGGTATTTTATTAAAAGTGGCGTCTAACAAGATGGTGGCTCCCTTCTTAGAACTATTAAGGGAATTTTTGTGAAATTTCAAAATGCATGTGTTTAGTTTAAATTTACAATCCACTTCACTTAAGCTCAATAACCAAACTGTATAACGCAAAACACAACCAATATTAGATAATATAAAGTCGAAAACCTAAGTTAATGCATTAGAAATAAAAATCACAACATGTCACTTCAAGATTCCGCCAAATAAGTCTGACTTTTATTTTATTTAGGGGATTACTCCCCAGATAGCCCGCATACTATGTCACTGCTTACGTACAAGTGTGACATAAACTTTATATCAATTTCATCAGTAAATGTTTTGATTAAAGCAACATTTATGTATACTCCGTTAAATAATTTTTATATACGTTAGTAAAATGTATTTACAATATTATCATTGACGGCTAACTTCACCAATTTTGTTGGTTAAAGGTATAAAACTTTTGGAGTTATTTTTGTTAGGCCAAAGAACTATAACTTTTTACGTGCGTACATAACGACATTCGGTTTTTTGTATGTGCTTAGCGTATTATTATATTTCATTATAAAACTGGCTGTGCCCGTAGTTATGCTCGCGTGGTCTACAGAGTACCGTGGATGGGGGGCACACGTATGGACCTTTCCCCTCTCCTATTGTAGATGATCCTTAGCAGATAGACATATGTTCATATGACCTCCCTGACTTTTTTGGACGTCTTTTTAAGATCCACAGTTATGTACTACTTTTTATGTATTACAATTATTACTCAGTATAAGCCATTGAACGCCTCAAAATCGTCGTTTTTCCGAAATGACTTTTATTCACAAAGAATCCTACTTTTTTTTTTAAAGTAGCATAAGTTATTGTTTATAACATCGTTTATCTGCGAGTGAAAATGTCGTCAAAATCGGTCTTACCATTTCAGATATTACCCAGAACAAACAGAGAGATAGATGGATATTTTTTTTCTTTTTTGTTATAAATACAGTACTTGTATTGTAATTTGACATGCATATCGTGAAAAGCTGTTGATTTGACATTACGAAAAGATACTACAATTTTATTAAATGTATAGACAATTAAAGGTACGATGTTATACATAAATAAGATGAATTTTTAATAGCAATGCTCGTACTACGGTTACATCCAGCACAACACCTTTATAAATTCAAATGGTTCATTACACAACGTAAAAGCCTCATTTAAAATATAAATTCAAGTGACGCTTGTGAAATATATAATCGTTTATTTAAAAAAAATCCCTAAAGCAAGTACAATTGTGTTTAACTGACATTAACAGAGTGTTGCTTATTTAGGTACTGTACAAACGTGTGGTTGAATATTAACCTACATCAGAAAAAAAAATCAGTCAAGTAGCGAGTTGAACGCGCGCCCTGAGGGTTCAGTGTCTTATATAAATATTAGTTATATATTACATTCATTAGATTCTCCGATGACTCCGTCGAATGAAGAGTTTAAGTGACAAAATTTAATTTCGTAGGCACCCGAATAAACACTTTTTAAAATTACAAGTAAATATGACGTTACTCCGTATTAATTCAAGATGGAATTTAAAACGTATTTTTTGGGATTTATTCTCTAACTCATGCTATAACACTTTATGTTCCAAGGATTGGCTTCCTGTACCATAACGTCATTGTTACTATTGACTGGTTGTTATATGTTATATGTTGATGTGTAATGCTCTATGAACGCACGCACTTTACAAGCAGACAACGACCAGCTTGAAAATATTCTCGCTCGAGCATTTAGATAGTAAAGACCTCAAATAACAAGCTGTGTTGTTTCGTTGCCCGTCTCGCTGCGTATTACACTTATTTCGAGCTAAATTTCAAGACTGTATGATTTGAAAAGTATCCTATAGGTTTCGGAATCGGTCATTTATTGAAACATTTAGTATGAAGGATTCATAATTCTTTATAGTGTCAACCTAGACACTTGATTTTTATAATATTATAAGAACATTTAAAAAAAAAAGCCTTGACATACAAACAGACAGATAGACAATAAAGTATTCCTATAAGGGATGCACTTTTCATTTTACGTTACTCAACCCTAATAAGATTTATAATAGATACTACAAATAGATATTGTGAAAACCCAAGTTAAAACTAATTGTCCGATAAAATCCAATAAGTTGATTACAGTCTAATTAATAACATTAATTCCAATTCGTTTTATATCAAAATATTAAATATCAGATTATGTTTGACGGATATCAATAATCTGGTACGAACGACACATTATCTATAGGATATTGATAATGAGATAGTCATGTTTTACGACAGTTGTGTTCGTTACGATTCACTGGTCTTTGGACGGAATGGCTCCGGGTATTTTTATTGTTGTTCTGTTGTTTACGTGCTCTGTTTCTGCCGGTAAACATGATATTTATTCAAGGTAATTATTAAAATCTTTTTTTATTTATCACCAATAATTATCATTATTTTCTTCTTCTCTTTTACCCTTGTCCTTCTTAAGCATCAATATGTTGTACTCTCTACTCACCTTTATCAATAATCATTCACTTTGCTACTCGGTATTCACACCTTTTACATACATTATAGCATATCTCACTCAATCGATCCATACCTGCTGAAGACTGCTGAGTCTTTCTCTACTTCTATGTATTATATATTAACCATTATACTCAATACTATTATAGTTATATCACTTTTAAACCTCCTTATGACATGTCTACACGACTTATCTTTAAGCATATTTATTATTATTTATTTTACAGGTATTCTGTCCACGGGATTCAACTTCAAGATGGGTCGGACGTTAAGTTCCTTCACGAACTTGAAAATAACTTGAATTTGGACATTTGGCAGCATGGCATTCCAAGCCAAAGAGATACATTAATAATGGTCTCTCCAGAAAAAAGAAAGGAGTTTTTTGATGCTCTGGACGCCAGAGGATTGGTTCATTACTTGAAAGTAGCTGATGTCACCAAGTTGGTATACCATTTGTTTCCCAAGTGATTTTTTCTGGTCATGACCTAATTATATAATTTAAATGAATATATTATAGAAAAGACGAAATCATTCTACTTTACGTAAAATTTATAGAATATGACTTTTCGTCATATCAATGTAAGGTCTATACCATAACAAAATTCAGTAAAAAAATACAAATGTTTTAAACACGAATCTACATTAGCCTATATAAACTGGTTCATTGTTAATGCCTAACATATTAACCTGAAAAATATTACAAACATGTGAACAAAGAAATGATATTAAATTTCCGAAATCATTTTCCTATTATTGGTTTTTCAATTCCTTAGCAACAATTAACAACACACATGGAATTTAAAGAGTCGCAAAAAAAGTGGTATAAGACAAAATATCGTGAATATTTGTGAAAATTAAATTCATTAAGTTGGACTATAATCGGTAACAATTGAAATATCTCGAGAAATTATTATTTTCTAGTGCATTAGAAGAACACGACAAGGAACTAAGCCAATGGAGAATGACAAGACAAAGTCGTATGATATTCCAAGACTATCCGCGTTATGCTGAGGTATGTAAATTTATGATTGAGATTGAACAGCATACTTACTTAATCGATAAAAAGTTTATTTAGTGTGTTTAATTATTATTGAAAACGAGGTTCTACATATTCTTAACAGTTTCTATAGTTTTATATTAAGTATTGGATAATCCAAGAACACATTATATGAAACGACCATTGCATTTGTACTAGCAAGTTCCAAACCGCATCGTACAGCAACTATAATAACGAAATTGTGGGTTTTTGTATAATGGCAAGAGAACCTTCAAAGTTAACTAAGCTTACCTCAAAGTAAAATGTTTATAAGTATAGAATTATTCAAACTCTTCATCGTCAAAGCTTAACAAACAACTTATTTAACCTACAGATTGAAGCTTACATGGAACGGATGGCAGCGCAATATCCCAACTTGGTTACGTTGGTAAATGCTGGGCCTAGTTTTGAAGGACGACCTATTAAATATGTTAAAGTAAGTTAACTGAATTTTAAATTGATATAATAATATGGTCTTTAAATTAAAAAAACATAAAAATAAAATAGTTTCAGCCAGAACACTTACCAAATTAAAAAAGAACAATAGTCTACTTATACAATAAAAATTATAGACTCATATGACATGACAATACAATATTTACAGATGCTTCTACTATTTACAAAAACATTTACTTGTAGTGTAGTATATTTAATTGTAGTAAATATAAAATTTCATATATATCCCTCTTTGTAAGTTTAAGCTCGCATAAGTAGGTCTATAAAACCTAATACGGCACAAAAGTAAAAATTAAAACAAATTATTGTAGTAGCACCCAATTAAAGGCGAAAAAAAATGTAAATCAGTAAAATTCATAACAAAATTATTTAAAAGCCCTTAAAATTAAAACTAAAGATACAATCGTTTAAAGATTTATTTAGCTCGGAATAAAAAAAAAACATCTTCGCATAATAATCTTATTAACTCCTGTCTACCAGATATCTACAACCAACTTCAACGACCGAAGTAAGCCGATCTATGTCATAGACGCAATGATGCACGCTCGAGAGTGGGTCACTGCTCCTGTTACTTTGTACTCGATCTTTAGACTAGTGGAAAACCTGAGGCCGGAGGAACGGGACCTTTTAGAAGATATCGATTGGATAATCCTGCCAATTGTCAACCCAGATGGTTACGAGTTCAGTCATACTAATGTAATTTATTTAATTTTCTTTACTAATCCCGACACTAGTTATTGAAAAGGAAGAACTTACCTCATTGATAATCAACTTCCGAAAATTGCTAAAAAGCATTAATAAATCAAAAATGCAATTTTATTTCTCATTTGGCGTAATAAAAGAAACCGAGCTTATTTTCACAATAAATAACCTCATGAATTTTCAACTTCTAGAATCGTCTCTGGCGGCGCTCTCGTTCTTTCAACAGCACCGTAAGCACAACTTGCTACGGAGTCGACATTAACAGGAACTTTGACATCCATTTTAACACCATTGGCGTATCCTCAAACCCCTGTTCCGATATTTACCCTGGAACTGCACCATTCTCAGAACCAGAAACAAGAGTAGTAAGGGACATCCTCCTGGAACATTTGGATCGAATTCAACTATACAATGATGTTCACAGTTTTGGAAACTATGTTCTTTTCGGATTCGATAATCTGACATTACCACAAAACGCCCCACAGTTGCATTTTGTCGCTGCAGCGATGGGAGCTACAATGGACATTCTTAAATTGCCACAAGCAGACTATTATGTAGTTGGGAACAGTGCATTGGTTTTGTATGCTGTATCTGGTAGTGGGCAAGACTATGCGCAGGTAATTGAATCATGGTTTATGTTAAAAACACAAGTATCAACGACATTCTATGACGAAACATTATCGTGGGTAAAATACATGTTAAAGTGATAATACTTCAATTAAAAAGACGAGTAGGGCAAAACAGTTAAAGTATATTTTATCAGTTTTTTTCCTGGATATATCTATATTCATATAAACACACCAATTCTCTAGGCAATCTATAATAGCCTATCAATTCTAGGCTAACCAGGTAATCTTCAAGTATGTCGACATTTATGAACGTTGGATCAAACTTTAGCCTCTAACTATTGCCCTACAATATTATGGTCTCTTTAAGTAACATAATATAGAAAACTCCAAGCCATAAAATTACCTGTTCCATATATTGTGACCCAGTTTTTTTTTACGAGCCGCAAAATAGAACCTTTCCTACCAAATACTAATGAATATAGTAACCACTTGGCAAATGATTTAATTTGTCTTTTCTGGCCTTATCTTTTGAGTTTTTACTAAATTTTATAACTGAAACATTGGTAAAGTCAATTACCTCGTGGTTTATTTGTCATGGTCTCGCAATGGCTTTATAGGTATGTATAAATTATCAAGACTTAGTCATTACAAATATTATAACTATCTTATCGCTATGATAAACACTCCTTAAGTAAATCAACAAAAACTAACTAATAAACCATTTGTTATAACATCCTGATAGCTGATAACAAGAAAAATATTTAAATAGATCCGTAAATAGAAGTAAAATCAATCGTTGATAAACAGAAATTGGGAAATCCAGTAGATGAGCGTTTAAAAATCTGCACGTGGCCATCAGCTGAGGTAACAGACGAGTAAATGGTGACATTGGGATGGTAACACTGTATAGCCTAACTAATCCGAGACCACAATGCATATGGTGAAAAGCCCATCATAGTGATCGCGTCTGTCGTGTTTGAGTACCAAGCAGTGCATAATATTAAGTTTCTATTTACGCAGTCGGCATGATAACAGTGACTGGCGATAGATTGCTGATCTCCCTCAACCATTTCGCACAGTTCTATCACATTGCCATGAAAAAAAAAGCAGTTGATTGTAATTTTGGTTGACTCTCGACAACGCAAGCCATTTTATCTAAAAATCTTTACTTTCCAGGACATTGGAGTTCCATTATCCTACACGATGGAGCTCCCAAGCTATGGGTACGACTTCCGTGTCCCACCATCCTACATGGACCACATGAACGAAGAGACGTGGCAAGGTATCGCTGTCAGCGCTCGCTTCTCCAAAACTCTCTACAGTAGCCGCTATAGAGGAAGCTTCACCTCATAGAAGAAGGAATGGCATGCAAATCCAACATTATATAATATAAATCATCGAGCTAAACCATCGTAAATTATGTCTTTGAAGCCGCTATTGTTCAGAAAATTTGGATTGTAGCTCAGAGTGCGCCAGTAATATTGGGTATTTGGAATAATATATTATTATGATATTAGTGCGGCCAAGATTCACTCAGTCTTTCAAAAAAATGGAAAGTAAAACCAAATCTAAATATAAAATTTTATAAAAATTGTTAGATTCGATTCCGATAAACCAATTGAATAATCCGTTTGATCGAACCGATTGACTGATCACTATGAAAGTGAGAATCTAAGAGATTTTAGATGGAAAAGGTTTATATGCTATTCATATTAATATTAAAACGCCAATGAAGTCGCAGGCACAGCTAGTATAAAATACCAGAATTATTTAATAATTGATACATTAAACATACAAATTCTTTGTGCAAGACACCATCTATTAACGAAAGATGTTAAACTTTATTTTGTCTTATCAAGTGACTATAAATGGTTTGATCATAAGTATGTCTTTGTTGTATAATCAACATTTATGTAATATAAAAATTGTAATAATTTTTACCATGCTGGCAACGTCTTTCTTCTAGTTATCCGAAAATAAATTATTCATTTTAATATTTCTCTTAATTATTATTATATTTTAAAGCTATGTAGTAATATGTAAGTGTATTTATTTAAATATACTTGTGAGTTGTAATTAATCAATTTCTTTTTATCGTGTAAAATTTTCCTTCGATAAAAAATATTAAACATATTATTTTCTTATTTGTACCGTTTTATACTTTAACTTATATAACGTGTTGTATAATTTAAGTGAATTTGCTTGATCCCTCTGCTTAATTATGTTAGGTTCAATCCATGTCATAGAAATACCGACAACCTTTGATTTTCGGGAGTTGGGCTTTCTCTTTATTGTGTTAATTCTAAGTGTGTGTCAAGTGTTACCTATAAAACTTATTATTTATTGATTTATTGTGTAATTCTGGTTTTCCAGTAACTTTAAAATATCGTTGAGAAAAGGAATTTATATGAGATATGTTAAGCAGAGTACAATCAAAAATGAACTGCGACCAATAAGAGATCGTCAATCAATCGACGGTAGCCGCCATCATATCATGCCTCTTCGCAGTTGGATATACACCGGTTGATTCCGAAACGCCACAAACCAAGAGAGAGTCAATTTGGCGGTTCACTTGGTTATTGGATATACACCAGCTGATCCTGGTACGCGACATGCCTAAGTGTGCCAGGATGACAGATGTTATACATGGTGTATGGTAATCGCGATCCACTCGGAAAACAAAAATTTCCAATTCTTCGGGTTAATAAATAATAGTTTAAAAAAACTAAAAAAACATGCTTACATAAAAAATCCAACTAAAAAACAGAAAATAAAATTTAATAAATTTGATTAAGTACAGTGTAAAAAAAATGATTGTACATTATTGTAAAAAAAGCGTGGGGTGCATAGTGTCAATAATTATAAACATTTTATTGACAAATAATGAGTAGAAGAATCATCACTTCGATAATATAATATCTTAAAAAGCACTTTGAATACACCCCACGCTTTTTTTACTTACACTGTACTTAATCAAATTTATTAAATTTTATTTTCTGTTTTTTAGTTGGATTTTTTATGAAAGCGTGTTTTTTTTAGTTTTTTTAATTTATTATTTATTTTTCATTTTTTAGTTAAAATTTTTTAAACTATAAATTATTTAGGTCGATTTGCTAACTATCAACCGCCCTTAATATGTACAAATGTGTTCCGATTGTATCTTGGTTAAGAACACATATTCAAAGATTTCTATGATGCCAATATAAACAGCGAGACACATAGAGGTGCAACCTTATTTACATATACAGTCAGTCATATTAATGCTTGAGTATGGAATTTTCAATCCGTAATCACTCTACAAAATATTATAATCATAGGAGCGAATCTGTTGGCGGCACTGAGAATGAGGATAAGTGTGAATTTTCACTCTGTGACTGATTGTAGATTTTATGGTTTATCTCCTAATCGAATCATTTCATTCAATGCTTCACTGTTACATGGAGTTCTTCCTGTTAATTTTGAGCAATCAAGTTCTTCAATACGTATACCGTCCAAGGATCTTCCACGACTAAGTGCCAACATAAGCTTGTCCAGCAGCAAACAATCGCGGACCCAAATAAATGACTGCATGATCAACTGTACAACCTTACATGCCCGAAAGAGTAAGTGTGGAACTGCACCCATGCGTAGTTCGCGCACTAGCTCTATCTCTCTTACTCGCATGCAAAGAATGCGGAAAGAAATTAATTAATCCTGGCGAATCTAAATAGGATAATTGGATGCTTTGATCGGATTATTGCATCGTCATCGACTTTTGACAAGTGTGCAAAGTTTGAATTAAATCTGATCATTCAAAGTAGGACAAAATCGAGCTCAAAGGGGTCGGTTACATACATACATACAGGTGAAGCTAATAAAAGCGTATTAATAAAAATACGCTGTTTCTCACTCGTCTCTAGCAATATAGATAAGTTTCCCGAGATAATTAAATATACAACTGATAGATACATACAACAAGCGAACAAATACTCAGAGATTTCCACAGAGTATAAAAGTTGAACGTAACACGTAAACCACCGGCAATAATGTTTGCAAAGAACATTCTTTCATTAACATATTATCTTGAGGCGGGAACTCGTAAAGCCATTTAAAGCCGCCTATTCACATTCCAACTGGTCTTGGTTATTTAATATACCTCTATTTAAGTCCATATACAGCCCAAGCAAGAAATTGGTCATGATGAATCAATTAGAGAGCTTAAACGGATTACGTTTAGTAAACCATAAGAGATATAGCAAATTAATGTAATACCAAATTGTAGATATTAAGAAGATCTACAAAAAAGTCAGCGAGTGCATAGGTCTACCTTTTAAGGATCACCCAAAATAAGCATATAACCGGGAGCGGGAGAAGCACGATTCGCGCGTATGCCTGATCGACGGCATTCTATGGTTCGCGCAAACCAATACACACACAGCTAGTATTAACTAAATTAAGTATTTAAAATGATTCCTTCAGATAAAGGGCCATTCATTATCCGATAGCTCGAAAGAGAATATAACTCTATTCCATGGCTCAAACAAAAGTGCCTTCAATATCCAGTCGTTGCATACTTACAAAGAGCGTAAGTTCACAGAGCACAGCCAGTATTAAGTGAGAGTCATTAGTGCGGACACTAAGGTATTAATATAGGTTCCATAATCACAACAATTCTTCGACCTGATAATATCAAATAGTACTTATCTTATTTTGTATTAAGTTTCGTAAAGAAAGCCGATCCTTGTTACAATAGTTCCAGAAGTAACTACACATAATAGGATCAGTTAAATAAAAAAATGACTTTTACCCAAAAAATCGTTGCATGAATAAACACTACGTTTAACAAGCCAAATGATTAAAAAGGAAACAAAAAATACCGACTTCAACATAAACACGACAATTTTTTTTTCTATTTTTGCTTTTTATTTCTTTTCGAGACCTCGTACTTTATGTTATACTATAGCTTATGTCACTCCCACAATTAAAACGAATCTAACGACAACTCGTATGCTAAAAGCTATCAAGCCGTTTAGGCTACAGAGCGTGTAAAAAATAGGCATACATACATATTGTTACGACCTGTAAAAATAGAAATAAAAAAAAAAAATTCAGTTCCCGAAATATCTCGAAGCAACCACAAACTTCGAAATAATGTTCGCAAATATGTATAGGGTTTATCGCCTCGATTGCGTCATCGAGTAGGCATAGAAACTAAACGTCAAGAAAGTTAGCGATGATTCACGATTTTTCTGCGATCGTTTAGTGTATCAGTGTATCGATAAGTGGCTCAGGCGCGGCACCGAGACAGTTCAGTTTGGAATTACAAAGCGATAACAACGAGCGATAAAAGAAAGCGAAACCACACTGAAATAAATAATAGTGTTATGAGTTCGTGAAATTTGTAACTATGTAGAATTCGAATAAAACTTCTTCATGTCAATCATCGGCATTTTTAATACCCACGGGTGTAACAATATAAACCCTCGAAAAACATAACCCTCCTTTTTTACAGTCGGGTAAATAGAAAAAGGTACGAAACGACATCAATCAACTTTTATGAAATACCCAATTCTGATGTTACATTAGACATAATGAGTGTGAAAACAAATTAAAATTGCAAGTCTTATAATTTGAAATCGAGTTTTATAATACTTGAAATAATTACACAGGTACTTGATAATATTAAATGGAAAAAAATGCTTTTTAATAAGCTAATCTTAGCATTACGTTTTTCCTTATACTTACGGTCTAAGTAATAAAGAGGAATAACAAATTCGATGAAGTCGCTCACGGAATATTAAAAAATTAATATAAAGTTTTTGGTACATTGTTTTTAAGTGAAACTGGAATTCTTTAGGCGTAATAAATGTAACATTTCAAGGTTAATTATTATTAGTGCAATGTTTTTGCAACGCAATATTTCTGACATAAGAACGACATAATTTAGATACTGACCAGAGAGATAAAAAAACCCCTATGCTATAGACCAAGAGAAATAAATAAGCGAGTTGAAATAAGACAAATCTGCGCATGCGCGAAATCAAGCAACAAATAATAGCAGAATATTAGAAAAAGACATGGAGTCTTATTAATTAATTAATTATTATTTATATGGGTATTTTGCAGTAGCAAGTGGCGAGAGAAGAGATGTTGTCGAAAGGTTCTTACATAATGCTCGCCAGCAAATCCTAAGCTATAAACTAACGCAAATCAGTAGTCCCAACCTTGCATGCAAGAATTGAAACAATATGTCTGGTGTTTTTGGCGGGATCTTAAAGAGACTTGTTGTGGTTTTTATTTTTTAACATTTGTTTTGTACTCTATATTATGTAATATTGGTGACATTTTGATTGATATTGTTTGGTTATTTGTATAAATGAAGTGAATTATAAATATAAAGCAGAAAATATGCATTTTGAGGTGTTCCAAAAACTCCCTACATAGTTCTGACAAGAGAGCCACCATCTTATTAGAAGAACCCACTTTATATGGGATAATTTTACGAAGGCTTAAAAACTTTTACACTGGCAACTGCTTTTTGTGGCGCCAAAACAAGAATAAGAAGAACATTATGTAGAATCAGTAGATGAGTTAGATCCAATGAGCTTATAGCCTATACCTAATTTTTTTTTTAGTACTGACTGTGCTGTTTGCCTTGAGGCCTGGAACCTCTGACGGGTACCAAAGTGGCTGGACCTTAGCTTAAGTGGTTGTCGCAATTGCAAATAAGTCGCGATCTGACTAATTCCCTATTCGTAAATTCGAGCTAACTAACATATACTCATATGCATGTTCCCCTCCTCCTGGGAGGAACGAACGAATCATGCGTATATTTATTTAGTGATCGGAAAAGTGCCTATACCTCAATGACCTATGTTCATATATCGAGAACATGTTTAGTGGGGTGGAGCTGTGAATGGCAGTATTTATAATAAATCACTCATGGCATTTCAGTGTTTGCGTTTATATCCAATGCGGCGTCTCTCACGCGGAGAAGTCAATTAGTGTCGGGACAGATGGCGTTGATGTAAGCTATTTTAGACTTCCTACATAAATGACTACTGTGTATTCTTACTAGATGAGCAGTTTGGAAACTGTGTAATTATATTTGTGTGTATTACTGTTTGAAGTGAAAACTTCTATAGGCACGTTGTGCGATTTTTTTACGGGATGAATCTCTTATGGGTTCGCTTCACCGACACCGACATGTATCATTTTACATGACTTGTTGAATTATACATTACCTTTTAACTTGGAAGTTTTGAAGCTAATTCTCTTACAAACGAGTAATGTTACAATGAAAATTAAAGGACTCGGAATCGTTCTTGAGCGATCGCGATCGTAAGAGAGAGCCAAAGTTTGAGTGAAACAGAGCATTATTACAGTATAACAGAGTGTGACAGCATATCGCATGAGTGCACTACTCAAATGAACTATGTTCATTGTGGGTCGGAGTGCCAATAAACGTGAAAAACAAGATTAATATAATATTAATCATTTCAATTTTAAAAATATTAAATGTTAATAATTCATACTGTAATTAATTAAAAATATTTATTCCAAAGTTTTAAATTTTCAGTTCTGTCGGCAGTCCCTATGATGGCCTATATTTTTTTTTTCCTCCTGTTCGTTATTATTTAGACCACGTTATTAGTGACACTACTCGCAAAAATGAATATACCTTTACTATAGAGTAAGCGAGATAGAATTATACTAAGATGTCTATATTTTTATTTATGACTAGCTGTGCCCGTGGCTTCTGTACGATCTAGCACACGCACGAATCTTGCTAATCCGCTCCCGGCTATATTAAAGACAAAAATTCTTATTGTGAGTGTTCCTTAGAAGACAGATATATACTCTTGATGACTTTTTATAGGTATCTTTAATGTCTACAATTATGTAGTACAATAATTTGCTATATCTCTTATGGTTTACTCAGCGTAAGCCAATTAATTCACCATGACCAGTTTGCTTTTTTTTTTTTCATTTGCGCGGAACCCTAGTTATTTGATTCCTTAAGTTATTCCTTATAACATCAACTATCTACCAGTGAAAGCTCTGTCAAAATCAATCAATCGGTTTTCGGAGATTAGCTGGAACAAATAGATAGACAGACAAATTTTTAACAAAAAAGCTAAATTATTAAAACAGGAAATAATAAACCCGACTGCAATAAAAACACGACAAAAACAATATTTTTGCCTTTTATTTGGTATTCCCAGATATCTTACTTAAATATTATATAGCCTATGTCACTTTTACAATTAAAACGAATATAATGATACCTCGTATACTAAAATCCATTAATCCGTTTAGGCTACTGATCCAAAGAAATAGACATACATACATACGCTCGAAACACATAACTCTCCCTTTTCACAGTCGGGTAAAAAGAAAATCAATTTCAACAATTTTGGACAGTTCCCTGGTGCATCTTCCATATTCAAGGACCAATCTCAATCAAATTAAAATAGGATCTACAGCCTGAGATATTCACTTTCCAAAGAAAAAATAAACATCTAAATCGGTTGATAAACAAAGAAGTTATGCCTGAACAACCATAAAAAAATATACATCCTAATTGAGCAACTCCTTCTTTCTTTGAAATCGGTTAAAAATGCAAAAATATTAAGATTAACGCGTTCAAATAAACGAACAAAATACAAACAATCTCTTGCGCTTTTTAATATTATCTACATATTAATACGTGAAGCAAAAGCTTTCGGTACCCTTTTCGGACTGTTAGATTTCGCATGGTTAAAGTTTATGTGGAGAAGGAGTGCAGAAAGCTAAAATGTATCTATAATATCTGTTACTAATATATTAAATTAAATAAATTAATACTGCGAATCCTAAACCGACCGGTGCCATTGAACTTAGACCCCCCAAAATATTGTAAAATGACAGCAAGTGATGTAGATAATACTCATTGTTTATGAATACTGTAAATGTCGAACAGAAAATAGTCAATGATCAAAAAGTCGCTGGTCGAATTGCGACCTTAGGGCGATTGCTAGTTAGTATAGATGGAAAACCTACTTGTTGCGTTAGTGATTGTTAACAGATTTACCTACATAATTTTTTGTTACGTTGTGAACACCTTTTGATTGGGAGACAGCGCTTCTAGTACAAAATATAAATCATTGTCGTTAACAAAAACATTACTTATTATTTACACATTGTTTAAAGCAGTAAACCATTTACGAACATTTTGTGTTTAACAATCTCATCTGATGATTAAAGGCCTACTTGATTAGCAAGCTAAGTCTAGTGAAGAATGGCTCTCAAGTACTGTCCAATGCTTAGTGTTTATTTTTTTATATATTTTTCACTCACGGCCATTTAATTCAAAACTAAGCATAACATACCATATATATATATATATATATATATATATGTCGCAGGTATATTGTCAATCGGCACCATTTTTAAAATTTAATTGGTTGTCTTTAGTGTTTCCAATGGATAACTATTTATTTCTGGCAGTTCTCTCATTTCTCAATCACAATCCAGACCTAACTTAACCACTTTTACCACCACAACGGAAAAATTAAAATATCTCACTCAAGAAACAAAACGGCACAAAACGTTAAAGTAGGTCATATTTAATGGAGCCGATTGACAATATATCGTGCAATTATAATTTCACTAATTATATTATAATATTACGGCTTTAACAATATACCTGTGACATATATAAAAGGATTACTGACTGATATATTAACCCACAATCCAAACGACTGGGGCTACGAGCGTAAAAAATATGCATTCGGGTTCGCTTTACTGCAAATGAGCACTAAGGAAGAATTTTTAAAATTTCACCCCTATAGTAGAAAAAAAAGAGATGAAAGTTTGTATGAAAATACGTCGTTTTTGTACATAGGGTCTATGAAAATTGGCATTTCGTAAACTGCTAGTAAAGCGCCAGAATTAGGATAACATGTGGTATTTTATGCATATTTACTAACGAAACAAACAACTGACAATTATTATACTGCAATTTTGTAGAGCTCACTAGCTCTGCGCCACGAGTCCTTTTTTCGTTAGTACATATTTCAAGGGCGGTAGGTTAATGGGAATATAAAAGAAGTCGTACTATAACGAATGGAACCATCAAGAAGTTTCCTTTAATCAAAAGTTCAGGCCCATGGTGACAATTAATCTATCGCTTCAAATTAGGATCAGTCAACAGTTGCCATTTCACGCAGCCGTCTACTCCTCAATTTCCAGACACACTTTAAACAATTTCTCTCATACCCCATCCCTTCCAAGATGTAATAAGTAAATCCAATTTAGCAGCTAACAGGCAAACACATTTCCCAAATGGGCGAGCTGAACTAATAGCCTGCACTTTCATTAGTATTGGGATTTATGATAGGTTGTATTAACGTTCTTCGTATAAGCAAGCACAAATCCCAATACGGTACGTCGAATACCTTTCTCGCGGGCGACAACGCCAATGTTCTATATATTAACCTCTTTGGTATATGTTTAGGCTGTCCACACACTTAGCGATTGCGATAAATTATTAAAGTCATATACATTTTGGCAATGAAAATTCCTTGGGCACCATGAGGACTATAATTTCTAGGTGGTAAAGTACAATTGATTGTATCGCTGGGCGATTATGAGATATATTAAGGTAATCATTCGATTATGAAGATATCTCGATTATAGCCATTAGTAATTACTAATACTATTAGTTCGAAGATGAGTGAACATTCATAATCGAAGTACCATTATGACTTTACTAATTAGATAAAATTAGTAATTTTTACGAACGAAGGAACTTTTTTTCGCCCACCTTTGGGTAATAAATAAAACACTCGATTATGAATGAACATTCATAATCGTAGTTCGATTATGAATTATCACTCATCATTGAAATATCTCGATTATATAAATCGTTCTTAATCAACGATTTTAGTTTTGTAAATCATTCATATTATCCCACCTCTAATTGACAGGTTTCATAGCGCAGTAGTGGTAAGTCCTACTATACAGCTGAGAGGTCGCCGGTGTGTACATAATTATCAGTTGTGTGTATGCATGTTATACATCTATATATGTATAGCCTATGGTATGCTTACTTACCACAAGTTCCGCCCGCGGTTGCGCTCACGTTCACTACAGAATGTCGTCGACCATGCACACGCGCAATGGTGCTAACCCGCTTCCGGTTATTTTTCAACACGAAAATGCGTTTTGTGGGTGATCCTTAGAAGATAGATGTATGTCTACTATAGTACACATTATAACACAGTGCCATTTGGTAGGAACTTACGATTCGAAAACTGAAGTGGCGTAAAGCAGCCAATACTGGAATTGTAAAACTTTCCCGAATTCAATATTTTGACGCCAAATGAAAAATTCGAAAAACTCGTCTTAACTTATCTACATATAATTCTACTGGATAACATTACTGCGGCAGATGCGACCGGATTTTTAATACCGAAAAAGCTTATTGTGGCTGTGTCTTAGAAGATAGACGTGTACTCTTCCTGACTTTTTTGTAGGCCTTTTTAATGCCTACAATTAATTAATACATTAATTTGATATATGGTTTACCCAGCCTAAGCCATTTAAGGGCACAAATAAATTCACCATGACCAGTTTTTTTTAATTTGCACGGAACCCTCATTATTTTTCTAAGTTACTCCTTATATCATCAGCTATCTACCAGTGAAATCCCCGTCAAAATCGGTCCAATCGTTTCGGAGATTACCTGGAACAAACATACAGACAGAGAGACAGACAAATTTTTTTTTTAATTGGTGTTTTATTATATGTATCGTATATACATTCAAATGCATTTAGTAAAAAACTGTTATTTTATTAATTGTATGGATTATCTTTTTAATAAATCATATTGGTTTTTCCAAAATTATCACTTAGTTACTTCTTTTTTGCTTTTATCCAAACTAAAATCTAAAGTATTTACCTAACTTTGTTTTAAAATCACAATTTTAGGCCATCCAACCACTTAATTTGTTTCATTCTATATTTCTTTTTGATGTTTTAATTATGAAACTTTCTACAAAATGCATTTCGCTAATGTTCTTCGGTATTACGAACACAAAAGAGTTTGTATAAAAGTGAAAAAAATAATAATTTGGACTTAAGCCAAATGTGGCGATGTAATGTTGTTAACACAAAACACAATATACTGAAAATGTTTTGAGAATTTCTCTAGTTCTCTCTTTGATTCTAAAGGTTATTATTGCATTGCTGTAGTCGACGTTTCGTGTAATTTTAAAACAAATGATTTTAATAAAAATATTACACTTTATTATTTAGTTATATCCTTATGAAGGCTGCGAAATATGGAATATTAACGAAACGGCTTTAAGTAAAATAAAGGGCAATTAATAAAAAAAAAGTTTTTTAACTGTGTGCAAACATTTCAATGGTCAACTCCATCTAATCTTATACAGATGATTAGTTTAATTTAAATATTTATTACACATGAGTGAACAATTGGATATTGCTAAAAAACATTCTCTACCAGTCTTCCAGGGGAGCAAGATAAAAGTGCATGCAAGTTGTGCATAACGTTTACTAAAAAACAATTAGCCCTTATTCAAATGCTTCAAGTAGAACCTACGTAGCAAATGCTCCAAGGAATCCCGAGAGTTGGCTAGTTGAATATTGATATGAAGCGAATTCCACAGTCGTGCTGCTGTTGCGGCGAAGTTTTAGTCGCGGAAATTATTATTATGACAAAGTAGACTAGCTTACGTGCGAGCACGAGCCGTGGATGAAGTTAGGGAGCGGGGCGGGCCGAACGATGCACCTGCCGTGCAATTCGCCAATCACAGCGATCGCGGCATCGTACGATGCGGCTAATGAATTTGTATTCCAAACAGCTGTCTTACACCCATATTCTAATTCGTTTCCTCGAAACTTCCTCGACTCTACTCAACCTCATTCAAGGAAATCGGTATTCATAGTTGCAAAAAATCTCCTCCACTTGACGTCACTGGAGAAACAACTGTCAAACTCAAGGTACATCGCGATCTACCTTAAGGAATACTCAAGAAAGATTTACGACCTTGTTTATTTTAGTCTTTCGTCCACGCTTATTAACAGAGCTAATTATTATATTTCAATTGTTTTTCCAATAGTGTTATTAATGGATTTCCAACGTTTTCTAAATTATCTATACGATAATTCGTACGATTATCCTGAACGACGTTATTTATGAGATGCAGAAACCCCTATCGAATTCTACGACAATGTAGAATTCCAAAGACGCTATCGTTTTAGGAAAGAAACTGTTGTTACAGCTTGTGTTCAATAGCGTAATTATGTACAGTAACAGAGGATTACCCATTCCGCCTATAATTCAGTTCTTGATTTCGTTAAGATTTTATGCAATTTTAAGAACAACGAATACCATCAAATAACAAGATTGGGATGGAGATCTGAAATCGATTAATCAAAGAATCGATCATTTGGATTAATATTAATTTATTTATTTGGTTTTATAATATTCAATTCAAAAGTAAGCATTATGCGACCATCAATGTGTGTGTAAGGGAAATAACTTCACGTTATCCAAAATTGCAAGTTACGATACGAATAATGATTTTTCCGAATTAACGATTATAATTATCCTTGAGTACATGACATAAAGTTCATTTTTATTATCATTTCATCATTTTTGTATCATTCTCTATGGTGTCAATTACCAATTATAATAAAATACATAACATCAAAATTACCCAACCGCTGCAGAATAACGATAAGAGTTTAAAATAATAAATCTGTGAAATGAATTCTCTTTTTTCTATAGGTACCTGAAATAAATTCGCTTTCTTTATCTTTGTATAACTAATTGTTTAGTATGGTTATAAAAAAACAACTTTGGATCGTTAAAAATTATAAAACATCGATTATTATGTTGGTTTTTTTATTTTCTTTATGAGGGGTTTTTGAAAAATTGTGATACGATTCACAATGGTTCGATTCAAAACAAATTATAAATCGATTATTTTCAAAATGAATCATCATCCCTAACAAGTAAATCAAATTGTAAATCCAGATTATAGGACTGGTGCGTCGCGACACATAAAAATACAGATAATAGCAGCTAAATTTCTACTTTCGAGTGATCATAGACAAAAAGAAACAACGAGTATAATGAAATCTATGGTTCCGTGACGTATTTGATGACGTTTTACCTCGACTCGACCTCATTCGAGGATCCTTTAAATTTACTCAAGACAAGAAGGAGGTACAACTAAGAATACCGATTTCGAGGATTCCTTGAGGTGGTCCTTAAGGTAACCTCCGTTGAGTGACCGTTGAGGAAGTTTCGAGGAAACGACTTAGAATATGGGTGTTAGAGTAAAAAGTCTGCTACAGTAAGCTGTAATGCATACAACGAAACAGCCAAGTGTGACTTGGAATCGAAACCGCACTGAATAAAAGAAAACATATTTTCCTATTTATATAACAGAAATACAAGGTGTCCAGAAAGGGTATCGGGTATTTGTAAGGTCAATGAAACAAAAATTATTTGTGTGCAATAAAAAAGTTTATTGTTTATTATTAGCATATGAATTGGAGAATTATTTGGAAAAGATGATGTTATCCAAATGATGACCGTTACGTTGCTGGCACTCTTCTAAACGGAAACGAAGATTGGCGATAACACGTTGACACATAGCTATCAATATTGCTGCCATTTCTGACCTGATGTTTTGCTTTAACTGGGTTAGATTCGTCGGATTGTTTTGATAAACCTTACTTTTAAGGTATCCCCATGCAAAATAGTCAAGCGGGCTAAGGTCGGGGCTTCTAGGAGGCCAGTTGATGTTACCCCTTCGCGAAATGACTTTATTAGGGAATAATTCGTTAACAACTTCCATTGAGTCATTTGAGGTATGGCAAGTGGCCCCATCTTGCTGGAACCACGTTCTTGAGTTGAAACCTGCAAACTCCTGCAACTCTGGGACCAAAAAAATTTCGCAACATATCGCAATAACGGTCACTATTACGAACACAAAAGAGTTTGTATAAAAGTGAAAAAAATAATAATTTGGACTTAAGCCAAATGTGGCGATGTAATGTTGTTAACACAAAACACAATATACTGAAAATGTTTTGAGAATTTCTCTAGCTATACCTTTGATTCTAAAGGTTATTATTGCATTGCTGTAGTCGACGTTTCGTGTAATTTTAAAACAAATGATTTTAATAAAAATATTACACTTTATTATTTAGTTATATCTTTATGAAGGCTGCGAAATATGGAATATTAACGAAACGGCTTTAAGTAAAATAAAGGGCAATTAATAAAAAAAAAGTTTTTTAACTGTGTGCAAACATTTCAATGGTCAAATCCATCTAATCTTATACAGATGATTAGTTTAATTTAAATATTTATTACACATGAGTGAACAATTGGATATTGCTAAAAAACATTCTCTACCAGTCTTCCAGGGGAGCAAGATAAAGGTGCATGCAAGTTGTGCATAACGTTTACTAAAAAACAATTAGCCTTTATTCAAATGCTCCAATTAGAAACTACGTAGCAAATGCTTGAAGGAATTCCGAGAGTTGGCTTGTTGAATATTGATATGAAGCGAATCCCACAGTCGTGCTGCTGTTACGGCGAAGTATTAGTCGCGGAAATTAGTATTATGACTTGGTATACTGAAAATTAAAGAATCAAAAGATTTCAGTTTATTTGCTAGTTGGTTTGGCTTGGTGCCTCTAATTTATCGAATGAATGCCATGAATGTTCCCCACAAAATGAACCATATCGTTAAGCCTATACTTTTTATCTTACCTTTAAAGAGCCTACATATTTTAGGTCGTAATTGGAAACTGTTGAAATTTTAACAAATAATGTATTATTGCGGCTTTTATCTCTACTTTTTCTCGTTCTTCTTCTCCCGTGCCTAATCTCCCATATATTTTGGGGTCGGCTCTTTTATTCTTAATACGCTATTCTCAGCGTAATTGTTTAATTTCCGAGTATAATACCATTATCGGCATTTTCCTCCTAATATTTCCCATCTAAATGATTGGTGGTCTATCTAGACTTTTTAGACTTCAGACTTCTCTTATGTCTATAACGGATCTTGTCATATGATCTACATTATGGCGCATAAAATGACCACACCAGTGTGTACGGTTTTCATAAATTATGTCATGAATTTTTGCAAGTTTAAAAGTTTCCTGAACAGGCTCACTCATCATATGCATATTTTACCAAATAATAAAACTATCATAAGCAAAATATTAAGGGAGGCTCTTGTTCGAGAAGGTTCGCGAAATATGTCAAGAGTGGGCGGTGACCTTGAGCTTGCCCCGTCGACCTGTACTGCAGATTGTGAAGTATTTGTGTTTGTGGAGTGAACTGTATGTATTTGTGTGTGGGAGCCTCAAATGATAGGACACTATCACCCAAGCAATCAGTTTATCAAAACCCCCTGGTACACTAACTCAAAATTATACAATGCAAAAACTTCAACCACCGTGCATCACATATATCTCAGTGCTAGCCGAACGTCCGGAATGACGTAGCGCGTACAAACCAATCAAACGCGAGCTTAAGGCTAAAGCACAAAGTAGACTAGCTTACGTGCGAGCACGAGCCGTGGATGAAGTTAGGGGGCGGGGCGGGCCGAACGATGCACCTGCCGTGCAATTTGCCAATCACAGCGATCGCGGCACCGTACGATGCGGCTAATGAATTTGTATTCCAAACAGCTGCCTTAGAGTAAAAAGTCTGCTACAGTAAGCTGTAATGCATACAACGAAACAGCCAAGTGTGACTTGGAATCGAAACCGCACTGAATAAAAGAAAACATTTTTTCCCTATTTATATAACAGAAATATATTGTATGGTAGTAGAACGTTCGTTTTATATGCATCTAACTCGCACTTATCAGCTTTTTTCACTAAGACTTAGCATGTTATAATTATAGACTACACTTTAATTAAACAGATTAAATTAGGCAAACGCCAATTATACAATACAATACAAAAACATTATAGCAGAATAATACAGTTGCCCAACAATGAAAGCAACAAATAGTCCCACCATGCACAGAAAGCCTAATAAGAGCACAAATAGGCGTAAATGTATCGCAATCGATCGTGCCCCGGCGTAACTCACGCCAGCCGGTAATGGACCGGCAAATTAAGTTCCCCCAACATATGCACGCCCGTCCTATCATATATTTCACGTACCTACGTTATTTTTTATACAACAAGCGAGCATAAGGCCCGCCGTATGATAAGCTGCTACCGTAGCGTATGACTGTTTGTAATACCATAGAAAGATTTACGACCTTGTTTATTTTAGTCTTTCGTCCACGCTTATTAACAGAGCTAATTATTATATTTCAATTGTTTTTCCAATAGTGTTATTAATGGATTTCCAACGTTTTCTAAATTATCTATACGATAATTCGTACGATTATCCTGAACGACGTTATTTATGAGATGCAGAAACCCCTATCGAATTCTACGACAATGTAGAATTCCAAAGACGCTATCGTTTTAGGAAAGAAACTGTTGTTACAGCTTGTGTTCAATAGCGTAATTATGTACAGTAACAGAGGATTACCCATTCCGCCTATAATTCAGTTCTTGATTTCGTTAAGATTTTATGCAATTTTAAGAACAACGAATACCATCAAATAACAAGATTGGGATGGAGATCTGAAATCGATTAATCAAAGAATCGATCATTTGGATTAATATTAATTTATTTATTTGGTTTTATAATATTCAATTCAAAAGTAAGCATTATGCGACCATCAATGTGTGTGTAAGGGAAATAACTTCACGTTATCCAAAATTGCAAGTTACGATACGAATAATGATTTTTCCGAATTAACGATTATAATTATCCTTGAGTACATGACATAAAGTTCATTTTTATTATCATTTCATCATTTTTGTATCATTCTCTATGGTGTCAATTACCAATTATAATAAAATACATAACATCAAAATTACCCAACCGCTGCAGAATAACGATAAGAGTTTAAAATAATAAATCTGTGAAATGAATTCTCTTTTTTCTATAGGTACCTGAAATAAATTCGCTTTCTTTATCTTTGTATAACTAATTGTTTAGTATGGTTATAAAAAAACAACTTTGGATCGTTAAAAATTATAAAACATCGATTATTATGTTGGTTTTTTTATTTTCTTTATGAGGGGTTTTTGAAAAATTGTGATACGATTCACAATGGTTCGATTCAAAACAAATTATAAATCGATTATTTTCAAAATGAATCATCATCCCTAACAAGTAAATCAAATTGTAAATCCAGATTATAGGACTGGTGCGTCGCGACACATAAAAATACAGATAATAGCAGCTAAATTTCTACTTTCGAGTGATCATAGACAAAAAGAAACAACGAGTATAATGAAATCTATGGTTCCGTGACGTATTTGATGACGTTTTACCTCGACTCGACCTCATTCGAGGATCCTTTAAATTTACTCAAGACAAGAAGGAGGTACAACTAAGAATACCGATTTCGAGGATTCCTTGAGGTGGTCCTTAAGGTAACCTCCGTTGAGTGACCGTTGAGGAAGTTTCGAGGAAACGACTTAGAATATGGGTGTTAGAGTAAAAAGTCTGCTACAGTAAGCTGTAATGCATACAACGAAACAGCCAAGTGTGACTTGGAATCGAAACCGCACTGAATAAAAGAAAACATATTTTCCTATTTATATAACAGAAATACAAGGTGTCCAGAAAGGGTATCGGGTATTTGTAAGGTCAATGAAACAAAAATTATTTGTGTGCAATAAAAAAGTTTATTGTTTATTATTAGCATATGAATTGGAGAATTATTTGGAAAAGATGATGTTATCCAAATGATGACCGTTACGTTGCTGGCACTCTTCTAAACGGAAACGAAGATTGGCGATAACACGTTGACACATAGCTATCAATATTGCTGCCATTTCTGACCTGATGTTTTGCTTTAACTGGGTTAGATTCGTCGGATTGTTTTGATAAACCTTACTTTTAAGGTATCCCCATGCAAAATAGTCAAGCGGGCTAAGGTCGGGGCTTCTAGGAGGCCAGTTGATGTTACCCCTTCGCGAAATGACTTTATTAGGGAATAATTCGTTAACAACTTCCATTGAGTCATTTGAGGTATGGCAAGTGGCCCCATCTTGCTGGAACCACGTTCTTGAGTTGAAACCTGCAAACTCCTGCAACTCTGGGACCAAAAAATTTCGCAACATATCGCAATAACGGTCACTATTCACATTAATTGCTCGGCCTCGTTGATCTTCATGAAAATAAGGACCAATTATGCCTTTAGCAGACATAGCGGCCCAAACAACGACCTTTGGGCTATGCAGGGGTCGTTCATGCTTTCGTCTCGGATTCTCCACTGCCCAGTACCGACAATTCTGCTTATTAACATGACCATTCAGGTGAAAATTTGCTTCGTCACTGAACAGTATGTTGTTAAAGTTGTTAAATTGCTGCAGCATTTCGTTCGCAAAATTCAGTCGATTAGCATTTTTCGTATCCTTCAATTCTTGAACCAATTGAATTTTATAGGCTTTTAGATGTAAGTCTTTCTTTAAAATCGAATGTAAAGACGATTTTTGATGTTCAACGCTTGGCTTCGCTTTCGGATGGATAAAGACGGATTTTGACGAACCGACGCCTCAACTTCTTCAATTGTTTCTTCATCGCGAACTGAACGAGGACGACCAGAGTTTTGAATTTTAACTGTCGCACCTGTATTCTCGAACATCCTGATCCATTTCCTAATGCTATCATCACTTGGCGCGTGGCGTGTACAATATTCCGCACGATAGAGACGTTGAGCAGTCACTATTGAATCACCATTACGATAATACGCTCGTACGCAAAATGCGCGATGCGTCCCCGAGTACTGTTCCATCGTGACTAAAACTCCACAAAATGGCGGACGCCACGAACCCCTCCCCGCACTCTTTAGACGCCCCGTTTCGAATATGACGCGAAAACAAATACCCGATACCCTTTCTGGACACCTTGTATATTGTATGGTAGAACGTTCGTTTTATACGCATCTAACTCGCACTTATCAGCTTTTTTCACTAAGACTTAGTGTGTTATAATTATAGACTACACAATAATTAAACAGATGAAATTAGGCAAACGCCAATTATACAATACAATACAATACAAAAACAGTATAGCAGAAAAAATACAGTTGCCCAACAATGAAAGCAACAAATAGTCCCACCGTGCGCAGCAAGCCTAATAAGAGCACAAATAGGCGTAAATGTATCGCAATCGATCGTGCCCCGGCGTAACTCACGCCAGCCGGTAATGGACCGGCAAATTAAGTTCCCCCAACATATGCACGCCCGTCCTATCATATATTTCACGTACCTACGTTATTTTTTATACAACAAACGAGCATAAGGCCCGCCGTATGATAAGCTGCTACCGTAGCGTATGACTGTTTGTAATACCATAGAAGTCACTAGCGACTTGCCGACCTTGAATGCACGTACCTTAAGAAGCTCTGGAAACTCTACTCACCGCAGGAACACAACACAAGGCTTTTGCCTGCGATCTTCTGTACGTTAGAGGTATTCCAACAGTCGGACTGCTCCAAGTAGAGAGAATTCCCCAAAAAAATATCTCTGCGCCCACCGCTCTGTTTATAAAATTTGCACGTTACTAGGATCTGAACAATAACTAGGCCGAAGGTATGAACTAACCGAGTATACTGCAGTTATAGAAACTGCGAATCGATTGACTATAAATCTACCTAAAAATTCTACTTATTCGGCAACGTAGGAATGCAAGAATACTTTGCCTTCTTTTCTCCATACTTAATAATCCCAAATCCCCTAAATATTTAAAAACACTATTTCAATCTCTCGCGGATACGCACATTACACAGCTAAGATCTTCTGCTTCTTTAATTCTCAGTATACCAAGTCATCATAGTAATTTCCGCGACCAATCCTTCGCTGTAACAGCAGCACGACTGTTAAATTCGCTTTCTATCAACATCCAACTGGCCAACTCTTGGTATTCCTTCAAGTATTCGCTACGTAAGTTTTAACTTAGAGCAGTTGAATATTTGCTAGATTTTTAAAAAACTAAATATTATGCAAACCTTGCATACCTTTCTCTTGCTCCTCCGGAAGACTGATAGAGAATTCTTTTTAGCTTTAATTCCTCCATTTTTACTTTTTTGTGCAATAAGGAATATATATAAAGTCTTAAATATTGTAACAGTAATCTAAAATAACTAAAGAATAAGTTTCAGAAATTTAGTATCCTAACTCTGGTCTCCGAATACATCCTTGAAAATATAATGTGTCTATGTCAAAAGTCAGAATTTGTAAAAGACCAGGCATCTTTTATACTCTGTAAGACAAATAAAAGTTTCCTAAGTTAGTTTAATAAGGTTCTAATTTTCCAAGGCACACTACCCATTTACCGAACAATAAGTTCAAAGAACCATGTCAAGCCGGTTTTACTGTCAAATGGTGGATCTTTACGTGAATGATAGTGATGTCTGAGAAAATTATTCGCTCTCCTTAAATTATATTATTATATAATATAGAGTTAATAACCGTATATATTAATACGAATTTAAAAAAGAATGAAACAATATTGATAATTTCTATCGAGTTTTCTAACGGTTCTTGTCGATGATTGGGATGATTTCCGAAGCGGTAGGTGGTAGTAATATTTTAACTCTCATAAGAAGTGAAAGAGGTGATTCCCATTCAGGATCTAAATTGAATAAACTAGATAACAATGTCTACGTACGTAACGTTATCATATTGCACATAAACTTGGTAAATAGGGAGAAAGTTAAAACAAATTTATTTACTCTCCGCTTCAAACGAAAAATTCTTTGATGATATGATAACGAAATGGAAAATTTCTTTTAGACGTAGATGCTCAAGGTTTGATTCTACCATAATATTTGCACTGGCACATGACCTCACTCGTTCTAAAGATATGAAATATTGTAAATAGAATCGCTTCAAGTTCTTTTTAATTAACATTATCATTACTTCTCAAACGTATATATAATCTATATACTATTTGTGAGATCTCCTGTGCTAACACATGCTAGTATATGTAATGAAAACTGAGTGAAAATTAGCGTCAAATTAAAAAAACAATGTTCATATCTTCAGATTTCTAGAATAAACGTACTTATTGCGTTTAATATGTTCATTCCTAGAAGTGGGCGATTACGTTTCATTTACATAACCGAGATATATGATTATGAGTTATAATTCATAATCGAATTAAGAATATGAATGAACATACATAATGGAGTATTTGATGTCGCAATAATTACTAATTTTATCAAATTAGTAACTTAGCATTAGCAATTACTACTGGTACTTCGATTATGAATTATCACTTATCATCGAACTACTAATATTAGTAATTACTAATCGTTATAACCGAAATAGCTCGAGATATCTTGATAATCGAATGATTGTATTAGTATATCTCATAATCGCCCAACGCTATTCATTTCTAGTTCCTGGAAAAAACACGTTTAAAAAATCGCTACCAATTTTAAAACCTAACCAAAAAGCGAAAACAGTTAGTTTAACCCAGCACGGTTTTCTCGCAGGGCTATGACATGGAGCTTTTCAAAAAGGTTTTGAAATGCGGTCTCCAAGGTTGACAACATGGCTGTAATTCTCTTGGTGTTTCAGTTGTCCAAAGGCAATGGTAACTATTTACCACCAGGCTGACCGTCTATTTGCTGCCCTTAGGCATAAAAGAGAATTTAATACCTTTGTATCGAAGTATTTATTTATTACTAGCTGTGTCCGTGGTTTCACTCATGTGGACTACAGAATGCCCGCGCGAATCTTGCTCCCCCGCTCTCGGCTATTTTAAAGACAAAAATTCTTATTGTGGGTGTTCCTTAGAAGATAGATGTATACTCTCCCGAATTTTTTTATAGGTCTTTTTAATGCATATGTTTATGTAGTACATTTATTTGCTATATCTCTTATAGTTTACTCAGCATAAGCCATTTAAGCGCCCGAATTGATTCATCATGACAGATTTTTTTTTTATTTGTACGGAACTCGTAACTCTTTTTCTAAAATAAAAGTAGCCTAAGTTACTCCCTATATCATCAGCTATCTATCAATGAAAGTCCCGTCAAAATCGGTCCAACCGTTTCGGAGATTTCCCGGAACAAACAGACAAACAGACAGACAGACAAAATTCTTAAAAATGGGCTTTTTGTTATAGTATCCTTTAAACTTTGATATGCATTTAGTAAATAACTGTTTTTTTGACATTACAAACAGACACTTCAATTTCATTAATTGTATAGATATTTGGTCACACATTATTTGGTTCGACTTCAGATTACATGGCGCTGAATATGATGATGGGGGGGTAGGTTGTTAGGTATATCCCCTGTAAAAGAAAAAGTGCGGAAACAAATTGTTTTTGAGAAAACTATTTTTTTTTTCAATTTTGAGGTTATATATCTGTCTTGGACTCTTACATCAATTTTCAATGGATAATTATTTATTTCTGGTATAATGATCAAACTTACCTAACCTAATCAATTTAACCACCACAACGGAAAAATTAAAATATCTCACTCAAAACACAAAACGGTACAAAACGTTAAAGTTAGTTGTCATATTTGACGTAAACAACACAATAATCGTTCAAAAACTAAAAAAATATAAAGGAATATATTACCATCTTCTAAAAATTATACCTGTCATTCAAAAGTGAACTTTATGCCAACTCGTTAGAACTGAAATTTCTATTATCATATTTATAAAAAATAGAAAATAAATTCCTCAAAAACTACTTATTTACGCAGTCTTATATTTTATGTTTTGCATCGTTATAACACGATCTAACTGTGAAAAAGTTTGGAGTTTTAACTCGACGACATATAATCAAAAGCTGAATAAAATGATATCCAGCTAAGAGTATTTAAAGTTACCTGATTAACAGCCTCTGACACGAAGTACATATACTAATGAAGGTGTGATTGTACGCTTCGCTATGCTACACTACGCTATAATACAATAAAGTGGCACGGTCGAAGTGCGCACCGTTCAAACAATCTCAGCGAAGGCTATAAAGGCTTCACGGCCAATATCTTATCGTTAATATATAAGGTAGCGCTCCCTCAGTCTATCCGAGTTCGAGGTTCAATGATTCCGCGCTAAATTATTGCGGGACTCCGGGGATCTGTTAGATTGGAACTCAAAGCCACACAGGGTCAGTCTTCAAGTAATATCCAACTTAATTAAACGCTTGTGTATTATTTAGCCTTATCTGGTAACATAAATATGTTTTTCTCAAACATGCATGGAAATATTGTCATTATTTTCGAAAAAAGAATACGCCATGTATTGTATTTACGGATATGCCAGGAATAATGAAAGAGATCCATTCAAAGAGTATTTAATAACCCCAGCACGCCGTTTCATACAACATTGCTGGAGCGTTAGTATTGTTCCAAATTCAAAAAACGTTCCTGCAATGGATTTGATTTTCTTTGTCCGTAAATTCGATACTTCGCGTGTTCTTTTTTCGAAAATAATGACAATATTTCCATGCATATTTGAGAAAAGCACTATATAAGCCTCGGCGGAAATGGCAATTGCCTGTCCCGTATTAATGAAGTCTTCGCCTACGGCTCGGCCTTCAAACTCATACTCGACCTGCAATTGCCTATTTCAAGGCCTTTTCAATAATGTACTATTAATCGAACATCTAGGAGATAAGATATAGTATAGAAATAATTCGTAATGAGTTAAGCTATGTTTTCTTAGTATTTTTCTGTAAAGGTTTTAAAAATCCCGGTAATTAAATCGTGCAATTCCCCTGCACACTCTCCGAAGGCAAGCTACCTTGAGGCGTGCGGCGTCTAGCTCTATACTGAACATCCATAGGTTTTATACTAATCCAAATAGTTTACAACAGATGGCGTGCAAGTAATTCACATTCTAGGGAACAGGAACGAAGTTTAAGAGAGGTATGGTATAAAGAATTTCTTTGCATATTTACCTCTACTTGGAGCAGTTGTTTTTCTACGGTGAATAGGGTTTCCAGAGGTCCTTGGGGTAGCGGGTTCTGGATCGGGAACGCGCTAATGATACTTGAGGTATTATTACAAGGGTCCATAGACTACGGTAGCCGCTTACAATCAGGAGGTCCGAGTGAACACCACCTTATTTTTATAAAGAAAAAGTTACGAGCAAAACTTAGTAAATATGTATATAAATAAACTAAATAGCCTGAGGAAAGGTAAATTAAAACTCAGCATAAATATTTGTAGATTAAGTTAAATAAGTATAGTAAGTATAAGTTTTTACGTTAGTTATAAAGCTTTAAGGATTAACTGTGTGTTTGAACATGAGCTTATGTGCGTGCATGCGTGCGTGCGTGCGTGCGTGCGTGCGTGCGTGCGTGCGTGTGTGTGTGTGTGTGTGTGTGTGTGTGTGTGTGTGTGTGTGTGTGTGTGTGTGTGTTTGAAAGAGACAATGTAAGATTCTCTTATATTATTCAGTGAAGGGCAACGTGTATTTTCAGCATAAAATCATAATAAGTACGATTATGGCGAAGAAAAAATTATCCATGATTTTTTTTTCAATATTATTATAACTGAGTGTAAGTAGCTAATATACTAAGCATATTTTTTAATTACAGTAAATTAAAACCAATTATTTATTCAAGTTTATATAAAAAACGATACAAACGACAGCTCGATTAGTATTGACCGCAGACAGATATTTGCCTACAACACGTTTATCTACAGGCATTATTTATTGAAACATTTCGTTTCTACCCTATTAAACCTTTCTTTATATAGTTATAAAGTTGTGCCGTTCTTCGAAATAGTTTAAATAGAGAAACTTTAACAATGAAACGTTGAACGATCGCTCTATTTACTAACACAAAGTAAGAAATCGCATTTTGAATGCACGAAATAGAACTCCGCTTAAAGCTGCAATTTCATGAAAATAGTGTGACACTGATATGTGACGATGTGGGAATACGAGTGAGTGTTATAAGTTTAGTGGTTTAATAATATAGTTAAGTTATAATATATGTTATAACATGATATCGTGAGTGAGTTATAATTGTTAAAATAAAATAAAAAGAAATGTAAAACCAAATAATATAATCTAAGAAATAGTTAAAAACAAAAACAAATTTAATAGCTGTGCCCGCGATTTCGTTCACGTGGACTATAGAATGCCATCAATCGGACACACGCACGAATCGTGCTATTTCTCGCTCCCGGTTATATACTTCTTAGAAGATAAACATTACGTTCCCGGTGACTTTTTAATATCTAAAATTATGTAATACATCGATTTGCTATATATTTTATGATTTACTCAGCGTGTGCCATTTAAGTGCCCGAATTGATTCACCATGACCGGTTTTTTTCATATGCACGGAACCCTAATTTATTTTGTAAAATAAAAGTAATCTAAATTACTCCTTATAAGACCGGCTATCTGGCAGTGAAAGTCCCGTCAAAATAGGTCCAACCGTTTCGGAGATTACCCGAAAACACCAGACAGACAAATAAATTAGAAAATAAATAAATAGATGTTTTGTATTAGGTACCGTATATACTTTCATATGCATTTAGTAAACAGCTGTTATTTTTGACATTTCAAACAGACATTTCAATTTTATTATAATATTATTGTATAGATTCAAAGCACTTGCAAAGCGCCTAGCGGTTTTTTTATAGCAACAAGTTTTAAATAAAACTTACAAATTTTACGGGTTTCTTTTAAAAACTACCTGTTCCTGAGGCTGCGTTTCCGTGGAATTCAAAATGCCGTCGATCGGACATACTTGCAAATCGTGCTACCTCCACTCCCGGTTATTTCAAATACAAAAATGCAAATTGTTGTTGATCCTTAGAAGATATACATATTATGCTGTTGCTGCCCTTTTTATAGATCTTTTTAGCATCTACAATTATGTAGAACATTAATTTTATATAATATTTCTTATTGTTTACCAAACGTAAGCCATTTAAGATTATATTTATTTGTGCGGAACTCTATAAATTTTGTAAAATATAAGTAGACTAAGTAACTCCTTATAACATCAGCTATCTGCCAGTGATATTCTCGTCAAAATCATTCCAATCGTTTCTGAGATGACCCGGAACAAAAATAAAAACAAAAAAAATTAAAAATGCATTTTTGTTATTTGTTAGTACCGTATATTGGTACATATGCATTTAGTAAAAAGCTGTTATTTTAAAATTACAACAAGATACTTTATGTTTAATAGTTGCATAGATAAAAAATTCTGAATACTCAGATAAATTCTAATTTGATAACGACAAATGGCAACTGTAATGTAAACTGGAGTTTCCAGCCAAAAAAACATTCTATCACATCACCAAAATTATTAAAGAAAAACTAGACTAGATTCTCAAAGTGCTTTGGAAATATAATATAGTACGGCTGTACTTAATCTCGGTTTTTGTTAATTAAATAGTTATAGTAATGATTTAAACTGTTCACTGTATTAGCTACTACTTTTAAATGAAAAGTTTTCGCTAAACATAAATATGTCTCTGTATTACCACTGTCAGAGACATTAAAACTTGTTAAACTAAAGATAACTATTAAAATCCACGTGCAGAGCAGTGATGCGACTCGAGCCGTTTTTTACTCGATTGACTCGAGTGAACTTGTTAAACACGTATTCGAGTGAAAACAAATTTGATTCGAGTTCGTTTGCACTCGAGTTACCGATTCAATACGGCGCTGCGCCGCGGCCGAGTTGGTTCGGTAAGCGCTACGCTAGATGTCACTATTTCACTAGTTTACGTCGGGACTTTACAAGATCAAACTTGCATCTTGATTATAAACAAACATTAGCTGAATTCACATGCGTCGTTTTATATGAAAGTGTGATTAAAAGTTTAATTTTTGTTATTATACTAGATCTACTATTATACTAGCATCAAAAATTATAAAACTGATAACTTCATAATTGAAATTTAAAGTCATTTTTACATGGCAACTTAATTAGTCATAAAAGTCATTTTATTTGTCTTTGTTGATTAATGAGATAAATAAGGTAAATAATATTTTGTATTTTATTTCATATTACCAAATATTACTAATTTAATAAAGGTATTTAAACATTCTTAATCGAAACTCAGCTCGAGTAATAAATTTTTACTCGAGTACAACTCGAGTCACATCACTAGTGCAGAGGCTAAAAAAATTGTCCTCCGATGTCCTTGCTATCGCGCTATCTACATAGTAAAATAATATAAATATTTACGAAACAAAAATAATAGAATCTATGCAGAATAACACTTGCATCTTGAAAAAATGGTTAGGTATATAGAATGCTTTTGCTACATTTTTTATTCGTTGTCCGTCATCGAAATAATCCCAAAGAATGTAAAAATAAACTCAAAACTTTCTAAGTAGGTACTTAATAAATTATGTGATTTTCTTTTTCTCCACTAGATGCTCTTCACGTGAAAGAAATTATTTATTGTATGGAAATGTTATTAATGAACACACAAAAGACCTTTTGTTGGTATTATAAACTATATTTCTCATTTCGATAAAATATCAGTATGATCATAATTTTAGATGTCAGATTACGTCTTTATCATATAACTTTAAATAAATCGATAAGTACTTTGGATTATCGTGATAATCAAAGCCGAAGTTTATTCTGCGTCGAACACGAGAGTGCTGTCCGAAGCGAGGGAAAAATGTTTTTTAAATGTATATTAATTTTAATAACGCTTTCCTGTTTCACCTGGGCGGGTAAACATGACATTTATTCAAGGTAATATTTTTTTTATATTTACTGTAGAAATAACCGGTTATAGGATTTAACAGCTAAGTTAAGGCCTCTGTTCCAAAAAGCCCTTCCTTTTCTTGATGAACACGCCATCGCGCAGTGTTTAACGACTAAAAATCTATTGTTCCATGTTTGTCAAATTTTTTGCAGGCATTCGGTCCACGGAGTGAAGGTTCGCGATCTCTCGGAACTTCAAGTCCTGCATGAACTAGAGGAGCAGTTGGATTTGGATGTTTGGCAGCACGGCATGCCGGGACAAAGAGACGCGTTGGTCATGGTCACTCCAGGCAACAGTAACTCTTTCTTGGAAGCCTTGGATGAGAACGGAATCGTGCATTACTTGCATGTGGCTGATGTTGCCAAGTAAGTTTGGATGCCACTCATCTGATTTTACTATATGTATCTGTTCTCTGGCCAAAATAAGGATCAGGGATCAATCTTTATGTGAATGTGGTTTGGAGGAAGGTTCTTCCGATCACATATTTTTTAACTGTACTTTGTGTTTCTTTATGGATAGCCCGGACTGGATACATTTTAAATTAATAAACAGGTCATAGTTTACGAGAAATCTCTTTCTTTATGGTTCTATATACATGACATTGGCGGAATTGTATTTACACACACGTTGCCATTATATAAAGAAGGATAAGAAGATTATCAAAATTAAAAAAATCGAAATGGGGGTTTTGTCGGGATCTTGAAGTGACATGTTGTGGTTTTTATTTTTAATTCATTAACTTAGGTTTTTGTCCCTATTTTATGTAATATTAGTGGCGTTTTGCGTGATATAGTTTAGTTTTTGTACATATGTGAAGTGGATTATAAATACAAGCTGAAAGCATTCATTCTAAGATCCCACAAAGACTTCCTAGAAAGTCCTAACAAGGGAGCCACCATCTTGTTAGGATATTCAATCGTCATAACACATGACACTATAATTCATTCGATAATGGCAGTAATGGTCTTCATTTAAAGAGGACCGGTTGCCAAGTGAGGAAGAAGAAAATTCAAAATTTATTTTATTGAAAAATTACAACAACAACACCAAAAACAATGTTAACATATTATCTATAATCATATTGCAGTAATAAATATTGGGTTTTATGATATCGATAAAAATATTATTAGTTAGCGTTCTTACGAAATGTAATTGTTTAAATCTCATGTAGAAATATGCTACCAGATACTTGAGTAGTTTTTCGCTCTTGATCTTAAATTTAATGTACAGGCAGTCCTCGTACTTACGGCATTTTAGGTTCTGGAAATACGTGACGGAATTCGAGACTCTTTCTTCATATATTTACATACAATACCCATTATTATATAATATGAAATATATTATGTCTTATTACTGAAACAAGTTCTTGAAATATTTGTAATTCGTAATTATTTTTAGTACTCATTTGATAACTATTTTTGATTTAGTGATATTATCACAATGTAAAAAGCTGAGCAAGAAAAATAAATTAATCTTTAGGCTTAAATAATGTAACAAATCGAGTTCGGTCAGTCATGTAAATCGAAAAAGGGACGGATATTTGAGGAATGTTGTCAAAACGTTGTTTAACCTTAACTCGAAAAGACGTAGTTTAATGACTGCCTATCAATTAACCACGTTGAGTCATTTTTACTTTTCTAAACGAATTGCATTTTAAATACGTTTGGAAAAGTAAGCCGTAGTAATTAATGATTCGACTAAAAAAATTATAATTAAATTAATGTTTTAGGGCTTTGGAGGAACATGAAGAAGATTTGACTCAATGGAGAAGAAGCAGAAGTAACAGAATGGTCTTCCAAGACTACCCGCGTTACGCCGAAGTAAATTGTTTTAAGTTATTAATTACAGCAGCAGTCACTTACATAACACATGAAATCACATAAGGAAATTGAAGGGCACTATGACACATAATATCATTCCTGAAGTTGCTACACATTGGAGTGGATACAATGAACATATTTTTGATTTGACACACGACGCCATTAAAATCTGACAATATTTCTATTCTATGTTTCTGTTTGAGGGAGCATGCAGCATGAAGTATTTTTAAAGCAAGAGTTAATATCAAAATATTTTTATTCACACAGGTCGATGCTTATTTAGAAAGGATAGCAGCTGATTATCCGAATCTTGTAACTCTAGTGAACGCAGGCCCAAGCTTCGAAGGTCGGGACATTAAGTATTTGAAGGTATGTTAGTGTTGTATGCCTGAATATAATTATTATAATTGTATTGTAGACCTGTCAACATGTTCTTCAAACACAAGTCAAGTTTAACTCTTGGATTACATTTAATAAACAGCTGTGCCCGTGGCTTCGCTCACGTGGACTACAGAATACCCGCGAGGAACTTGCTCTCTCGCTCCCGACTATTTTAAAGACAAAAATGCTTATTGTGGGTGTTCCTTAGAAGATAGACGTATGTATTCTCTTCCAGATTTTTTTGTAGATCTTTTTAATGCCTATAATTATATAGTACATTTATTTGGTATATCTCTCATGGTTTTTTAGCGTATGGCCAGATTTTTTTTATTTGTGCGTAACCCTCATTTTTTTCTAAAATAAAAGTAGCCTAAGTTACTGCCTATAACATCAGCTATCAGTGAAAGTACTGGCAAAATCAGTCCAACCGTTTCAGAGATTATCCGCAACAAACAGACAGATAGACAGACAAATTTTTTTTTTTTTTTTTGTTATAGGCGTTGTATATGCTTTGATATGCATTTAGTAAAAAGCTGTTATTTTGACATTGCAAACAGACACTTCAATTTTATTAATTGTATACAATCTATACTATAGATTTTACGTATAATATACTAGAGTCTAAATTTGCGAAACAATCAAATGAAGTATTTTTAACTTCGGATTTTTTTTTGGTTTTATAAAAATAAATAGCTTTTGTATGTGATTCTAGCTTTTAGGACGTACTAAGTTAGTTTTTCATTAATCACAGATATCAACTTCAAACTTTAACGATGCAAGAAAACCCATCTACTTCATGGACGCCATGATTCACGCGAGGGAGTGGGTCACCACACCCGTAACCCTATACTCGATCTATAGACTGGTAGAGAACTTGAGAACGGAAGACCGTGACCTTTTGGAAGACATCGATTGGATTATTCTACCTATCGTAAACCCCGACGGCTATGAATATAGTCATACTGACGTGAGTCACTTCTATTATTTAGCAGAAGATTTCAAATAATAATAATCCATAGGGTTTTATCACTTGCTTGTTCTACTATTTAATACACAATTTAATTTCTCCATTCTCCTTTCATCATCGGACGACAAGAGAAACGGCAAAGGGTGATCGATATACAGCTGATATTCCATCAGTGCGCATGAAGCGTTTTGTTAGCGCATTTATCATCCGCACCGCTAAAGAGTGGGACTCTTTGCCAGATTTTATATTTCCCAATAATTACAACCTGGTTACCATCAAGTCACGGGTGAATGTACCTTTTATGCAAGCGTGCTCCATCGTAGAGCACATCATCAATTACGATAAGACGAGGTAGTGGTCAAATACAAACCTATTTGTGCTATAAATAATAAATTAAATAAATTTTGTCTATTTATACATGAGGTTATTGTTCATAACTAAATCTACTTATTAACAAAATCGACATTATCTCTACTATAGGTATTTAAACGGTCAAGAAATTTGCTTCTTATTTCTAACTATATTTAGGTATTATATCTTAATTTGGATCAGTGTATTTTGAAATATAAAAATTGTTCATATTCAATGTTTTACAGTCTTTATTTTTACTAAATAAAATCTTTCAGGAACGTCTCTGGAGACGAACTCGGTCTGTTAACCTTACCGTAAGCACCACCTGCTTCGGAGTCGACGGTAACAGGAACTTCGACGTAGCTTTCAATACCGTCGGCGTATCAGTAAATCCATGTGCCCAAACCTATCCCGGTACTGAAGCCTTCTCGGAACCAGAAACCAGAATAGTCCGTGACATCCTCTTAGAATACTTGAATCGTATTCAATTGTACAATAACATTCATAGTCATGGGAACTATGTTCTCTTCGGTTATGGTTTCAACAATTCTCTACCTACCAATGGTCCTCAATTACATCATGTTGCCGCAGCGATGGGGGCTGTTATGGATGCCCAGAAGCTGCCACAAGCTGGTTTTTACTTGGTTGGAAATAGTGGAATGGTGCTTTATGCTACTTCTGGAAGTGCTCAGGATTATGGACAGGTAACTCTGCTTTGAAATATCTATGCAGAATCATAAGTATTTAAAAGCGCTCACAGGTTTTCTAAATTTAATACATTTTAATATATGTCTTGACGTATGGATCTGAATGCTGGGCAACGAAAGAACTGGATGATAGAAGATTACAAGTGGCAGAGATGCGAATGTTAATGTTAAGATCAGGAATGATTTATTAGAGGAAGTCTTAAAATAGCTCCAGTCACAGAGAAGTTGAGGGGGTTATAAGCTAGCATGGTACAGGCATGTCATGAGGAGGGATGAAAGTTATATAACTAAAAGAATGTTAAGTATAAAGGTAGGTGGATACGGGAGTAGAGAAAGACCGAAGAAGTATGGATGGATTGTGTGAAGAATGATAAGCGTATAAACGGTGTGAACACTGAGATGATATTTAATAGAGTGGAAGAAGGAAACATGTTGTGCCGACCCTACTTAAGTAGGATAAGGGGTAAGAAAATGATGATGATGTAGTCTGAGGTAGATATTGCATAAGAAACTAACAATGAAAATCACTTTTAATAACTATTAGCTCCAACCAATAATAAGCAATAATAAATTTAAAAAAAATAAAGGGTTGAAAGTCGTATATTATTTTGAAGGAATTATTCGTCAGATAGGACGCATGGTTATGAACTGCACTAATATGTAGATTAAAGGAATTCAAACGAAGTACCTAATCCAGTCATGAACTAATTCAGTCTGGTGTATAATCTTATCTACTTATCTTGTAGATAAGGTGTTGATTTTAATCTTAATGAGGATAATGAATTCTACGATACTTTTATCAAATTCTCAACTTTAAAGACGAAATGATTGATGTATGATATTAATGTGTATAAATGTACTCATTATAGTATAAAACAAGTCAAATAATTATGAGTGTTCTCTCTTAAATAATATAAATAGCCTTAATACTATAACTAAAGCATTATTAAATATACTAGCGATCGCTCTAAGCTCGAAATTCGACCAGCCATATTTTGATCTTAGACTATTTTCTGTTTGACATTTGTAGTATTCATAAACAATGAGTACTATCTACATCACTTGCTGACACTTTTCGTTGAGTGACAATGTCAATATTGGGGGGGGGGGGGGGGGGGTCTAAGTTCAGTGGCATTTGTCATGTGGCATCTGCACTCCTTCTCCATATAAACTTTAACCATGCCAAATCTCCCAGTCTTCCGTGCACGCAATACGCTTAAAAAGGGGTAGAAAAATTTTTGTTTAACGTAATATTATGTAGATTAAACTTCTAATTTGGTGATATTTATGATATTGTCCAACTCAAGTCCTCTCCCCTAGTTCTGCTCATACATATCTGTCTCCGAAGTCAGGCTAGACTTTTCACTTACGTGGGAAATCATATTCCCGTCTTTTAACCTTCTATCAACCTTTCGTATTTCTCTATTCTTCAGACACTATTCTTTGATATTTTTAGCCTATTATAAGTTATTGTTTCCAACATATATCTATTATATTGCCATCTCTATTTATTTATTTAGCCCATAAATTTTTTATACTTTTTTGGCGACTTAAGTAGAGGTTTAAATTGAAAGCTGCACGCACATCATGAGACGAAAGTGCGACATTTAATCAAATTAAAATAATATTTATTTTTACAAATTTTATTTTTTTACTCACAATTAAAAACATCAATTAAACTGATTGTCATTAATATCATTATATTTATAATGTCGCACTACCGTCACATGTTGCGCGCTCAGTTTTCAATTTTACCGTCTAAAAAGCGCAAACATAAGCCTACAACATTGGCAAAAGAAGCGTAACATCAAAAATAATTTTCCTTATTTGCACGTGAATACATAAGCAGGTGCACACAAATTATTTATTTTTAAACTTGACTGTCTGTCTACCATTCAAAATACACTTGCCCTAACACGCAAATAATATCAATAAATTAATTACCACATAGAAGTTTACTTCAAACGAATATATTATAGCTCAAACTTTGATATTTGGAAGTCGTTGCCATGGGAGTAAAGGGCATCTAGCCACAAATGGATCACACAAAATATAGACTAGATGAAATGTGACCAAATATATTTGAGCTCTTTGATTATATAAACGTCTAGATTCCTAGTACCTACGGCGTTTTAGAGTTTTGTCCTCGCAATTATTATTAAATATTGCATTTTGTGTAATTAAACTTTGCAAAAACTTCTTCCTAAAAAAAGAGAAGGTTATGAAGACTACGTTCCATAAGTAAGTTTGGGGGTAACAATTGAAGAGGGAGGGTCCTCCGACCAGACCGGTGTTATGTCTGGCGGGCAGCTGCCCAATGGTTGTTTTTTTTTTTTTTAGATCTGACTATACTGTTAGCCTTAGGGGCCCTGCAGCCGCTGCGGCTTTTACAGCTTCACCGAACTTGGAACCAACGGTTGTTATCGGATTCTTGTACATATATATACTCAATTGTTCGGTTAATTTTGATATCGCGATGTAGGATGCGTCATATGTGGCGAGATAGATGTCGCTACATCACCCCCTCCGAGATCCGATGTCGATAGCAGGTTGAGTCGTCCATACATCTTGTGATGCTTGTCGGACTAGTGGAATGTTAAAGTGAGTCGGAACCAGATGCCGCATAGTTCACGGTGAGTTGGAACTGTCTGCGGTGAGGCCCCAGTGAGTCGGGGTGATGCTGCAAGAATACTCCAGTGAGTCGGAGTGGTGCAGCACTGCGTAGTGGCTGGCTGCTGCGTTGACCAGGAGAGAAGTGCGTCTCTGCTTGCTGGATGACTTAGTGATGATGACGTCACGATGATGGAGCTTTTTGCGAAGAAGGTTGCGCTGACGTTTGCTCGGGGTCACCACTGTGTGGGTAACCCCATTGCAAAGTGAGGATCCTCCAACCAGACCGATGTTATGTCTGTCGGGCAGCTGTCCAACGGTTGTACTCGCACGAGAGTGCCAGTGTGGCTGAACCTCGGCTCGGGCGGTCGTCGCGAATGCGAATAGGTCGCGATCTGGCTAATTTCGCTACTCCTACAAATTCGAGCTAAATAAAATATACTCATATGCACGTTCCCCTCCTCCTGGGAGGAAGGAGGGAAACATGCGTATGTTTATTTAGTGATCGGAATGGTTTTTCTACACTAACTAGCGCATGACTAACTAGTGTAAAAAAAGGAAAAAAAAGGTTCCTGACAGAACCTATGAATCTGTGAGGTGTGCACGTTTGTAACATATATGTGTGATGTTTGTATGTGGGTAGCTAAGTGTTGCACGTTTAGTGTCCCTTGTATCGCGCGGGTGACTGCCTGACCTAAGGGCTTCACACCGAGGAACGGACCTAGGCTTGGGTAGCCGCTAGAGAGGGTGGACGTGGCAGGTGTGCGGGAGCGAAGTTGACGGCCCGTCCTCTGCGGAGAAAATGGTGGCTACGCGGGCGTGGGCACTAGCACGCTCTGTTTAGAGAGGCGGTAGAATAATACGCGTTTGCTTTTTCGATTTTGTCGTCCGGATCGGTGAAGGCCCAACGGTTGTTGTCGGGTTCTTGTATATATACTCAATTGTTCGGTTAATTTTGATATCGCAATGTAGGATGCGTCGTATGTGGTGAGATAGATGTCGCTATATTGATGTCGCTACATAAGTAATGTGATTTCATATAAATAAGTCACTTAAATTCATTTATACAAATATATTTTCTTCATAAAGGTGAAGACGTCATTTCTTGTCAGTGTTGCTGATATAAATGCATTGAAATTTCCTCTGACGGTTGTTAAAATCAACACAATATAATAAAATAATTTTTATGTACAATATAAATACTATTCTACTATACATAATTTATAGGTTGAAATTACGAGAATAAATGTACTTTTGAAGTAGTTGGCTATATCGGTAAGTGGTGATAAGAACTCCACACAGCCTTAACAGTAAACAATTGAGTAATTGATTTATTGTACCTGATCAGGGTTTTATAGAGCAAGGAACTTGTTACAGAAAAAAATTGTGAGAAGCACCAAAAGACATTTACAGATCAAGAAACATGATTAATTTACCAATATTGAATTTCAATATCTGTGCCTTTTTTCAATTGCCTATTAGTTTTGATATACGAAATATCATGCAGTCGCGGGGGCGAGCACATCTAGAAGATAATATAAAATCAATTTCAATCTCTATGCACAAATTCCTCCATTTTTATAGTAGTTAAAGTGTTTTAACTTGGTATCCCTTATACAGCAAACAAAAACAGCTGACGCGCGTGTACAACAATGTCTTTACGTACAGTAGGCACAAAAATGTCATGGGTCTCAAGGCGACACGGTATTCTAGACTTTGATGTAATCAAACTTTGATCTAACAAAACAATGTATAATTGGTTTAATTACTAGCAAACCTAGAACGTTTGCCTTTAAATGAGATAAAATAACCAAAGATTACAAACCAAGACATGTCTAAAACTGATTTTCAGCCCTTAAACATCCATGGAGACTAAATCTTAAAATTAGATTTACCGCTTTTATTTTACCAATGAGAACTAGGTTTAGTGATAAGATAATATACCTATGATCAATTATATCTACTTGTTTCTTCCAGATTATCGGAGTCCCGTTCTCTTACACCCTGGAGCTACCAGGTTATGGGTATGACTTCCGAGTTCCACCTTCATACATGGACCATATGAACGAGGAGACGTGGCAAGGCATCGCTATCACTGCACGTCTTTCCAGAACTTACTACAATAGCCGCTTTACTGGGACTTCCACAACTTAGATACATAGCAACAAAATCATTAAAAAAATTGTACGTTCAAAAAAGATAATAATTTTGTTAATATAAAAAAGTGTTCATTTATTTATTCACTCATATCTTATTATATTAAGTGAGCTATTCATGTAAATATATATGTAATTGGTTTCTCGGAAACGGCTCCTACGATTTCGATGAAACTTTGCATTTAGATAATGTTTTACATTCCGAGTTTACCTAAATACTTATTTTTCTTTTTTGTTTAAAATATTCCGAGCACAGCTCGGTCGCCCAGATATTATACCATTAAATAGCGGTGGGCGATTATGAGATATACTAATGTAATAATAATCGTAATGTAATGTAAACATTCGATTATGAAGATAACTCGAGATATCTCGATTATAGCCAATTAGTTTTAATAGGTATCAGCATAGTACCAGTCATCATTCATAATCGCCTACCTCTGGGTAATACATCAAAGACTCGATTATGAATGATCATTCATATTCGTAATTCGATTATTAATTATCACTCATCATCGAAATATCTCGATTATGTAAATCATTCATAATCGTCCACCTCTACTGTTAAATCAGTGTCATATATGTATATAAAATATTACCACTCCTGAGAATAAAGTTAGAATGGCTAATATCCAATTCATTGTTGTGTTTCGAGATCAACTGTTGTATTTATAGTAATAAAGCAGGTCGGTAAGTACCCTACTCTAATTTGATTTGTTGCTTCTCAGGATCAGCCAGTTTATAAAATCAAAATCAAAATATATTTTTTTATTCAATTTAGGTCCTAAGAAGGCACTTATGAATTTCAAAACACTACCACCGGTTCGGAAAACATCTCAGCCATAGAGAAGAATCGACAAGAAACTCGAACGGGTTTAATAACAACTTATTTTCTTTTTTAAATTAGTTTTTACAATATTTAATTATATACAGTTATTATCATTTTCAGTAGATGTACAGAGAGGGAATCACATCCAGACATCACCATCATTCACGTAATCAGCCACCCTATAATACCCCTTCGACAATAATACCAGCTTAACATGATTCTTACGGCAAATCGGTAATGTGCTTAGGAAGTTTAATAAAGAAGCCAGCGGTGACCAGCGACGGATGGCGGATCACTCGGTTGTTGCCGTTATATTTCAAATGTACTTTGCTTAATAGCATCCGTCTGACCTTAAAATTATCAAATTTGAACATAATTAAAAACAGCGCAAAGGAAACGATTAACCGCTAGTGACCATACTATATAATTATATATCGTATGCAAATGAACTAACAAACAATACAGCAAATACAATGACATCAGCCTGTCTTAATGTCGCGCGTCCGGACCCTGTGAGTAGGTACGTGTATTGCATAATATAATATCTGCTTTAGATGAACATCAAATTATCATTGTATGCCCACTTATTGTACAATGGATCACTAAGTGAATGATAGAGAGAGATATCTGATAATTATTGTATACAGGGTTATTGGTAAATCGCCGTATTCCCGTTACGAGGTGTTAGGGGTGGCTGTTTGCGATAATTTTAACCCTCTTAAACATTATATAAAATTGAATCACTTTTAAGTTATCATGTTTTTTAACTTTTATCAAAATAAGTCAAAAATGAAATATCAATTTTTTTTTTTAAAGTATCTATTTTAATCTCATTTTTTCTTCTGATTTATAAAAACGATTAAACACTGGTAATTTTTATCATTATTAAAACAACAGTTATTGGTCCAAACTTCGTTTAGAGACGAAAAACGATATTATTTCATGATTTTTTTAGATTATTTTCCACCAATATGCCTTAAAAACAAAAAAAAACGTTATAAAACTTGACTTGCGATTATTTCAAAAATGGTTCACTCAATTGTAGCTGCCGAAACACACCTATTGGTGCTTGAGACAGATTTTTAACTTTACAGTGGTAGCTAGTTAAGCGGGCATTTAAAAATGCCTTATAACCTTGCTATGTGCATGGCGATACCAAAAGCTCAAGGTCACTGCAGAGATTCGAACTCACATCGATCGATGCGGTGTCGGTACACGATACGACTGAGCCGTCATTACTTCAATTGTAAAAATTATAAAATAGCATATTTTCCGCGTTTGAACGGAGTTTTAAAAAGTTAATTCTAATGTGGCCCGATTTGTGATAATCCTAAATCCAACAGTTGACTACGAAGTGTTTTTTTTTCGACACAATTTCACACACGGCCATTTAATACCTAGCCACTCACAACTGTCATTTATGCTCATCACACAATGTCAGTCATGGGCGGGGATCGAACCCAAGACCTCTCAGGTCACTAGTAACGTTTACTACCACGCCTGTTGTTTAAAAATGTATACAGTACGTAGCATAGAACATAGAAATAGTTCTGCGCAGATCTCATATCACAGATATTATAGTCTTACGCACACAAAATGTTACTGACTTAATTCTTTTGATTAGATTCGTTTTTTTCTTTTGAACTTAAACATGCACTGAATTTAGACGGATCCTCTACTTCATAAATTAACAATATCTTACATAATACAAACGAACGCTTGGAAAAACCAAGAGTTTTCCTGTCTATTTAACGCCATTGTCTAAAATTTGTTGTCTATAGCTAAATTTAAAAAAAAAGTTTATTCAGTTTTCACCGTAAGATTACTAGTAATGAACGTTGAAAGAGTCTCCAAAAACTCGATCAACTTATCAGCTATCAGATTTGTCTTAGTGTTTTTTTTACTTTAAACGGTAGGTAAAGTAACATGTATTGAAGTAGGTACTACTAAATTATCAAAAACTTTTCATTATGTTAAAATCTGTATAATATATGGATGACATTTACATGAATAATCCTGTTAAGTTCTCATTGGATTATTATTAATTATGCAATAATCATACAACCTTTAAACAACGCGTGCGCATTCGAAACCAGTTTCAATGACGTGTCCGCGACGTTGCCGCTCTGTGCAGTGACAGCCAACCCGTCGTTTTCCAGCAACACGCACTACCTGGACACAGAGGTTGATAGTGGTGACATTCATTAGGACACATTTCAATTCTTTACATACCTACAAATTTCTTACAAACAAAAAAAAATTTAAACTATACCTTTCTTTTTCCCTTTTTATAAAAGAAACCAAACCACTACAAGCACTCTGTTCCTATTTTACAATATTGAGCGCTATGATATAATATTGTTCTAATTATTGTGAAATAGTTTAGTATTATTTTACAATGGAAGTCGTATTTACATTAGATTTACTTTAATATACAATAAACAATATGCAAGTATAGTCGCTACTTGTATTGCATTCCGATTTGAAGCAACATTCCTGAGTGAAACACTGTGGCGTTCAGTGTTTGATGTTGGAATCGCTGATAGTTCTTGCGTCTCGGTCGCGCTCCTCGCAATTCCATTGTCACCCGTTGATTCGTTAAAAAACCACGTGTTTTTTCCGTGGATAATGTTTACATTTTTTATTGTTTAGTACTTTGTTTTGTTTAAGTAACAAAAAAAGCAGTGAAAATGTTTCTATCGTACGAGGTTATGGCTGTTTTCGGAGTGTCTTTGGTATGTGAATCGTCATAGTTGGCGCTAATTGTGATTATGTTAAAAAAAAACTTTTATATTGTGTTGCTTCATTAGTATCATCACCTTACGTAATAATTATCCATAGGTAGAAATTTGTTTTATGGAAAATTTTGTAAATTGAAATCTAATAAGGTAAGTAAGTAACTTACTTGTTATTAACCTTCAAATATTTCCTGAAACTTGTACATGACTCTAACAAGGAAAAATTTACATAACTAAATATAAATGTGTAAGTAGTCGAATTATTAAATTCTGAGAACATATTTTTACTTTTAACTGGAGTAGTAATACTACCGGCTACCGATGGAGGAAAGCATCGGTTGGAAGCCTAGGAATTATAGATAAATATTCTTGTAATATCATTATGCACATGTAATCGTTTAAATTCTCTAATAGTTCGTGACCGTCATCGCTAGGTGTGGATGGAATTCAAACCATCTATCGGAAATAGCTCTTTCAGCTTTTTGCTCGAAGATGTAGCCCGGATGTTTCGAGAAGAGGGAAGATAATGATAATTAATATTATACATAAATCAATAGGTACAGCATTGTCTTCTCTTGAAATATTTGAGATTCAAGAAAGTCGAAGTGGTTCGTTCAAAATATCAACATTTTTCCAACAGTATTTGCGATGCGTTATTCGTACAAGTAAGTTTTGCACTCAGCTTATCTACACGCCGCTAAAGAGGAGCTCCCTTGCTCGTACGTAACTACGCTTTTATCTTTGCTATGTTTGCTAAAACAGGTATCATACAATGTGATTTGCAACTATAAATAGACAAATATATATTTCCCTGTTCTAGTTTATGTACATTGTAACTTGTTACAAATGGCAAAGTCACTGTGTCGATTCTAGCAGTGATTCTATCACTTAACTTTAGTACGTAGTAGTTCTAAGACCATCCGCAACTTATCTATTTAGGTTTAGTATCTACGCTTAACACTTTTTAATAGGTCCTACCTAGACTTCAAATTACAGGAGATATTGGAGGCTTTAAAATAGTTACTGAAAGATACGACAATACAAAGCAAATTACTAGAAGCGTTACTTCAAAAAATATTAACAGTCGTTTAAACTGATTTATTTAAATCGTTTGAAATAATAATTATCATTATTGAACCAGATGTAAGCATTATCGCAAAAAGGGGCGTTAGTGTGAACTGTGAACACATATATTATGTTTTGTGGTTTTTTCTAATACAAACTCCTGTTCGACAAAGACGGCGTATTTACTTACCAAGTTAAACATTGCAACGACAATCTGTCGGCGTTTCCAAACGCGGAAAATTATATTTCAATTCTTAATCTTTCTACCACAACATATTATGATGAATGAACAATGTCTTGGAAAATTTTTGGTTATTGCCAATACAGAGGTTACCGTTAAATAGTGGCTCCGAAGACCAGCGCGTGGTTCTGTTGTTTAAGGAAGAGGGGGAAGTAGGTTTTACAGCTCTTTAGAATACTTAAGATGATACGAGTAAACATTTGCTCCATCTTTCTATCCAGCAATTCTTATTATATTAAGTGAGTAATTCTTGTATATATAATATGTAATTGGTTTCTCGGAGACGGATCCAACGATTTCTCCATTTTGATAACACTTTACATTCCAAGTTTGCCTAGATAGGGGTTTTTCATTTTTTTGTTTATAAGACACCGAGCACAGCTCGGTCGCCCAAATATTGAAGAGAGACAAACATCTTAGCATTCTATGAATTCACCGTGCGGGTGCCGGGTCTATCGTGTGGCAGACAGAGGGAACACGAGCAGTCCCTGGGACTTGTGACCCAGGTGTAGGTGTAGGTGTGACCCGTATGATGCACATCAGCGCTCACCTTGACTACACGCGATACCCTCCCTGCCAAGCCAGATATTGGTAAGAGCCTGTTATAGCTGCTTTAGATACCCGTTGGAAAATAAGGAAAATAACGTTTGACAACATAATGCACGCACATTTGTCGTGAAAAAATTGGTAATCAAACTTTGTCTTATTTCACAGATCCTGTCCTTCTCTGTGTCAGTGGTTATTCTGATGATCATGGCTGCGAAACGCGGACTCCTGAGAGTCGGAGCTCGCAGTAAGCACGCCGCTCTCTCTGGTGGACTTCTTCTCCCACCAAGTGCTGTATCAGTACCGAAGTCAGTTGAAATGGCACCGTTGGCAACCTACACTGCTTAAAGGATACATCTACCCATGAATTTCATATTCAAGATCTGATTTTTACGGAGATGACCAAAGCATGCCTCCCTGTTAAGCATTTTTCAATGCCTAACGAATAATAACGATGTGGCATTTATTCTATTCAATTATATTAACTATTAATTAATAATAAAATTATTATATGTAATCATGTTTAGTATAGAACAAGGCGGAACAGATTCTTTTATTTTTAAGAACGTTAGTTGAAAATGTTGTATATCGTTTACATTAGTAAGTGACTTGCACCATAGATAAAGGATTGAATTAATTGGATAGAAAGGACAGAATAATAATCATGTTGTTATTAAAATAATTAAAAGCTCTAATTCGTGTAATCTCATGTTAAAGGAAGAGATGATGTTTTCCCTCTTTCGATGAATGCAGTAACTATAGCATTTTGGTGCCTAAACAATATACGATAATTAGAGTATAGATTATCAGAATAATAATACACTAGCGCATATGCCGCGGCTTCGCTGATGCCATAGTTGAGTTATGTCCCAACATATTATGTTTTATTTCCCATTCTAATGAAATTGCTATATACCAATATTTATAGATCTATGTTCGAAAATGAAGAATTTTCATACAGACTTTCACCCCATTTTTTACCACCTAAGAGGTTGAATTTAAAAAATCCTTTCTTAGAGCTTAGTTACAGTGTAAAAGAATCCCGCATGCAAATTTTCACGGGCCTAGCCCCATTAGTTTGGACTGTGCGTTGATATATCTGTCAGTCTGATAATCAACCTTATATATAATATATAGGTATACACGTGAATATAAAGGTTCATATACAAATGTAGATTTATTAATTTGCTTCCATTACATGATTGCTATCTCCTGCATGAATTCACATACGTAATTATAGTCGAGACAATTTTAACAAAAATAAAAATAACTTCAATGGTTTTAATGATTTGCCTGGTGACTCATAGATGTCGAAGGTCTAATTCAAATGAAATTAAAATGGGGCCACCCTTTCCAAAAAGAATCAATTAAATTGGTTCATAAACCAAGGAGTTATGCCTGAAAATTTGCTAAAAAATAGACAACAGACTCGTGTGTGTATATACACAAGTACTTATATAAAGGTGATAACGATGACTATCACATAAGCGCTACTGCAAGATTGCTAGTGTATACGAAGCATAATATTGTATTGTGGCAATCTTGCGCGTGTACTATGTAGTGATTTTTATTTTTGCGTTATTTCACCATATATTCTGAATTATTGTTAGAATGTTACGTAATATAGATTGTGCAAGTGAAGTTGATTATAAATTAATTAGTTAATTTTGAGTTGTCACAAAATCTTTTAGGAAAGTCATAGCAAGAGGGCAACCATTTTGTTGTAATACTGAACACTAGAAAAATAGTACAAAGACACTGCCTTATGAACTTGTATTCAGTGACCTTAATAAATAAAAAGAAAACCTTATTATGGTGAATGAAGTATAGTTAAAAAGCTTGTCTCCAATTTTTAAATGGTACTTAATGCGACCACAAACCATGTAACTTTAAATATCTTAAATATATCAATATACTTATAATTGTTTTCATTTTGTTTTATTTTTTGTTTATAAAGCTTACGTGGAAATAAAACCGATTCCCAATTTTTTATTACTTTCTAAAACGGCATAAGAAAGTTTTTAGTGGAAGCTTAATTAATCACAAACAGTATTATTCATTTTGTAACTTTGATAACATGACAGTGAAGTGAATTTATGATAATGGCATGGATTACAAGATGAACTTTAGTGGGTATAACTTAACTATAATGTCAAATAAATTAACGCATTTAATAGTATTTGTAAGACAAATGTTACATTCTCTGATATTAATTTTATATAAAGATAGGTTTAAAAATGGTCTCGCACTGTAAACCTTAAAAGTAGGATAATTTATAAAGTGCAATAATTACCGGAATACATCAAAAAAGGATTATCGACAAATTTTAAATATAAAAAGACATCCACACCTTTATTTATGGCTCGGTTATAACGTGCCGATTCTGTGAAAGTGCAGAGAAATCACAAAAGCCCTTTTTGTGCGAGTGTGACCAATGGGTCGAACTAAGGATAATTGAATTCTTGGCAAGCATGTGCTGCTCCTGGAAGAGGTACAGTCGCTCTTTGCCAAAAAAAATCTACAATACATTAAGGTTATAGGACTACGCAATAAAATTTAGCAATTTGTGGGTGATCACAATAGATCAACCGGGTCGCAATGATACAGGACTGTATAAGTCTGAATAGCTTTAATTTTGAATAATAATTATAGGTCATAGGATAAAAAAAAGATAATCAGACCTGAAGCACCAAGAAAACATTAACATCCGTAGCTAGAACGAAAACATCCGCTGTCATTTATCAACGTTTATTTCCAACGAGTCGGCGAAGGAAAGTGCCAATCAGCCATTCGCTTTAAACCGCTAAGAAGGTCCGTGTAAAAAGATCGAACGAAGTTCTACGATAAAATCAAATCGTCTGCCATTTGAGGAGAGGAAACGCGCACTCGCTTTTACAGGAAACAGCGCGGCGTGGCAGCGGGTAAACAAACTTAATTCGTTATTATGGAAAACTGGAAACGGAAAATTGTAAATTGGTTTTCATAAGCGGCTTGTGGTAGATATACGTAATACCTTTGAGTAGGTATATGTATAAGGTTAGGGTTAGAACTAGTAGTGACACTGAGTATACAATCAGAATTGAGTTAGAGAAGATACGCATATAACAACTGATAAATCAGTTTGCACGTTATTGAGACCATTCAAATTCATATAAATGGTAAACATAACAAGTCATTGTTAACAAACGGTTAAAACCAGTGGCTAACCTATTCTAATCTATATCTATTAATTTGATCCTCAGCATTTACCGATTTATTTTATTTTATTTAGACATATTTATGTAATTGAATTTATCTTGTAACACTATCGACAATAATATGGTTTTGATACTGCCTGCATGATGTGTAATAGTTTAGTTTAGATGTATGGTGTAATGTAGCTATACGGATAGGTTTAGGAATTAATATATCAGAGAAAGTAAAGAAACAACACTAGTGGCAGAGAAGTTGAGATGTAATAAATTTGCATAATATGAGCAAGTATGGATGGATTGTGTGAAAATTGACATTTGTATCAAAGGTGTAAAAATGATAATGGCATCTGATAGAGAATAGTGGAAGAGGGAAACATATTGTGCAGACTCTACTTAGGTGAAGAACTTTGGTTTGCAAAACGCTTTGTTCTTGTGTGTAAGTGAAGAGATTTATAAATATGAACTGATACATGCATTTTCAATTACAATAAAAACTCCGTGGAAAATTCTGACAAGGAAGCCACTACCTTGTTACAGCGATGTTTGGAGATTAGAAAAATAGTACAAAGTTAGGCTTTAAGGACAAATATCCAGCGCGGCGGCTTTAACAAAAAAAAAGTGAAAGAACACACCCTGAGAAAATCAAATACTTACATGAGAAATGTTTTTGTAATAACACCAAGTAATAGAAAAAAAAAGAAGATATTTCTCCGTTTTTCAATATCGTCAGTTCGAGGTTGGCTGTTATTGTACTTATTACCTTACCTTCCCGAGGGGAAAGACCTCTACTTAGTAATAGAGTATACTCAGTAATATATATATAATTTAATTATCATGAAGAAGATTTTTATGCTATCTCTCGTATAACTAACTAAGAAAAAGAATATAATTATAAATTAATTATTTATGTTAGGATACATGAAAATAGCTATATTTTAAACCACAACAATAAATCAACCAATAATAATAAATGGTATAAAGTTACTTCTCGCCATCTATCTCTATGTACGCTTAGATCTTTTAAACTACGTAACGATTTTTAATTCAGTTTTCAATATAATTTAGAGATGTTCTTCGGAAGGTTTGTTCATACAATATATTCGAATTAAGTTTTTGTATAGTAGAGAAAATTCAACTATTTTAATAAAGCCCTCACAAAACGGTTTTTGTCCGCTTACATGGCTTACGCTGGCTAACTTATGAGATACAACCTAATAATGTATTAAAGTATAATAATTTATCAAAAAGCCTAGAGAAAAGTCCAAGATGGCGTATGTCTATCTTCTAAGGTTGACCTACAGTACCCTAACCATTTTTATCTTCAAATTAAAAATATAACGATATTTCCGGAGTTATATTCTCCAATTCACTATTAATCTTTATCCAGATAAATTTGTTACTTAACTTAGGATTTTAATGTAGATTAAAATTGCCCTTGAAATTTTTCTATTTAAATAAATACTGTAGAAGATATCACGAATTGAAAGTTACGCACGACCAAAGAAATTCCTCTCAGCAAAACGGTCACATCGCTAGCTAAGCGCACTTTTCGTAATTATGAAGATACATAAAATATCATTACACCTATATCGTCGATGGGTCACCTCTGCCTACACCCTCAGTTCACCGGGTAAATTTAGGTCCCATGTAATAGGGGGTGAACCTATTGCCATTAATCGGGAACGAAGTCAAACTCCGAGCTGCTTCTGAACTTCATAGAAAACCCAATAACACTTTGCTCGACCTGGGAATCGAACCTACGACCTCGAACATAGCAGTCGCGTGAAGGAACGCTAATGAGACAGTTATAAAGTTATGATTAATATTATAGCGATAAACTCTAAATCAGGCTTTTTAAACATAAAATACACTATTTTGTAAATTGTACCCGTGCGAAGCTGGGGCGGATCGCTAGTATATGATAAAATAAGTACATAACTCAGAATATCACGAACACCAACAAAGAATATTCTTTATCATTACTTTTAATTCTAGAATTCAGCTTATCGTGTAATTTGCAAGAAAAATGTACAAAGGGTTCGCCTGTCCCCTAGTGTAGGGGTGATATAAGGTGTCTCGCGGTGGGCTGAGGCCGGGGGGGCTCCTAATTATAATAAGGGATAGCTTAATTAAGTCCCTGGGCTGTTCACTTAGAAGTTTCGTTCAGAGCGGAGTTTCGAACGCTGCGTTTTTTAACCGCGCAACTATCAATTTGTTATTATAAAACAAAATAATAAATTTTCTGTAAGTATTTGTAATCATTCAGTCTCGAAAGATGTTCACTTCCAGATATAAGCCTCCTCTGAAGGTCGCCACAACGACAGCTCCTGCCTGTTCTGCCGGTATCCGGCGAGTTTCACCAAGTCGTCAGTTTACCTTATGGCAGTTTGCCCGTGCTTTGTTTTAGGTCCCGACTTTGTAATTTATGAAATAGCATTTAATTTTGTTTATTTTACAAATTAATAATATATTTCAAAATATTTTCGTGTATATGGCAGGAAATTCTTCCTTTAAAGAAATTTAGTATGTATCAGTTAACATAGTCCTATTTTATTATATGTTAGATACCCAGATATACAAATATTCAATGTTCGGCTTGATAGTCAGGGCTAATACCACTTCACCATGAAGCTATCATATAGATAACTGATCAATTAAATATCTACTTTAAAAAATATCTCAAGGTCTTCTGACGGACATAGCAATACCAAAATCGGTGATACCTAAAATGATATTATGCACAAGAATTCCTTAAATAACGCAGTTAAGTGCTAAGAAAAGATTATTGCAAATTCATATTTTATAATAGCGTGGATATGTGACGTCACTGTGCCTCGTTGTAAGTACAGTACAAATCATAATCAATCAACGGAGATACGAGAGAGATCGGTGTTTCATCGCCGCGGTTGCTGTTATGATAAACTGCAAGTCTTTTTTTTTTTTTTTTTTAGAACTGACTACACTGTTAGCCTTAGGGGCCCTAAAGCCGCTGCGGCTTTTACAGCTTCACCGGACTTGGGGGCGAGGGCAGAGGGCACTCAGCCGCGAAAGTTTTGTGGACGACTCGCACGAGGGTGCCAAAGTGGCCGGACCTCGGCTCGGGCGGTCGTCGCGTTCGCAAATAGGTCGCGATCTATTCGAATCCCTACACCTACGATTCGAGCTAACTAAATATACACATAGGCACGTTCCCTTCCTCCTGGGAGGAAGGAAGGAACCGTGCGTATGTGTATTCAATAATCGGAATGTTTCCACACTAACTAGCGCTAACTAACTAGCGTAAAAAAAGAAAAAAAAAAAGGTCCCTCACAGAACCTATGTACCTGTGTGGTGTGCACGTGTGTATGTTCATACGTATGTAGTGTTGTATGTAGGTAGCTAAGTGATGCACGTACAGTGTCACTTGTATCGCGCGGGCGGTTGCCTGACCCAAGGGTTTCATACCGAGGAACGGACCTAGGCTTGGGTTACCGCTAGAGAGGGTGGACGTGATGGGTGTGCTGGAGCGAAATTGACCGCCCGCCCTCTGCGGAGAGAACGGTGGTTACGCGGGCGTGGGCGCTGGCACGCTCTGTTTGGAGAGACGGATGTGTAATATTTATTCGAATTTTCGATGTGATCGTCGGGATCAATAAAAATATTGCGCGGCCGGCGTTTGCACCGGATGTCCGTGGGTGCCGGAACATAAGTGGCGGCTGTTTTTATTAACGGATTCGCGTGGTTCGACGCGGTGTCGAAATACGAACGGGAGAGCTGTTTAACGTAGGCATGTATCGAAGGAAGCTCCATATCTCTATGGAGATCTACGCTTCGAACATACCACGGGGCCCCGGTGAGACGATAGAGGAACCTATTCTGTATCGATTGTAACCGTTTGAAACTCGACTCGGACATATGTTGCGAACACGGCGCAACTGTATGTCAAAATTGGTCGAATACACGTCTTGTAGAGCGTGAGCTTATGTCGCGTGGACATTTTACTCACCGAACACAACAGAGGATGCAACCGGCCCAGGACCCACGCGGCCCTGTTCCTAACCTTACGGATGTGGGGTCTAAAAGAGAGCCTACTATCTAGGGTTACCCCTAGATATTTGGTCTCTCTTACATACGGAATCGGATTATCGTAGAGCTTAACAGGTTTAAGCTTCCACGGTATCTGTGACGAATCCGCATCGAAGAGCATCGCGGCGCTCTTCGAGGGATTAACGGCTATACGCCACTCGTTAAACCACTTCCCGAGAGTGGTCACGGAGCGTTGGACTTTGTGTCTGAGGTGGGATCTATTCCTATCTGAGGCATATAAGACTGTATTGTCAGCGTATAGCCCTACCTCGACCTCCGGGAGTCGAGGTAGGTCACTGACGTACAGGTTAAATAGGCTAGGAGCCAGGATCGAACCTTGGGGAACGCCTGAGCGTATTGGACGGGGCGTGGACAATTCACCTTCCACTCTATAGCGAAAGGTGCGATCTGTTAGATAGTCGCGAATTATTTTAATTAGCCTATCGGGGACTTCAAAGTGATACAACTTGTAGATCAATCCCTCGTGCCAGACCTTATCGAAGGCCTTGGCAACGTCGAAAAAGACCGCAAGTGTACGGCGGGGTTTATATAATTCAGAACTGCAAGTCTCTTGGCAGCCGGATATATACTGTCTGACCCCGAAACGCAAAAGACCAAAAAAACTCTGTAACGGGCTTATGAGGTACAAATCCCTACCAACCCGCTTGATTACTGGATATAAACTGGCTCATCTCGACTGATACGTGAATATTAGTGAATTTTGAAGTGATTACCCTCACATTCACTAAATTAATATGATTTTTAACTGTAAATATTATTCTACAGCTTTGAAAAAATGAAAAGATAAACACGATCGAGTTTCATACAGACTCTTCTTGTTGACTGGCATGTTTGAACCGTTTTTATGTGTACTCGAATAAAGTATTTTTGATTTTAATTAATCAGATGCTGCTACCACCTAGCTAGGTCTCACCTATTAATCCATTTAGGGGATGAAAAATAGTATGAATCCTAAAATTTTATCGACGGATATTCCCATCGGGCATACGACAAAAAGAGATAATTTTAGTTGTGAGTGCGTTTAACCGCCGCGTTCCGACCGCACGTTTGTACGACATCGATTGAAACAAACCTCGAGGGAACGCCATTCACAGGGACCTATTATTTTAGCTCGAGACTTTTGACGCCCGGCCTTAATACAACGTCTTGGGAAAAATTAAATATCAACTTTGATAGCGACATCTATTTTAAATATTGTCTGGCATGTTCATTATATTTGACAGGCCTTGATTGTTATTAAATGTGATACTTAAGTGAAATTAATTGTTAAAACATTAATAGCTTTGTACTATATTTAGGGTTCTTGTTTTCTCTTTAATTTATTTCTTGTAATATACTAATACAGATGTGCGATACGCAGTCTTTTTTAAATGACATAAAAAAAGACTGCTGATACTCAGTTCGAATGTACGTTTTTTATGGATGTTCAGCTATAACTTCTGTGTTCAGAAACCGATTTGGATTTCACTGGCATTAGACCTTCAACTCCGAAGATACACCAAGGGTAACTCTTCGAAATCATTACTGTTGGTTTTTTTTTTTGTTAAAAATAACCTTGTATTTTTGGTCATTGGTTTATATTATCGAAATTAATGTAACCACTAGTAAAGTATTTTTGATTACTTGTGTTACAGCAAAAAGAAATGCATATATAATGTAATATCAAAGTAATGTATAACTTAATATCTCCTGATAGTTATCAAAAGGCGACAGATACTGTTTCATACAGACATGGATGGACCTGGGTAAAAAAAGAGATGTAAAAATATGAAAACGGTGTAAATTAATAGCTAATGCATTATATCAAACAGTCACTGAAGAAAGCGGATTTTTTGCAATCTAAAAGCAGAGATTTAGGATATAACGTAAAAGCGAAGTTATGTAATAAACTTCAATTAAACTATTTCTGAATTAGAATTAATATTAAAAAATGGTTATATTTACTATTTTTTTAAAGTTATTAGTTTACTTGTTTTATTGATTATGAATTAAAAACAAAAATATATTCTTTTTTATAAACCATATTTTCAACTAATTATATTCTGGGCCCAGAAATACCCGCCTCCTTTATTATTCAATGTTCTCTGATCGGTTAATTATTGAATTCCATTGGGATATCATTAAAATTGCTCCTGTTACTATTTGCTTCTGGGATAAAATAGTATAATCGTTTCGGACGTTCTGTCTAACTGTTGTGTCTGGATATTATAAAGCTGAAGAGATTGTTTGTTGAAAGTATCAGTTAAATCCGAAAAAGTATTGTTGTATTATATAGCCTATTTATTTAGAAAGGTTATAGGTTATATAACTTCACGCTGATATCCTAAAGAAGTGGAACAGTAACTGTGAATGTCACGCGATCTGGCAAGCTGTAGGCAAGTACGGGAAGTGAGAGTTGGTTTAACTTGAGTGAAATTGTAAGGCACAGCGAGAGTCAAGAACAATTAGGTACATCTATTTTGATATAGCACTTGTTTTTTGTTTTAAGTTTACTACTTAAAAATTGATTTACTAAAAGAACCTTGGTATGGTAATTTTATGACTAGTGAAATTTATAAAAACGTTAACAAAAGCGTTACATTTAGCGTTAACAAAGAACGTTAAGATTTGTATATGTATATACATCATCTTGCTTTTAGATAAATCATTAACCACTCAATCGTCACTAATCTCTTTGCCTATTGTATACTCAAAGACTGAATTTACTAGTCGTGTGACTGACAGGATTCCTCATCGATTAAGTACATCTTAGAAATAACTCAGTTTAAACCCTTTTTAGGGGATAAATTGTCATGCAAATTTATAGTACTTTATATAATGTATGTATGTACAAATTTTATTATTCTGGAAGATCTATTTAATAACCAGCTCTCTAGGTTTCTTATTGCCATTGTCAACCGCATTATAATGTAACATCATAATAAGAATTTAGTAAAATAAAATCCGATAATTCATAAAATGATAGATATAATATTACCCACATAATAAATCAAAGCAGAATACTAAGATATACGATCGAAATATTTAAATCTAAATCTCTATCTAGATTATTCGGGTGTTATCTAACAAGATAAACACGGGTGAGGCCGTATGAATAATTCAGATCGATCTATAGCTAAATATAGTTGTTCCATAGCTGTGTAACGAACGCTCTGCTGATGTTTGCGACGATTCATATCTCGCGATGTATTCTTACTTTGATTAAATATCTAAAAGTGTTAGATAAACTTAAAGGCAGCAAAAGTCCGTCTTCAAGTTAAAGTAGAGTGGGTAGATTGAGATTTTTAGATACTTGAACCCAACGGGATCTAAACCAGTACATATATGGTTGGTTAACAAGTTGTCATGGTGAATGTTATGGACCAAGGCATCTTTCACAAGATCTTGGCTACACCTGCAAGTGAGGAGGCCAAGATTGTCGTTTGTGGAAAGTTTGTCGTTAGTGGATTAAGATATGATATAAGTGTGATGCTACATTTAGATTATGATGGGACTGACACGTTCCTAAATTAAAAATAGATTATTTTTTTAAAGTTGTGATGGAAAGTTAGTTTATCCATACAATTAATAAAATTGAAGTGTCTGTTTGTAATGTCAAAATAACAGCTTTTTACTAAATGCATATGAAAGTATATACGATACCGATAACAAAAAACCCTTTTTTTTTGTCTGTCTGCCTGTCTGTGTGTTTGTTCCGGGTAATCTCCGAAACAGTTGGACCATTTTTCTCGGTACTTTCACTGGTAGATAGCTGATGTTATAGGAAGTAGCTTAGGCTACTTTTATATCAGAAAAATAATTAGGGTTCCGCACTGATAAAAAAAAGGGTCATGATGAATCAATTCGGGCGCTTAAATGGTTTACGCTGAGTAAACCATATGAGATATAGCAAATTAATATACTACATAAATGTAAGCATTAAAAAGGCATACTGTCATTAAAATAGCCGGGTGCGGGGAGTAAAATTCGCGCGGGCATTCTGTAATCCACGTGAGCGAAGCCACGGGCACAGCTAGTTTTGACATAAAGCAGAAAAAAATGTGTAGTTAATTTCGCTGGATATATTATACTAGCCGTGACTCGCGGTTTTTACGCACTCGGTTCTTACTTCCCGTACTTGCGCACGGCTTGCCAGATAGCTTGACTTTCATAAATACTACTCCGCTCCATATGCTCGTGGCGTAAAGTTTTAAAGCTTATAACCTTCCTCAATAAATAAACTATAAAATGCTTTAACATTTTTTTCAAATTTAACTCGTAGTTCCAGAGATTAGCGCGTTCAAATAAACAAACAAAAAAAATCTACTGAGCCTTATAATAAAATACCTGCTTAAGTATGAAATGTATAGGAACAAATAAAAACAATGAATGATTATGTATACGAAAATGAATGAGGAACATAAATAGATTGTTTATTCAGACAAATTGCTTCTATAAATTTGTATGCAAATTTGAAATATTTACAATCGTATACCAGACGAATTGGTTTGAGGGGGAGCCTATAATAATTGCTATGGTACAAGGAAACAGTCTACAGTACGTAGACTAGATTGTCGCTCGAAACCACGTCCAACGAATATAATGAAATGATCAAATTATTCTAAAATTCAATTGAACTATTACTATCAGCTATAAAACGATTGCGAGAATGGGATTATTTAAGTGTTTTCGAGTGTTTGTATACATACGTATGTCTTTTTCTTTGGCATTTTCTGTTGTAGAATAAACGGCGTGATGGACTTTAACATACGAGTTGTCGTTATAGATTCGTCTTAATTGTGGAAGTAATAAAGGCTATATAATATTTAAGTACAAACTCTAGGAATCAAATAAAAAGCATAAATAAAAAAAAAAATTTAGAAGTGAAAACTTCTTTAGCCGCGTTGAGCGATTTTTAGTAGGTGAAAACCTTATGTGTTCGCATAACCTTCGCGTCACCAATGACTTTGACGTGCATGCATGCATGCATACATGATATACGCATATATACACTAACACATTGTAAATACTCGACTGTATCATATGCATGTTTGACTTTATGGATGGGTGAAATCCTCCGCCATGCCTGCAATAATTCATTCAGTCTATAATTGATTTAAAAATTCAAAATTGAGTTTTCACTTCTGTCGGCACTTATTTCTGCCTGTGTTTTTTTTAGTCATGTGTTTTTTTACAGTGTGGTGTTTTGTTCTCCTTTTAATAATATTGATATTTAATTTATTGTAATATAATATTGCAATATCTTTGGCGACACATTTTGCGAAATGTAGTGGAGTGGTAAATCTCCACAGCCCAAATAGTTCGTAACCACCATACATAAGGTAAATAACCTGTCATAGTAATTCGCTTATGCGCCTCTCGTTTTGTGGAGAGTAGTTCTTGTTCGGAGTTACTATTCCAGTGTTCACAGATATGTTGATGGTCTCTTCAGTAAATTAAAGGTCTGCGGTTGTTCCATCGAAATAAAATCAAATATCAAATAAACAAAATATTATTAATTATTGGTATTTTTTTTTATCCTGCTCAAATTGTGAAATCTAGTTATAACATATTTATTTAGTTACATTTATTTTCAAATAAAAAAAAACTTATTTGGGCTCTGAAAGCGGACTTTCGAGCAAAGCGTCTGTGACGTCAGTTACGCCGCAACAGATCTGGAGATTAATGTATTATGTAAATATAGAGAACGCCATTTAAGCGTAAAGATAACCTAACATACTTAATATTGAAATAGATCTCGATGCACTGGTCTTGGGTTTGGTTGTGTGAGTAAACATGTAAAATTGTTGCACACGTGCGGGCAGAGAAGTGAGTTGTGCCAATTAATATAGGCAATGGGGGTCGGCAGCCATAAAACCCAAAACAATGTGTAGTTAACTAGACCTTAAGCAGGTAACTTATGTGTGACAAGGGCAGTGCGTTGGACGCGTCGGCAATAGAGTGCAACCCAGCTCACGTGGCGGTACTACACGCACGCGATACTATATTTTGCTGCCCTCTATGGGCGGCAAGCGGTACTAATAGTTTAAGCGATACTTGCTTACCGCCTAGGTGCGATCCGCGTATAGCAATTTATTACTTTTAATAGTTGATCCTCAACCACCCATAAGAGTTATAAATTATTCTTTCATGTATTTTTTATATATGTATATATTTTTATTAGAACGTGCAATTGAAAGTATCAATTTGTATATAACGTATACGCGACATTAAAGCAAATAATAACGATTGATAGGTGTTGGCGACAGAACTGTTATTTTCGTGTCTTGTGTTAGGTTATTATGTCATATTATTGTGTTTATGTGTTATGATAAAATAGATTGATATGGATAATATTATAGAGAAATGTTAGCGACTTCGCTACATTATAAGTTGCATGTTATATATTAAGTTGTATATAAATGCTTATGTATTGTGTGTTACAAATATGGAAATAGAACTATTATAGAATAGGTAAATGCATAGAATAAGTCAATAGAGTAATAATATCCAATATTATAGAAACTTTACGAACAGAAAGCGGTGATGCCGCCCGTAAATTGCATTGTTTTTGGCTTATGTACGGAATATGTACTTGATGTATATAATATGTGAATGCTTAATGGATAGGTAATACGACAAGGAATATTTTGACATATAACATGTATTCACAAGATATATAATGAAAGAAATATAGAGCGATTAACAGGGCGACCAAAGTAAAAACTAAACTTAAAACACGAATTAAAGCGGGGCTCTCTTACGGTCACTCTCCGAACTACTTAAGCTCGAAGAGGCGCCGTATGGGGCACGGCGCAAATCATCGAGTACAAGTAATTACAAGTAACTACGAGCGACAAGAAGAAAGCTTTGGTCGTCCTGCAAGCAGTATATGGAAGATATCGACTTTCATTTGAAGACCCGGCACCTCAAGCGGTCGTGCATTATTGCACCCCCCGGACCCCCTCACTACCATCGCGTCCCACTGGCATCCGTACGGCGTCTACGAGACGGGCATCCGGCGCATCAAAACGCCCGTCCAAACCGGGGAAACGTCACCCCCCCCCCCCTCCCTCACGCAGAGGGGAAGTGACGCGTACCCAACAATAGGAGTTAATTTCTCGTAAATAATAAACAAATTATGGTAAACTATCTTTGCCATGACTGGCTGGCAAATAAACCAAGTACATAGGTATTTTTTAAATCGTTATAGGTTCAGCGTTGTTTCCACAATTTCACCTGATCTTAATTGACGATGTGGCCCAAGATGGTAGCACGCTAAGCCAAGTGGAGCGACTGGCTCTCAAGTGCAGCTGCCAGAACACCCCTATTGGTGTTTGGCCATAGATCTTTAACTTGAGGGTGGTAGCTATCCAAACGGGTATTATAAATAACCCTACTACCACGCTGTGATTTCTCCAGGATCTTTTCCTTCACCAGACGCTTAGGATCATTGCAAGGATTCGAACTCACTTCGATAGATGCGGTGTCCGTACACGCTACCAACATAGCCATCATTGCTTTCGGGAGATGGTGACTGTTCTTGGTTTTCATTGTCCCTTGGCCAAACACTTCGCACCTCGAAGAACCATATTCCACAAGGACAAATATAGAGAACGAACTGGTAGAGAAACAATTCGCTCGGAATAACTTTTATTTTCTGGTGAAATCATTTTTGTTTAACATTATAATGGAAAAGCTGTGGTAATGACATAATATTTTCATGAACAAACCAGTGCCGAGACCACAAAGAGTAGCATCAAAAAGAATATCCGTTTCGCGAATCAATGGGCCGCGGTCGAACATTACTTGATAGGCTGTGGTTTAACTCATAAGCTTATTTTTATTAATTTATTTTACAAAAACCTCATATTAGATAGTTATCGTTGGTTCAGACAGAATTAGCCGTACAATACTGATCCAATTATAAAATTAATCAATTCGCTTGACCCATTCAATCGAAGGCTATTTGTATTTTGATTCTAATGATAACGTACACATAGTATAATTATGGTAAACGATTAAAGACTTAAGAGCTAAGCAAGCTATTGAAAAATAGAATCCAAAGCCAAATCTTTTCTTTCGTACTAACTGAATCAAACGTGAGTCGCTTAAAACCCGGGTCATTTGATTTGTCTAATCGCGAACGACCCATTCTTCACGGCACTTTCATACTAATTTAGGAATATTAAAATATTTTTACTTTAAGCTTAAGTTTGACAATTAATTAAATGGAATATTTTGTGATAAGTGGAACCTAAAATATACACTGGCTTATATGAACTGAACTGAACTGCAAGATGTTATTTACATAATCTATATATTAATACGTGAAGCAATAACTTTCAGTGCCATTTTAAGCGTATTGCGTGCACGGAAGACTGTGAGATTTGGCATGGTTAAAGTTTATATGGAGAAGGAGTGTAGCTAAAAGTTATTTATAATATCCGTTAATAATATATGAAATTAAATTAATTAATACCGCGAATTCTAAACCAAAAGTGCCATTGAACTTAGACCCCCAAACAAATGTCAAACAGAAAATAGTCTATGATCAAAAAGTCGTAAGTCAAATTTCGAGCTTAGGGCGATCGCTAGTAATTATAAATTGGTGAAATTGGTTAGACTGATGAGCAATAAAAGTCATATTTTTACGATACTGTGCTATTATTTCACCGAAAGCTTAAATTTATTGTAATGTTTACTCTTAGCTACTTTGGAACGATATCCAATCGCGCCATTTTTATTTTTTGATTACTATTTTTTTGGCTTCTGTATTTAATTTTAATAAAGAATATTAATGCTCTTAAACGTTATTATATGACACCTCTTATTTTATGATAGTTTTACAAAAACAGGTTACTAATTTGTCTATGTAGCAACAGTATAAGAACGTGCGTCTATGTTAGCTTGGGTCCTATCCGTTGCACTAACGTGACACCTTACCAGTGTGCTAAGTTGTGAAAAAACCAGTGCAGAGCATACTAATATATTGAGCACAAATCAATATTCAATATGAATACCATCGCGACTCATTTAGTCATGGATTTGAAAGGAGCAGTTTTACAGAACTTACTTCTTGCTTCTTGTTTTTTTTTCTTGGTATCATGATTCAAATGTACTCATAAAGCTCTTTCTATACAATGTATATTAACTATATATAATAAAGTATCAATTAACGATGATATTTCTATATATAATATATTATCCATTTATTAAACGAAATAAAAATAACCCGTTATAGCTCTTATCACTTGGATCTCAAACATTCGTCAGTTCAACATCAACCTGAGGGTAAAAGTCGATAATATCACAATCACAAAATGTTGACCCCTCTTATAAATCGACTTCAAGCCCCTTTATTATTCATCAGGGGACTCGACGAGTATAATAACAACTGAATCTTTAGAAAAGTCTTTCTCTACATTTAACAGCTTCACTGCTTTGAATATTGCAACTTTGGAAAACATTTTAAACTCGGATCAATCGAATTCTTAATTGTGTCTTTTTCTTTTGAAAATGTACAGTGTTTTTTTAACGTTAAAGTCACTGAATATAGGTCTTTTATGCCTAACTACGTACATTCTTACTAATCTACAAGCATCGCTCTAATAAGATGACGGCTTCCATGTTAGAAAAAGGAATATAATTATATTATGTTTAATAATCCAATCCAATACTTTATTAAATTCCTGTTTCTGATTTAAAAATAATAATAGCAAACGACCCATCAAGATCCACCCAAAAACTGTTTGAATAATGTATAGTCAACATTTAATATAAATGTTAAAATTACTGAAATAAAATAAATACGGTACGGCGTACATAGGTACATCTTCGTAATAACTTACTTGGAAATGTATTATGTAAAAAGGAAAACCTTTGGGGTGCTTTGTAACAACGAACAACATACTGTTTGAATTCATTATTTAGCACTCACTTTGGGGTTGTTTGCTTTTAAATTCATTTCAAACAGTTCTCTGGCGAATGGCCCAAACTGAGGGCGTCTCGTAGGTGTGGTTTCGTGTAAGTCGCCGCAATCCCTTCGAAAGGACTAGGCGAAATGTATACGTTGTAACTAACTATTCATAATTACATCCTATATGGAAGAACAGTAACAACTAACATCGCAATAATTGTTGCTATTGGAATGGCAAAATAAAACAAAAAAAAAGTTGGCCGTCACGGGATGCCCGATAGATGTGAAAAGAAAGAAACATTGAACGATGCGTCGCCACGGCTTGTATCGCCACGCCAATAATCAGGTTTACCCTCGCCTATAGATGTTCCACATCAAAAATATATGCTATTCACAAATAGCATCTCGTCCCTTCTTTTCTTTTAATGCAAGTTTAGTGATATGACAAAAGACAGAAATATACTTTTAAGGTGCGAACCTGCTCGTTACACGCGTGTCGAGTTAAATCAAATTGTACTAATTTGTATGGCTATAAACACATTAATAATACCAGACACGACGTCATGCTCATCTTTCTATCTTTGTTTATGGCATAGTTCTGTCCTTTTTTCTCAGTGTCGGGTAGCGCAGCGAGTTAAAAGATTTCCTCCATATGGTATTAAAGAGGTAGGGTAGAGAATTTTGGGAGCTCCTTGGGGTTAGGGGTTAAGATCGGCAACACGCTAGTGATACCTATGATATTTCAAGGGTCCATAGGCTACGGTTCATCAGGCAACCCGTATGCTTGTTTGCCTTCTTAGTTGTATAAAAAAGATACTAATTAGCTGCCGAGAGGCTTGGAGGTTAATGTCATAGACACAGCGGACGATGGGTTACCAATATCTTGGTGGTCGCCGTTATTTTGTACTCTGCTTAGTCACTTAGTATGACTTAGCTGTGCTACTAAAAAAATATCAGAACTAAATAGGTGACATTAGATTCTTCTTCTTCCTAACTTTGCAACTAGTCCTTGAAGAGCATTACTGCCATTATCAAGTGAATGTAGTGTCCTGTCTTATGATGATTTCAGTATCCAAACAAGATGGTGGCTCCCTTGTTAGAAATTTCTAGGAGTTTTGTTAGATCCCAGAATGCATGCTCTTAGTTTATATTTATGATCCACTTGCACAACAACCAGACTATATCACGCAAAACGTCACCAATATTACATAATATAGGGTCAAAAACCTAAGTTAATAAATTAAATACACAAACCACAACATTTTACTTTAAGATCCCGCCGAAAACTCCGTTATTACTTTTGTTTGTGAGATAGGTATGTCGAAAATAATGTTTTTTTTTTCAATTCAAGTTTACATAAAAAAAATATTAGAACAAAGGTTTATATAAATTTTTATTTACTGTAAAATTAAAATTAATTCTAAGATCAGTTCCGCAAACCATACTTCGAAACAGAATGACTGTTTGAAACCAACAATATGTAGTAATATGTTATTTTGATTGGTATATATTTCCTTAGCTCCAGTAGGCAAACAACAAAGAAATAAATACGTAAATCGTTTAAATACAGAATGTTTTCATAAAAGCACTTGAAGACAATAGAGTAGCGACGTTGTTACACGGGAATGTAGGTGCTTGAGGTGATTTTCATACATTTTTCCAGCAATAAATTCAAATGAAATGGGTCACGAAAATTCTCTCTGAACGTTATATAAACAGAGACGCGGGTACCTTTTGAAGTAAAGTTTTTGAAATTTATTACATTACTAAATGTAATGCTAGCCATATTATCTGCTCACTTTATTTTACAAAGGGCGCGATATTTTTTCTTCTTTGTATTCAAATATTTGTAATAAAGACAGAAGTAGCACACGGAGTACTTCACTACCTTTCAGTGGTAACCAAAAAATAAATACTAGTATGTTAATAACTCGTACCAATTTTAAATGGAAACGTCATGCAATATCAGCCCTCTATGTATTACATATTTATTCTATTATCTCATCTTTTGTGTTTCTAGACTATTTATTGATAACAAAAGTATTTTGATATTGTTTTCCGAGTTATTTGTTACTTATTACAAAACTCTTATTACAAATCTAAAATGTTGCTAAGTTACAGTGAAACATTATACTTTAAGTTAAGGTAAAACGTGAGGCGTTACAGGACCACTGAACAAACAAAGTATTACCTGTATTACGTCGTTTGATGATTGTTCCTCACGGGCAACAAAAAGCTGATGCCGAATATTTTTTCGCATCGTCTATTTTGTCTTGATTTTGTTGTTAATACTTTATTTCCTATTAGGTTTTTTTATTTTATTTATTTCATGTTTTTCTTTTTTCTTTGTGTATCTTTGTGAAAACAAAATTTTGTTCTTTCTTCTTTCTTTAAAAACTTAATTAAGTGTATATTTATTGATATACTTTATCACGTCTATCCAAATTAGAAATTGTTCTTTTGAATATATTAAAGTAAAATTACTAAAGTAATGGATCCCATCCAACTCGCCGCCACAAGGAAAAGTACTAAGAAGGCTGGGCGCATTACCTCGTTGTATAGCAATGCATTTCGTTGACCGAAGGATTAAACAGTCCTCTAGTCGCTCGCGAGTTCTTTAAAGAAGTTGCGTACATTCGGATCCCATGGACCTAGGGTTTTGACTCCAAACGGTACAAATACGTAGCACCTATCATGGCATACTTGCATTGCTTGAGGTCCTCCGCTGAGGCAGCTGCTGCACAAGCCTTCGAGGAAGTAGCTGGAAGATGGGACGGTGCCAAAAAATCTACGCACGTGACATAACACTTTAAAAAATAAAATAAAGTATTCACTTTCACCATAATAAATGAAGACGTTAAGTAAGACTGTCACCATCTCGACTATCATTTATAAAAGACGACCATTGTCAGGAAACTAAATTACAAAATAGCACGGGTTAATATTAAGATAGAGACTTTAAAAAAAAGTTAACAAACTTCGATGATTTTGAGGAGTTCCCTGGGTCCAATACCAATGAAATTAAAATGGAACCACCCTTGAGGTATCCCCTTTCCAACGAAAATCAAATCATATAAATCGTTCAGAAATAAAGAAGTTATGTTTGCACAACCATAATAAAATATATTCAAAATAAGAACCTCCTCCTGAGAACCCTGGGATGATAAACAATTTACAAATTAAGGACCCTAATGTTCATTTATATCTAGTAAGTCCGTCTTACTTTAACTTTATGAATTTAATTATCCCTTTATACGAATAAACCCTGGAAATTAATGCCCGACTTAGTAGTTTGAGTAATTGGAATAAATACTGTGTTCCACTCAACTGAGCTAACGGAATTCTGTTTACCGGTCCCCGATTACAATTTGAAGTATTTAACTGCATAACTGGAATTAATTTGAAATGAAACACTACCTTATAACTCAATGAAAACACCTATCGGTGACTCACTTGGTATATGGCAATAATTAAAGTTATATTTTAATTATATTTGATACTAGCTATGCCCCATGGTTTTCTGATACCCTAGATACAGGATCTCCTAGTTTGGGTATCAGGGCATGCTGTATTTGTATTTTCATTCCTTCGAGAAATAAAATCTATTATTATTATACAAATAATCATCCTTGCCGATTTCGGCTACAGCGACTTATTGTACTTTTAAAATATGCATCAGTGGGTTTTGTGTTTATGTTGTGTATATATCCTATTTTAGCAGTGAAAGTGCTCCCATAACATGTATACGTTAGGATACCATTTACGAAATTATAAATAAAGTTTACATGCAGTATATTTTTTTTTTTCGTTTCGTTTCTTATCAAATTCTCGCCTTCGTCTGTTTTCAAAATCATTGACGTCACGACTCTCCAAACCTCTCCACTCAGTGCGATTTTCTGGTAACGTCTCCCAATAAGAGGAATTAATGTTGCATAGCTCCATATGCCTCATTTGAACTTCCTTGTATCTTGTACCATGTTTCGGTTAATCTTTCTGGAGTTTAGAATAGAATATTCGCTTTGCGATACTCTCGTCGGTCATCTGGGACAAGTGTTCGCACCAACGTATCTGGCGACGCATGAGATAAGCTTCAATTTCACAAACATCAGCGCGCCGGAGAACTTCAGTGTTTCTGATACGGTTCGAACAATGTATGTTCATAATATTGCGGAGACATTTTAAACACATCTAGAATGCGTATACGTTGTCGTTATGGACACCATGCTTGCGAAGAGTTTAAGATTATAGGTAGAATAATTGTTACGTATCTTTTTATCTTAGTGGTAAGTTTTAGGTTATGAGACAAAACAACTATAGTATATGGAAGTAATAATCCTATTAGAGTTTTTTTTTCAGATCTTACTATACTGTTAGCCATGATAGCCTTGAGCCTCAGACAGCTTTCACAGCTTCATCATGACTTGGAAAATTATTTTTGCTTGTTATAGCCTATTTATTGAGATGATTATAGGCTATATAGCATTCCGCTGCAACTCTAAGTAGCGGAGCAGCAAGCTATCTGACAAGCTGTAGGCAAATACGGAAAGTAATAATAGTAGAATAAACTTAACACGGGTGATACCGTGTGGGACAACCAGTACGATATAATCAAGAGTAACACTATCCATCTCATTCTGTCACGTAACGTAACGACACGTGTTAAAACTTAACGACGCGATGCGACGTGACAAATCGGATTTTCTACTCTAAAAAAGTTAACTACCCGTCCCAAGTGACTCGTTACCCGTACGTATGGCTTACATTTTGTTTTTATATTCTAGTATAAAGGGACTTCAACTCATCTTTGCGCGCGGCTCTATGTGTGCGTGAAGTAGTAAGCATGCAGTTTTGTTTTTATTTATATGCATAATTGCTACCTTAGTGCTTTAGGTAGTAGCTCTAGCGAATTTTTTAACATTTCAGTGGTCAAAATTCCATTTTAGTACTTAGTGCAATGCTTAGTGATAAGAAAAGTGCATTAACAAGAATCTGACATTTCTTTACTGCATGTCTCCAAAACTATATGTTCAGGATACTATTGATTATATTTCCACAAAATATCGGGAGGAGTGGGAAAGTGGTCACGACCAGACACAAGAAAAGCTACAAAAGCTACGTGTTCTTAATTGCTTATTGTAAGATATAATTATGTGCAACGATAATTCATATTAAATTAAAGGGTCTTAAACCCAGAAACATTCAAAGAAATCTAGTTTTACGGCCTATGCAGGCAAAAATAATGCTTGTAAAGTTGATAACGTCTCCACAATGTATAATTAGTGCTCTTCCAAGTAAATTAGGACTATCTAGAGCATTTTCGCGAACAATTTAGCGCATATCGGATAGCAGTTGGGAACATTGTTTGTATGATAGTGACGCGGCAGTCTTTTTCCGATCAACACGTGTTTTTATCGCTTTGTTTTATGAGTACAGTCAGTAATAAAAAAGTCAGATTTATTTGATAATGCATCGTAACACATGGTTCAAATTTAGGCCGACAACGCATCTGCGAGCCCTCGGGTGTTGTGGATGTTTGTGGGCAACAGTGATCACTTTCCATCAGGTGCGCCACCTGCCCGTTTGCCCCCTTTTTACCATAAAAGTGGCAGTGATATGGAATATTATGCTCATTAACCATGCATTGCATAATTGAGCTGTTGATTTATTTATATTTGAACAAATAAGAAGTAAAAATGGTCGTTATAATATGAGTAAAATAGCTAATAGAATTTTCTTGCGGACTTGACTGTACCTCTTGATACGCACACGTTGACACTGTATTTATAGACGCTTTACGCACACATAGGGCCGCGCGCACAAATGAATTGAACTGTTTATATTTAGGATGTTTTATTTCGCTGTGCCAATTGAAGTTTATTTTGATGTTCATTTTATAAGTATATCTCGAGGCATACCTTACTCCCTCGCAGCCTCGCCAGGGCTGCAGGGTGCCGTGATAGTAATTACACGCGGAACACAAACGTAGCGCGGTCGTGTCTCCCTTGATTGACGGGCTATTGTTGAAACGGTCATGGATAAGCTAACAATGGATTAGAAAGTAAGAAATAAAAATATTCTTAATAACAAAACACGCCATTACATTATACATACATACAAGCATACTAATTAAAAAACATAAAGTCAATCGGGAAAACTGTGCATTTGAATTTTATAATATTAACAAAAAACAAAAATACATACATACTCCGGCGCTCGCCCTCTCTACCTAGCCGCCTCTTTCGCCAGTCAGTCCAGCTGTACTAATCCGTCAGTAGGCCGTAGTAGCAGTAGGTCAGTAGGCCGTCAGTCTAATTCGACGGGGTTGCGGTCAGGAATATCACCTGCGTCTAACAAATGTAATTTTTTGCTTGGAACATATATTTTGTTTATAATTATAAAGCTGTGTATCGTAGTTCAAGTTTCGGTAATAATCGCGACGCGCGAAGATTATTCTAGGGCTCAGCACGATTACGTCACGCGTATTGTACGTCGAGAATATTCTCGAACACTGTGTAAGGAATGATATGTGTATTATAAAAAGTACAAAAAATATTGAGATGACAGCTGATAGAGGAGAGCAGAAGAGAAAAACATATCCAGGTCCTACTTAAGTAGAAAACGAACATGAAGAATAATTACTGTGAATTAATTATGTAATATGATGTATAAACATTTATTTACTTTTTAAAAAAGTAGGTTTGTAGAATTTATATTCAAAATTACCATCATAACTATTTCTCTTAGAAAGAAAGCATTATTTTAGAAACTATGATGACTCAGTTGATATCGTGTACGGATACCGCGTCGTTCGACGTGAGTTCGAATTCTTGCAATGAACCTAAGCCTTCGGCGAAGCAAAACGTCGTAATGAAATCATAACATGATGGTAGGGCTTTTTCTAATGCCTACTTGGTTAGCCACCACCCTCAAGTTTAAAATCTGTCGTCAAACACCAATAGGTGTGTTGTGGTACCTGCACTTGAGAGCCAGTCTTCAACTAGGCTTAGCGTACAGGTGAGATTGTGGCCACAACGCTAAACCTATAACGATAAAAAAAAGAAACACTGCTCATACTTTTATATGTCAGTCTGTTACATGTGCCACAATATATCTCTGGTGACGTTATTCTGCAAGGTGCCTGTGATAACCTTCCGGTGGTATATCTTGCATAGTACCATTAATTAATTAAAGTCACATGGATTTGGGCTTAACCGGCTGGTATAAAACATCAAACGTGAGCTGGTCGTCCTCCAGGTCTACTACTTCCCCGAAGAGTATGACACAGAAACTGAAACTGGAAAAATGAATTATGAAACTTTGTCCACTTACCGAGCAATTATTAATCATTATAATAAAAAAAGATTTTGATTGTATACAATGGTACTTGCACCAATCCACACGTTATGTTATCCGTGGCGCGTCGTCAGGCGTGCCGCGTCAGCTTGCGACCTCAATAACGACCCCCTTTAATCAAAACCTTTTCAATGTTCATACACCGCGGTATGAACTGTATTTTAATAAATAAGCAAACAATTTCTATTATCTATCAACGAACAATATTTTTTTTAAATAAACAATTTATTTTATTTATCAATCAATAACACATTTTTAGTATTAAGATATATTATATTAGTATCACGAATATTATAAGTTACATCCTTCTCAATGCTCATACACCGCGGTATGAACTGTATTTTAATAAATAAGCAAACAATTTCTACTATCTGTCAACGAATAATATTTTTTTTAAATAAACAATTTATTTTATTTATCAATCAATAAAACATTTTTAGTATTAAGTTATATTATAGTAGTATCACGAATATTATAAGTTACATCCTTCTCAATGCTCATACATCGCGGTATGAACTGTATTTTAATAAATAAGCAAACAATTTCTGTTATCTATCAACGAATAATATTTTTTTTAAATAAACAATTTATTTTATTTATCAATCAATAAGACATTTTTAGTATTAAGATATATTATAGTAGTATCACGAATATTATAAGTTACATCCTTCTCAATGCTCATACATCGCGGTATGAACTGTATTTTAATAAATAAGCAAACAATTTCTACTATCTGTCAACGAATAATATTTTTTTTAAATAAACAATTTATTTTATCTTATCAATCAATAAAACATTTTTATGTATTAAGATATATTATAGTAGTATCACGAATATTATAAGTTACATCCTTCTCAATGCTCATACATCGCGGTATGAACTGTATTTTAATAAATAAGCAAACAATTTCTGTTATCTATCAACGAATAATATTTTTTTTAAATAAACAATTTATTTTATTTATCAATCAATAACACATTTTTAGTATTAAGATATATTATAGTAGTATCACGAATATTATAAGTTACATCCTTCTCAATGCTCATACATCGCGGTACGTACTGTATTTTAATAAATAAGCAAACAATTTCTACTATCTGTCAAAGAATAATATTTTTTTTAAATAAACAATTTATTTTATTTATCAATCAATAAGACATTTTTAGTATTAAGATATATTATAGTAGTATCACGAATATTATAAGTTACATCCTTTCTCAATGCTCATACATCGCGGTACGTACTGTATTTTAATAAATAAGCAAACAATTTCTACTATCTGTCAACGAAAATTTTTTTTTAAATAAACAATTTATTTTATTTATCAATAATAAAATTTTTTATGTATTAAGATATATTATAGTAGTATCACGAATATTATAAAGTTACATCCTTCTCAATGCTCATACATCGCGGTACGTACTGTATTTTAATAAATAAGCAAACAATTTCTATATCTTCAACGAAAATTTTTTTTTAAATAAACAATTTATTTTATTTATCAATCAATAACACATTTTTAGTATTAAGATATATTATAGTAGTATCACGAATATTATAAGTTACATCCTTCTCAATGCTCATACATCGCGGTACGTACTGTATTTTAATAAATAAGCAAACAATTTCTATTTTTCAAGAATAATTTTTTTTAAATAAACAATTTATTTTATTTATCAATCAATAACATTTTTAGTATTAAGATATATTATAGTAGTATCACGAATATTATAAGTTACATCCTTCTCAATGCTCATACATCGCGGTACGTACTGTATTTTAATAAATAAGCAAACAATTTCTATTATCTTCAAGAATAATATTTTTTTTAAATAAACAATTTATTTTATTTATCAATCAATAAACATTTTTAGTATTAAGATATATTATAGTAGTATCACGAATATTATAAGTTACATCCTTCTCAATGCTCATACATCGCGGTACGTACTGTATTTTAATAAATAAGCAAACAATTTCTACTATCTGTCAACGAATAATATTTTTTTTAAATAAACAATTTATTTTATTTATCAATCAATAACAAATTTTTAGTATTAAGATATATTATAGTAGTATCACGAATATTATAAGTTACATCCTTCTCAATGCTCATACATCGCGGTACGTACTGTATTTTAATAAATAAGCAAACAATTTCTACTAGTCAAGAATAATATTTTTTATAACAATTTATTTTATTTATCAATCAATAACAAATTTTTAGTATTAAGATATATTATAGTAGTATCACGAATATTATAAGTTACATCCTTCTCAATGCTCATACATCGCGGTACGTACTGTATTTTAATAAATAAGCAAACAATTTCTACTATGTCAAGAATAATATTTTTTTTTAAATAAACAATTTATTTTATTTATCAATCAATAACAAATTTTTAGTATTAAGATATATTATAGTAGTATCACGAATATTATAAGTTACATCCTTCTCAATGCTCATACATCGCGGTACGTACTGTATTTTAATAAATAAGCAAACAATTTTATATTTGTCAAGAATAATATTTTTTTTTAAATAAACAATTTATTTTATTTATCAATCAATAAGACATTTTTAGTATTAAGATATATTATAGTAGTATCACGAATATTATAAGTTACATCCTTCTCAATGCTCATACATCGCGGTACGTACTGTATTTTAATAAATAAGAAACAATTTCTATATCTGTCAAAGAATAATATTTTTTTTAAATAAACAATTTATTTTATTATCAATCAATAAAATTTTTAGTATTAAGAATATTATAGTAGTATCACGAATATTATAAGTTACATCCTTCTCAATGCTCATACATCGCGGTACGTACTGTATTTTAATAAAAAATAAGTAAGAAAAAACAATTTATTTTATTTATCAATCAATAACAAATTTTTGTATTAAGATATATTATAGTAGTATCACGAATATTAAAGTTACATCCTTCTCAATCTCATACATCGCGGTACGTACTGTATTTTAATAAATAAATAAACAATTTATTTTATCTATCAATCAATAACAATTTTTTAGTATTAAGATATATTATAGTAGTATCACGAATATTATAAGTTACATCCTTCTCAATGCTCATACATCGCGGTACGTACTGTATTTTAATAAATAAGTAAACAATTTATTTTATTTATCAATCAATAACAAATTTTTAGTATTAAGATATATTATAGTAGTATCACGAATATTATAAGTTACATCCTTCTCAATGCTCATACATCGCGGAATGTACTGTATTTTAATAAATAAGCAAACAATTTCTTTTATCTATTTTTTTTTTATTAAAACATATTGTTCTAAGAATTAAGAATTTTAGTCTAAGGAGAAAGAAAAGAATACAATATGATAACCAACGATAGCAAATCAATGAAATGAAAATTTGCAATTATTGTGTGAATAGAAAATTTAATGATAAATAATTGACGAGCGATTGCACTCAACAAATAGAAATATACTTACGTATACTCATTGATGTAATTAGTTATACAGTATTTACCCTCTCTTTTTACGTCTTGTTAATTGTACATACATGTTTAATCCTGTTTTATGTCTAAGAATTCGCGATAATCGCTTAGTGTTTTGTCTAAACGGATTACGACATGTTTTTATTATTCTCGGTAAACAGCCATTTGACGTTTATAAAATAAAAGTGTATAAAAAGAGCTTTGTACTATTAAAATTCATTCTTTAATAAAGCTTCTTAAGAATCTGTTATGTTTAATTTTTAAAGACCCTTTGAAGCGCTCTCGAAACTTAACCAAGTATATTAAACCTATGCGTATACTACAATCACTTTCAGGTACTGCTACGTGGTTGGTTAAAATATTTACTCTTAGCCAAGAAAGATAGCACAAGTAATTCGTTGTATTTTAGCAACGTTTCAGAGTATCTTGCAGTGCTTTTCACCTACTAGTATCAGACAATCTGTTCCTTATATCATATGCTACCCAGATACGTAGATAGCGGTTCATTGTACATTACTGTAGGGTTCAGTTTGAGTAATTTATGTTATAGAACTACGCGAATTAAACGGAAACTTATGTTTCGAAGCGACTGCTTTCTGCATATCCACGAAAACTATGTAAACAACACAAAAAATACCTACTATAAAATGTAAAGAAAGATGATAAATGCGATCGTTGTTCTTGCCAACTCCTCTCGATGACAGGGGTGTTACTCGAACCGGCAGTCTTAGTAATGTGTCACAATAACTAAGGGTATATATATAAAACAAATAAAACATTCATAAGGGCATTATTAGGATTCAAACTGAATGTATGACAGTGGCGGTTGTCGGTGGATCACCGTCCGTGGAAGTCACTGTTGTCTTTCTAACGTACCTAATACAAAGTGAAGCGCATTCAATTTGCAAAGCTTGGATAAAAATAACCAATACTGTAAATTACTTCTGTTAAATTGCTGATAGGTTTTTCATTACTTATTTTACATCAAGACCACTATGGTCTTAATCCGGACAATTGTTTGGTTACGTTTAAAATTATAAAAAAACAGGAAAAGGTCTGCAAAATCTCTTAATGAGCTCTTATCAAAATTCTATTACCTTAACACAACACAAAACATACCCTCGACTTTCAAGGATCTCTGCCCGCTACCTAATGATATAGGGATGAATAGATTATTGCCCTCTTGAAACCGAACAAGCCATTCACTAAACGAATACAAAAGATAACTCAATCATACTTATATTACGCATCACCTAATATCGAATATAAGGGATCATCAAAAATGTTTGCACAAAAAAATCCTGCTATTTTTAGGACAAACCCCTGAACATCGAAAAATTGCCTAATATTTAAGAATAAAAAAAATACTGTTGAAGTTGTGGAAAGAGGAGAATAATTAGAAGTATGCCCGCCTCGTAGGGATATCCGTGCCCGTTTTAACGGCAGGTGAACAAGAAAAAGAAGTCACATCCAGGAAATTCACTCTAATATTCTATGCTGATAGGTAGGTTTTTATCTGACCAAAATCTTATCTGTTGTTGAGCTACAGTTTTCAAAGAAGAGGAATATACAAAACTTTAAAATGTGGAATAGTTCTCAGTTATCCTTGTAGAAAGAAACATATCAACTTTCGCTTGGAGTTATAAAACAACTTGAAGATGCTAGATTTAAAAAAAAAAAAAATTTATTTACCATTTAACTACACGATCACTTGATACTTTGTGATGATGTGGACCAAGATGCTAACATGCTAAGCCTGGTAGAAGAACTGTCTCTCAAGTGCAGCTGTCGGAATATACCTATAGCTGCTTTGCGACGGATATTTTACTTGAGGGTGGTAGCTAGCCAGGCGGGTTATCATGTTGTTTTTCTTCTTCAAAAGCTCAGGCGCAAAGGATTCAAGCTTACGTCAATCGTCATCGTATGGAGGTAAACTAGAAAATATGAATATAAATTATAGGGCTAAGGATTTGTAAGTTATTTTCGTGGTAACACTGAGTAGGACGAGCCCTTCGAACGTAGAGTGATATAAACTAATTTAAAAAGTTTCACCGTGAACCGTAGCGACAGATTCGCAACTCTGCGATGACAAAGTTATTCCTATATTTTACATATCGTCGACAATTTCGAAACTGACAATTTTTTTATATTACCACGTTACAGCGCTTTCTATATTCCAACAATATTTTCTGTCATCAAAGTTTATATTTGTCACTAATATATCCACTAATTATAATATATATTACTAACAAAAAGATTTTTGTTATCATATTAATGAAAACGGTCCCCAAAGGGAGATGACAAAAAATGAGATTTAATCTAATCCCTAAGCTAGATGATCAATTTTATTAACGGAAGATGTGGCTGGATTGGGTTAGATTTGACATTTCATAAGAAATAGTGGGTGATGGTCGCGACAGATACTAATAATATTGAAGAAGTTTTAGGTAAGTGTTTTGATTCAATACCAGTGACACAGTATTATTTTAGGGGCAAATCATTATATTTATTTTGTTGCGCGCGGGAGTAGTAATGTTATGCGTAGTGAGTTATTGAGATTGCGCCACCTGGGGAGTTTGTTAGTAACTAATTACCACGAGTTTCCAAAGCGTAGATTCATGTGTCGCTCGATAACGTTTTATCGCTAGCCGCCTAGATGGCGGAACATTACGCTATGTAGTGTATGTAGTACGTAGAAACTGCATGATCTACGTCACCAACCCCTCCGCCGCCTCGGGCTGCCATCGCCAACGCCCGCACCGCAGTCACTAGTAATGTCTACAGATAAGTGCAGGTTCTTCTAATTTATTATCATTTTATTGCTGGTTCCATGAAATCATTCGCCCGCCCGCTTGCCTATGCGTATTTAGTTTTCTATCTCTAGTCTAGATAAGTATCTCTTAGTTTACCGCAATACATTTTTAGGTATTTTATACTTAGTTTTACCGCTCCGCCAATTATAAGTGACGAACATTTGTCACTGTATACCACTTAGGATGACTATTTACTCGCCCTTCTGCTACCCCAATATTAATATATGTAGCAAAAACTTTCTAGCCCTTTTTAAGCGTATTGCATGCATGGAAGTCTGTGAAATTTGGTATGGTTAAGGTTTATATGGAGAAAGAGTGCAGAAAGTTAAAATGTATCTATAATATCTGTTACTAATATATTAAATTAAATAAATTAATACTGCGAATCCTAACCGGACCAGTGCCATTGAACTTAGAGCCCCCAAAATATTGACATTTTCACTCAATGAAAAGTGACAGCAAGTTATATAATATTCATTGTTTAGTTTCTTACTGCAAATGTCAAACAGAAAATAGTATATGATTAAAATTTCGCTGGTTGAATTTCGATCTTTGGGCGACCGCTAATTTTATTAATTAGGTATTTGAACGTGTATTTATTTGGCGATAGGTATACGGCCATTTTCGAAAATCTATGTAACCACTGAAGATAGAAAGATATTTCTATTGGTGTGATCTTGTAGGAACTTGCTATCTGAAGATACGTTGTTGAAATGCGAAAGCTTACCAAAATGCATATCTTTCTATCGTCAGTAACATAAACAATGGTTAGATATATTATTGAAAACGGCCGATATACCCTTTCTATATTAATAAATCTGTACATGTAGTTACTTTTTTCCAAATTTCCAGATAGACACCATGATGATTATGAATGTGACATAAATTTCTTTCAAGTGACAACTTCTTTAACACTGCTATGATTTTAAACTCGATGAGACGAAAAAGCCTCACCTGCAGTCTAACAAATGAAGGAACGATAGTAGGTTTGTAATGCTGTACAATCCGCCTTGGAACACCATATATATAGTGAAAAGTTTGTCATAGTTGCGCTACGTATTTCAGAATTAGCAGATGCATATCCAGTTTATATTTACGCAGGCGCATTACAGCGGTGACTGCGGCGATACATCGACGTTCTCTCAGTTCCCACCACCGTTTTTCGATTGTACTTTGCTTTAAAAATATATTTTAATGAAATGAGAGAAGAAATAAAAGGACACGGAATATAATAGTCTGTTAATAATAGCTTTCATTTTACTTCTATAAGCATAAAGTATCAAGCTAAATTATTAAAAAGAAACCCCGCTACAAAAAACAACGCTAAAGTAAAAAGTGCTTTTCTATTTTTGCTTTTTATTTTATTACTAAACGTCGTACTTAAATATTATATACCCTATGTCACTCCCACGACTAAGTTGAACCTAACGACACCTCGTATGCTAAAATCCATCAAGCCGTTTTGGCTACAGAACGTGACAAAGACATAACCCTCATGTGTCGCAGTCGGGTAAAAATATATGAAATATTATATCTTATTATTCTAGTTAGCTACTCGAAAAGAAAACCTTAAACCCACTTCTTCTTTTTACAAAGTAATACAATGATTAAGAAATTAAATACAAATTACTAACTTTACTAAGTATAAACTTCTTAATTGCTTAACAAACGGTAACTTGTAACTGCTGAGGGCCTTGTTACGTATACACGAACCATTAATCTGTAGGCGACCGGTTGCTTTCAGTTAAATCCAAGAATAATCTTGTATTATGTGTCATAGATTGAAATAATAAAAAGAGAAATAGTAATACATAACTGTTAGTTAATTTTCTCGCTTGTTATTTCGAGGTCGTACATAATCGAGTTAGATGGTTTTTTTTTTTTTTTGTAAGTTGTAACCTATTTTTCAGGCATATTTTTTTTAAATTATTAAAACGCTTTGAGTTTTATCTTTTTCTCATTTCCAAGTTATATATTTTTTTATATTGAGATTTTTATCATACCTACAGCAATAATATTTAAATCAGCAGTGTTCTTGCTTTTGTGTTTAGATCGAATATGGTTATCAACTCATACTGGCATATAAGGTTTTTTTTTATTTCACCTGTATGAGTAACAAATGACAAACTCAGCCTATAAAGCTGACTGACTTTAAATCTGAATCTGAAATCCAAGGTTTGAAATAACCATTTGCGTGTGAGATAAATTGTTACATGTTGCCATTGCCTGTTTACTTCTTTCAATGGATAAAAAATATTATCAAGAGCATTATAGAAACACTTGCTATGCCCCGCAGTTTCACATATTTTTCAACTCTGTTGGTCTCACTTTTCGTACATGCCTACAGCTTGGCAGATTCTTTGACGTATATAGTTCCTACCCTGCTTATTGGTGTAGTAGCGTAAAGTTAAATAGCCTATAACTTTCCTCCACAAATATGCTATAGAATGCAATTTTTTTTAATTCGACTGATAGTTTTAGAGATTAGCTCTTTTAAACAAGCGATCTCTTAAGTTTTTAAAGTATATATTTTAAATTCGCTCAAAAACAATTGCAAAGTTTCGTAACAATAATTTCTTAGCGATTGCAACGTACTTAATAAGCCTTCGAATCCTTAGTAAAAGGATACTTTGCTTCGCTCTAATTTGTGATTAACTTTACAGTTTGTTTACAGAACATTTAATTGTATTTACCTTGATTGCCAGTTGAGGTTTCGATTGATTACAAAGGGGAAAACAGACAGCTTAACTTGAGATATTGTTTTCTTTAGTCCTATTACTATTTAAAGTTTAGATTATATTGATGTGTGTATTGTTTGTTTTTTATTATAGTTTTAGCTGCCAATCTCGCCGAGTAAGGAAGGAAAGGCACAACATCGCATGCTATACGAGACTGCCTTCCTGACTTGGACTGTGCTCTGAATTTATGCTGGCTATGGTGATTTATAAAACTTTACATTTATTTAAAACCATTATAAGACCTGTCTTGATATGGATCTGAGTACTGGGCAGCGAAAGAACTGGATGAAAGAAGATTACACGTGTCAGAGATACGAATGTTAAGATGGATGTGTAGAGTAACTAGAATTGGTAAGATCAGGATTGAGTTTATTAGAGAAAGTCTTAAAATAGCACCAGTCAAAGAGATGTTAAGGGGTTATTGGCTAGAAAGGTATGGGCATGTCATGAGGAAGGATGAAAGTTATTTAACTAAAAGAATGTTAAGTATGAAGATGGATGCATACAGGAGTGGAGGAAGACCGAAGGAGGTGTGGATGGATTGTGTGAAGAATGATATGCGTATAAAAGGTGTGAATACTGAGATGATATTTGATAGAGTGGAGAGAAAGAAGGAAACATGTTGTGTCGACCCTACTTAAGAAGGATTAGGGTAAGAAGATGATGATGATGATGGTGATTTATAACAAATAACGATTCATCGACGTATGAATGAGCCATTACGAAACTAAAGGCACTAAAACCAATGATATTTTATAGGTAGATACGGCATTGACGTTCTTTACATGCCATTATGAATGGTGGGCAATTACCCTCAGATCACTTTCGACTTGATACCAGCGCGGCGTGAGTGAGAAGAAACTTTCATCCTTTTTTGGCCACAGAGTTTCCGCTTTACGCAGTGATTCCCTATCTCTTTTGATTCAACATGCTGATATCAAAATTTGTAACGTTTTCAAATTGCTTTTAGTGAGACTATAAAGCGTCGATTTATATAACGTCATAGACTGAAACTAAAATTGTATATTTCAGACACAGGGTGCTAAATAGTTCAAGTTAATGTTTGATCTGACCTTACCAAAAATAGAAAAGAAACAATATCAATGGCATATTTATTGCACTAAAAATATTTACCGTAACAATGAAGACTTCAAAACATTTTAAAGTTGAAAAAAACATATTATTCAAGGTGATATGGACAGCGAGTGGAAGGCAAATAGGTCGTTGTGGTGTGAGGGGATGGCTGGCAGACGTCGCGACACCCCTGGCGCCACTGCCTGATAACTATCAAAGATTAGTCATGAATTTACAGATGTGTCAAGACGTTCAACATAACAGCAGCATAATATTGCCTAATAGATTAATATCTATGCCTAATGATTTCTTCATCTGGTTTTTGAGTATATATAAATCAACGGTAACAGTAAAATTGACTAAATTTTAGATATCTCAAGTTTCAATATGCGTTATAAACGTGTCACTTTTCACTATTAATTTGTAGCTTTGAATGCCGCGAAGTCTATAATTTCGCATTACTTACTGGATTTCTCAAGGGCTCATGTTTCTTTACGATATTTACCTTTATAGTGTTACCGATTTAAATCTATTACTAGTATAATACAGCGAAAAGGTTTTTTTCTTTCTTTGTTTATTTGTGTGTTTGTTTAAACACGCTAATCTCTGGAACTACAAATCGTATTAGAAAATTTATTTTTAGGTTAATAGCCAGATTCGCAGAAATAGTATAAGCTATCTAACTTATGCTACAGCTATCAGATAGTCTTAAATAATTATTTTTGTAACGTAAGTCGGAAGTGGAAGGCTATCTGAACTGAATTGATATATGTGTATTATTTTTGGATATAGCATATTAATCCTTAGGAACGGAAGTTACTTCATCATAAAGAAAATTATATTAAGTTAAATTTTTCCCTTCATAGTATGTAGAAAATGCATCTAAACAATCAAATAATAAATGCATAGTTTAGGAGATAATGGAAAATTAAAATAATTTGTACTTGCGGAAAGCTACCTGGTGCGTTGGCAGCTCGGTGTTTGCCGGAATATAATTAACACGGGTGAAACTGTGAGGCAAATTAATAATGAGAAAGATAACCATTTGGCATAGTTAGCATTTGTAAATTGGACTGTATTATAGAATATAAACATTTATAGTTTGATAATTGGAAAGAGCACATCGATCTTAGGTCAAAGGAAAAAGGATTTTGGTACAGAAAACTACAACGTAAGCCTCCTCATATACCATGTCCAATAATATAAAAATATTTATAAGCCAAATTGGTAGATACATTAAATAAAATGCTTTATATCAACTAGGTTAAGGTAAGCCTAACAAATAGTGACAAAAAATAAAATAAGAAAAAAAAAATATTTGCCGAAGCTTTGTGAAGGCATCAAAAATAATAATACCGCTAACTAATCTTTGATATAACACTGCAGTCTCCTCAAATCTAGTTTCTTACTACTTCTCATTGGCTTATTATAATGCCAAACGTGAAATCAACCAATAGAACATAAGTACACAGTTCTTCAACCTATGGGCTACAGAGAAAGCTTGCACACTAACCAATGATTTTAAAGTGTATATTTTCCCATGATAACACCATACGTAAACGGATTCTCATGGTTTAGTGTTATAACAATGAAGTTTTTAGTGAAAACTGTATAAAATGGAGTTATGAAGTGTACATACGTGATAAAATTATGATTATTATTTATATAGACATCGTGCTCCTTGTTATTCTGGTGAGTGTCTCGATATTTATTCAATGGATTTAGAGTAAAAACAAAAAATCCGTTCGAAACTAGGATAAAAAATTTAACATTACAATTTATATTACGTTAAATTTTAGTTTGAGGGAAATATAGTATTTTTATTGCTATCACAGAACGTTAAAAATTACGTATAAAGATTTAACGCCGTCCATTTTAGTCGATTATAATATTTTTTATAGATAAAAGTGAACTTTTTTATTTACTATGTTGAGTACCGGTTTTTAGTACCTGGAGTTTATAGTTTCCCAATAGAAACGGTATAAAAGAAGTTAAAATTGTATAATTATAGGCAATCCTAAATTGAAAAAATAAACGGATAGTTCTACTTGATAAGAAAGTAAAGAAGTAAGAAATGAACTCTTCCGTTCTTCAACCATTTATCTCATAAATGAAAACCAAAATCATTGAAAATATATTTTCTATGCATTACAGTGAACTGTGACTGCCCGCGAAGCCGTACGTGTTAATTTTGTATAATTATTTTGGATTTGTTAAATTATTTGTCAATAAAATAATTATAATTTTTAATTATTGTTGGTAATATTAAATCATTTAAATATAAATGTAAACTAATTTGACTATAGATTTAAGGAACGATATTTGCTTCTGAAAGCAGATCAGAAGTAATCTTTATTTTTTTAAATTATTAAGAAATTCTTTCATACTCACACGAGGGATAATATTATTATGATAATTGAATACATGAAGCAAAATCTTTGTAACTCTTTTTAAGCGTATTGCGTGCACGGAAGACTGTGAGATTTGGCATGGTTAAAATTTATATGGAGAAGGAGTGCAGAAAGCTAAAATTAATCTATAATATCTGTGACTAATATATTAAATTAAATAAATTAATATATCGAATCCCAAATCGACCAGTGCCATTGAACTTAGACCCCCCAAAATATTGACATTGTCACTCAATAAAAACCGACTGCAAGTGATATAATATTCATTGTTTATGTTCATACTGCAAATTTCAAACCGAACATAGTCCATGATTAAAAAGTTGCTGGTCGAATTTCGATCATTGGGCGACTGCGGCTAGTTATGATAAATATTGATGTAATTATTGAAATATTAAATTAATGATTTGTTTTTTCAGTTAAGTCTGACAGTATTCACGTGTGGATATTGTTTCTACAGGATTCACAGGATGCAGCAAAATGGACAGGTTTGTTTCCATAACTTATTTTTGCATTTTTACCATATTTTGATGGTAAGCACAGTGCAATCGAAATACAACGGTGACCACCGAGAGATCGAAATCCACCTCATTGGTGATTTTACTGTTCTGTGATAAAATAATCAGGTTTTGAAACTGATTATGGAACAGGCGACACAGAATAAATCTGACCCGAAAAATAGCAATCCCTATACAAACTTTTAACCCTCATGATTCAGTGGTGGTAAGTGCTATTAAGCCGAGGACCGAGGATTCAACATCCGCACATGACTGACTTTTTTGCGACAAGCATAAGTACATTTTATGTAATATATGTATAGTGTATTAGCCATTTAGTTATCGTAATAGAAATTATAATTTCTAGTTGAAAATAGGTGTAAATATCTTCAACAAGTGTGATTGAGTCGAGATTTGGTATTCTGTTACTTCAATGGCATTAGAAAAACCTTAACCTGATATTGCAGTGTCATCTGATATATGTAGAATACCTGATTTTTCACCAACTTGTAGCAAATATATCATGTTTGGGTCCATTGGAATGGCCTCAATGAATATGTCACTTGCGTCGGTTTATTAATTTTTCAATATACCTTCTCATTTATTTCGTTTCGATATCCGTCGGTGTTTTCCAGCTGCCAAGAGGCTTGCAGGCTGGCATGACAGCGGCTATCGTCAATGGACTATGTCTGAACGGTTGCCGTTCTTTTTGGATTATACCGTTCCTCCCACCAGGCACAGGACTGTCACTTTATGATACTAAAATAAAAAAGTACGATAACGTTTTTATTGTTTCAGATTTCGATACTGTTGAAACCGACAAAAGTACTTTTCTCACATAAAAAAGAGGGGGAAAGTAACGCGGAATTAAGGTAAAATCAATGTGATTGGATTCAATATTTTGATTAACCAATTTATTTTCTCAAGGTTCATCTGAATATTTTATCATCTTTAATAAGTAGAGTGTGTATTAAATATTTACTAAACTCAGCGATATTGTTAAGCAACTTTTGTGATCTACAAAGCTTTGGCAGAAATTTGATTGGTTGCGACGCTATTTCATTTGTTTTATTTATTAATTTTAAATTCAGTTTTTAAATTTTCTAAAAAAGAAAAGTTCTCTAATTTCTTAGTGTGCGATTTTTCCAGTAACTATACGATCGATTTTTATGATTCTTTTACTGAGGTAATTAATCTCTAAATTTACGGGAAAGTTCTAGTATATATGTACAATATTATATTACATTCTTACGTACAGACAACATACATATAATAGCTTTTTTTAAATTTATGTTATTCTGGTAACACTTTACGTGAAATAGTATTATTTTACGTATAAGTAACAACAAAGTAGACGCAACTATGTTATATCGTTAACTGACTTCGTTGAAAGTACTCGCACAACGACTGACACATTACAAATGTTAAAAAAACCACAAGATAAGAATAATGTCGTATTTAAATAATAAGGTGAACTCTAGTTAGTTACTTCTATGGAAATATAACCAATATACTGCATAATAATTCTTGTCTGAGGGTTATTGAAGACAATCTTTGTTGAAGTATTTCCAACGCAGCATTATATTGCAACGCAAGGCACTCAGCTGCGAAAGCGTAGCAATATGTTCAGGGGTGCCAAAGTGGCCGAACCTCGGCTTAAGCTATTGCCGTAGTTGCAATTAAGTCGCTAACCGTTTATTACCTATCCATGGAAATTCGATCTAAACTAACATATGTATACATATACTAGCTGACCCGCGCAACTTCGTCTGCGTCATATAAGAAAGAGAGAGAAAAGAATAGAGAGAGTAGGTCGTAGGCCAGTGCACAGTTATTATAGGTACCGCCCGCCTCTTACATTATTCTGCATAATAAAAATGCGCTCGCGATGCTTGATCATTATTTTGCTGCCGAGTTATTTTAAAACAGTGATATCTCCTAAGATATTCATTTAAATCAATTACTGTAAAGTGAAATTTTCTTCAAAATTAATACTTATGATGAATAACGTATTTATTTCGATACGGATTAATACCATGTATATAAAAGAAAACACCTTCGCAAATAATTTATAATTTTAGAACAAATTTTATTATAATAAAAATGGCCATATTGAGTAAACCTTAAAAGATAGCCATATGCTGTCGCGGACTTTTCTTTAGATCTTTTTAAGGAAATAATTTTGTCACACTGAATTGTTGCGTAACTTTAACCATCAACGCAGCGTACGCAATGGAAGCTCTCAAAAAGAATAAATTTCCCCCGTTTTTGCAACATTTTGCATTGATGCTCCGCTCTTATTGATTGCATCATGATGTTATACAGCCTATAGTCTTTCTCGATAAATGCGCTATCTAACACTAAAACATTTTTTTCCATTAAAACCAGTAGTTCCTAAGATTAGAGTATTCAACCAAATAAACAAACTCTTCAGCTTCATAATATTACTATAGATACGCGTTCATTTTCCTACCTCCTGGGAGGAAAGAAAGAACATGGCGTATTTATGTATTTAGTGATTTGTCAATTTTTGTCTGTCTGACTGGTACAAAAAAAGAAAAGAGGTTACAGATCCTTTGTAACTGTGTGGTGTGCAATGTTGCAGTGTAATGGTCTTTATGGGTAGCTAGTGATTGCAAATGCAGTGTCACTTTTATTGCGCTAGCGGTTGCTAAACTCAAGGGCTCCACATCGAGAGAATGAACCTAGGCTTCAGTTGCCACAGGATAGGGTGGATGTAGCGGGTGTGCGGGAACTAAGTTAACCGCCCGTCCCCTGCAGATAGAACGATGGTTTCGCGGGCGTGGGCGCGAGCACTATTGGTTTCCAGGGACGGTTATGTAGTACGCGTTCGATGCCTCAATATCGTCATCGGGATCGGTAAAAATGTTCCGCTGGCGGCATTTTATCCTCGAAGTATCGGGGACTGGGTTGTAGGTCGCGGTGGCTCTCACCAACAGGTTCGCTTGTTTCGACGCAGTGTCGAAATATCTTGCAGAGGAGTTAACGTACGATTCGATCGAAGGCAGTTCTATATCTCTATGGAAGTCTGCATTCCAAAAGAACCATCGAGCATAGACAAAATGACGTATGAATTTATTTTAATAAAATTTGTATTGTATGGGCATATTTATGTGAATGTGGTGCAGCTATATATTTGGATCGGGTGGAGATGTGTCTTATATAGTGTAAGCAATCTCAGGGATATTTTGCTTGGTACAATAAAATAGATAAACAAACACCTGCGCGAAATCAAACAATAAAAACTAGTAAACTATTAGAAACAGACAAGGTGTTTTATTGGTTAAATTTATACTAAGGCGCACGCGCTCTTTTTTTTCTAACATAAAAAATCTAATCCAAAAAAGCATACAAATTGATGTATATAATTAAATGCTGATAAGTAAAATAACTATTCATATTTTCAGGACCGTAGTTGCGTACCAAAATCCTTTCACTGGTGACTATTGTGTCCATAAAAGCAGAGTCGGTCCTAAAGGTTACGTCAACGCAATCCAGACCCCAGATTCACCAGACAGCGGAGTCTCCGACGAGTACGAACCTTTGAACCTCGATTCGATGGAGCAAGAAGCGGAACCCCAGATAAAAAGCCTCGTGACTGGTTTACCACAAAATGGATTACCCACTTCTTCGGCCAAGGTGAGAATCTCGTTTAATATCATAGAACAATAGCTAAAGTGTTCCAAGATTATAAAGAATGTATGACGCTCAGATAGTAAAAATTTAGAACCTTTCGGAATAGATAAAACTACTATCCATTTAAATTAAGTTAAAATTCTTGCTGATATTTAGTATGTAGTATATACTTAAAAGAAAACTTAAAGATTGTATACTTATATAATAGCGATAGTTTATATGCTCTCCTTCAAACCTAGGTTTTAGTAGATGCTGTAAACTATCTTGTATATTCCCTAGTAGTCAAGAAGCATCACTCGAAGAAAGAGACAAAAAGAGACGTGGAAATTCCAACTGAAGACAAAATTTTCTCAATTGTTCCATTTTCTACTTGCTGTTTTCATAACTTTTTCACACTTAAATCAAATTTAATTAGCAAAAGAAGCAATTACGAAAAGTTGGAATAAATACAACTGCGAAATAGGAGATGTAAACAACTCCCGTTCCCAATTCTAGTATGATATTAATAAGAAACCAATAAAGTTTCAAAACTTTGGCCTAAAAATCCACTAAAACAACATCAAAAACTAATTATTTTTAAACCACTATATCAATATAGTACTGGCACTTCATTCAAATTACTTTATGAGCAATGACCTAGCTAGCTAATTTAAAACTATAAACTTTGAATTTGAATCGCTTACTCAAACTTAGTAAATACTTAGATTAGATTTCATGTAATCAAAAGTCGTTCTATATAAAAATGAAATCAAACTAATTCCGAACTAATTTACGTATTTGAATACCAAATGTTATTGGAAGTAATAAATATTGACGTGGTTTTTAAAAGGATTTTAAAATGGATTTAGACTGATGGTATTATCTAAAATTTTAATGGCCGACTAACTTAGGCACTTTTTTGCAATTTTCTTATTATTAACGAGGGCATGAAGCTAGTACAATATTGATCTTATTAAATCAAGATAACGCTACACAAAGTGCTTAAGTATAGAATTACCTTTTTTGATGAACATGGAAGGAGAACTACATTCCTCCTACACACTTAAAACATTTTTTATTGTATAAGAAACTTGTTTTACCTTGTCTCTGATATTTATGACTATGATGGGCAATAGACATAGATAAAGGCGATCAAATTAAACTCTCTCTATCATAGTAGATTTATAGCCAGGTTTTTTTTTTTTTTTTGTTATATAAAAAATCCACTAACTTAGTTTTCTTATTTCATTATTAATATCTTATTTTATTAGTCAAAGTTTAACTATTATGATATTTTAAAGGGTCGTTTCTTATATGCGAAATATTTAAGAATTAATTTACGCTTTCAATAATTTTTTTTGCTTTTAGGAGCAAGAGATTGAGGGAAACCAGAGCATTAGTCCAAAGCACGACGACAACAGCGTCAACAAAAAGTGGAATTGGAATTATACGGAGTATCAAATATAAGTCAACTTCAAGATACAGGAGAAATTCTCCATCTTTACTACTATGTCTTATTTCTAAGTATCTATGTGGTATTATAAAATTGCCTTTTTCTCTCGTAAGAGCATCCTTAGAATCCAAGGCTATCTACTAAATCATCAATTCTCTTGCTATTTATAGGCTTTATCTGAATTACGATTTAATTTCAGTGTTTCTTTAAATATTTAGAATTTTTTTAATTCCCTCGAATCTGCGATTTGGTGATAAAGAGCATTTTAGTCATCACTCCTGTCCAAATATGCTAAATTTCTTTAAAAGTGTTGAACCCTTTTAGTAAAATTGAGTTTTACTACACATGATCAGATGTTTATATAGAAATCTTAGCAGGCAATAGTTTTTTCTCGATGAAAAGCAGATTTAACATCACATCCGCCGACAATATCTATACACCTTAGTGTCTACCCAAGCCACAAAAATATTACAGTTTCTTCATTCGTTCAAAGGTTGGTTAGTATATACGATAAGAATAAGATTCCATTACCATCCAATGAAAATTAATTTTCATGCAAAAAATATATTAAATTATTTATATATCGTATTATTATTAATAAAGTATATTCATGTTAACTGAAAAACATGTTTAAGAGTTTGGGTTTTTATTTAAATATAATAGCTCGGCCCATTAACGGTGCTCTCTCTGATTATAAGCACAGTACAGTCCTAACACAACGGTGACCACGGAAAGAACTAAATCCATCGGCGGTCGCCGGCCTTCATAAATATATTTTCACGTTACGCTTATGATGTTGTAAGGAGGGAACACACTAGCCCGGAGAAGGTTCCACAGCTTCACGGTACGAGAAATATAAGTCATAGAGAACTTTTTAGTTTGTGGCAAGATGGATGTTACAGCAAAACTGTGCCTCCGAAGCTCAGTGCGTGTAGGTTTGTTGTGGAAGGGAAAGGAGGGTGTTGGATTGAATAGCTCTTCAGAACACTCACCATGATATAGACGACAGAACACGCTCAGCGAGGTAATGTTCCTACGTAGCTGAAGTGACTCGGTGCATTTAGTAGTAACGTCTGCATCATTAACAATGCGAACAGCCCGTCTCTGAAACCTATCGAGAGCATCGAGGAGGTATTTTGCGGATGTCTTGTAAAGAAGATACAGTTGACTAGGCGTCAAAAACCCGTCGCACCCTGTTCAGGATTCCGAGTCTTCGAGATATTAGAGATGATTCCCGATTTAATTCCTCAAGTTCAGGTCACTGCAAATATCAACCAAGAATATTGAGGCTAGTAAAGTTTAACAAAAATTAGATAAAGACTTTGTGTTAAATTGTAAAGTTTTCAGACATATTGTTATGTGGAAGACAACGAGTTGATTACACTCACAGAATAATGAAATCTTATTTAATAAGACGTCGCAAAGTCAGTCTCGACAAAATTCTGCTCAATTATAAAGTAACGAAAACTTTCCAAGATTTATTAATTTATATATATTTAATAAATTTGTTATATAAATTATATTTTTAACGTAAGGCGTCGGTCATATTACAACGCTGCCCGCTTCAATAAAAACCCCTGTAAAATAATAAGTGGTAATTTATCGTAAAATTTATTACTAAAATAATTTCAAAAAAATATGGATTTCAATAACAATAACTTTAACTAATATTTCTTCAAGAAAGATCTACTATTCAGGTTCTTCTATTCTAATCATCTCTATCTTCCCTCCCTCCCCCCTCGCTTTTATTTACGTTGGCTTAACGAATAACCTAGCTAAGTTAAGCTTAATAGTCTAATTATTGAGTACTTCTATTTTAATACTGTCCACAACTTCTTGGTGTTATCTTATTTGTTCTAGCCATATTCTGGAACGTTTCTCCAGAACTATTTCATGTACTTCTTACATTCTCTACCATCTGTAGTCAGTCTTTTCAAAACAGCTATTCTACATATCAGTTCTTCATTCATAAATAACTGCACCCTATATAGACTGGAGTGATCGCACTACTACTGCAATCATGTTACTTTCATATATTTTGATATATCCAAAGTTTATTGTTTTAATCAAAGGCACAATTTTACCTACTTAAGTTTGATGAAATACTTTTATAATAATCACTTCTTTCTCATTTATCAAACGTTCAATTAATTTAGCAACTCACTGTACTTAAAAATTCCATGGTCGAGATTCCATGTAAAAAATATTATTATACCAAAACCTCTCTTCTAAACGTTAGTAAAAGATAGATTAAAATTGTAATAGTACCTAATAAAAAACAATTGCATCACATTTTTATAATATTTTTCTTTAGTGACAAGTACGTGCAAATTGATACTCAAGTCACTTCGGATGAGGATTTGAAAGTGCATCGAAAACCAATTCAAAATTCGTTCAAAACATTTTATAACTAACAATAAATTGTTTATGAAATAATTGGCGTTTTTTAATTTTTAAATTAATCCGCTTTCAAAACAACTTTAATAAAGCGTGCCGCTTGAAAACTGACCGATGCCTTAAATTATATGATAAATCGTCCAATCTAAAGTTTTTCTCTTTAAAATTTATGAACAAGATTTAACTTTTACTCTTCTGCCAAATTTTAATAAATATAAATTTAATAAATGATTAGAGATTATGTTAAAAGCTTTAAAAGTTTATATTGTTATAAATACGAATTCTTATTTATAAAAAAAAAAAAACTGTGTGTTGATAATATAATAATGTTATTGTGTAGTTTAATTAAATTTTAGTAAATTAAATATTGAGCTCATAATTAACTATGTTTTATTGAAAAAGTAGAAATAAGAACAAAATTAACAGCCATTCTTTTTTAAACTAAACTTTACATCATAAGTACAATGCATGAGTGATTATTTATTTTAAACTTGCATGTAGATAGGTAAAGAGTCAAATGCATAGATTATTTGGGTATTCCGGAGAATCTAGCGTCTTTTCAAGTCTTTAAACTCATGAATTTCCAGTCGGAAATCTTAAATCAATTCTATCCGGGCGCCAATATTCTTTGGTTCCTAGATAAAACAAATTCACAGTAGGTTAAGTCCGAAAGGATTTTTATCAAAGTCATATACAATTACCCTATCCAATAATTTGAATCACATAGAGGTAGTATACTCTTAGGTACCTATACTCTTAGTAGCGTAATCCAAAGCTGAGTTCGAATCCAACAATAAGCTTGAACTACAATGTAATTAATTGGCAGGGCCTGTTGTAATACTTGCTAGCTAAGAGAGATTGAGCTCAGATAAATTTCCTTGGACATTTATTTCTACTTAGAGTTGTCCCACTAGTAAAATACCTGCACCATAAAGAAAATCGTAGGTGATCTTGTATTATGTTCTTGCGGTCAGTAGGGTTTCTAGAGCTCCTTGGGGTAGGGGGGTCCAAGGTCGGCAATGTGCTAGTGATTGTGGTGTTACAAAAATCTATAAGCTACGGTATCCTTGTACCATCAGGGACCGTACGCTTGTTTTCCATCGTAGTAATATAAAAAATTGTTACTCCCTCAACTCGAAAATCAGTTGCTAAGCATTTATTTGTGTATACCAGTAGCAGCACTTGATAAAGAATTTCGTTTCTAAGTTTAACGCCAAGTCAAAATGGACTTTAAAAAAATTGTCGCAAGTGAATTGAATCAGTGCACAGATCTCTAAGGTACGCTTTGCCACAAATACACCTTCTTAGTTTACTTACTGCATAATCATTATGATGTGAATTTGCTGTCGCATCACGAGCCTCTCGAGCCATGGCGCTCCGTACATACTTGCAAGTCTAATGCAATTCCACACAGCTATGTTGACTCGCCGGCTCACTGCACAAACATTTAAGACATGCTCGAAGCTGAAAAATTTGAATTTTCCATTTGATTGGCGTAGAAAAGCCTTTTATGTTTAATTAAAAAATATGTTATGAAACTGAAGTGCAACTGCTGCTGGGTATTCCATTCCGTCCGACTTCCAGTAGATTATCTTATATATTTGCAACTTCTGAGTGTTTTGTAAGCCTAACTGGTATTCATAATTAAATTTGGGCACTAATCTGCATCGGTGTCCATTGTGAACATCGTATGAATCTGTCACTTAATGTGATGGGATTCAACCAATAGCAGAGCATTGTGAAGCGCTCATACGTTCCCGTCCAATCACAACGTCTTCATGGCGACGTTGTTAATGGCGTCTCAGTGAGAAAGTGTCGAGCTTCGCCGGCGCATGCAACTGCGTGCGATTCGAGGTGATTACGGGAAATAATTACAAAATACAAACTATTACAAGATAACAAACAATCAGACATCGTGCGATTCGTGAGTGACGATTACAAAGTGCAACGGGCAAACCTGCGTGAGTTACCTATTCCAGCTCATCAGACCTGATTATCGAGGACGTTCCCATCGGCTGGACGAACGAGCGTACGTGGCTAAAGGTAAGAATTCCTGTCATAGGGGTGACAGATTCTTAAGTGCTAACAGCCTTCAAACCAAATCCGGTGGCTGTTTCCCAATGTGCGTGACGGTCCGCGCACACTGAGTATTAAGAATGGTTCGTCTGTCAGTTCAAGCTTTCAATCACATTCTTCAAACCGAAACATACATAGCAGCTACTTTGCAGCAGAAATCAGTACCTACTTCACTCGGGCTACATATAGAACATGTTTCTATCACCGCGCTGTTGTTAAAAGTAGAGCATACAGCAGACCTTATTTATAGATAATGGCCAGAAAGTTCTGTATAAAAAATCTAAATATGTATAAGATGAAAATGTGGTCAGACCAACTATGAGTTGAACCGACTGCCTGGTAAAGGTCTCGAGAAGCCGTTGAATGCAAGCAGCGTAGGACCCGTTGTTGCGATAATCTTTGCAGGAAGCATATGTCGCACAGTGGACGCCTTTCCACTGAAATTATGATGATGAAAATAAAAGGTTTGTCCTTAAAGCGTATGCGCAAGCGTAAGCGTATCACAAAAACAGTGACTATAACGAAAATCTATGATGGGAATATTCAGAACCGGCAGTAAAAGGTCCACATAGGATACTACAAAGTTTAATAAATCTCCCCCTTCTAATATTTTTTCCAATCGCACATGATTGTTCCGTACAGATACATGGCTCAGTTTGATGTACCACTTATTTTCAATGCTTATCTAGAATTTTTCACCCTTTGTTGTAGGATGTAGCCTACAATATTATAGAAAAATGATAAACGGGCGATCAGGGAATGATAATAAAATAACCGTCTGCGTTGAGTGCAAAATTAACACTGATTTTATTGATTTGGTCACCTGATTTAGACGCAGGCACACGATGCAACGTATGTAGTTTTGTAATGAACGAGGACAGTTCGTACACCGTTCTTTATTAACAGAATATAAGCAAGAGCGTACAAATCTTATTGACTTCCATATAAAATGATAAATTCAAGCGAACTATCGCTAGAAACTAATTACTACTGGCGATTACTACTAGTCTTGGCGATTAATGAAGTTTGTGTAAAGCGACTGTGAACAACATGTGGTTACAATGAGTAACTAATAATAACAATAAATATTCTTCGTAAATTGTGTGTTCTTTTTTGGAAGTAAAGACTTCTTCTTGCATATATTTTACTTTATTTTTATTACTCCCTGTCGCGCTCATATACAAATAACATAAATTTAATCATTATAGGTAACGGTATGCTGTATCCAATTTATCTTTATAATTATAGGTTTAGAGTTATAGCCACAATCTTACCTGATTTTAAGTGGTGATGTGGTAATCTTAGTGGAAGACTGGTTCTCAAGTGCAGCTTCCGGAACATTAGGCATGCTGCTTGGCGATATATTTTCAACTTGATGGTGGTAGCTAACCAGGCGGGTATTGAAAAAAGCCCTACCATCATGCTATCGTTTCATCACTATGTTTTCCTTAACCGAAAGTTCAGGTCAGTTTCAGGGATTCGATCTCAAGTTGATCGACGCGATATCTGTACACGTTACCACTAAGCCAGCAATGAATTTATCATTAAATATTATATTGAAAACAAAACCAAGACAGTTGGTTACAAGTTGCCTTAAAACTCCATTTCTCCGAGCGCAATAACATTTCTCCGGTTCTGTAAGCAAAAAGCGTCGACGCGACGTCTTATCTTCCTATCAGTACTGAATTTATGTTTTCCGGATTGCCGACTTCAGTACAGTAAGTGGCCATTAAAACAGCAAGCCTTATTTAATTTTATTCATCTTCTTTTATTATTAATTAGCGATGTCCCATTGTTTGACCCGTGCAGCTTAACCTTGTTCTTACTTCCCATATTGCTTGTAGTTCGTGTTTACTGCTTCACTCCTTAGGATCATAGTGTGAAGTTCTATAACCTCCCTCTATAAGTAGGCTATATATATAATGCAAAATGAATTTTTCACGTTTGACTTCCAGAGATTAGCGAGTTCAAAGAAATAAAGAATATTTTGAGTTTTAATTACACGGGTATAATTTACAAAATGTTGTACTTTTTTGTTTAAAAATGCCCGATTTACAATTTATCGCTTTAATGTTGATAGTTCATAACTACCTCATTAGCGTAGTGGTCCTAAACGCCACTGCTATGCTCGAGGTTTTAGGTTCGATTCCCAGGTCGAACAAAGTGTTATTGGTGGTATAGTATAGTGGTATAGTGGTGTTATTGTGTGTTTTTGTATGATATTCCCAGTAACAGCTCGGAGTTTGACTTTGTGCCAGATTAATGGCAATAGGCTCGCTCCCTATTATACAAGGTGTCCAGGAAGGGTATCGGGTATTTGTAAGTTCAATGAAACAAAAATTATTTGTATGCAATAAAAAAGTTTATTGTTTATTATTAGCATATGAATTGGAGATTTATTTGGAAAAGATGATGTTTTCCAAATGATGACCGTTACGTTGCTGGCACTCTTCTAAACGGAAACGAAGATTGGCGATAACACGTTGACACATAGCTATCGATATTGCTGCCATTTCTGACCTGATGTTTTGCTTTAACTGGGTTAGATTCGTCGGATTGTTTTGATAAACCTTACTTTTAAGGTATCCCCATGCAAAATAGTCAAGCGGGCTAAGGTCGGGGCTTCTGGGAGGCCAGTTGATGTTACCCCTTCGCGAAATGACTTTATTAGGGAATAATTCGTTAACAACTTCCATTGAGTCATTTGAGGTATGGCAAGTGGCCCCATCTTGCTGGAACCACGTTCTTGAGTTGAAACCTGCAAACTCCTGCAACTCTGGGACCAAAAATTTCGCAACATATCGCAATAACGGTCACTATTCACATTAATTGCTCGGCCTCGTTGATCTTCATGAAAATAAGGACCAATTATGCCTTTAGCAGACATAGCGGCCCAAACAACGACCTTTGGGCTATGCAGGGGTTGATCATGCTTTCGTCTCGGATTCTCCACTGCCCAGTACCGACAATTCTGCTTATTAACGTGACCATTCAGGTGAAAATTTGCTTCGTCACTGAACAGTATGTTGTTAAAGTTGTTAAATCGCTGCAGCATTTCGTTCGCAAAATTCAGTCGAGTAGCATAGTGGTTTTGTATGAGGACATTAGTAGGTCCATACATACCGCGAAAACCCACTTCACTGTTGTAATGGGAGACTTTAACGCAAAGCTGGGCAAAAGAGATGGTGAATAGTTGGGAGTGGAGCAATTTGGTTATGGGCAACGGAACCCTAGGGGCCCGAGGTTGGCCGATTTTATGGAGAAAGAGGGACTCTTTATGATGAACTCTTTCTTCCAGAAGCCACCTCATAGGAAATGGACCTGGATGAGCCCTGATGGTTCCACGAAAAATGAGATAGACTTCATCATGACCACGAAGAGACAAATATTCAATGATGTCACTGTGATCCACAGAGTGAAAACCGGCAGTGATCACCGAATGGTTAGAGGCACATTGAATATCAATCTAAAAATAGAAAGGTCTCCCCTGATGAAGTCTACGCTCCGACCCTCTAATGCTCAACTCCAAAACCCCGAAAGCTTTCAACTCGAATTGAAAAACCTATTCGATTGCCTAGATAGTTGCGTCTCCGTAGATGATATTAGTAATAGACTGGTAGAAGCTGTCCATGCGGTTGAGTCCAAGTTCTTTAAAACTCACCGTAGCCATAGGACTCAAAAGATATCAGATCAAACCCGAAAACTCATGGCGGATCGGCGTGGTATGGCGCTGCAGTCTTCCGATGACGCTAAGTCCTATAGGCAGCTCAATAGATCTATTCATAAATCCTTGCGACACGATGTCCGGTCTTACAATACCAAAAGTATTAAAGAGACGATAGAGCGGAATAAAGGCTCCAAAGTGTTCGCAAGGAATGCATCTATCGCGAAGAGCCAGTTGACGAAGCTGAAAATGGATGATGGCAGCGTAGCGTCCACCAAGCCAGAGGTATTAAGGGAGATCGAAAGGTTCTATGGGCAGTTATATACCTCGTCTACTAAGCCTGTTACCAGCCCGGCTAAAGATCCGAGTGCCGGGCTGACCCGACACTATACCGAAGATATCTCCGACATCACCCTATACGAGATTAGGATGGCCCTTAAGCAGCTTAAGAACAACAAGGCGCCGGGTGATGACGGAATTACATCAGAGCTTCTTAAAGCGGGTGGAACACCGGTACTTAAGGTCCTGCAGAAGCTCTTTAACTCCGTTATACTCGAGGGTAAAACGCCGGAAACGTGGGGCGGCAGCGTGGTGGTCCTGTTCTTCAAGAAAGGTGATAAAACCTTATTGAAGAACTATCGGCCCATCTCGTTGCTGAGCCATGTTTATAAACTGTTTTCGAGGGTCATCACGAATCGTCTCGAGCACAAGTTTGATGACTTCCAGCCTCCCGAACAAGCCGGTTTCTGAAAAGGCTTTATCATCGTAGACCACATCTATACGCTGCGGCAGATTATACAGAAGACTGAGGAGTATAATCTGCCGTTATGCTTAGCGTTCGTGGACTACGAAAAAGCCTTTGATTCGGTCGAAACCTGGGCAGTGTTGCAGTCTCTCCAGCGGTGCCGTATTGACTATCGATATATCGATGTGTTGAAGTGCTTGTACAACAACGCCACCATGTCGGTCTGAGTACAGGAGCAGTGCACGAAGGCAATTCCTTTGAGAAGAGGCGTTAGACAGGGAGACGTAATATCTCCGAAATTGTTTACCGCCGCTCTAGAGGACGCCTTCAAGCTCCTGGAATGGCAAGGACTCGGCATCAATGTCAATGGCGAGTACATCACTCACCTTCGATTTGCTGATGATATCGTAGTCATGGCAGAATCGCTGGAAGATCTTGGCAAAATGCTCGATGGCCTCGACAAACTTTCTCAACAGGTGGGCCTTAAAATGAACACGGACAAGACAAAAATCATGTCGAATGTCCATGTGGTGCCCACTCCAGTATCAGTTGGGAACTCTTGTCTAGAAGTTGTTGAAGAATATGTCTACCTGGGACCAACAGTCCAGTTAGGTAGGTCCAACTTTGAAAAAGAGGTCAGTCGACGAATCCAACTCGGCTGGGCAGTGTTCGGGAAACTGCGCGACGTCTTCTCGTCCAAAATACCTCAGTGCCTCAAGACGAAAGACTTTGACCAGTGTGTGTTGCCAGTGATGACATACGGCACAGAGACGTGGTCGCTCACTGTGGGCCTCATAAGAAAGCTCAAGGTCGCTCAGCGAGCTATGGAGAGGGCTATGCTTGGTGTTTCTCTACGAGATCGAAACAGAAATGAGGAGATCCGTAGACAAACTAAGGTAACCGACATAGCCAAAAGGATTAGCAAGTTGAAGTGGCGGTGGGCGGGGCACATAGTTCGGAGAACTGACGGCCGTTGGGGCAGAAAGGTTCTCGAGTGGAGACCACGCACCGGAAAGCGCAGCGTAGGACGGCCCCCCACTAGATGGAAAGACGACATAATAAAGGTCGCTGGGAGCCGTTGGGTGCAGGCCGCACAAGATCGGTCGCTCTGGAGATCTATCTATGGGGGAGGCCTATGTTCAGCAGTGGACGTTCTACGACTGAAATGATGATGATGATGAAGCGTACAGAGGGATAGACATCGTGAAACGACTTTGTTTTATATTTAGATGATGTGATATTTAGTATAGATTATCTCGTACAGCATGTTGCAATATCTAAGTTCTTGGAATTGTTATTGGAATAATAATTTTAAATTGATTCTTGTAATTAACTTAGAAGTTAATTCTATGGCCACACACCGATCACCGTTATAAAAGAATAAAATCGTCTTGTTTTATTAACTTAAAAAAATCTTAAACCAAAGCACATTATTAAGTGATCTGTTGCTTACTGTAACAAAAGATTAAATTCTAATAAACGCAGATAATAGAATTTAAAAGAGATATTGTTGTCTTAAAGAATGTTACAGTATTGACTTTTCCATAGCAAATTGCACAGAACAATTCCTTAAGCACCTAATGTAGATAAATGGTCTCCGCTGGCAGACAATGCACTTTTTGTCGAGCAAATGTGTAAAGTGCTTACATTTAGACAGGGAAGGATCGAGCATTAAGTTTCTTCTTTATCTTGTTACACTTCTTATCTTGATACAAATCTAGCTATTGTAAGATGCCATTCAAATTCTTTGTTGTTTGTTCATTAGAATTATTTTTACTCTTTTCCAATTTATCAGTGTTCAGAGATTGCCAAATATCTAAATTCTTCATTAAAATAAAATGCGTTATATTTACTTCGATAATTATTATAATATTTTTGATGTTATCAGAAGAAGATCGCAGCCAAATAACTTGGGTTGTATTCCTAGAGTGAGTAGGGTATCCAAAGCTCATTAGGGAAGAGGAATTGAAGGTCGGCAGTGCGATAGTGATATCTCTGATGTTACTAGCGTCCATGGATTACGGTAAACGTTACCATCAGGTGGGCCGTAACCATTAAATGCCACTTTAGTTGTATAAAAAAGTGTGAATTGGGTTTCACATTCACATTCGCAACTGGGTTTAATAAAGAGCCAAGCTGAATACAAATAAGCTATTAGGTTTTACCCAAAATATATGCCATATCCAAAATTCAGTATATTGTTTTTATTTTCCGAGCCTACTTTATTTTTAGTTTATGGTAAATGCCTTTTGAATCATACACATTAACACACATTAAAACTAGAGACACAATTCTCATCACAAATAATCGAATGACCCTCCGTAAAATGTCTCATTTCATACCTGTGATTCATCTCTTAAAGCACAGTGAATTCTCCAACTGAATATTTAGAGTTCTAGAAAAATCCACTTCAGTTACGGTGCACAATGCCTGCACCTGTAAAAGCTACGGTAAGCTACTTTTGTTCATGAAAAATGTATACAGTATTAACGATGCACTCAAAATGTTATATCCTGTTTATCTTTTATGATAAGAGAAATTTTAAAGAAACATGTTTTATGATTTGCATTTCTGCACTTTAGAATTACAACTTGGAACTAGTTTGTTCTTCTTTACACTTTTATCCCAAGTGAATTTTTAATTACTCAGTTTCGACACTTACCTTATACTTACCGATAACTAGTAGAAAATTGTAAAAAGAAAATGCTTGGATGATAAATTGCTGGCAGTGTAGGGTTCCTTAGTTATCCGTCACAATATTTATTTATTTATTTAATTAAGGTAACATACAGCCATAACATAAACATGTTTAAATATAATTTATACAAACAGGCCTACAGTACCATATATTGAAGTACATATATCTATATATAATTTTTCAAAAATCGTAGCGTTACAATCATATTAAAAAAAAAAGAACTAAATAAATTTAGAATTTCAATATCAACATTAAAATAAAAACATACAAGAGTTAAATTTATATTATATCATAACATGTCTTTATTCAACAAATCACGTACCTTCCTTTTGTAAGATGATAATTTATTTGAAAATATGTCAACATCACTAAGAAATCTGTTATAGTAATAACAAGAACGTTGAAAGAAGGAGTTTTTGAAATAATTTGTCCGACAAAAGGGAACATGAAATGTGTCCTTTGATCGTGCGTTTGATCGCGGTATTTTTAAAAAAATGTGTTCCAGAAGTGGAGAAGAATCTATATGGTGATTAATTATTTTATGTAAGAAGATTGCATCAAGATATATCCTCCTATGTTTTAAGGATTGCATATTATGCCTAGAAGCACTTGTTTTAAAATCAATAAAATTATGACTAGTTCTATAATCGAGGGACTTTAAAAATCTGTTCTGTATTTTCTCAATCCTGGCTATGTGCACTTCATATTGTGGGCTCCAAACTACACTTGCAAACTCCAGTATACTGCGAACATAGGCGTAATATAAGACTTTTAAAGTTTCTACTTTCTTAAAGGGTTTACCCAAACGTAGTATTAAGCCGAGTTTCTTAAGAGCTTTAGAGACGATAGTATCTATATGAAGATTGAAGTGCAATCCTGAATCCAGAATGACACCTAAGTCACGAACTTCATTAACACGTTTAATTATATTCCCAAACAGTTCATAGTTGTAAATTAAAGGATTTCGTTTCCGTGTGAAAGAAATAATGTGGCACTTGTCACTGTTAATAAATAATTGATTTGACAAGCAATATTCATTAAACATATTGAGATCATTTTGTAATTGCATACAGTCAGCCTCTGATTGAACGATTTTAAAATTTTTTGTATCGTCTGCATAGAGTAAATGACAAGACTCCTTAAAACATGCCCCTATATCATTGATATACAGCGTAAATAGGAAAGGCCCAAGATGAGATCCTTGGGGAATACCGGAAGAAATCGCTAGAAACCTAGAACGATAACCTTTGAGTGCTACAGCTTGACTGCGGTTTCTTATATACGACTCAATCCACCTTAGAAGGTTACCGTGTATACCGACCCTTAATAATTTGTTCAGTAATATTGAATGATTTATTTTATCAAATGCTTTAGAGAAATCAGTATACACTGCGTCCACCTGATAGCCAGAATCGAGAGCTTTTGTAATAAAAGTAGTGTAACCGACTAAATTAGTGTCAACACTGCGACCGCGAAAGAATCCATGCTGCTCAACAGTAATATGATGACAAATTTGTGTTGTTAATTCGTTAGTAATTATCTTTTCAAATAGTTTTGCAAAAACGCAAAGTTTTGAGATTGGTCTATAATGCTTAACATTATGTTTATCACCTCCTTTTGGAATTGGAGTTATCAGTGCCATTTTCCAGACATTCGGAAAACATCCTTCAGTTAGTGACTTCGTAAAAATTATAAAAAGCGGCGAAGACAATTCTTTTGCAAGTCTTGACACTAAAATGGGGTGAACCTCATCAAAACCAGCACCTTTATTAGTGTCAGTTTGTTTTAATAGTTCGAACACCATTTCTTGGGAAATATTAATAGTACCAATATCTACTAATGATAATGATGTATCATAGCATCTATGGTGAGTATCTTCGTGACGACTGGTTACAAACACTGAAATAAAATAATTATTAAACATATTGCATATTTCTTCACTATCGGTTGAAGATTGATTATCGTATATCATTTTAGCCGGTATATTGTTATCAGAGAACTTAGATTTAATGAAGGACCAAAAATACTTCGGCGATGTAGTAATTTTAGCCTCAGAAAACGAAATATAATTTCGATAGCATTCTGCTTCTAGGCATTTTTCTCTTCTACGTAAGATTTTAAATTCTACTAAGTCTCGATCATTTTTATATTTTTTCCAATTTGCATGAACTTTTAATTTTTCACGAATAAGTTTTAGTAATGCTCGGGAATACCAAGGTGGATAATTTTTATTTAAATGTATTGGTTTCCTGGGGACAAATTGATCAATTAACTTATGCAAAATGCAATAAAAATAAGTAACAGCTTCTTCAGTGTTCAAACCACTAAGACATTGAACCCAATTGATATCTCCCAAACCCTTACTTATCTCTTCAAAATTAGCTGAGTGATAGATATATTTAAAACGGTCGACATCTTTAATGTATATCACCGAGGAAAAATTAATTTCTATTTCGAGAGATTTGTGATGCATGTCCTCAGGAGTGAGTGGTGAAGGACAAGCTTTGACATAACAATTACTATTACTTAACACTAAGTCAAGAATACGCTTATTAACATTATAACAACTGTTGTATTGTAAAGTATTGCTAAAATTCATAAAATCGGATAAGATCGTTACTTTGTTAGAGTTAGCAGTATTTAATAACTTTAAATTAAAAAATTCGTCACGGTCCCATTCCGCCTGAGATATATTATAGTCGCCCAACAATTAAAAGATGCTGTCACTTCTATCATTGTGCATTATTTCATATGAATTATCAAAAAATCGTTGTAACGATAGTAAATGGTTATTATTGTGCGGGAAATAACAACACACAATATGCAATGAGCGTAATGTATCTCGCTTATTGGTCGGAGGCGCGAAGGTAGGGGAGCGGGGGTAAGCCGTGGCCGCGGACGCTGAACCCAGCTCGATGCTCAACCACAGCTCCTCGGAATCGCACGCCGAACACCACTCGTCACGGCGCCGAGCAACAAGTTCCCGGCGTACCGCTATCAAAACTCCACCTCCCCTCACATCTTTCATTGTATTAGAACGATCTCGTCTGTATACAATATAATTGCTGTAAAAATACTCAGCACTATCGAAATCTGAAGATAACCATGTTTCTGTTAAACAAATCAAGTCATAGTTACATTGTAAAACACTAGAAAGAAAAGTATGCGATTTTGTACGCAGTCCTCTCACATTCTGATAATAAATATTTAAACCATTTAATTTAAGCTCTTTTGAAAATAGTAATTACACAAACAATACTTATACACATTATTATTGACAATATTTTTATTGAATATAATGAACGGACTTGTGACTATATATACATAATACTCTAATGTATGTTTCAAAGGAACATGAGTTGACATATTTTCAAAATGAAAACTACATAAAATTATTAAAATGATTAGCAAGAAAATAACATTATTGATAATACTATGAAGAGGTGATTTGCTTTTATAACAAATGTAATAAATAATAGGAATGCAATTATAGCTTATTAACATTTTGTAACAAAGTTTTTTACACAAGAAATATAAACAGAACAGTCACTTAATTTTCTGGAGATCAGATTCTTTAGAAATACGAATAATACCTGATTTATCATTTTTCCTCATCAATATTTTACAGTCTCTAACCCAAAGATAGGAATAGTTATATAGGACTTTGAGTTCTCTGGCGCGTTTTAATAACAGCTTATTTGCGGGTGTAAGGTGGTCATTCAAGTAAAGGTTGGAAGCAGCTCCGGGTATACCGATCTCCGCTGTCGTTAAACCACGACGAGCGCGAACGGCTGCGATCAGCTGATCCTTACGGTGTCGCTGTGTGAACCGTACAATAATGGAAGGATGACGTACAGCTAGCTTATTACCATCGGGTCCAAAGTTGTTATAAGGTCGAACACGATGGATCGTGTCGAGATCTGTATCCAAGAGCGTAAAATCCACAACTCTGCATAAATCATTTAAAATATGATGCAAATTCTCACCACTGCGAGGGGGTACCCCTGATAACTCTATATTATTTTGTCGGGAGAACTGGTCTTGCAGGCTATTTTCATATTTTAGCCCGAGTACTGTATCTTTTGCATGATTTAATTCTTTTTGTATTACGGTCATCCCTTGAATTTTTTCTTCTACTAAAATCAGTCTACCTTCCATTCCTTTAAAACATGATTCTAAATCATTCCATTTTTTATGAAGACCTTGAATATTTTTATTTGTATTATGAATATCAGATTTTACTGTACTAAATTCTGTTTTCATTGTGTTAAAGTCCCCTCGGAAACTTCTGATTTCTCTTAATAAATCTGCCAGCACTGAATTATCAACAGAAGGATTCTTGCAGGAAATACACCGCCAAGCAGCCTTCTTCTCCACTCCCATCCTACGATAGACACTTTCAGAGATACCGGCACACACATAGTGGTAACGACCTTCACATTCCTTGCATAACACAAAATCGGAAACAGTTTCGTTACACTTTAAACACAATGACATTTTATTATTATGTTGCAAACTATTCACAATTCACCAATTTATATTATGTACTCTGATATACTTGAGTAATAATAACGTAAAATAATAAGTTAATAACTCAGAGGGTATCTATTTCAGAGCAATTGAGAGACAAGCGACCGTCCGCTACGACGTTTTCAATATGCAGACTTTAAGTAATTTTCAATCTAATTTGTTCGATATTACTTCTCTAAGTAAATTTTACAAATTGGTTGACTATTACCCGTTAACTTGTAAAGACTACTTAGCTGTGATAGTTTTTCTTTTAACTTCGTTATATATATTACTGCCGAAATTTTTTTCACATAATCAAAATTAACCATTTAGCTGGGAGGGGCGGGCGGGCACTGACCCCTAAAAAAACTACCAATTTAATGCTTAAATTTTCGCTAACGGATTCGTGATTCCGAAAATGGTTATTCAAATACTTACCTGTAATATTTTTGAGTAACCTATCTTACGACAACACATACCATGGAATAGACGAGGAAAAATAATTAATCCCCACATTACGTGTAGGGGCAGTACCCTAAAAAATTGTTTCCATAAATTTAAATTTCCACTTTGTCGACGTAATTTATATGATTTTCTCCTGTCAGTTTACAGCAATTTTCAGTTATTTAGTACTAACAACCTTTGAACTAAGCCGCAGACAGACAGACGAACATGGCGGAAATATAAAAGCATTTTTTTTTTAACTATAGATAGCCTTGTTTTTAACAACTACCTCGCCTGATCGTAAGTGATGATGTGGTCTACGATGGAGCACGCTTGCATAGAAGATACCTATTCACTCGATACTTGAAAATACCCCCGTTGTAATTATAGGAAAATACAAAATCTGTCAGTGTTCCACTCTTTAGCAGTGCGCATGATAAATGTACTAGCAAAACACTTTGTTGCATACTGGTGGAATATCATCAATAAATCGATGACACTTCGCTGCGTCTCTTGTCGTTCGATAGTGGACGTTCGTTGGATGGACGAATTAAATTGTGTAATTCCAATGCACACTCGCCGAAATATATCCGGTAAAAAACTAATAAACTGGAACTTGTTGACTTCGGGACCCTAAAACATCAAGGGGTGAACATAACTTGAAAAAGGACATAAAGTTGCATTCAGATAACACGTCTGGCTTACAATACTTCTTTAAATAAAATTCAAAATCATTTTCATGTAATTCTTCATCAACGATGTCCTCGGGTAGCTGGAATTTTAAATATTATGTCTAGTTTACAATACTATTAAACTGGTTCGCAACCATTATATTATATTATTATTATAATATTATAGTCGTCAGATGAAAATATTTGCAGAAACCAGCCTAACGACAATAATTTACATCACTATTCTAGAATCTTGCATTTCATTCATTCATGCATTTTAGAATACAATAGTCGTGTTTGGAATCCCTGCTACCTGACATTCTGAAAGAATTGAAAGAGTACAAAAGTGTTTCATGTACCACTGGGTATATTCTGATCACAAATGTAAAATCTTGAAAACTTATGAAGTACGCCTTTCTTATTACTCATTCATTCATTCATTCATTCGTATCACTTCGTACTCGTAGGAGCAACTCTGACATCGTGTTTCTTTTTAAATTGCTACATGGAATCACAGACTCCCCCTACACTCTTGGACGCTTGAACTTTGCGATTCCACGTTTGGGCAGTCGCATGCATACCAGAAAAACTTTTTACTTGCCTCATTGCAGAACAAATATCGCTCAACATACCCCAGTAAGTATATCGTATATACCCTTTCTATAACGCTGTTCGCACAGAGATTGATATATTTTCAGGTTGTGTTATCTGTATTAAAAATAATCTTAAAACACTTTTATAATGTAATTTATGTAATGTTTATTTATTTTTTGTACCGTCTAATATATTTTCCTTTATCTTATGTGTATGCTGTGTCCACATCTAGAAGAGTGCAATAATTGCATGATTTTACCATATTGCTCATTTCTAAGTATATAGATACCTAGATTGTAGTTAGTTTTGCGGAACAATAATTAAAAAGACAAAGAAGTTTAAACCCGCCATAAGGTGGGTGTACACGGTCCATGATATTGAGGATTTTCACGCACGGCTGATAACCATGGAAAGCCACGCACAGCACGCCAAGGCTACGGACTTATATGCGCTTGCACAGACTCTTTCCATGGTGCATCGGTACAGCTGGTTCGCGTCCATCCGCAATATCAGGAACTGTGGAAGGCCACCTTTAAGTGACACGCTTAGTTGTGTTTCTTTTCTGGGATCAGCCGTTGAATATCCAGCAATCAAGCGTGTTATTAGGATAGATATCTGTTCTTGACTTCATGGTAACTATCATGCAAATGGTGATAAATTTTTCACAGTAGCTTGCTTATGGTATGCCTTTCAATCTCATCCAGTGTATATCTAGCTACTGAGGAGATTGCGAAACCGCATTAAGGGGAAGATTTTTCGGTGGTCGCCGTTATATTTACTGTGCTTACTAACTAACAAGCTTTGCCATGTTGCTAAAAAACAAGAAATGGCAAAAGTGCATTTTTATATTAGAAAAATGATTTAATGCTTTAAATTTTATAACAAGATATTATAGCGGAAAAGAAAATTGATGATGCTCATACTATAATAATATATAGAAAGTCTGTCAGAGTCACAACTTTTTACTACTACCGTGTTGCCAATCTTGAACCCTCCTACTCCAAGAAGCTCTGGATACTCTACTAACCGCAGCAACACAAAACAAAGGATTATTTGGCTACGATCCTCTGTAGGGTTGAGGTATTCCACCAGGCGGACTGCCCCACATAGAGAGAAATCTCTAACGAAGTTCAAATAAATAGATAAATAAAAGAGTAAACGATTATATAAAAAAAGTTTAGAAATAAAATTAAATTAAATCTTTAAGTCTTTATTTAAATAAGTCCATGTAAATGAACTATCTCTTGCATCGACATACGCGCTTCAGTGCTCGTTTCACGCCGGCTGCATAGTGAATAACCTGCTCCTGTAAAGTTAGGAAATTGGAGATACATATATTAAAAACAGGAAGATTTTAATATTAGAATATTACTTAATTTTCACTTGTCCAACCAACAAAACATTACAATCATGCAACATATTGTCGTTTAATAGCAGATCATATAACATCACGAATTACTGATTCTGTTTTTTTTTCTCCTAAACAAGTTAAATATTGCCATTTTATTTTCTTATAATAAGTGTGGACCGTAATCAACGATGCATATTTGCTTTATTAACCAAAAACAAAATATATTTACAAGATATTATAAGGAAACGTTAGTGCTTTAGAATTTCAAAAATTAACATTTGAATTAAGAAGATACAGAAATCTCTAACCTGCATGAGATTAAAGCACATGGCTACCAGTGCCATCCCCAGCATGAGATACATCGAGCAGACGATGAACGAGGTTTCAATACGAGGCGTATATACCCGTTCTCCTGGCACGAAGTCACCAAAACCGATGCTGATACATTAAAACAAAATTATAACTAATACACATACTTCAGATTAGAATATTTAATCTAATTCTGGGAACAACAATGAAAGAGGGATGAATGGAAAGGACAATGAAATAATGATATATGTACTGTGTAGTTTCGTAATCATCATTCCAAATTCATGTGGTGGTATCATACTTGTCCAACTGGATAGCAAAAATTATACAAACGAATACTAAGTGATTGATCATTAAGGATTATTTTTATGTACCTAATCTGAACGAAACCTTAAATATAAGTATAGACTAGTAACATATTTAGGTAACTACTACTAAAAATACTTGACACAAAATTGAACATTTAAGCAAAATAGATTTTTTAAATCATAGACCCATTGTATTAGATATTTCACACCAAAAAAGCTCTAGATCAAAATCGGTTCAGCCGTTTGGGAACTAAAATGCCACAGACAGACACAGATACACACGATAAACTTATAACACCTCTTTGTTTGCAAGGGGAGTTAAAAATAAATATTATAATTGCTAACCTGCTGAGAGATATAAAGCAGAAATAGGCCCCATCAAGTTGATCCCATTTCTCCCACATACCAAATATCATGGAGCCAAATATTATGTAACTGAAACAAGAGAAATAAATGAAAATAAATCTAAGTGGAAATGACAGAATTTCATTTTCCTTAAAATACAATGTTAAAGCGAACAAATTGTCAAGAAATCGATGATCTGTCAGATGATAATATTTATTGAAACAAATTAATTTCCTTCAGACCTTTATAACGGTTTCAATTCCGGTGCAAAGTTCAACTTTAATAGAAATAAGTATGAATATATTAAATTTTGTATTTCATAAATTTATTTAAGGAAGTTGCAAAATTACATATTTATACAAAAGTCAAAGTCCTGCCTGAATCATCATAACAACGTCCAAAGTCCCAAGGATGGAAATTTGAAATTTTCAAAGGTTGTTGACTTTAAGTTGTAGGTATAGTTTCAAGAGGGATTTCTCGAATTAACACCCTAAGGGTGTAAGAGTGGGTAGCAAATTTTGTGTAGAAAATAAATAATGTTGTTTCAGTCAGATTTATTTGAAACTTGGTATTAATGCTATTCGATACAATTAAAAAAAACACATGTTCCGGCATTTTTATAAATTAAACAAAATTTGTATGAGATATATTTTTAGGGTCAGATTTATTTTGTGTAGATTATTCCTTAATCAGTTCCAATGGTAACTTGGTGATTTCAGCACCAGACAGTACGGTTAACCAAATGTGCTCTATTCATTTCTATTTTTCGGTTTCTGAGGGGTTTATTAAAAAAAATATTTATACTATTCATACAATTCATTAATTCGCTTTACTGTGGTCACCATCAGGCACAAAGCCGTTATAATACAGTTCTACGATTACAAAAAAAAAACACATATAAAAAGAATAACATACCCAACCATGATAGACACGCAGACGCTGATGGGTACGGTGATTGTTTGAGCGTCAAAAGTGACGTAACTGAATTCGCTGGTGGCTTCGCTCTCGGTTCTGAACGCCAGAGGCTCAGACCAGCCGCGGGGAGCAGGGACAGGATATCTGTACCTCGTGCTCTCGTACTGTGGCATCGAAATACTTCTCATGTACTCTGCTCGTCTTGAATAACCACGAAAACTTTAATGAGTTTATCTCTTGTCCAAAAGTAATAAAATGTAAGTTAGTGGGACTTGTCACTTATTTGCTGCTTGTCACCATTTATGTTCTATATTTTAATACGTGAAGAGAAAATTCAGACCCCTTTTTAAGCATATAGCCTCCACGGAGGACTGTGAGATTTGGCATGGTTAAAGTTTATTTATTTATTACAAGGGAAACAAACAGTAACAATTCCTTGTTACAATTTTAAAAGAAAAAATTAAACACAAACCAAAATCAGTTCCCACAAAATCTAGCAGTGAACAATATGACTTGATATTGCTAATCACAAATAACAGTCCAAATAGTTCAGCCAAATTACTCAAATTCAAATTAATCAAACTCAAAATTAAACTATCAATAGTAAAAATGTATGAGTATTAAAAAAGAGCCAAATACTAAAAAATACAAATATAAAAAATCTTATAAATATAAAAAACACAATGACCAGTCATCAGCGTATAGTAGGATATTTGAGTTTACAAATATAGGAAGAATGTCATTTATAAATAAATTAAATAAAAGGGGTTCAAGATGCGAGCCCTGAGGTACACCTGATGTGATGAGAACAAAAGAAGAGCAAAAACTTTTAATCACCACAGCTTGACTTCTATTTCGCAAATAAGATAACACCGCTAGGTTAGTCTACTTCGCTTACTTTCATAGCTTAATGTCTTACGGTATTTTGCTGTGGGGTTCAGCATCTGAGGTAGATACCATATTTATATTACAAAAGCGAGCAGTTCGAGCAAATTTCAATATGAGACCCCGCAAATCACTAAAGACCAAGTTCCAGGATTTTAGAATTTTAACTTTGCCCTTCCAATACATCTTTGATAACTTAATGTATGTCCGTAAAAACTTAGACAAGCTAGATTTTGTCAAAGATCAGCACAATGTAAAACTACAAAAAAATAAAAATTAGTCGTACCGTGTTTTAGACTTAGTAAGACTAATAAAAGTTGTTCAGGTAATAGTGTTAGGTTCTATAACAAGATCCCGAAGCACATTACTGACAAGTTCAAGGACCATGTCAAGCGGGTTTTACTGTCAAAAGGTTATTATAGGGTGGATCCATTATGTGAATGATAGTTATGTCTGGAAGTGACTCCATCTCTGTGCATCCACTAATATATTATTATTGTACCTGTTATATTTGTAACATTTGTATAGTTAATAAATAAAAAAAGATAAACCCGATCGAGTTTCTTACCGGTTCTTTTCGATGTATGGGATATTTTCCGAACCGGTAGTGGTGTTTTGACGTTCATAAGTGCCTTCTTAGAGCCTAAATTGAATAAAGATTATTTTGATTTTGATTTTTGATTTTGAAGAAGTTAACCACCTAAGGAGATCGCCATGTATACCAACTTCTTCCATTTTACTGACAAGTAATAAATGGCATATTTTATCGAAAGCCTTAATAGTCGATATGCACTACATCCACCTTGAGACCCTAATCCATAGCTAGTACAATTCGGTGAAAAGACTCACATAAATTTGACTTAATATGGAGAAGGAGTGCCGAAAGCTAAAATGTATCTATATTATCTGTTACTAATATATTAAATTAAATAAGTTAATACTGCGAATCCTAACCCGACCAGTGCCATTGAACTTAGACCTCCCCCCCAAAATATTGATATTGTCACTCAATTAAAAGTGACAGCAAGTGATATAATATTCATTGTTTAGGTTCATACTGCAAATGTCAAACAGAAAACAGTCTATGATTAAAAATTCGCTGGTCGAATTTCGATCATTGGGCGACCACTAGTACATATAAATAGCTCACTGAAGATATCATCATCTCACCTTGGAGCAGTCCGTGGATAAGGTACCCGGTACTCTGGGGTTATATCTGAGTCTTCAGATCTCCAGGCTGCAGGGCGTTCTATACTTTCGGGATCGCTGACATCAAACTGAACATAAAAAAAAATGTATTTTTATTTTACTTATTAAAATTACAATTCCACGTAATTAGCTAATATCCCATAAGATTATTATTGGAATGACACAAAATCTTTTCAAATCTATTAAGAACATTAATATCTACCTAAATACACACAATATAACATTAAGGAATAGTAAACATTACACATAACAAGTTAAAAACAAAGATTATCAATGAAATATATGTTCAGTACGTTTTTACGCTATTCTTACGAAATTATAAGTTTTATTACTACGTAGTTACTATCTTTTAATACCAACATTTTATTTACATAATACAGAAATAGTAAATCAATGATTTTTCAAATATAATTGTTCATTTCTTAACCCTAGCATCTTATACCTACAACTAAATATGAATATTATCTCTTAAACCATCACGCCTAGCCCTATCTGTCGCTAACCATGTATATTCTATTAAATATACATTAAAAAATATCTGTAAGCTTTTAATTCAATTTAAATATATCAGTAACAAATATTTAATCTTATTTTTGTAAAATTACGATATTGAAGACGTCAGAATGGCATCTTTTGTCACTTAATAAGATAATACAAGAGGTCACTGTAGATCAATTAGCATTCAGGCGATCTAACCCTGGAAACTCGTCTTCTTGTGAAGCCAGGACACCCCCGGCAGAGGCAAGCTAAAGCGTAGATGCATTTGAACCAACGCGCTAGAAGTTGCCCTGAAATACGTTTCATAGAAATGTAAATATTATATTATATACAATGTTACAAGTGTACACGTAGATAAAAACATTGCAAACATCCAAACAAAATTTAATAAAAATATTATATATTAAGTTAAGTAAATAATTTTGTGTGGGAATGGGATACATTTTAACCTAAACCAATCTCCCTAAAGTTTAATATTTGAGTACAACCAAGTTACTCTAAGTTTATTTATGTTTACTTAATAAATATTTAGCAACTTAAGATCAAAGTAAAAGTTATTGTGTATTCAGATTACATGAGTGAAATAAACTCAAACAGTTTTGAGGTCTTATATAATATTTACAATATAGTATTTTTACTCAGGTTAATGAAATGAATAAAATTGATGTTAAGATTTTAAATAAGTACACATTAATAAAAAAGTGTATGATTGGTTATTCAGATATTGATTTGAAGTATTTTGTTTGTTTCACAGTTACAAAGAGATATGAATGTAAAAGATACTAAATAGTTCTTCACCATTATTAGATTATGTAGTTATATGTAAAGTATAATAACAGAAAAAGAAAAGCTAATAGAAAAGCTGATTATGACTATTCTTAATTAAAAAAAACTGTATAATCTTACAAAACAGTTGAATTTTTTTTTTAATCTGACTACACTCTTAGCCTTAGGGGCCCTAAAGCCGCTGCGGCTTTTACAGCTTCACCGGACTTGGAAGTTGAAAAACTTACCAACATTGCTTAGATACAGCAGAAAGAGAGGCATTCCCAACAAAGCGTAGAAAATTGTTATCACTTTCCCCCAATTTGTTCTGGGAGACAAATGTCCATAACCTAGAAATAAAAAAGTAGCTTTTACTTATACCTCTGAATTTATTCGTTAAATTTTTTAAACCTTTAACAAGTACGATTACTGGAAAGTAGACAGATTTCTGAAATAATATTATAGAAGTTTGAAAAGATGCATTAGAACAAAATTTCCATATGAAATTTAAGACAACATTTAAACTTTTTCCCTTAAAATATTTGCTACATCTTTAGCACTGATAGAATATAAACTGTTTGAAGAATCAGTACTTAATATAAGACTTAGAGATACAATAGATTGGCAAGACACCCACGTCTATTTAGCAACTAACAAGACATGGTGATAAGCTCAACGTATTTCAGAATCAGACAACATACATTCAATCACATGGAATCTTTCACCGTGGTAATCACAGACCATCAAGACAAGGAACACTGGTATTATAACCTCTCAATGGTTATCATTGCATTTGAATTGTAACAAAGGTAAAAAAGAAGTAAAACATATTTATCACATTCTTTTTGAAATTTTTTGTAAGTGATATTTATTCCAAAGTGTTGTTTATACTGTGTTTGCCTAATTTCTTATCTGTCCATCTACAAAACCTATGGTGTCTCCGAATCCTGTGAATTATACTACCTATGGTAGTGATGACTGTAAGAGAATACAGGAAGGCAGAAGAAAAGCTCCACTGCCTGGAAGACCTGCCTCCATCCCAGCCATGACGGACGGCAAATACGATCTTCTTCTGGTATTGTGTCAGTTGTTCGCTTATTCTGAAACATTCAACAGATTTTAGTGATGAGACTCATCCTCCATTCTACGCTCAACGCGTTTCTACCTTCGACCACATCTTAATATGCTAAGTGAAGAAGTAATCATTGTCACGTGTAAACATTATTAATTATTATTGAAGTACGTATTCCATTACAAAATTGATGAAAATGATGGTAAGAGGATACCTTATAGCCTATGGAGGCTTGTAATGCCAGAGTCGTAGAGGTCTTCCCCCCTTCCCCGAGGAGCTCTGGTTACCTTATTTACTTCAGTACTCGCTATTAGGGTGCAATCTATGTTGAGATTGGGTCTTTTAAACGAGGTGTCAAGAGGCATTTCAACAGACCGGCCCGACTACGACGTCTGCTGATAAAATTTGTGTCTGCGATGGTCGCCGTTTTTTGTCGGCTGTGTTGTACTTACGAGTACTATCAGGTGCAGGTTTCTGAGCTAATATTAAAAAGAATCTTCTGTAAGATGTAAGTTTCTCGCTGGTTGAGTTGACCCAAGTAAAGAGAGACCGTGTAAACTTCTCTGTGCCCTACCTGAGTTAGAAAAGTAAGTGCTTAGTCTATTATATACTTTTATTAACAGTTTTAAACAATATACTTTACCTCTCCTTAACAGCAGATTCATTAAATAAATTCAATGCCAAAGTTACGTTCTGCCATAGATAATCGGCTGTGTTGTCTCTTTCTATCGCCATATGCGTTACCATCTCCCTCTCCGTCGCACCTTCTATAGCTTGAAACATAAATGCACCTAGAAAGACAATAAAGAAAAGTAAACCTTTGTTGCTGTTTTTCTATATGAAATGCCTGATAGCATTTTACAGCAGACGAGAGAAATACTGACAGTTGTTTGGTAAAACGGACCTTGACGTGACAAAAAATCTGACCACTGACCCTGTCCGGTAAGCCACGCTTATTAGGTCCATGTCCGGTATGTATTAGCCTCTGATCTTGTATGGACTCCGCGTCGATCTACGCGAGTTCGAATCCCTGCAATGAACCTGAGCTTTCGGTGAAGGAAATAGTCGTGATGAAACCATAGCATGGTTGGCAGGGCATTTTCTAATGCCCGTCTGGCTAGCTACCACCGTCAAGTTGAAAATCTGTCACCAAGCAACTATAGCTGTGTTCCGGCAGCTGCAAATGAGCGCCAGTTTCCCCTCTAGGCTTAGCATATCTCTATCTTGAGTCATAATGCTAAAACCTATAAGCGATAAAAAAACTACACAGATACTTTCAATGTTGTGGTTTTTATAGAACATCAAGATAAAAAATTATGTATGCAATTCACACGTGGTAGAAGTGAAACCTTCACATCTATGTTTTTTTTTTAAATTCAGAGAATTATCAAATACACACTAATTTAAAGTTTATGAAAATGTACATAGAAGTAGGTACTCACAATCATTATTCACAATATTATTTACAATGCACATTTGAAATATCCACGGTAACCTAACACAATATCAACCAGTAACAGAATGTCATAAGTGTTATCTAAAAAGTTTTGTTTCGTGCCTTTTTGGTGAAGTAATAAAATTTATTATTGCGTGGCAACAAACCTCTTTTGTACTATGTTACTATTACCTAAAACATTCCTATCTCATTTTCTCCCACGTTAAATATTATGAATTTATGTGTCTGTCTCTTTTACTGTCGCTTTCAAATCACAACGATGCTAAAGAACTTTTCACTTCAATAAGTCGACCTCTTAAACCTTCTCGGCTGTCTCCGAAATTCAGAAACTTAACATTGTATACTCAACAAAGATAATCACTATTGTGTGAGATTGACGGTGAAGGAAAACTTTGAAAGCAAGCCCGAGCTCGTGAAAAATATTCTCGTGGTAGTACTATCTAAGAAAAAAAATACAGAGCATATATTTTTCGGTATTTACAGATGCCAATATGTAGTAAACGTAAGGTAATAATATCAATGTTTTCCTTGTAAAGAGGTCTTCGCAACATCAGCATGTGTGATAGGACATGGCAATTGTGTCTGAATGAATCGCGACCACCATACACTAGGTGTAATACCTAGTTGTACGCTTAACCGTAGTTTAGGATAATCCCGGCACTAAAACTTTGTATTAATTTAGATTGTCGCATTTTTGGGTCAGCAAATGTATATCCAGCTGCCGATAGGTTTATAGGACGCCATGACAGCAACGACCAGTGATAGATTCCCGATCTCACAATGGTCACCCTTGTGTTTTTTTTTAATAGTAGCACAGCAAATTTACTTTACTGTGCCTGATGGTAAGCACAGTACAACAATCATAACGCAACAGCCACCACCTAGAGATCGTAATCCATCGACGGTCACCTGTCATGCCGGCCTACATTAATTTAACTGGATATGCACAGGCTGATCACGAAACGCGACACGCAAAAGCGAGTCACTATGACAGACTTTTCACCATATACATTGTGTTCGCGATTCAATCAGGCTGTACAGTGTTACGATTATAATTTAGTTTAGGATAGTTATGTATAAATTTCCAGCATACCTTACAATTTTCAGTTAATATATGTTTTACAAATTATTATTACACAATTTAAAAGTCCATAACCGAGACCTTCTTGTTCCGACAGCTCAGCGTAGAGATCCTTGCCTAGGATCTAGAATAGAAGTCAGCACGGTGTAGGCCGTATCAGGATACACTGCTCAAGCAGACGACGCAGCACCAAATATCTTATCTATTGAGATTTCCTCATATGTAAAAGGAAAAGTTATTATTTGTATTATAAATACAAAATCCAGGTGATACTTTCCCGGTAGTGTTCTTTCAATGTTCAGTAGGTATTTGTCGTTTTGACAAAGGGTATTTCACCCATATTAATATTAAAATTATAAATTATAACAATTAAAATAACTTTTCTATATAAATATGTTATAAAATAAACTATCTTTTCGACTCCCAGGTCTGTTGTACAATAATTTGGTTTTTATCAAAACACAGGATAATTATGATATAAACGTTACTACTATTCAAAGGTCTGCCGTACAATGAAAAAACATGATCAGATCCATCCTGAAGAATCTGTCATACTCTCTGTTCTAATTTTCTCTTTTGTTTTCGTTTGAATTCAAAATTTCATCTTACAAGACTTTTCTTATTTTAAAAATTCAAAATAAATCTAATCATAGATTTATTTTGCTAAACTAGAACCTGGATAGAATATTTGTCTATACCTGAGAAACTCCTAACTGCGCATGTTCTATTACTATCAAAGAATTATCAATGACAGAGATTGTCATAATATTGCAATGTAAACAATACGAACCTAAAATATTAACAAAGCTGTTATTAAACCAAAATTATCAAGTTATAAATTATCTAAACGCATCAATACATAAACCTATAATTAATTGGTATCCTGGAAATAAAAGAATAGGTACACCAAAACAATAATAAGGTAAATCAAATGAACTTATGATGAATAATATAAAGTAGATATTAAATAAGATAAATAAGATTATCTTCCAAATAAATAATATAACAACAGCGCTATCTCCCCGCCATCGGCGTTTCCTCGTTCATTGCTCATCAGGGTGAAACACGTGCAGGTGAGGTTGGCTTGGGCGTTCAAGAGCTGACAGAGCTTGTACAGTGAACTATGGGGATACCAGTATTTATCATACAGTTTATTACCAATTTTAGTGTTAAAATATATATTTAAATATATATATATATATTTATATTATAGCAACACTGCCAAAACCACTGGATAAGGATAGTATAGAAAATATGATGATAAAGTGATTTTTTTATATCCCAGCCTACGCTCAAGGTCGAGCAATTGATTGAATTTTGCTCGAAAACTAAAGAAATTTTCAAATGTAATTCAAAGTACAAAAAACACCTTTGATCCGTCACTAGGGTCTAGCACTTGGCACAATTAATCATCGACCAAAAAGTGAGATAGAGAGAACACGGTACGACACGCAATAAAACTTACATCGGTTTTAATTATTAATGTTTATTTTTAAATATTTCACATTATTTTTGGAACGAAGTTCCTTACGGCAGGCTTGGAGGGGATAGGGATTTTGCTGCGCGACCGAACTGAAAAAAATGTGATAGTAAAACCGTAAGAAAAAATCCGTGGAATAAAACCGTTAAATGAAACGTGCGCAGACAGTCGCATAAACAAGCGAGTAGTGTATAATACCTTTCTCTTTCTCCCTCTTTCTTTTATTATTTTCTTATCATTGTTTTTATTTTAAGTAATTTATTATTTCCTAAAATACTGAATTTCCTAAATACTTTCTTGTACTTAAATAAAAACTAATCAGCAAAATTTAAGAGAAAAATCAAGAAAACCTACATAAAATTGAGCACGATTTTTTTGCAATTTGTGTCGATTCTACATTAGCCGAAGGAACTTCGTTCCTACCTGGTGTCCCACGACACCACATCATTTTTTTATACCAACGATCGCCCTAAGGTTGAAATTCGACTAGCGACTTTTTGATTATTGACTATTTTTTGTTTGACATTTACAGTATTCATAAACAATGAGTATTATCTACATCACTTCCTGTCACTTTTCGTTGAGTGACAATGTCAATATTTTGGGGATCTAAGTTCAATGGCACTAGTCAGGTTAGGATTCGCAGTATTAATTTATTTTATTTAATATATTAGTAACAGATATTAAAGATAAATTTTAGCTTTCTGCACTCCTTCTCCATATAAACTTTGACCATGCCAAATCTCACAGACTTCCGTGCACGCAATACGCTTAAAAAGGTAAACTAATAGACGTGTTGAACTTTATAAAAAATAGTAAAAGTTTCGTGCCAGGGAATATGTGAAAATTAAGACACTACTAGATGTTCGGATAACTTCTTAGTCTTCGAGAAAAGCCGCCAAGAAACACGATCGGGTTTGTATTTTTTTTTTTACTATATAAATTATAATCGTTCTATTTTATTTGAATCGATGTACACATAGGAAGTTATTTCCAGATGTAATTTTATATTATTCCTCGAGACCCCATAACAAAATATTATGTATAAATTTGTGACTGTTTTGTGTTGTGTTAATGTGTCTTGTTTAATGAGTTATTCCTCATTACACCGAACATTTAGTAACTAAATTCTAAAACGTGTATTTGTCACACTTGATACTGGCGAAATTGCCTACATAGGCAGATAGCCAAAATTAAAAAAAATACAAATAATCAATCACCTCCTTATCACTTTTTCGTTGCATATGAAAATTAGATTGACTTGTTTTCCGCTGTAACGACTTTATCGCTAGTGTATCGTGGTAGCATGTGAACATTTAGGTATTACAGGAATAGTAAATCGTGTCATAATAAATAACCAACAAATTCATTAAAACTACAATATTTTGGAGAGTAAATATACAAAAATTATTACTGAAGTTTGGAAGTAATTATAATAATTAAATCATTATTTATATATTTCCCATCTCGTATTTATTTTTACTACAATTATATAATTCCTAAATTATTAATAAAAAATCTTATAACCAATCGACATGTACTTCCCGTATACAAAATTGCATCGCAATCGATAGTCACTTTTGTGCTAAATTTAGTTATACATACACACAAACATTGTACTTTATGAAAGATTATTAATATAAAGTTACATGTACAGACAGAAGTACAGATTTATTAACATAGATGGTTTATTTTACGCCATCTTCAAAGTCTACATTCATTGGCTACAAATAATCTCCTACTGTGACTCTTACAATTATTCATTACTTACAAAACTCAAAATACTTTTATATTCCACACAATTTTATTCCGTTTTTCAACGGCAATTTCATTCTAAATTTAAAACGTGTCGGTAACCTAATTTTTAGCGGATCACAACGTTAAGCTCTTAATCAGGTGTCTAGACTAAACAGAATTTAAAATAAGGTTAAGGTAGATTAAATTACAAGGTTCAAAGGACTGAAATACTTTGAGGGATCTTAGGCTGTCATGTAGTGGTTCTTATTTTTTATACAAAAAATTGCATTGTTAGTACAATATAGTACTAATAATATATGTATGTAATATATGTTGTACAATATATATGTAGTATAATACATACCCTGTACTTGTGTATTATAGTTGCAATTTGCATAATACAAGATATTTTTTTACAATAGTTTTGAAGTAAGTATTCCTTTGTGTATCTTTGAAGTCGAAGGTTCAATGCCAATGAAATTAAAATGAGACTACCCTTGAGGTTTTTCCTTTTCCACAAAAAAAAAACATCAAAATGGGTTCATAAACAAAGAAGTTATGACTGAACATCCATTGAAAACAAAATACATTATTTTGTAGATGGAAATTGTATTGAAAATAATATCATGGATCATGAATGATATCACAGACACGTCCGGATTAATTCTAACAACAGAGCCATCATTTTTCAAGAACACTAAAATCATTACTATACACTGTGTAACGAAATAATTAAACACTGGATAATGGCAGTAAAGGTTAGTAAAGGGGACTAGTTGCCAGGTTAGAAAAAAGAAGAAAAACAACTTATAGAGCAAGTTCTACTAAGTTAAAATAAACAAAATTAAATATTCTGATTTATTCTTTGAAACTATGTAGGATTTTATGGAATTATTAACAAACAAAACAGATCATCGCAATAGATTTTTTAGGCTATGATAATATCGATTACCTATAAATTCTTGCTAAATTAAATTAAATTAGTTATATCAAACTAAGATCATCGTCTATCTAAAACAATACAAAATTTTTGGAGACGTTGCATTGCTCAATAATGGACATTTACAAGAATATTATACCTATTTGTTACTAATTTCATTGTTGGCTAATTGGCTAATTATATCGTGAAAGTTTAACTTTATTGAAAGCTTCTACACAGACTAGATTGTAGAAAATTGTTATTTCTTATAAATCTATCAGACATTTTATTTATATAAAACTCTAAACAATAGTGCAAAATTAAAATTCCCTGAAATATTTGATCGTTATGAAAGATTTACAACAACTTCAATATTTAATAACTAAACGAGGCTGAGCTGACGTACAAAGTGCCTGTGTTTGTTTAGTTTCGTCTTTACATACGTTCTGCAGATACGTGGTCGACACCTTTGTTATAGTGCTACCTTTACTTGCAATATATAAAAAATATATACATGCAGAATTCTGTAATTTTTTTTTCATGTTTATATTATTGACAATTGAAAAAAATTATAGTCTATCAATTGAGGAAACAAGCAATAATATACTTCTAGTGTTCAAAATTTCATTAAAAATCCGATGAAAATGAAGAAAAATTTTCATTTTTAGATTTTTTACAGTTTTTTAAATAACATTGAAATTTGTATAGCCTATGAATTTACCAATGATATAGCTTTCCGTGTATAAAACTTGATAGTAATCGTTAAAAATCGTTTTTTAGTTAAGTCCGGACAAACAAAATGATTTTTTTTAGGGCATATTCGCGATAAGTGTCCTTCATATAGGATATCTATTAGGAAATTACATTTACAGACAGAACTACATGTTTATTAACATAGATATGTAATGCCCCATTAAAAGGCACTTAATCGACTCTCACCGAGTATGACGTGACTCGTATCATCACGCGGGGACAAGCCTTTAAATTTTTCGGGAGCCCAGCTATGTGGTCATTTATTCAAGTTACTACGTCAGTGTGATTGGTTATTTAATATTTACGTTTCAAAAAATAATAATTTCACGTCTACATATATCATTATATAATATAATTTAACGGTCGTACAGTCGCTACCTATAATAAAAAAGTATATGAATCCTATTTCAATGATTGTATTAAAGCAATCCTTCAAAAACTCTTGACGTAACATCTAAATTGTGTCGAACTATGTAAATTTTTTGATATTATTAATATTTCCCGAACGAGACCTCCGAAGAAAGATTTCTTTTAATTTAATGAGGAGACAGAGCGAACATAAATTACTCGCCATCATGATGTCGTTGGAAACATGAATTTAATTTTTAGACAGCTCCTTTGATGAATGTTAGGGCTATTGTATTGCGTCAACTCGGTCTGATAAGATTTATTGACAATTTTTTTATTATTATTGAATTATAATTTATTAGGAAAGCCATCGCTTCACGCCTACCTGTTTTTTATGGAAATGTTTTCATTACTATGTTTAGCTTCGCCTCTGAGTATAAAATGAGTTCGTGAATAAATTTTAAATCTGCTCAATATTCAAAGCTCCAATTAAAATTTTTACTTAAAATAAGTTGTTATGGCTTGGATTACACCCAAGAACCTTAGCATAAGGCTTTAAATATAAAATATTTTTAAATTCTCGCTTACCAGTTGTATCATAAAAGTGATTAGTTAGAATAGCACCTTGGTGCAGTATTAGTAACGCAGGTCGCAGATTCGATTCCCTCACTTGAGTAATATTTCTGTGATGAGCATAATTATTAGTTGTGTTTGGGTGTTATAGGTATATAAAATAATATATATAATGTGTAGTATATCAGTTCTTTAACTACTATAATACAAGCTTTGCTTTTAGATTTAAATTACCGAGTGTGTAACTGTTTCCTCATAGTTTACTATTATTATTATTCACACGTCCTTTTGTATTTCCAAAGTCTTTTACTATAAATTGTCAGTGAAAAAAAAATTAAACCACATAAGTCAATTTTCAACAAAATAGAAATCCAATTCGAAGATGAAGACCCAGTGCCAATGACACCAATTTTGAGGTATACGTTGTCCACCAAAAAAGAATTATCCAAATTGGTTCATAAAGTCAATTTAGAGGATTTCATTTCAAGAATGATGGTCACATTCCAGGAAATAATAATAATAATGGGATATGATTTGACAATGCCATTTTTTTATCGTTATAGGTATTATTAATAAATTAGTATCTCGTGGAACTCGTGTCATTTGTTTTTTAACATAATATGCTGTTTCACCACGTAACAGAAAGAGACGAGTAACGTAAATTTTGTTCATATCTCGTTTTTTTATTACACAAATATTAACTAATTTATATTGTCACTTAATTTATGAATATTATTTGAAACAAAAAGGCGCTTCCAATTTCCATAAAGTGATAATGATATCCACTTTCGACAATTAAACTTGCTTTAAGTAATTCTTGAGTTATTTGTCCGGCAAATCGATAATATGCAAGATATCAATTAATCTGAGTAAACTAAACCAAATCTTCGTAGTTATGATAGACTGATCGTTAAAACGCATAAAAAAGAAACAGAGAAGAACTGATAGTGTGTAGTAAGCCTAATAAGCCGCAACTTTAACGGCATTCGGCGTCGCAATTCCCGCCTCTAGAATCACAAAAGGCACACCCCATGGAATCGGCATTGAATTTTAAAAAGAACCATCCGAGCGTGGCGCCATTCATCCTCTCTAATGACGTGCGGCTACACACATAATTCTATTATCGGGAATCAAAGTGTTGCTACTATACCTTAATATGCCCTTTGAGTCGGTTCTCTATTGTTCGAAGCCGGAGAGTTAGAATAATACATACTTTTATTAAACAACCGACGATTTTTTTTTAGTCTTACGCAGTTTTATTCTAGTTTTATTATCACTAACATTAATAACAGAGTATGAAAGTTTTTTACCTTACGGTAAGGTTAAACATTAAACGCAGTTATTCGGTATATAATAATATAATTTTCATTTTCATTTTTGTTCTACAACCTTGAGAAGGATATAGATGACCCCATTAAAATAGTCACATAAAAACACACTTAAGAAACAGAGCACTTTCCTTTTTTTGAAATCGGTGAAAATCCTCTATGGATCTGAGTATGTGCTAATAGATATCGAAATGAAATAAGCAGTTAACAAGAACCCCACTAACGACGTTACCATTTCCTCAATCTTTGTTTCGCAAATATTTTTATACAAATAAGAATGTTCACAGTGTCTATATTGACAACTTATCCACATATACAGTTAATACGTAGAAATAGGTTTCTAACAATACACAATTGGTAATAAATTAGAAGTCATACACCGTTTGAGATTATGATTATAATCAGTTGATGACTCGTAATTCAAGCAGTGCTTAGCGTAAATGAAGCAGTTATAGCTCGGTGGTGGAGTGTACGGACATCAAAACGATTCGATCGAAGTGAGTTCGAATCCCTGTAATGGATCTGAGCTTTCGGTGATGGAAAACATCGTAATGAAACCATAGCATGGTGGTAGGACTATTTCTAATGCCCGCCTAACTAGCTACCACCCTCAAGTTGAAAATCTGTCGCCAAGGACCGATACGTTTATTCCGGTAGCTGCACTTAAGAACCAGTCTTCCACTAGGCTTAGCGTGCTACCATCTTGGGCCACGTCATCACTTAAGACCAGGTGAGATTGTAACCATAACGTAATACCTATAAACGATAAATAAAAATCACAAAGAAAGTTGTAGTTAATCGAAATGAATAACAACAGCTTATTATTACACTTAAAGTTTTTCATAAAACACGTTTTGAACGCTGAAATTTAAACTAGATGGTTTGCTTTAGGATAAATTCATTCCCATTAATTATCTAATTCATTTGCTTTCCATCTATTGTGTTTTTGTATCTTATGCTCTGAATTATTATCTTCTAAGTATCTTCTGTTAAAAGCTACTTTCCTCGTATTCGACTAATGAAGAAAATTATTTCAGTATCTATCAAGTAATAGGCGTCTAATGGATATATGTTGTCGATGGGCGTCAGAGAACATTTACTTTAACTTCAAACGGCAATTTATCACTCCTGGGTATAACATTATTAATTGATATACGATTAATCGTGTCGTATTTAGCTGAAACATTCTTACCCCAAGGTGAACTGCTTCACGACCTTACAACCTTTAATTAGAACGAAAAGCGCGCCGCCCCCGTGCCGCCCCCGCGCGCCCCCGTGCGCCCCGCGCGCCCTCGCTCGTCACCCGACGAACAAGCAGTTTGAAGTAAATCAAATTGTAATGGGTTTATTGTCATGTAATGTGTTTACATTTGCCTTTACATCAATACCGACTCGACGTTATTATTGATGGATATAAGTTAATTTTGGATAAACAAAGCTATACATAATTATTATGATGTATCATCGCGCTACATGTCACGGATTAAGCACAGAGGGGTGACGCGTTTTGATAATTTTCAAATGAATACTATATTTATTTAAAGCCTAAGGTTTCTTTTCAACTGACTTCAAACAAAGCCGGAGGGTTACCTAATCCGAATGTAATTTTTTTATGGATGTTCAGCCATAATTTCTTTGTTTTTTTTTTTTTGATAAGTGGTAGATATTTTAATTTCATTGGCATTGGACTTTCAACTTTGAAGGTACACCAGGAAACATCAAAATCATTACAGTTGGTTCTTTTTTATTAAAAATCGTCTTGTGTTTGTTTGTTTAAACACATTAATCTCTAGAACTACCAGTCAGTTTTGATTTTTTTTGCGTTTTATAATCTATTCACTGAGAAAGGTCAAAAGCTATATAACATTACGCTAGGATCATAAGAAGTGGAGTAATTACCTAAACGTCAAGCAATCTGGCAAGTACTGGAAGTGAGAACAAGAGTGAAGAGTTTAACACGAATAAATTTAAAGCGGTTGAAACTTTAAGGCGCAGTTAGTAAATAACAACTAGAAACATGCATTTTAAGTTGCAAGAAAAACTCTCTGGTCAGTTCTAACAAGGAGCTACCTACCATCTTGTTAGATCCTTGTTTTAACTTTGAAGATTAGGAAAATATTCTATCCATGTCTCATTGGCAGAACTGTGTATAAACACACGTAGCCACTGAATAAGAAGAAAAAAAACTAATGAAATCATCATGGATAACGTCAGCTTTGTCATTAATCGTTAGAATCGACCAAAAGCAATCGGTTATAAATTATAAAGTCAAATATTTAAAAGTACAGGTAAAGAAATGTCTACCTCAATATAGTTACGGAATATATTGTATTACGTAGAGTTATGAAAAATGTCAGTACCCTAGTCAATAGTCAAAGACAATAGTAGTTAGTTAATAGTAAGATCATTAGTACGGTTTTAATAATCAAGCCGATTACTGGAAATTATAATGGTAACTGACCGGCAATAGTGTAAGCAACGACGAGAACGATGACTCCGACATTGCTAAAGAGGAAAGCGAGAAGGCCTCTGATATAGGCCCTGACTCTGGAGGCGAGCCTGCGCTTACGGCGCGGCATTGCGACTCATCATGACGGCCGGCTGCTCCCGCACATCATGAACCGGACAATGTGCTCTGCCTCATTGGTATCTGCTGGAGAAGACAAGGTAATCAACTTAGAAGAGTACCGTTATATTCCTGGCTGTAAGTAAGATCGTTAATTTATTATACATATATTTCTATTACGAAATTACTTATAAACGAAGTTACTCTAACAAAAATATTTAAAAAAAAACTGTTCAAAAATCAGTTAATCCAATTCATAAGCACGCATCGCTGTAAGTTTTACATATACATTCTATCAAAAAAGTATCGGGAATCGACGATTTGTTTATGGTTACTTTAGTTTTTTTTTTTTTGCCAGATTAGCACTACTGTTTTTCATTTTAGCGCGGAGTTTGAGTTGCATCTGTCGTTTAGATTAAATACAGTCCTGGTTTTAGTTAACTCGTATCTAGTGTGTATTGCGAATTTCATAATGGACAAAAGCATCAAACAAAGAGCTTGTTAAAATTTTGCATCACCGATGGAATTTCGTGTTCGGAGACACTGAAAATGTTACAGAAGGCTTACGATTAATCGAATTTACAAAAACACGTACTTATGAGTGGTACAAAGCGTTAAAAAGCAGTCTAGATATGCTGGAGGATTTATCTCGCCCTGGTAGGCCATCTACGTCTACAACTGAAGTTAACATCGCAAAAGTGAAGGAAATAGTGACTGAAAATCCTCATTCAAGTTTGAGAGAGATAGCCGCTGAAATTTCTGAGTCTCACAAGTCGATCCGTATCATTTTAAACAATCACTTGGGTATGAAACGTGTTGCCGCTCGGCTAGCTGTCTCGGGTTCTGGGAACAGCCGGTGTATAACCAGCAATCAAGCGAGGTGGTAGGGAAACAGATATATTTACCCAGGAAAATTATAACCCTCTTTTTTCGCAGTCTGGTAACAAAGTAAGGTTCGCTTTGGTGCCATTTAAATATTATCGTCACTCCACGCAGTTTAAGAGACATACAAACCGTCGCTAACGTTCATTCAAGTGAAAAGTGAAATTAACTCTCCGAAACGCCGAGCGAATATAAACTTGAGTCTTTTTATAAATTACACTAAATAAAAATTTCACTGCATATAAATTACACGGAAAAAACAGATGTCCAAACATTACGGATATTTTTCATTGCAACATAAATAAATATATTACGTTGGTACATCATAATTACACGTTGAAAGGGGAAGAAATAGTGTTCGAAACTGCGAAAACAAACGTGAGAATCTTCTTTGAAATTTTTCTGATATTGATTTGCTTGGTGATTAAATATATATTTTTAAGGTGTTTATTGCATAATATCCTATGATCCTTATATAATAATATCATTAATAATATTATAATTACCAAAAAATAAAAAAGTTGGTTTTCATTTGCAGTTGCATTGTCTAAAACATGGTAGTGAAATTTAAAAAAAAACACCGGGGTATCCCGAAACCACGACAAACCAAAGAAAAGTAACAAAAAAATGTATTTTATTAATATGTATGTGGTGGTCGCGAACCCTACCAACCGCTTTTAATCTTACTTAACATAAAACTTTGAAACGATCCAGTCTGTTTTTAAAAAAAACGAACTCGGTTCCACACCGCCAACGTTGGTCAAAGCGTAGCCACGCTTACAGGTTAGATGGTTCACATCAAAATTTAGACCTTACTTAAGCACTTATGAACGGCAAGCGACTTTGAAAAACATCCATCAAAGTTTAAAATTCACTAATATTACAATAAAAGTATTTCATATTTTCTTTAAAGAGTACAATACCTCTACACTTAACTGTTACAACGAAATCAATGTTTTTCTAATCCAAATGTTTATTTAAATAACGTGTTTGTATGTTTGTAAGCGAAATATAAACGGCTTGTTGTCTTAACCCTGGGACTACTTTTGTACTGGTATTTGTCTGTACTCAGGAACGATTGAGACGCGATGTTGCCAGGTTATATTGTTACAAAAAACACTAATATTTTTTTTTACCAATTAAAATACATATAAATTATTATTTAACTACAAAGAGGATATACTACAAGAAGGTGAATATTTCATAACTTTTTTATCACCAATGTCTTTATGATGTTTTTCACTGTAATCTACAGTTTTGTCTATCTTATATACATACTATTTAAAGGACACATAACACTATTGTGCCCTTAAAAAAAATTGTCTGTTTATCTGTTTCTGTATCCGGATTTAACTCAAAACGGCTATACCGGTTTTTATATACTAAAATAATTTTCACTAATACTTAATCTAATTTAATGATCTGACTGATTCTAATTTAATTTTGTATGCGAGAAGCATACGTCACTCCATAATTGATAGGTTATATGAATTGTCAGTAATATGAGTAAAAATATAATTTAAGGATGAAAGTTATTACTGTGTAATTAACAGCGGCGAGGGCAACAATTTAATAAATGTGGCGCAATCGTTTAATAAATTACCGAATTAAAAAAAACAGATGTACCTGGTAATACTGTACTGGTAATACATTACTTTAATAATATTTATATCGGTTTAACAGTGTATTCATCAGCTTTTAACTTATTGAGATCATTAATCTCACGCCAACACATCGGCCGTGCATCAACATAAATTGTTTAAACACCTGATTTCATTTACAAAAAAAAAGATTTCAATAGAACACTTTTTCAGCCGACGCTTTAAAAAAATACCGTTCTGTCTTTTCGATGTTTCTGCCAACGTCAATTGAGGCATGGAGCCAAGATTTTCGATCTATATTTTTCTTTCGGGGAAAATGGAAACCTATTGTGGTTTTTAGTTGATAATTTCTGGAATTGATGTGTTTACGTGGTTTTTTGGGTCTAGTGTTTGAGTAAAGACACCGGTTCGTAAGCAGCTGTATCTAGTTTTATTCAATTTATATTTAAAAAAGATACATTTAACTGCCAGGAATTTGAAAAACACACGTGTAGTAACCGCAATTGAGTTTCTTACCATTGTTTGTACATGACTGGCGCATATTCTTCGTGGCTTTGATATTCTCGAGTATTTTATTAAGGCTTCAAATGAATAAAGTTTATATACAGCCTGAAAGGGTTTTCATGGTTATAAGCAATTAATTATTCCTCATAAAAGAAATTAATCTGGAACAAAGTTACTAAAAAATAAAATATTATAAATTACTGAACGCGTACCTATTTTGTGAGACCACACTAAAACAGTTGCAATGAAAACCTGCAAACAGTTTGGCGGTCACCTCTGAGAAAGAGTTATACAACCGGCCGCGCACGATGCTTGAATCTAGATACACGCACACACTCGTAAATAATAGAGACAAAGATAGATGAAGTCGCATGGAGGGATCATTATAAGTACTTTTCCTTACGGGACCATTTCTTAAGTCAACTCCTTTTTTTAAGGTAACACATCCGTTATGGAAACACACACACGCTCGGTGATATGTAGGGTGATTATATGAGATTTCTAATCGCTGAAACGCCACGGTGTACCATCCATCGCCCTAATGGGGCGACACGGAGCCACTAATAGCATCTTACAGCGTCGCCCCGCCGCTAATAAACAGAGCCTGGTACAACTCAACCGTCTCCCAATGGGAATACGTGCATAAGTCAATTTTCTACCGCAAGACGCGTTGAATGTGCGTTACAATAATATTGAAAACACTTTATCTCGTATATATATCAGAGACTAATTATATATATATTATTATATTATATATATAATTATATTATAGAGGTTAGTAGCACCCGCTACTTCGATCACGTTTAGTTATTATTTTATCATCACTACTTAACCCATAGATGTAGTATAATCTACATCTATGACTTAGCCTCTATGATCAAGTGTAATGCTGTTTAGATTCGTCGGATTCCATTCTGTATTATATTCATCTAAAAAGTACATTGAAATTAGTACTGTTCCATTCAAGTGATGCGCGTTCTAACACGTAAAATAAATTATTTTATAAAAACTAGTAAACACCCCCGATTTTTATAATCTTTTTGTAATATAAAATCTAATAAAGAATAATCCTAAATGAATACGTGAAGCAAAAACTTTATAACCCTTTTTAAGCGTATTGCGTGCTCGGAAGACTGTGATATTTGGCATGGTTAAAGTTTATATGGAGAAGGAGTGCAGAAAGCTAAAATTTATGTATAATATCTGTTACTAATATATTAAATTAAATAAATTAATACTGCGAATCCTAACACGACAAGTGCCATTGAACTTGGACCCCCCCAATATACACATTGTCACTCAACGAAAAGTGACTCATTGTTTAGGTTCATGAATACTGCAAATGTCAAACAGAAAATAGTTTATTATGATCAAAAAGTCGATGGTCGAACTTCGATCATAGAACGATTGCTAGTGATACTAAATAGCCTATACTGGCCAGAGATAATGTGGGAATCAGCTACAGGTCTTTAGTGAGAGGACTCATTTGACCTGTTGTCTGAATACACCTACTTATGTAATGTACAGTATCGATGTCCAAAATCAATCTTCGTACATAGGTCTGGAGGTGGATTCTTAATCTCTTGGTGGTCGTACCATCAGGCCCAGTATCGCTACTTTGTCGTGGTACGATAACAAAATTGGATTTCATTCACATGCAGTAGAAGTGAAACTTCTCTCTCGCTCTCTGTGTATATATTTCGAGTACATTACGAATAGACCAAGATAGGGAAACTATATATGTAGCAAAGCATTCTATCTCATTGTCTCACAGCCTAAAACCAATATCTTATTATATTAAGTGAGCAATTCCTGTATATATGTATGTAATTGGTTTCTCGGAAACGGCTCCAACGATTTGGATGAAATTTTGTATTCAGATAATGTTTTGCATTACAAGTTTATCTAGATAGGTATTTTTCTTTTGTTTCAAATACCGAGCACAGCTCGGTCGCCCAGATATTATATATTTCTAGCTATCTCTTTTTCGTTACACATTTTCGTTTCATAAAATCAAATTCAAACCGTCCCAAAAGAAGTATCACTTCTGAAAACTTTTTAAAGGCAAGCTTTTATCCAATATTTCATTAATTATAAAATCTTGTGACGCGCAATTTTGTTTATTAAATTCTGCTTTCTCCCTTTTTATTTGTTCTTCAAGCTTTTAAAATCATAAAATTGAAAATATTGATTAAAAGCTTGTTTTTAAAATGATGTTTTATTAATATTTTTTTCGTGCTCTTCTCAGTAAACCCTTTTACTTGATACCCATATCATGGGGGAACGTGTAAAATAACTATTCCGCTGTCTTTGAGAGTTCAATATAAAGGATTTAGAATGACGTCACTTACCTAAACATACATTGACATCCAGACTAAACGGCTATAAATAGTATCAGTTTAATAAGTTGGGGATAACTGTTATAAAATACAGTTGCAAGATTTGACCCGTACCAACAAAGCAAATTCAATAAAAGCTTGTATAAAAGATTCTACCCTGTATGCAACCGGATTCTGGGTAGGAAGGTACTGCCGGAAAAGGTACAGGTATTCTCTTTCAAAAAGTCCTGTAGTACATTAAGGCCATGGGCTTAGGCGATTAGGAAATGAGCATTAGTGTTGTTGTGGGGGCGATCAAAATTAATTTCATTGGTCGCAACTCGCATTAAACTGATTATGAATATTAATAATATACGTAAAGTGATTATGACAAGTCAGTACTCTCACCTGTTTCGTTTGAGTTATGCGCACACGCAGCTCTATACTGCAATTTATTATTAACTGACCACATCCGCCGCAGACACATCGCGTTACCGTAAACATTGCTTTAGTTTGAAAATGTAGCATACATTTTAATACATTGTTTTACGAACATCTAGTTAATCACAGACGTTCTTTTAACATATTATATCACTGCCAGAAATGCAGAATTATATACCTATAGGTAAATTAGCTTTGAGGTAACATACCATCACGCTTGTAACCCCGAAGAGTTAGGCAGAGGTGTTCTAATGCACACCCATAGTTCGCCGGTATGTTTTTAAGTCTCATGTGTTAGGGGGCGAGCCTATTGCTGTTAATAGGGCACAAAGCCAAACTGAGCTACTACTGACAATTTAATAGAAAACCCCACTATCACTTTGCTTGTCCTGAGAATCGAACCCAGGACCTCGAGCATAGCAGTCGCACTTACGACCACTTAGACTAATGAGGCAGTTTTTGTATTCGTAGTAGAGAAAGATATACACTAGAGCTAGTTAGTAGCGACCACATGACTCGCACTTTAAGGGAGTTCAAGTATTAGAGAGGCCACATACGTACAACGTATGTGTGTACAGCACACATACATAACGCAGTAAATCCAAACAAATCTATAGACCTATCACACACATACAGTAGTTTTCCGTTCGTAGTTTTCTCCGATTCGGAATTCTGCATGGTAGCCTGTGCGTCCGTAATCTCGCACAAAAAAAGCTGTTTCGAATGACCTCTTTCATAGATTTTGTATGAGTCGCATCACACAATCCTTAATTTCGTACGGAATGTAATATTATATAATTTACAATAATTTTTTTTATTTTATATAATATTGACTGTCTTGCAATCTTTGAGTGTTAAGCCGATGTACGCTTAACACGATTTATTTATATAAACTTTTTAATAACCTCATTGACCATTCAGAACTTTTGGAGAAATTTAACATTAATGTATCTCACCTGGTTACCTAGATATTCAGTTCCTTATTTGGTCATAAATGCTATATAGATCCAATCTTGGACACTACTCAATAGTTGCTAAATTATCAAGTCAATATAACGGAATGGTTAAGAAAAATGACACCATTGATATATTTGCCAATTCACCTTTTCAGTTTAAAATAAAAATTTATTGTTTGTTATCTTCATATTTTTTATTTTTTATTTTAATGATTATGTTGAGTGAGTTTTTATTGTAATTTTTTTTATTCAATAATTTCAATTGTATTTTATCTTAATTAATCATTCTTTAATAATAGTTCTATTTTAAGGATTTATTACGTTTCTTTATTATTGTGACCTATTAAGTTTGCGACTTGCAACTAGCGACCCGCCCCAGCTTTGCACGGTTGCAATTTACAAAATGGTGTATTTTGTGTTTAAAAAGCATGTTTTTTTTATAATACAATAATTTTCTAGGTAGGTAAATTTAATTCTAATTTTAACCATTAAAGAATTTATTGATTTAATGCATGCTGAGATTGGCTGTAATTAGTTGTTCATTAATCTTATTAATTATTTGCTATGATTTGTGTATTTTTAATGAATGGCTGTTGTCAATCCAAATAGATAAATAAATGTGCCCAGTTACGACGACGTATTTTCTTCTTCTCAGCAAATACAGCAACAATGGAATCGCAAGTAGAAAATCGTCTTCCATCGCTGCTAAAATATCTGAACTCAATGGTCGTCGTCTCTCAACTGAGCCTTGTTATTCGAATGGATATAAACCTATGTTACGGCGCGTTACATTTCGAAAATCTACAAAAATTGATACTAAGTACGTAATACTTGAACGCTCCCTTAACTACAAACGTGCACTAAATAAAAAATATGATATTAGTACTAAACCATACCGTTTGTAGTACACAAACACAATTTCGTCTCGAAACTGATTTGTTTTTATACTTTTATTGAAATTTACTTTATCACTTTGCCTTGCGATGTGTCGTTTGGTCGTACCCACGCTTTGATATCTTGTTACCCTGCGCCGCGCCGCCTGTATTGCCATGTAAGTTTCCTCATTTAACTATTTTTTTTGACATTTTATTAGGGGTAATTTTTTTAACATATAATCAGAGATAGATAACATAAACAGAATATAATCTCGATACTTAATAACACCTTCACGGATCCGACGGGGTTTTAATACACACTGTATATAACACCGTGCACTACATTCTTCTATCCTTGTAAAGAGTAAGTATTAAACTTTCATACATTCGTGACTGTTCCGATCGTTTCTTAGTTTCTCTACGGTCAATACGTTTTTCTGTGATCGGCAAATTCAGTGCCCATTGGCCCCAGCTTCTACTTCAATGAGCATTCGAAATGTATACCTTTTAAATCATTCTTTCATCATATCCCACACTTGTAGAAACCAAAGAAAGATATCATATTGGAGAAATCTTATATTACACCTTATAATTCCTCAGGTAAACACACAGTTAGCATGGAAATACCTGAAATGACAAATGTATTATTGACGTAATTTATGGATGTAGCCTAAACTCTAGGTATTTCACTCAAATCGTATAACAGATATGACATCTTTCAGTTGACCTACTTTTAACAAACGATCTGTCATTATGATAGCGATAGAGCGCAAGTGACGCGCGCTTCACGGCCCAACTCTATGGCCCAACTTTTGTCATTCATTCAAACTTGAAACGGAAAGCCAATTAGCCGGCTTTGTAATGACAGCTGTCAGGTTGACGTTGACGTACGAATTTACATACATCCGCCAATGACAATAACTTGTAACTAGAAAAGAAATATATAATACTCACACAATTTTTAAAGCTATGGATAAAGTGTAGGTTGAGGTGATCCTGATGTCATTATATGGAGCAAATGAGTATTTTTTTATAGTTACAGGTTTTGTGGTTACAATCTCACCTAATCTTAAGTGACGATGTGGTCCAAGATGGTAGCACGCTAAGCCTAGCCTAACAGCTAACAGAATATTGATTGATGTTTGGCGACAGAATTTAAACTTGAGACCATTATACAAACCCTACCACCATGCTATGATTTCATCATGATGTCTTCCTTCGCCGATAGCTCAGGCTCATTGCAAGGATTGGAACTCACGTCGATCGTCGCAGAGTCCGTACACGCTACCAACTGAGCCATCATTGCTCTAATTAAACTAAGCTAGCTAAGCGTAATATGTTTCGTATTATTGAATATAGTTACCATAGCCTGCGATACTTCTGGAATCATAAAAAACATCTTAAATTAATCTTAATCTTAAACTTCGAGAAAGAGGTCAATCGTTGAATCCAACTACTCGGCTAGGCAGCGTTTTGGGAAGCTACGTAACATTTTCTCGTACACGATACTGTACTGTCACAAAACGAAATTCTTTGACCCGTGTGTGTTATCACCTTATGATGACATATGATGCTAAGACCATATAAATTTCAAGGTCACTTAAAGGGCAATTCAAATAGCTACATTCGTAGTTTATCTACGTGATCCAATCAGAATGAGGAGATCCGCAGAAGAACCAAAGTCACCGACATAACTTTAAGAAAAGACTTAAGTGGCAGTAGGCACGAAGCTAGAAGAACGGATGGCCGATGGGGTCAAACTGGAATCGGACAGCACAGGATCGGTCATTGCGGTGGTCTTAGGAGGAGGCCTATGTCTAGAAATGGACGTCTTTCGGCGGATTTAATGATGATGGTCTTAAGTTGCAAACATTGATAATGCTAAATGACAAGAGCTGTGTCAAGAAGTATGCTGTCCAGAAAGCAATATTTAGTATGACGTGTTTTACTGCTACGGTCAATAGATTGCGCTCTCGTTGCCGTGAAATATTTTTATTATAGCGTGTTTTTCTTTTACGTTCCGTGAAAGTTTGTTGTCCTATTTCTTTATATAAAATACGGAAGGTTTGTTAGGTATCTTAAAACAAAGCATGGACCATTTAAACAAAACGAAAATTCAAACTACATTGCTGATGAAATACTTATGTACTACAATCTTGATCGCGATACGGCATTTACAATTTTACATTGTTCAGAGTACAGAGAACGTCTCATAAAGCGTACTTATCTGATGTACGTGATCTATGGAACAGCGATTCTATTGTAACATAGTACTCATTGAGAACTCACGAACATATTTTTTAAATGTTGTCAAATTGACAGTTATTCATGATGAAATATTCTAAGTTTTTAACCTTTGGCTGGAATGGATCCTGAAAATCCTTACTAGAACTTTGCGGAATGGTATCTCCTTTGACGGCAAATTAACAACTATCATACGAGAGGTTCTTTGAGAAATATGAAAAGATTTGTTTAAACAACATCTAATTACGTCGCTCTAATGCCCAACAGTGGAATGAGGAGGTCTTAGGATGTTCATTACGTCACCATTTGTAATGATAACGAATAACATATAACAATATCATTATGACAAGGCACTTTTAGAATGTTCACGATTTTATTTACAAAACTAGCTGTGCTCGCGACTTGGCTCACGTGGACTACAGAATGCCAACAGAACGCACCCCTACTTGAGTGATCCTTATAAGATAGACATACGCTCCCGCTGAGTTTTTTTGTAGATTTTTTTATATCTCAAATTTTCTGGTACATTCAATTGGCATATTATCTATTATAGTATACTCAGCGTAAGCCATTTAAACACCCGAACTGGTTCACCACGACCACTTTTTGTTTATTTGCGCGGTACCATAATATTTTTTCAAATATAATAGTAGCCTAAGTTACTCCTCATAGCAACAGCTATCTGCCAGTGAAATTCCCGTGAAAATCGGTCCAACCGTTTCGAAGAGTACCCGGAACAAACAGACAATCAGACAAAAATTGGATTTTTGTTAAAGGTATCTTATAAACTTTGTATTAATTACTTATATTAATTGTATAGATTGAAATAGTAATGATTTTTTTTGTTGATGTTAAAGCTAGGCGTATGACCATCGAGAGATGAGGATATTTCTCTCACCCCAACGACAGTCACCGTTATTAAACTAATTTGTTAGCCCACCACAGCGAAAACACGTAAGGCTACACACCCAACCGTAAAATTTTTTTAATGCACCTTGGCAGTGACCGGCAGTGGAAAAACAGTAGTAACCACCATGAAATCACCATTTGAACACCAATCATCGCTGTTACGCCGACCTGCGTAAATAGAACAGAATAAACAGATTATGAACCTGCTTGTCTAGAAACGCTTCATGCATAATCAATAGGACGAGTTTTCCACCATTTCCATAGTGGCAAGACCTCATGATATTTTTGATTCATATTTCATTACCGAGGATTGATTCTTTCACAAGGATGTTTTATCTTCTCGAACAACCATCGTAATGCCGGAGACTGATTACGTACAAACGGAAACATGATGGTGTCGTTTATGAAGACGCTACGTGTATATTGCGAAATTAAATCATAGTTCTTTGATGTGAGACGTCATTGCGCCCACGCACCATTCTATGATACGGATCAACCGTGTGGCCATTAGATAAGCGAGAGACTAACATTTTAGCATTCCATGGATTCACAGTGTGGGTGCCGGGTCCATCGTGTAGCGAACAGAGGGAACACGCGCAGCCCCCGGGACTTGCGACCCAGGTGTAGGTTTAAGGCGCCCCTTATGATGCACATCATCGCTCACCTTGACTGCCCGCGATACATTTAGAAAAAGTTTGAAAAAAGTTTGTTAATCATGATTGAACCTATACTGCTGTCTTCGGGACTGAATTATGTGTTTAGCAAAACCTCTACTCATAACTACTTCACCCTCAGGAGTAGCAAGCTATCAATGATTGACTTCAGGTCAGTGGTCCAATTTGAAGTTTGTTATATATGTGAACTCCAGTGCATAATTTTAAATATCTGCTTAGAACTTCCTCATCATGAATAAGGCTATTCAGCTCAACTAGGTCGCGAACACCATGTGTTCAGGCAACACTATTTTAATCTGTGCTACGGTTGTTTTGATGTTTCGAAAATTGGGGGCGCGCTCTTAAAAAAAAACGTTTTTTCGACGTCGGACTGGTCGGAATGCTCGGAGCATTATTATCATTTTTCCAAGTTTATTAAGTACTATGATTGCCTCGGCTTGTTCGTGATGGAACAGTTTTGTGTGTACCTAATAAAATACAATAATAACTCGGACGACGGCAGCTGCTAGAGTGAAGTGTGGATTTGCACCCGGTCACGGACACAATATCAACGGCGATCCCCAGGTAAGTCGGCACTGTTCAGCCGGGCTCAATTATTTTGGTTGACCTGAACAACTACCTATTCAATAGGATATAGGAAGTCCCGGAACCAGCGAGTTACGAAGTTATCGAAGGCTTTAATTCGTCGTTCTTAGTATCCGGCCCCCATATGGTTGAAAACCCGCCATAGTCATTTGCCTATGTGCATCGCGTGCATATCCTGTTTTTAATTTACTTCAAAATAAAACGGAAGTCATTCAATACGCATGTATATTTCTTTTATGTTTGTTCAACCATAACTTCTTTGTGTATGAACTGTTTTGGATGCTTATATTTTTGTTGGATAGGGGATACCTCAAGATTGGTCACATTTTAAGTTCATTGGCATTGAACTTTCAACTCTAAACCAGGGAACTCTTCAAAACATTGAAGTTAGTTCGATTTTTGTTAAAAATTGTCTTGTTGTTTACGCAGGCTGGCATGACAGCGGTGACTGACGGTGGATTGTAGATCTCTCAGTGGCCGCCGCTGTTTTTTTTTTTTGACACTTAGCTTGACTATCAGGCACATCACTTTACTGCACAGATACACATACTCATAAAATTGATGCGCACACACAACTGTCAGGCAAATAGTAAAAACCAACGCTAAAAAGATTACCCATTACTCTTTACCCATTCTTTTTTACCATTTTGCATTTACCAACACACACACACACACACACACAATTTGTTAAAATTATTGACAACCTGCATTGTATTTTAATTTTCACTTTTTTATTTATTGTTTTATCATTATCATCATTTGTTTATTTATTTTTCATATCTTATAATTATGTGTCACAAATAAATGCGTTATATTTCTTTCTCTCTTTGTAAATTCGCAGATTCTCTAGCCTAACACCGGCATCCATAGCAACCAATGACGTATCATTACGTCGCAGTGTAAAACAAGATTTATGACACGACATCAAGGTTCTATTCCGGACGTATTTTATAGGCCCATAACAAAATAAACCGTAGGGCGACTTTGTTTTTAGATGACCGCAGTCGTAAGAACGGCGGACCGGAGAGCAAGGGGGTGTGGGGTCAGGATGTCGTAAACCAGAATATGTTCTGTAGTATTCTTTAATTTTATTTCGTTGTTACGGACGTGGTGGCATTATATACATTTATATTCGTGTTAACTCTGTTGAGTTAGCTTTAGTATAACCCGCTAAATTGAGTTATTAACATTTTTCTACGAGATGTGACATTGAGATTATTCCGATTGTCGGAGCAATGATTTCAGTGTAGCGTGTATGGACACCGCGTCGAACGACGTCAGTTCGAATCCCTACAATGAGCCTGAGTTTTCGCTTGATGAAACGATATTATAATAGTAAGGCATTTTCCTAAGCATTTTCATTTTCTGCTGCACTTCAGATCCAGCTGTCCACTAGACTTCGACCGACAAGACTACATAGTTAGAGCTTAATTTTAATAAATTATTATTGTTTTTTATTAACATATATATTCAGTCAAAAATTAAATTTGCGAATACCGTACTAGATTTGTGAAGTTAATATGGAGCTGTGTAAAGTCGTGTATATTTAAAGGAAACCGGAACAATTGTGGGATGTAAAAAGCACCGCTTGGACCCCTAACTTGATGGAGACTGCGTCGCGGCCGACTTCGCAAAAGATGACAAATTGATCTTAACTCCTTTTTGGAGGGTTAGAATAGCATATAGAATTAGAAACTAAATATTAATCGGAGATTGCAATGGCTAGAAAAATATGAGAGACCATTGCCCAAAGATGGAGTAACAATGACATGAGCGATGGTGATCTCGATTCGAAATAGGAATCTGTTTTGTCATACAATAATCTACACTACCTATTATTAATATTATAAAGCTGAAAAAATTGTCTGTTTGTTTGAACGCGCTAATCTCTGGAACTACCAGTGAGATTTGAAAAAATCATTTTGCATTTTATAAATATTGTTTATTGTGGAAGGTTATAGGTTACATTGCTTCAGGATACGGCACTAAGGAGCTGAGTGGAAACCATAAACGTAGAGGAATCTGGCAAGTCTGAAAACAAGTATGGGAAGTGTTAACAAATATAGGCTAGAGAAGTGTGTTGGTGGCAGTACTACGGCGAGTGAGTCGAATTACTTTAAGTAGTTTATTAATAATATTTTTATAAATTAGATTAAATTTTCATAACAAGCTAATAAATATCTCACAATTAGTTTTAAATAGTATTATTTATTTGACAGATCCGAGCTGAGAGGTGACGCGAGGAAAGATCTGCATCCGCTCCATTTTCATAATTCATAATAAAATTACATAAAAAATATTTATAAAAGTTTTTAAGCTTCAGTTGTTACAGTTCCGGAAATAAATACGTATTTAAAAAAATATAATTATTATAAGGTTTTTTAATCGACTTACCTTTAACCGGAGATTATATACTCAATTGGAATGTTTTTTTTCTATGGGTGTACAGCCATATTTTCTGTTTATGAATCGATTTGGATGATAATTTTTTTGTTGAATAGGGGATATCTCAAGTGTAGTTTCATTTTAGTTTTTTTTGGCATTGGACCTTCAACTTCGAAGATACACCAGGGACTCTTGAAAATCATAGAAGTTGATCATATCTATTCATATATAAATATAATTATTTAGTTATAAATTTTACTATTTGATATATATCCTTAACAGATCCGTAGAAATTATCAAGTCTCTTACATATTAAAATATAATCAAATAATTAAAAAAACATCGTAATCACTCAGTTCTGTGATCCATATAAATAAATATAATATTTAACGCTTATAAAATACAAGACCTCTAAGACCTTTAGGTACCGATTTTTCATAAGATAAAGTACCTATCAGTTTCTTTTTCACCACATTTCCCAACTATTTCGTTCTTTCAATTTACTTCTAACTTCAGTCACCGGACAGTTAAAAAACCTTATTAACAGCTGTTGCCCTAGCCCAGGATTTCAATCTAGATCTGTCTTCACTTCTTGTTATGTTAATCTTTATCCTTTCTATAACACCTCCAGATATCCCTTTTCAGAAAGTGAAACACCGATAACAACAACAGAAGATAATTATAATATTTCATGCAATTAATTTTATATTAATAAGATTTTTTTAAGAAACAATTCACATAACAACATAAACTTAGGAACGCTCAAATATATTTCAATCTTACCTTTTAAATACTATAAAGAATTCGTTTTTTCCTTATTTATTAATAATAAAGTATCCATCACCAAACTATTTTAATCAAAATAAAATTAACTAATTTAGTCGATTATAACACACGAGTGTTTTTACGTCACCAATCAATTCTAATATTAAATATATTTCTAAAACTTAATTATAATTTCAAAATATAAGAAAGATAATATTTAATAATAATAATAATTATTATTATGAAATTTACACTGTAAAATTGTTTCCTTTGTATAATAGTCGTACTTTGATTAATATTTCGCAGAAATATGATTTGTGTTCTCGTTTACATAAACAGGTGAATCGCGTGGAATGTACGATTTGCTCACTCGCTCACGCGCCGACCGGCCGACTAACCAATACACCGAATGTACCGAGAATGGTTTATACGTGCTCAAAGATTAATTAATTTTATGTAGACGTAAAAAAAATACTACCTATGCCCGCGGCTGCGCTCGCGTGGACTACATCATGCCGTCGATCGGGGCATACGTGCGAATTATGCTACCTCCGCTCCCGGTTATTTTAAAGACAAAAATGTTTATTATGGGTGATTCTTAGAAAATATACATTATGCTCTCGCTGACTTCTTTGTAGGTTTTTTTAAGGTGTACCATTATGTACTACAACAATTTAATATATCTCTTAAGGTTTAGTTAGCGTAAGCCATTTTAGTGCCCCAAAATTCCACGCTTTCGCGGATGAGTACCTTATGCGCTCGCCCCCAGGCCACGGTGAAACTCTAACAGCCGTCCGAGGCTCCAGGGCCTTTATGGATAAAAGTATAGTCAGTTGATCAAGTTCAGCAAGCCCCAAATCGTTGATTTCCGAATTGATTTTAATTTGCGCGGATTTTTTTTTTTTTTTTTTCTAAAATAAAATTCTGTCCACCCGTTTCGGAGATTAGAACCTGGAACAAACACGACAAAAATTCTTAAAATTTGGTTTTGGTATAGGATAACGTATATACTTTGATATGCATTTACTAAAAAGCTGTTATTTTGATATTGCAAACAGACACTTCAAATTGATTTATTTGTATAGATGTGTTCTTCTCTTTTAAATATATTTTAGCTAGATGTGTACTTATTATATTATAGTACAGGGTATTAGTAGACCGCTCCCGAAAATGAAGACAGACGATAGTACTAATGACACCTTTGATGATGGGATGGAAAAAAAATTGAACCTGATTAAAAAAAATCATATTATTTAAACTTTTTATTAGCATTATTTACGCTCCATCATGTTAGTACAACTTAATGAAACGAGAATTTTACAAAAAAATACAATACTTTACTTAAAAAAAAAACCAGCAATGAACACCAAATTAAATACAGCTGATTGCTCGGGTCAAATAACGCGCAGGCGCGGCGCGTCGCGGCGCCAGTCCAGCGCGAGCGCGGCGCGGTGCCATTCTCGCGCGGCCCGCAGCTGGCGATCGCACAAATACTTATTTACAATATTGTCTAAATACCTAACTTATCTATTTTGCCACTGTGCTAGTGTCTACCTGGCCACTTTCATTCGAATTCTCCGGTTGAATTAAAAAAGTAACGGGTTCGATTCCCCGCGAATGAAAAAAATACTTAAATAAAATTTTAACAAGCATTGAGCCATGTTTTTTAATCCATTGTGTAAGAGTGTTTATTATTCTGATGTATTCAGTTATGTACCTATTCATATCAGTTCAGTACTAAGTTATTTATAAAAAATATAGGTATGAAACAGCTTACCGATCTAAAGCTTCCGTGGTCTTATGAGATGCGGCTCAAATTGTGCCCCATTCATTTCGAGGCAGATTTGGGCTCGGCGTTGCGTATCCTCATGCAGGCATCATCGTGGAGTCCTCGACCCAGTCCGCACGTAGTTTGTCGAAAACATCCACGGTCCTTTGGTGCATTTCGTTGGCACTTACACACTTACGATTAAAAGCACATTCTCTCACATACCCCTACAGAAAGAAGACTAACGAGGTCAGATCGGGTGACAGAGGTGGCCAAGAGTATGGTCCTAGTCTGCCGATCCAGCGATCATCAAATAGCTCAGTGAGGCGCTCACGGACGAATCTGAGGATGTGGGGGTGCACCATCATGCTGAAACCATTTTCGGCGATATTCAGCTAATGATAAATCGTCTAAAATGTCCTCCGACTGTTCATTTATGAGGTTTAAATATCGCTGTCCGTCAAGTTGCTGTGGCAGAATCATTGGTTCTAGTATGCGATCCTTAAATAAACCTGCCCATACGTTAACCGACCATCGGGTTTGGTGCCTGGTTTGTAGAACAGCGTGCGGGTTCACCTCGGAATAAACGTGTGTATTTCTTCGGTTCCACAGCCAGTTTCCTGTAAATGTCTACTCGTCCGTCCACATCACGTGTTCAATGAAACCAGGCACACGTTGTTGCGGGTCTTATCCAATGGTAAAAACTCGCCAGTGATCGTTCTCACCGGATACCAAGCTTGCTCTTTGTGCACTTTTTATGGGCACATTCGTTTACGCTTTAACACCTTGGAAACTGTCCAGTATAACACACTTGTTACATCTCGAAGCCTTAACAATTTAGCAATACCTCGTTTAACTAAGTTCGGATTTCAGCGAACGACATCAAAAATGCTCTCCTCGAACTGAATAGCCACTTGACTTCCACCTCCTGTCGCTACTGGGGCAGTGGGCCGATTTTCCAACACTCGCTGAATAGCTGCTGTTATCAGGCGAGAGTCAGTCGGATGTCCAGCTGTCGGGAATCTCTCTCGGTAAATTCGTAATGCACGCGAAGCATTCCCGCGAGTTTCTCCAAGGCACATTATTCATTAACATGCTACCGTATTCACGAACACTATAAACGTATGCGTTAGGCATTATTAAAACAAAACTCTCATAAAATCAACACAATCTTAAAAAGAAACAAAAAACGTAACAATAAAATAATGACAAGAACTTAGTTAACAATACGATTGAACGAATATCTGTCGCCCACGCACGCGCACATGAAATGAAAGTCAAAGTGTAAATGTCTCAAGAACTAAAAATACTAAACTTAATAATCAACCCCGCCAAAAGAAATAAAGCGCCGCGGGCCGCCTCCTTACAGTAGCCCCTCGTTAGCGTCGAAAGCGGCACTTTGATCTTTTCCGCAGATCGATAAACCGTTATACCTACATTCACGACTATTATTTCATAAGTTTAGTTATCCCTACTGACTAGTCTTCATATGGAATTTAGAAGTTATAATTCAATTTTTTTTAATACATTTATACAATCAATGTACCCTGACGTAACAAGAAGCTCGCTACTACAAAAATGATATTAGAATATTAAATTAACCTAATTGGATTATCACGTACACAATTAAAAAAATTACAAGTTTGTACAAGAAATTAAAAATGAAATGGTACAGAATAATGTAATAGTTGAAGAAACTATTTGCAATTATGATCGACAATTAATTAATCTATCAGAATGAATTTAAAATAGAATTCTTGTACTTTATGTTAACAGACTTTCTGTTTTTAGTCCGGCCAATACTTTAATTTGAAAACAGGTAGGTACGTCACATCTAGTAGGTTAGTTGCGTGCAGCGCAAGATTGACGCTGCGCCCGGGCGTTCGTTGATCCGAGCATCAGCTGTTTTTGATTTTGTGTTTCATTGCTGGTTTTCTTTTTAGTAAATTAATGTATTTTTTATGAAATTATCGTTTCATTTAGCTGTACTAACACGATGGAGCGTAAATAATGCTAATAAAAAGTTTAAATAATATGATTTTTTTTATCAGGGTCAATTTTTTTTCCATCCCATCATCAAAGGTGTCATTAGTACTATCATCTGTCTTCATTTTCGGGAGCGGTCTACTAATACCCTGTATAACCAAGACAAAAGTTATGTATTTTTGGTTTAAAAAAAAATCACTCCAATTAATTTAACATGATTTTTAACTTTAGTTTAAGTAATTCTATTAAAAAATGTTTGGTTTTAAACAGTTAATAATAGTTAGTAAAATTAATTTACAATGACAGTATTGTCATTTGTGACTAACTTCATCATTTCGCACTTCAGTCACGTAAGGCGCGTTTTAATCTAATAAAGGCGACTTCAAAAACTATTGACAATTCAATCCTACAGTTACCATAATCCACATAGTCTATAATAAAAAAATAAAAATAAAATCTACAAAGTATTGGAAAAAAATAGGTAATCAAATTATTTATATAATTTCCTACATAATAGCCTTTCTATTTTTTAAGTATCTACACTTTTTTTCAATTCAGTCTTTGTCATTTTCGCGCGACAGCTTTTTTTTTTTTTTTTTTTTAGAACTGACTACACTGTTAGCCTTAGGGGCCCTATCGTCAAACAGAGCCGCTGCGGCTTTTACAGCTTCACCGGACTTGGGGGCGAGCGCTTAGGGCACTCAGCCGCGAAAGTTTGTGACGACCCGCACGAGGGTGCCAGAGTGGCCGAACCTCGGCTCGGGCGGTCGTCGCGAATGCGAAAAAGTCGCGATCTAACTAATTCCCTAATCTTAGGAGAATTCGAGCTAACTAATATATACTCATATGCACGTTCCCCTCCTCCTGGGAGGAAGGAGTGGACCATGCGTATGTGTATTTGTTAATCGGAATGGTTTTTCTACACTAACTAGCGCATTAGTCTAACTAGCGCAAAAAAAGAAAAAAAAAAAGGTCCCTTACAGAACCTATGTACCTGTGTGGTGTGCACGTGTGTGTGTTCATACGTGTGTAATGTTGTGTGTGGGTAACTAAGTGTTGCACGTATAGTGTCACTTTGTATCGCGCGGGCGGCTGCCTGACCCAAGGGCTTCACACCGAGTGTCGCGCGACAGCTCATTACAGCTTAGCTTCGCTAACAACATGGAGACAGGGATCTGTCATCTAATAGCACATTAAAAAAGTGTTTCTCGCAACAAAAAATTTAATAACAAGTGCTTTACATAAGAATGGAGTGTGAGAAAGCTCACTTAACAGTTTCTAAGTAAGTCGACATAAAAAAGGACAATAGTTTTAGAAGATTGTATATGCTAATACTGGCGTATGCCGACCGATGTAAATAAAAGCCCGAATACTACGAAGTACGAGTAGTATTATATAAACATCAGTGGTTTACCGATTAATCGATAGCCAATTGCACTATCAAATAATCGATAGTTAAGCCTAAATTTTGGCTTTTTTTAAATAAATTTTCCCTTTCTTCCTGAACGGAAAAGGTAAAGGTATCTAGACCTGCAGCCAAGTCAGATGTTGTTTTTATATTGCATGTTTAATAACAGTAAATAATAACTAGCTGTTCTTGCGACTGCGCTCGCGTGGACTACAGAATTCCGTCGATTATACACACGCACGAATCGTGCTACACCGCTCCCGGTTATTTAAAGACAAAAAAGCTTATAGTCGGTGATTCTTAGAAGATAGACATACTTTGCACTCGCTGTTTTTGTAGGTTTTTTAAAGTCGACAATTATGGGCTACATTAATATATTTGTTATGGTTTACTCAGAGTAAGCCATTCAAGCACCCTAAAATCGTCGTTTCTCCCAATTAATTTTTATTTGACCGGAATCCTAATTATTTTTACATTTAAATAAAACTATACTAATTACCCCCATACTTATAACATCAGCTATCTGCCAATGAAAGTTCTGTCAAAATCGGTCAAACCATTTCGGAGATTACCCGAAACAAACAGACAGACAAAAATTTTAAAAATGGGTTTATTGTTCTATGTATGCACCGTATATAGTTTAATATTCATTTAGTACCCAGCTGTTATTTTGAGCTGTTGTTTATTTATTTGTATAGGCTAGTGTCATTGCATTATAATTGTCTGAGACAGCCGATCTGTGAATAACGTAATCTTTGAACCGTCTGGTCTAATATTAGGTGCGCATGCGACGTCCGCGTCGGCACGTTGCGTATCAGTTTTGGTTTTTATTGTACACCGTTCAGCTCGACCGGTGTATTTCGGGAGTTCGGCTCCATCAGCACAAGGAGACGCGACGGTGAACTATTGATGTGTACAATGTCTTTGACATGTATAGAAAAATACGTCTTAAGCCCAGATAAGAACAATTGTATATCGGCGATGCCTCGAAAAGTTGCTAAAATGTCTTATTATATACGTATCCAACTGGGCCCAATACCTTCAATCGGGCACACACGCGAATCATGCTACTCCCGTTCCCGGTTTTAAATATAAAAACACTTAATGTGGGTGATCCTTAGTATATATGCTAAGCTATGTCCATAATTATGCTCTCTCTGACTTTTTTGTAGGTCTTTTTAGTAGCGTGAGCCATTTAAGCAACCCAAAATCGTCGTTTTTCCGAATTGATTTTTATTTGCGGGGAACCCTAATAATTTTTTTATAATAAAAATAGCATAAGTTACTCCAAAAATCGGCTATCTGCCAATTTTTCAATATCGGTCCACCTGTTTCGGAGATTACCCGGAACAAACAGACAGATGAATTTTTAAAAAATTGGTGTTTTATTATAAGTATCATACATACTTTCGTATGCATTTAGTAAAAAGAAGTAATTTTGACATTACAAACAGACGCTTCAATTTTACTAATCGTATAAAGATTACTTTTTCTAAAAGCGCCTAAAAGATGAAATAGCAATTAAAAAATGTCCTGGAAGAGAATTGCAGGAAACATTATGTGAAACATATAATGCATTGGGTCAGACCGGCTGTTGGTGTGGCGACATGGCCCCAACGTTGGCGGTGCGGAACAGAGTTCATTTATTTATTAGACAGACTGAATCATATCAAAGTTTCATGTCAAAACATAGATAGATTATTTGTGCGCGTGGCCGTAAAGTATGTATAGATACAGCGTCTACATGTGCTTGTCAAAAGGTACAGTCAAATACACAAGAGAATAAAATAGTATTAACTAATAGTTATTTAATTATATTATGTCGAAATTTTTTACATCTTATTTTTTCAAATTTAAAATATATCGTCAGCTCAATTATGTAAATGCATATTTATTGAACATATTATTTCGTATCATTACCACTATAAATACCGATTAATAGTATTTTTTGATTCCCCAATATTTTCTTTTAGGATCATATGGTGACCATAATGCTGAGTATTTTTTATTACCCATTGGTGAATATCTATATTTTTTAATTATCTTGATTTATTGTGATACATCGCACTATAAAGCACAACTACTGGTTAGGTGAAACATTTTCTCCTTATCGAACCAAACATTTTTATTGCCGACTGTACCCGTAGAACAAAGCGATAAAGACACATGTTGGTCGGAAGACAACTGGCACGTAACTCCGCCATACTAACAGCATGACCAGATTAAAATTGCTAATTATGCTAGCCGCCATGCTAAACTCTGCTATATTATTCGAAAAAATGCTAACAATCTGCTTTTTGTTATTCAGTATTTGTATCTATATAAAATAACTGAAAACACTTTGGAACAATTATTTATTTATTAAAGAACTATTTATCTGTTGTGTCGATATTTTTATACAGGATTGCATATCTTTAGATTATATTGACCATATTTATAGAGGGCGTAAAATTTACGCAACCATCGTGCTCTTTACTGTCCGTCATAGACCAATAACCTGTCCGTTTCACTTATTACACACAGAATACTCTACATTAGTGTTGTAAACCATCGATTAACAATTGTACTAGGACTTTCGAACAATCGATTGTTGTTTTCCAACACACAATTTGAGGTATTTTTGTGAATTTTTTTTTTCGCTGTTCTTCTAGAGCGTTGAGACATATATTCCGTACAAAAAACAATCGACAAACAATCAACTGTTTATTTACAAACCATATATCACAATCGCTTTTCCATAGGTTCGATGTTTTGCCAACACTACTCTAAATACAACTGAGACAGAATTCACTTGTTTAGAGACTTGCCTAAAAAATATTTAAGGGTTGCCACCACAGCAAGAAAAATCGGACATCAAAAAAATTATAGGTTTTATTACGTGCTTTATTTATTATTTATTTTATTTAGTTATACATGGTGATCTTACAGCTAACAAAGTACATATATATATAGAAATAACATACAAAGGCCATTTACAAGTTCACACAGATATACAGTAATATAGGTAGATTTAAATAGTTGGTTGGTAAAATTAGACTGGTGAAATTAGTTATAAAATTTACTGGTAAGATTTTTCCTAAGTTTGAGAAAATTTGTTTTAAAGAGATCTATATCTATGGTTTTTGAAGTAATATTAATTTGATTGCCAATTCTGACTAAAAATGAGTTCTTTCTATACGATGATTTCACTAACGGCACGTGTAAAGGGAACTTGTTTCTTGTATAAACAGCAGGCACTCGCAGGTTAATATTACCTAGCAATTCTGCGCAGTCTACCATATCATTAGTGATTTTTAACAGATATGTGATATCTGCTATTCGTCTGCGTTCATGGAGAGGAAGAATATGATTATATTTACAACTAAGGAAATAGTTAGAATGGTGACATTTACTTTTGTACTGTATGAATCTAAGAAACCTCTTTTGTATCCGTTCAATACGATTAACATAAGTGTTGTAATTCGGATTCCATACTTGAGAGGCATATTCAAGGTGACTACGGACAAGAGAACAATACAAAATCTTAAAAGTTTTAATACATTTAAATTCAGATGATAAACGCATGACCAATCCTAGAGCTTTCGATGCTTTGCGGACAATAGCATCAATATGATGATTAAAAAGTAATTTGGAATCAAATATAACACCTAAGTCTTTTAGCTTATCGACTCGAGTTATTATAGTGGTTTTTAGAGTATAATTAAATTTTATTGGTTGAAGTTTACGAGTATAGGACATTACGTAGCATTTGGAAATATTTAAATCAAGTTTATTAAGTTCACAATATATTAAAAACTTATCCAGATCAGCCTGAAGAGAAAGCGCATCATTTGGTTTCGTGATCGGACTAAGGATTTTCAAATCATCAGCGTATAAAAGTATTTTACTATTTTTAAAGCAATTAGCGACATCGTTAATAAAAATATTGAATAGTAATGGTCCTAGCAGGGAACCTTGAGGAATTCCAGAGGGGATTAGCCGAGTTGTAGAGGTAAAACCGTTTAATACTACTGTCTGACACCTGTTAGTAACATAAGACGAAAACTATCGAAATAGAGTACCTCGAATACCTGCGAATTGTAATTTTTTCAACAGAATAGCATGATCAATTCTATCGAAAGCCTTACTATAATCTGTATAAATCACATCTACTTGTGATGGTTCTGACATATGGTAAGAAATGTATTCGGCACAGAGAATAAGATTTGAAGTCGTGGAACGGCCTTTAAGAAAACCATGCTGGTGTTCACTCAAGAAGTGTCTAAGTGAGAAGTATAATTGTGGGTTTATAATTTTTTCAAAATTTTTGGCGAATATACATAATTTAGATATTGGTCTATAATTTTCAATTGTATTCTTGGCTCCTTTTTTATGAATTGGCGTTATGTAAGCGCTTTTCCAAATTTTAGGGACCTGACCTTCATTCAAGGAACGCTTATATAAAGATAAAAGTGGTAGCACAAGGCTTTCAGCACAATTCGTTATAAATATTGCCGGAATATTGTCAGGACCAGCAGATTTATTATGGTCTACTGATTTTAGTAATTTAAGCACCAAGGATTCACTTACCACTATTGATTCTACACCAGATGTGGTCGTAATGATAGGATATTCGTTTGAACTGATGTTACCCTGAATCTGTATGAACGTAGAGTGGAAGTATTCGCTAAACATGTTGCATATATTGTCACCGCAATTAGAGGATCGTTGACCATACTTCAGAACAGATGGGTAAGTATTACTTTGCTTTCCACATCTATCCAAGTAAAATTCAGATAATTACTACTTAACTGTCATATTATACCAAAATTTTAGTAAGGTTTCATTAGATTCTGCTAAAAACTGCTAAGTTTTTCTAATCTGCAACATAATCTGCCAAGCCCCAAAATCGCGACGTCATTTCTATAATAAAATAGCAATAGCATTGCTAAAATAGCAGAATTCTGCTAACTCTGACCACACTGCATGCATATAAAAACTGCTTGTATAATAGAGGTGGGCGATTATTAATGATTTACATATTCGAAATAATTCGAGTTCATTCATAATCGAGCCCTGTACGTATACTCAGAGGTGGGTGAATATGAATGATGACTAAATTGAGATATTATGTACTTGTAGAAGAACTATAGTAAAGGGAGGATCCTCCGACCAGACAGGTGTTATGTCTGGCGGGCAGCTGCCCAACGGTTGTAGTCGGGTTCTTGTATAAGTGCTTAATTGAATAGTTAATTTCTATTGCGCGATGTAGGATGCGTCGTATGTGGCCCGATAGATGTCGCTATGTGTCCCTATATAGATGTCGCTACATATTCATTAAAAATGTAGAGTGGGAAGCTAAATAAAAAGTCGCTCAGTCGTAAACAAAGTTCTTTACAAGTACATGTATTAGCTATAAAAAAAATAGTCATTACTAATAGGTATAATCGAGATATCTCGATTATATAAGTATATCTCATAATCGCCCACCGCTCATGTTTAACATAGATGTTTACAAGATCACGCAAGGGGTTTTTTGGCGGGATCTTGAAGTGACATGTTGTGGTTGTTATTTTTAATTCATTTACTTAGGTTTTTGACCCTATATTATGTAATATTTGTGGCGTTTTGCGTGATATAGTTTGGTTTTTGTGCATAAGTGAAGTGGATTATAAATATAAGCTGAAAGCATTCATTCCGAGATCACACAAAAATTCCCTAGAAAGTTCTAACAAGGGAGCCACCATCTTGTTAGGATACTGAATCGTCATAACACTTGACAATATAATTCACTCGATAATGGCAGTAATGGTCTTCATTAAAGAGGGCCGGTTGCCAAGTTAGGAAAAAAGAAGAAGAAGAAGAAGATCACGCAAACATATGGCCGCGCGCAAAGATGAGTTCAAGTCTCTTTTAATAAAATAAACATCTTCACAGTGATCTTTCTTTTGGTTTCTCGTGTTTTGGGATCACCCGTTGTATATCCAACAATGAAGTGGATTGGTAGCGGTCACGACCACCACACACATTAATAAAATTTACACAATAATTTTCAGTTCAAATTTATAATACTCTGAATCAATTTGATGTGACAATGCAAAAAGGCCGCTTTAGTTCCTCAAATTTCTACCACTCAGTGTTACCATCCCTGAAATGCATTTGATCATACAATTCATCAAAAAATACGATAGATTTTTCGCAGTTACGTTGTAATATATAATTTTTCCCTGGTTTTTATTTACAAAATTTTAGGTGAAAAATCCGTACTAATTAGTCTCTCTGATTTTACGTTAAGATAACGTAACGCTTATTATAATATTACGTTACGAAAACGTTTCGATACCGTAAGTACCCAAAAAAGTTTTACTTTAAGAAAAACGTTATGTTAAACCATAAAACGCGTCCAAAAAACGAAAAAAGCGCTAGATTTGTCGCCAAAAGCGTTAAAAAGACAGCACTGTAACCAACTAAGATACTAGATACAAACTAAGTAACTTAAACAGTCCATATGTATTCATTTAAATTCATATCGTACTACATCTACTAAATTCGTTCGCGTAATATAACCAAGTTGATATCGCTCTATTGAGGAAATGCCAGCGAATTATGTTGACTTATGTTTAGTGCTGTCAATAGAAAAAACAAAAATATCCTAACATAAAGAAAATAGTAATTAAAATTTTTCACATTATAGACATATAACTAAAAATTTTTGGAATAATATTCCATTAATTATTGGCCTTGGCTGCTCTGGCGAGCGCCTTTCACTTTATTACTACTCCGCGGCCGATCGTCACGCGACATGCAACACACAGACCAAAAAGTTTGAGACGATCTAATAAAAGTTTCACTTTAACACTTTAATAAAAGTTTTTTAGGTAATAGTGTTAGGTTCTACATAATAAGATTCCGAAGCACATTACTGATTTGCCGGACAACAAGTTCAAGGACCACGTCAAGCGGGCTTTACTGTCAAAAGGTTATTAAAGGCTGGTTCATTATGAGAATGATAGTGATGTCTGGAAGAGCCTCCCTCTGTGCAGCCACAAAATTATTATTATTGTACCTGTTGTATTAACATTTGTACAGTTGACAAAAAAAACCGATCGAGTTTCTTGCCGGTTCTCCTTGATGTCTGGGATATTTTCCGAACCGAAGTGTTTTGACGTTCTTAAGTGCCTTCTTAGGGTCTAAATTGAATAAGATTATTTTGATTTTTGATTTTGAGTATTGGATGATTGTGTAGACTGTAGAGCCAGCATTATAGGTACCAAGCCCACAAAGCAATTTAAAAAATTAATTTTACTTAAAAGCTATTAGCATATGTAATTTCTTAGCTGTTGTATTATGTGATACAGTATGGAATATTAAGAACCCTTTTTCTTGTTGTGAGAATGATTAATGTTACCTGCCTCGATGTATCACTTAGGGCCGATTTTTTAATCAACAAATAATTTTTTTATGGATAATTATAAATTTTGACAGGTTTCCCAACATTATCTATCAAAACGTCAAAAATATTTAGCAAATAAAGATATCACTAACTATTAAAAAGTTGATCAACATGTTAAAAAACTATTGATCGAGGCAGTAGGTACTTATGGCGCTTAATTGTAATCAAATTTTCTGTTTTATTACCCACATTAATTTACTTAATATTTATTAAAAGTAATCAACCATATTCGTGTAAAAATTACAAAAATTGTTAGCTATGCTCCTAATTCTGTGAAAAATTATAATACTTTTATTGCTTATGGTTTTTATTTTTTTATTTTGGCTATCTACCCATGTAAGTAATTTTGCCAATGTTAAATTTGACAAATACACGGTATAGAATTTTTAGTTGCAAATTAACTTTCGGTGTACTGTAAAATAACCCCTAAAAAGGATACATAAACATAATATAAAACGGTCACAAATTTATACATAATACTCATTATGGGTACTGCAGGAATAATATAAAACCAGATATGATAAACATATAAATAAAAAGAATTTTAATACTATAATCTTTATTAGACAGTGTTATGTACGTACTTAAATATAATATTGTTGGTGGAGGTATGTGAAGAGTACAGGGAAATGCGCAGAAGGGGAAATAAACCTTATATTATAATTAATTTGTTAAATTATTATTATTTTAATAAAATAACACCTTTTTTACCTTAGACTATAGTAACCACAGTAACATATTAGTGATGTGTCACACTTAATAGAGATGTACCTGCTAACAGTATGTACATGTAAAATGAACCAATTGTCTTACAAACTCAATGAAGGATTTTTCATTATTCTCATACAAAACATAGCAGGCACGAGCAAAAGACACATTACAATTTTATATTATTACTTTTCTTAAATTATTATTACCTATTTATTTAAATATTTCTATAAAAGTAAAGTACACAAAAGTAAGAAGTAATGTATTGACATTATTAGGACGACAAATATTACAAGGAAGAAGATGATTATAGGGAACAAAATAGTTTGGGACAATTAAAAAAATATGTGATCCACGGATCGCTCGTCAAGACCGCACTCACATGGTTTTTATTACAATAATAGACCACTAACAATAGACCACTGTCAAAGTCAAATTCGATTTAACGACACAAGTGAGCCACGCATTCACTTTTGCCAACTTAGCCCTGCCCTTTTAGGGCTAGATTTGGCACTATTTTAAGAAGTTTTGCACTAAAATCTAACATTCAGTAGAACTCACACCGAACTTTATGGCACAAATGTAGGTACAAATATTTTGTTAAATTATATTTAATAACAATTGTAAAAGTTAATGATTTATTGAAAAGCAAGATAACATATTATTATGGCGCTCTGAACATTAATTATTCGAGTATACTATGCGCGATTTCGGACTCATTGCTGTGTTCAGACCGGCGATAAAGTTTGCCGCGAGTTATACTTGTCTTATTCCATTAAATGTTTTTTCCACTAAACAAAAAAAAGAAGTTACCCACGCAGCTGCACCCTCAAATTCCACTAGAGTTCTTTTTGAACAGATTTTAGCACTATCATCTCACTTTTTGAGATGTCATTTAGCACACATTGGTTGCTTATAGAAATATTGGTAGTATCAAGTTGGCAACTCTGCCCCGTTATTTTTGTCCAGTGTTGCCAATTTAGCGATTTTACGGCTAAAAATAACGGCTATTGCTTAAGTTTTAGCGACAAAAAAAAACGTGTGCGTCTCGGGACGCTCGACAGAAGTGATAACTTAAGCTAAATACGGCTAGCGCTGTGGGTTAAAGTGAGAGAGGAGGAGCCTGCCTACTGCTGCCGTATGCGTGAGAGAAAGGGAAGCCAGATAATGGCGCAGTAACTCGTTAGGTTACGAAGCGGTTTACCCTCCCACAAGAAGTTATCACTTTGAAAAAGTTTTACCTACCTACCTAAGGTCTTTCAGAGTATAAAACATAATAATTTTAGACAATTCTGATGTTTTTTCAAGTAGGTAAGTGTTTAAGTATAGAATAGGAACGCACGTTTTTTATAAATTCCTGGACCCTCAGCTATATTATTGTATAGCAAATTGGCTTTATTACCTATAGTTAAGAGCTCAGGCATTTATTAAAATCAGTGTACCACACAGCACTTAGTCAATAATTTATCGATTTTTTTTATTTGCTAATTTTTATCTTTTTTTTTCGAGTTGAAGAAAAACGTAGATGCTATACATACATTTTTTATATTTTCATCCACATTAATTTCGTTTACATCATAACTACATACTCAAAAATGTTTAATTAATTTTGTCCACGTCACCAAAAATACGCCCCGCGGCCCCGCCGCTGGCTTCTTGTGCCTCTCCCAGAACGAAATTAGCTACAAGTAAAATCAGTTAGCTACTTTCTAGCGCCTTTTCTAATTGAGTCTATCGACTTAGAAATTTTGGAGTTGGCAACAGTGTTCTCGGCATTCAGTTTCAGTTCTTTCTCATTTGACGTTTCGCTTGAAACGAACATTTTATTTTTCGGCATTACACGTTTCGTGTCTTAGCGACTTAAATGTAAGTGTTTTTGTTGAAAATATTATAAACGTTTAGAGTAACAAACTACTAAAAGTGTGTGTATCATATTGATTGTGAACATCTATCGGTTTTATGGAAGATTCATTTAGATAAAGAATATTCTCCACAACCGCGCCATAAACACTGCATGCGTTACTTACTAGCTCTTTAGTGTTATAATTTCTATTTAGACCAGACATTTAATTAAATGAAATCATTACCATGTTGTTTTGAAAAATAATCCTCATGTCTTATGTATTTATATTTAATGTAATATTGTAATACTCTTCTTTATGTAAATGTACGTAAACAATTTTGTGTACTTACAATGTTAAGAATACTTTAAAACGTATTTTATATAGTATGCAAGTGTAATTGGGTTTAGAAATGTGCACGAAACACTATCTATCCGAAATAATATGAGAAAAATATAAAGATATTTCATAAAATTCCTTGTAAAATAACCAACCTGCATGGATTTACGATAAAAACTGTTGATAACTTTAAAATTAGGTATGATAAACTCATGCACTGTTTAATACATTATTAACTTATTCTAGAATGCGTTACGTGGCCGCGTATTTACTCGCCGTGTTGGGCGGCAAAGCGTCCCCAGCTGCTTCAGATGTCGAAAAAATCCTCAGCTCTGTGGGCATTGAGGCAGACTCGGAGAAACTGAAGAAAGTCATCTCTGAGCTCGATGGCAAAAATATTGATGAATTAATCGAGGCTGGTGAGTTAAAACATAATTATTCTATGAACTGAAAGTAAATAAAAAATGATCATAATAATGTATAAGTAGGTACAACTCAGTTATACTAAAGTATAGGTATCCTGAAAATGAGTACAGTTTGTCAAATTAGTTTTACAAAGCTTAACTACAAACAGTTATGGATTTATTACATCAATCATCATATAATTCTAAATGAAATTATATCAGTGGTATTATTTTTATTATGTTATGGTATTTGCTTCTGTTGCTGCATATAATAGCAATATAAAAGATTTCTTGACTTTAGCTTTGTCAGAACAAGTAATTTATGATACAGCTATAAACTGCTTTTAGTACTTGAACATTGGGATAATCGATGTAATAATACCTTGAATTGAATGTCAATATGTTTTTATTACCATGTTACACATTTTAGGTTGATTTTTAAAACTTTATTTGAGATAAAGTTAACTGTTAGTATCTAAATTACCCAAATAATAAAATCAAGAAGTAAAAATTCCAGATGGAATAAATTGCTTGCCCTCCCAAAATTTTTTTATCAGGTCTACATTTGACTATTGAGTATAATATAATGATGATATTTCAAATAATACCATCTTTCGTCTGAACGACATTGCTGTTGAAACATCTTCTGAGATTACCTATAATCACTCCTTTTACAATTGCATTTGTGGGGTTTGCTAAAAACTAATAAACTCAGGTCGTGGGAAGCTGTCATCGATGCCAGTTGGTGGCGGAGCAGCAGTCGGAGTCGCCGCTGGGGCTGCCGCTCCTGCTGCAGCTGCTGCCGAGGAGAAGAAAGGTAAGATAAATTATACATAATAACTTTTATTTTTCTTTTATAATTCCAATGTAGTATGGAAAGACAATTCCGCCAGTGTCACATTGATAAATAGAAAGCTCCTAAATGAGATAACAAAAGGCATGTTTACTTGTCTGATTTGAAATTTTCTATTTAGTTTTTGTTCTATTTTGGTTTCTGTATATCTTTTCCTCATAACATATTGTTAAAAAGTCAGGACATGTGCTGAAGATACCTCCACATAGGACAGTGTGAACTAGGAGACTCCATTATTGACAGTGTAACACAAAAAGGTGCCATCTTTATTATACTTGGCAGGGTTAGCCATATGGCATATCCAAGTAACAATACTCATGCTCAAGCTGTCAACTGCACCTTTTAAGAATATCCAGTCAACAGTACTAATGTTACGAGTATTTACAGGATTCAATAATCACCCGGATATGTATTAGTACATTAATTTTTCAAATATTGTTGATGCAAGCAAAAAGAAACATTAAATCATTGTAAATAGGATAGATATTTCATTGCTCTTGACAATTTCATTCAAATAATATGATGATCTTTCAAACAACACCATCTTTCGACTGAGATACAATGCTGTGAAATACATCAACTGAATATTAAAAGCTTACAGTTATTATTACTGTTAATCTCTAACTAGCCATTCATTAATATTCTCCTCTTTAATTTGTATTTACAGAAGAGAAGGAGGAAAAGAAAGAGGACTCTGAATCAGATGATGACATGGGCTTCGGTCTCTTTGACTAATTTCATTGTAAAAGTGAGTGTGACTTATCAATATTAATAAAATAAATCAATAGTTTTGTCTGTATATTTTAATTTTTTTTGTGTGTATATATATCCGGCTTGATCGATTTATATGAAGTTTTGTACATGCTTATGTTATTGGTGGACTATAACAATTTTTAACATTACTTTTAAAAATCGTAAAAAAAGAAACAAATTCTCAACCCATTCTGACTCAGTTTTGTAGACTGAAAGAATACCTCGTACCATAATTGAGAGGTTATAAGAATCGTCAATAATACATCAGAAATCGTACAGTAAAATAATACTTTTCAAAATAAGTACAGGATTAAAATAATAAAACTTATGCAGAGCCATGGGCGCACTGCTAGTGTTATATGTGTTCGTCTGTCTGTCTGTCCTGCTAATTTCCTTTAATTCAAAGTTTATTTTCTAGACCTAGTGGATTTAATTCGATCATAAAGTTAAATATTTAAAAATAAAACAACCATTTTCAATTTATATTTATTTAACTTCATATAAAATTTATTCACTTGTAAATAATTGTGTGTCAATAAATATAAAAAATGGCCTGCTCAAATGATCTGACTTCCCATTTGATTGGCTCACTTACATAAGCTAGTGAGGTTCTGCCTTATATAAGTAAATAATAACATTAAAATATTGTTTGTTCACAGAATACGCGGCGCTGGTCGTTATTCCAATTTATGCTGTAAGAGTAACATGACGGCGAATATGTTTCTATGAAATATATTTACCATGAAATAATTGTGTTTCATTTTGTAGTATTTTTAAGTAGAAAACAGTAAAAGCACAAAAAATTGTATGAAATAAGTTATGATAGGCGGTACGAGTTGAAATAAAAAAGTAATACAATTATAAAATAGGTGTTTACACATACGGTTCATAACTAATAATGAAGTTAGAATCAAACAGGTAATATGCATGGTCTGTGTCCGCCGGCCCCAAGGCTTTTTAATCCTTTAAAAATCTTAGATTTATTTAATAGTAGGTATACTTAATAATTAAAATTACAATAAACCCTGATGCATTCGTCACTATTGTTCTTAAAAGAGTGCGAAAATACATTATGTTCAGGTTTTTGCTGTAGTGATAAAATAAAAAGCATCATTTTGCGTTTGGTGGTTTTTTCGTAGACCTACGATGAATTTTAATTATGGCTATACTACTAGAAAGTGTTTCAAACGCGTAGTTTCAAAACTCCTTCGTAATCTGACTGGACGAGGTCCTCAGTGACTCGACCACGCGTTTCTTGTTTTCCATTGCGAAGTAATCTGTATTTGTTCTCATTCTTAATATCATTTCATCTGTAACAATACTGTATGTTAGTCTATGAGCAAATTGTAATATTAATTAGCTATTCATTAAATTACATTTATCCGAAATTTATTTGCTACTTCCGTCTGAAATAGATTCCAACAGTTGTTTCGTCTTTCTGCAATAAAAACCTTTATTTTTATGTTAGAACCTATAAAGTAGGTATTGTAAAAAAGGATATAGCCAGAGAGTTAGTATCAGAGAAATGCGTAACGTCTAATCTTTTATTTCTTGACTATACCTACTGTTTTTTAACATGATTCAACATTACTTTATATTCATGGAAAATAATATCTCTATCCATCTCTAATGTTTATATTATAATTATTTATCAAAACCATTAACAGATGGCGTGCCGGTAAATAATTTCCGCTACAATTAAATTCAAACCAGATACATTGACTGGGTTATCTGAGGGTTTTTAGTATTTAGTAAGTTTTACATGACCCAACAGTGTTCTACGCCAACCGTTGTTCTAATAAATAAATCTAAGAATACAGGTAATATTTTCTTAAACTCTTTCATAAAGTAAATCGATATCAAATGTATGTATATTATATATTACCTGTTAATCTCAGGCATAATCGATATCAAATGTATATGATTTTGCTGTTTGGTATTTAGTGGCATGCAACATGAAAATATCAAATAGATTTTATTAGGTACATACATATTAAAAATTATACTATCTCACGCGAGTGAAGAGTCCAAATAGAGAAAACACTCGTATAGCGGATGCTTGATATTGAAATTATAAATTCTGCTACGAGCTTGTAATAAAATAAATATGAAAATATTTTATACATATTTAAAATTTGATAAATAAGCTTGTTTACTTTGCGTGATTGACAGAAAATTAATCTACCTAGATACGTCCCATACGTACTATTATATTGAATGAGAAATTTGCTGTGCTGTAATTTTTTATGCGCCATCTACCCGTGATGTTAAAGAGCTAAATTTATCTTGTAGGTATATTGTACCAACAGATGGCGATGTCATTACAATAGTTATTTTTAATGTTTAGGAATAATATTCAAATAATAAATCTAAACTAAAAGTTACATTACTTATATTAAAGCATCATTATTTATAATATAAATATTGCTCATTATTAGTGCTAAGTAAATATTTTATCATCAACCTCTGTCAGTTAATTGTATTCACGTCCACCAGGCATAACTTCGTACTATTTTCGAAATGTTGACTCCCTCGTTAGGGATTTCCAGGGAGTTTTTGACACATCTCGGAATTTATATTTCATATTATTGTTTTAATACACTTCTTAATTTTGTACAATAAGAAAACTAGGTACCTACCTACAAATATCATGCAAAATGCCATAAATATTACGCAATACCGGGTCAATTACGCTGCTTATACTATTCATATAATAAATGGGGTATCAAACAAATCTACTATAATTACACGTGAGAAAAAAACATAAGCTAATTAATATACCTTTGCATTCATCGTAAGTTTTGGTATTCCCACCAGCTTCCTTCGGTAAAATCTCGATTGGTAGAAATTCTACCAACGTATCGGACCCAGTGTGATGTATGTGGACCATATCCAAGAGATCAGAGCCTATAAACCTTTTCAATATAGTCATCATGTACTTCCAAAACGACGGTACGTTCAGAAAGTGAATAGCTTTTATTTGTACCAACATAGCATGCTGTAAATTTTGAAATAAATGATTTTTTTAAACCTTTACAATTAATAAAATTGAATTGTCTGTTTGTAATGTCAAAATAAAAGCTTTTACTGAATGCATGTGAAAGTATATATGATACCTGCAACAAAAACCCATTTAAAAAATTCTTGTCTGTGTGTCTGTTCCGGGTACTCTCCGAAACGGTTGGACAGATTTTAACGGGACTTTCACTGGTAGATAGCTGATTTTATAGGGAGTAACTTAGGCTTCTTTTATTTTAGAAAAAGAATTAGCATTCCGCACAAATAAAAAAAACTGATCACGGTGAATCAATTTGGGCACTTATAAGGCTAACGCTGAGTGAACCATAAGATATACAGCAAATTAATGTATTAAATAATTGTAGACATTAAAAAGACCTACAAAAAAGTCTGCGAGAGTACATGTTTATCTTCTAAGGACACCCACAATAAACTGACTGACTGGTGGAAAATCGCAGATACGGTACAGAAGATTGCAGCTAAATAAACTTGTTTACTACCTTTGTGTTAAAAAAATAGTTGGTAGGTACCTATATGAATTTACAGCGGGGTTGTCGAGTGAATTATATCGACGGAATATCGATTTCATCAGTTGAACTACCTCAAGTAGAGGCAAAACATAAATAAAATGGATTTTGTCCGACAGTTTTCTACTTAAAAATTGCTATTATTAATTTTTTTTAAATCTAATATATTTACAAGAATAATTTTAATAGCAATCTAGTATGGCCATAAATTACTTCTAAATAATGCAGGATTGTTGTACAAGCCCATAGTCCATTTTAAATAAGTGTGCAAGTTTAAATCCGTTCAGATCAAAGACAAATATGAATCCAGGCCAAGTACCCTCCTCGTACTGCCACAGATCCAGAACCATCAAAACAGCCCTGGAAAAGAACATAATTAAGATGTATCGATGCGAAATGTCTAATACGCCGACATTTGTGGTGTGGAGACGAGTTCGTTTTTTTAATAGACAGACTGGATCATTTCAAAACATGGATAGTTTAAACGCGGTTGGTTGAGATCGCGACCACCATACACATAATAATAAAATAAACATCTTCAACTTTCTTTTGGTTCGTCGTGTTTCGGGATCACCCAGTGTTTTTTTTTTTTTTGAAATATTCACTTAAGATGTTTCACACCTACCGGGCGTCTCGTGACGGCCAACTGTTTTTAAAAATAAGTTGGCTTTACTGAAAGTTGAAAATACTAAGAAACAAAATTTTTCTATTTTGCATATTCATCACAGTGAATATTCGATGGTACTTTTTGTTGAAAAATGGATACCTCAAGAATGGTCCCATTCACGGCAAATTGACAGTACAATCTTCATACAACAGCGACTACCGAAGATCATAATTCCGTCGACGGTCACCGTTGTCATCCCGGCCTGCATTAATTTAACTAGATATGCACAGGCTGTTCCCGACTCGGAAAAGCGAGTCACTATGTCAGACTTTACACCACGTGCATGATAGTCACGACCCAGTCAGGCTGTAAATCCCTACCACCCCGCTATCGCCATATATTCGTTCGTTACAGGGTTGTACCACGTGCTGATGAGGTTGGCTTGGGCGTGTTAGTTTTAAAGTTATAATTCGACAACCCTTACACCTTGGACTGATAACAAAATAGCTGCCACGACGCGAGTCAATTCAATAAAATTACTTATTTATTAATTAAATTTTACATTACATTTTTGAGCGAATCGTAGAATATTCTAGAATAAAAATAACTATAAGTGCATGCCTTACCTTATATATTCTTGCATCAAAAAGTTCTTTATGTCCGTATCTAACAAACGACAGTAGAATATAGCCTCTCCGTCATTCTCGGGAACTTTCAATTGTCTTAACAAACTACAAATAATATAAAAATATTATTATTATATTTTGTTAATTAATCAATCAAAATTAAAAACCATTCCATTCCACAACAGCACGGTTGGGACAAAGGTAATAAATAATTTGCGAACTTCAAAGAGGGCTGCGATAGGTGCTTTTTAGACCAGTCCGTGTGGTTCTGAGAGGGTGTTGTAGGGTCAAACAATTCTTCAGAATAATCTATACCAATATTATGAAGCTGAAGAGTTTGTTTGTTTGTTTATTTGAACACACTAATCTCAGTAACCAGTAGGTTCGAACAGAAAAGTATTTTAGTTTTGGATAGCCGATTTATCAAAAAAGGCTATAGGTTATATAACATCACGCTACAACTAATAGGAGCAGAACATTAATGAAAAATGTTGCACAACGGGTAATATTTATTCCTTTTGAGGGTTTCCATTAATGTGACGCAGACGCCAGTTGCGCGGCTCAGTTAATATTGACTAAAGCTCAATGGATTGTTGTTTGTTTGTTTGTACGCGCTTATCTCTGCAACTACCAGTCAGATTTGAAAATTTATTTTTGTTTTTTATAACCCATTTATTGAGCAATGTCATAGGCTATAGAACTTCACGCTGAGACCCTAAAGATCGGAACAGAAACAATGTACGTCAAGCAATGAGGCAAGTACGTTAAGTTAACGGGTGCAACCGAGTTGGTCAAATAAATTGAACACGGGAGAAATCGTTGGGTACATGTACAACAAGTACTAAAACATTTTAGATAAAGAATATTATTATTATTATAATGTACTTGCACTTGCACTTGCACTTGCACAAAAAAGTACAAAGGGAGGACTTAATGCTAAAAAGGTATATGCAAGGTGTGCATAATATTTAGTAAAAGAAAAAGAGAAAAAAAATGTAGCTAATATTCAATTGTTCCAAATAAAGCGTACGGTAGCGAATACTTGAAGGAATCCCGAGAGTTGCCTTGTTGGATGTTGAAAGGAAACGAATCCCGCAGTTGTGGTGCTGTTATGGCGAAAGATCGGCCACGGAAATTATTATGATGACTTGGTATACTGAGAATTAAAGATTCTTAGCTGTCTATTAGGCGAATCCGCCAGATATTGAAATAGTTTTTTAAAATATTTAGGGCGCAATGGGAATATTTCAAATGGATCTCCCCTCCTCGTTCGAAGGACAATATTTATATTGGGGTATATTTACTTACATTCTATTAAAAGCTATCTCCATTTTATCGTCGAAGCATCGGTCTTTGAAAAAAGCAGTATACTCCGTCTTCAATGTAAAGTGTTTATCTAGGACCTCCTTGGTCATTTCGAAGTCCCTTTTGCAGCTGTGGTAACATAGAATTAGATCTAAATCTAAAACAAATAAAAACCAAAATCTTTCTATTATAATCATGAGAGATTAGTTGGTTGGTAAGGCAGTCGGTAAGGTGATAATATTTATGCAGGCCGGCATCACAGCGGTGATCGCCGATGGATTTAGATCTCTCGGTGGTCACCGTTGTGTTTGCATTATAGTTTGATTAGTGTTTACCACCAGGGATAGCGCCGTAAATATGGCGAGCAACTATTTAAAAAAAGTGTCTGGTTGGTTCGCGTTGAGTTTGTAAAAAGCTGCCATGACGGTATATACTGTCTCTACATCTTCATTTCGGAGCAGTCACCGCTGTATAGTATAGTATAGCAAGTATAAAATAATATATTAATCTTAAGTCGCTATTATTAAGCGTAACATTAGCGCGAAGACTTAGCTATTAATAGCCGCTCACAATTTTCATAGTCAGGTTCACGTACTCGTATTATATGCACGTACCTTCAGCTGCTTCGTTTTTAAAAGGGAAACTTTATGATACTAAACTAACAAACCTGTAAATAATCTTTGGGCAAATGTGGCTGTGTGCTGAGCCATTCCCTCAGTTTGGCGATGTCCTCGGGTTTGATGCCCGTGGGCTTCTTGTATTCCTCTTCCAAAGGGAAACTTTTCACAGCTAATGACACCATTACTGCTCCGTTTGGATCTTTTCACTGATAACTAAACATTATAGTACCTTAGTTAATGGTAGAATTTTTTTCTCACACTGATTCATTTTGAGTAAACAAGGTATGAAGAGAGAGGGATGGTTGAGATATTATACGAGTCACCTTCCTTCTCGTTAACTCGTCCCATGATGATGTTATAATAATATTAAAAAAAGAGAAGTGACACGGAGAAATATCTTTGGAGATTTATCTTTACATGATACCTTACAAAAGATCGCTGGCAAATAACCTTGTATTGTGTTTTTGTGTTAAAGATTCCGGAGCACCTTGAACTAGGTACCTACTAGCACGATAAAAAAAAGGGGGAAACGCTAGTGATATCTCTCTGATGGTTAAAGTATCCATAGAATACGCTAGGTAGCCAGTTACCATCAGACAGGCCTAATGCTTGTTTATCACTACCACAGTTGTATAATTAAAAAAAAATCGCATAATGATAAGTTGTATGATGATTTCTAAATATTATATGAGTAACTCACAGTCATTTCAAAGTCTATAGCAATTTAACACAAGTTATCTTGCAAGATCATCAAAAGACTTGATTGCTGACTCCTTGTTACACTAATTCCAAATGATTGAGGAGAGGAACCCGAAGGTTCAGAGTATCACGTCCTCTAATTTCTTAAAATCAAATCTGGGGCAGTCCTAGATAAAAATAAATAAATAGATAATATGTTTATTACCAAAAATAGCAAAAAAAAATACACATACCTTAACTCTAAAGGCAGATGTTACAATTATGTATTATCACAAGAACAGTTGTTACCATGAAATTGTAGGAGTACTAAGGATCTATGTTTCAATTTCATGGTGATAAGCGGAGACGTGTTAAGACAGCTCGAGGCCTATGTATCGCAAATTTTACTAAGAGATCAAAGGTTTTACAAGATAAAAGTCATCACATTTTTGAAAACACTAAAAAAAGGGTCTGGTAGCTCCACATGTATTTTAAGGTCCCTACTAGCCTGTGGTCAATTTTCTATTACTCCGTATTAGCTAATAATGGCCTGGTGATTTGGTATTTTATATTTGTTGCCTTATTGGATATTACTCTAAACTTAAATTTCTTGAATTAAACATCCATCGTTGTTTTGTTGCAACTGGACCCGAGCACTAGTCTCCATTTAATGTTTAACGTATCTTCGTCATCAACGTGGAACAAAAAAACTACTTAATGCTCTGACTCACCAGTTTAACCAGGCCTTTGTCTGTCAGTTTATGCAGGTTCAGGTCAGGTTATTCAGTCTGTGTATATAAAAGCATCTTTTAATACACCAACTACACTGAAAGGAATACGCAGCCAGACTACATTGTATAAAAATTATACACTAGCAATAATTTATTCGTATGGTATCTTTACTATCTAATCACAATAAAAAATACATTTGGAATTAACAAAATCATAATTATTTTTTCTTTTTTTAAACATATTGGTGGCTGAAGCTTAAAGAAAAAGTGTATAAAACCATTATGGACCTGTCTTGACGTATGGATCTGACTGCTGGGCAGCGAAATAACTGGATGAAAGAAGATTACACGTGGCAGATATGCGATTGTTAAGATGCACCAGTCACAGAGAAGTTGAGGGGTTATAGACCAGCGTGATAATGGCATGTTATGAGGAAAGATGAAAGTTATATAACTAAAAGAATGTTAAGTATGAAGGTGGATGGATACAGGAGTAGATAAAGACCGAAGAAGGTATGGGTGGATTGTGTGAAGAATGATATGCGTATAAAAGGTGTGAATACTGAGAAGATATTTGATTGAGTAGTGTGGAAGAAGAAAACAGGTTGTGCTGACCCTACTTAAGAAGGATAAGGGGAAGAAGATGATGAGATGGCGGAAACTTTCCTAAATTCAGGTGCAATACCGACGTACGGTAAAGAAAAATATAGTAAGAACGACCTGGATAGTTTTTACTACTTTCAGTAAAATTTGAAAACTAATTTTGCCCAATCCTTAGAAGGAATGGTATACGGACACCACGTCAATCGACGTGAGTTCTAATCCCTGCAATGAACTCAAGCTTTCGGTAATGGCAAACATAGTGATGAAACCATAGCATGGTGTAGTTAAAAATTCGTCACGAAGCAGCAAGTGTTCCGGCCGTCACCTTGCATCCCAGGAAGATTATGGTCAATAGGTAAAAGGATTTTTTATGGAAGGTTAGGATGTACAATACATTTCACTTAAATGAGAAATTCCAAGGTTTTGTAATGAAATCGGTAAAAAAATCGATTTTCGGGCGCATAAACTGCTTACGCTGACTAAACCTTGAAGAGATACGTCAAAATAATGTACTAGAGAATTGTAGCTCTTCAAAAAGCCTAGAGAAATTAAGTCCGCGATATAATATGTCTATCACCTAAGTTTGACTCACAAAAGAAAATGGTAACTTTTGTATCCTCAACATAATATTTAAAAGTGATAGATTATTTGCAAAGCTATTTTATCCAATTCATTATTAATCCTTATCCAGATAAACATATTAGTAAACTTGGGCATTTAATGTAGATTAAAGTTGTAATTTACATTATATAATTTAAATGAATACCGTATAAGAGATCACGGATTAAAAATTACGCGCAGCCAAAGAAATCACTCATAGCGAAACAGTTGGCTGGCATCCCGCACTGCTGCTTACACCCGCGCCGTAGCCTACTATGGATTGTGCTTCGTGATCTAAGAGCACTATTCGTAACTATTAGGTTATAAACTATAAATACCAAAGTAATAAACTCTAGAGTCTAGGTCAATTGAACATACTTTTTAAACATAAATGATATCACTTTGTAAATAGCAACCGTGCGAAGTTGGGGCGGGTCGCTAGTAAGAAATATATTAAAATAGACGTAGGTACCTGTGAAATATGTGAATATTTAGTTACATACTTCAATGACATGTATATAATCAAAGGTTACATAATGATTATAGATTATTAAGATAAAGGCTATCTGATAATTACCTATTCGATGTAAAGAAAACATAGGTAAATAAATGACATTATCATATTATTGAATTTTTATAAACCGATAACTTATCATAGATATTAGCTTTACACTTTTTCTTATTTTATTATAAGTATTAATATAATAATACGTGAAACAAAAACTTTGTACCTCTTTTTAAGCGTATTGCGCCGAGTCTGTGAGGTTTGACATGGTTAAAGTTTATATGGAGGAGTGCAGAAAGCTAAAATTTATCTATAATATCTGTTACTAATATATTACATTAAATATATTAATACTGCGAATCCTAACCCGACCAGTGCCATTGAACTTATACCCCTAAATATATTGACATTGTCACTCAATGAAAAGTGACAGCAAGTTATATAATATTAATTGTTTAGGTTCATACGGCAAATGTCAAACAGAAAATAGTCTATGATTAAAAAGTCGAAGGTCGAATTTCGATCATTGGGCGACAGCTAGTAAGTATCAGTACGACAACAATAATATAAGTATATTTACCACAGAATAAGTACCAGAAAGTGAATGAAATAAAATAATTTTGAGTTAAAATTAAACATAATTAAAATGTACATATTTAAAGTAAAATAATCTAGGAATGACATATCTGGAACACTAAACGGTGTGCCCAAAATACTAATAGCATGATAAATTATAATGCAATTTTTTGGGCAAGGTCAACTATGCCTTTTGGTCTTGTGTGGATTTCGAATAAGCTCCCTGCAAATCCTGCAACATCTTTGTACAAGAGGTGTGTACAGTTCAATAGCATAACAAAATGAAATAGTTTTTGATGACTGTCGTTACCACATTCAATACATTTTGTTTGCGAATTTTTCCGAAAAACATTATAATATTCTGCATAAAGTAAGAAGAAATAAAAAACTTAATAAGTATCACAATATAAATCTTCACTTAAGAATCACACGGGCAAAAATTAGAACCCACTTGTTCTAATTTAAGTACTCCCGTTTATGTAATTATATCTAACTATGTTAATATGAATCAGTCGATTTGAAGCTGTTTGAAGGACCCCTCCACGCTGCCGAATATATCCGTGATGGTTTTAGGTTTCCCAGGCCGGAGGGACTCGTTCACTCTTTTCTTGTTCTCCTCCAGGAAATACTCCTCATTCACGCGCAATTTCAATAATGTTTCAGCTGTAAATAAATTATCCATAGTTTTTTATTATAGTTACCGCGTTTTTTATTCTGAGTAAATTGACAATTACCAGTCTCTAATGTCACATTTCTTTCTGAACTGTTGTGTTACCGTATGATTTTTATATACCGTATATAATTCAGGAAACTATCAAACGAAAATATTATGGCGAGCAACTGCAAAAAAAAATCATATAAAAAAGAACGTTTTGATTGATCCACGAGAGATGCGAATTTGTCTCCCTAACCCTTACCCTTCATGGGTTCAATGTTTTTTGGAAAAAACTTATCAACAGGTTTAATAGCTTATACGGGTTTACAATTCGTACAAAAAAAAACACAGTAAACTAGCAACATGGTGAATGTCATTTTACTCTGTTGGAACAAAAAATGCAACATACTTAGTAGTTAGTATCTGATTAAAGGCGGGCAATGATAATTAATTAGTGGTAGATACGCTGTAGCGTGTTTTCAATGACAGTACTGTACCTGACGGTAAGCACAAAACGACTACCGACACCGATAAATCAGCAATCTAGCAACAGTCATCGTTGTAATACTGACCTATAAGACTCTCGGAATCTAGATATGCACCAACTACTTAAGTAATCCGAAAAGTGAGAAGTATAAACGTTTTACTCTAGCGGGTATACACCTGGTGTATGGTGGTCGCGTTCCAATCGAACACAATTATCAAGTAACAAGATAAATTGTAAATTTTATAAAGCCCGAACTAACCTATTCATTGAGACCATTTCAATGAGCCCAAATACGATATCTCTGCTGGGAGTTGGTGAGGAGTTAGGTATCCTACATATTCCGGATGACGCCGCAGCATCAGGTCAAAGTTTTACTAATATCATTAAAATAACAGAATACCAAATCTGGACCTCAGACAATCAGACCTGTGGAAGATGCTCACACCTTATCTAATAGAGCTGATAATCTTCAAACGGCTAAACAGATTTTCTTGAATAATTACCATCGCTCAATCAACTCACCTTTCAAACAATAGAAAGTAGATTAAAATCGGTTTAGCCGTTTGGAAACTACTGTGCAACAGACAGACAGACACGTTAAACTTATAATACTATTCTGTTTGCGTCAGGGATTCATAATTAATTATTTTGCACAGATCGAGTTCTTTTTTAATTCTTTATGGGTATAGTTTTTAATCACAAACTCACTTTATGTTAAGTGACGATGTGGCCCAAGATGGTAGCACGCTGAGCTCAGTGGAAGACTGATGTCATGTGCAGCTGCCGGAACTTGAGAGTGGTAGCTAGACTCGTGGGCATTAGAAAAAGCACTACCACCATGCTATGGTTTTATCACGATGTTTTCCATCACCGAAAGCTTAGGTTCATTGCAGGGATTCGAACTGACGTCGATTGACGCGGAGTCAGTACACTACCTATTACCAACTGAGCCAATACTGCTTCAGAATACAACAAACAACTCATTAAATTTACATGATACATCTCGATTCTAACCTCTATATTCCTCAACAGTTTTATATTTTCCACCAGCTTCTATCGGTAAGGAATCCACGTCGACAATACCTTCCAAGCATTCTCCACTACCGGTGTGAACAGCAATCAGGTCCAGCACTTCTGTCTTCATGAAACTACCCATGAGGGCATTAATGCGATCCATGAAGCTAGGTGCGTTCAGGAAATGCACACTTTTCAACTTGGCCTGGACTGCGTCCTGAAACGTTAATAATTTTTGATAAAAATACAATGCAAGATTTCAAAAAATCTCGTATCACAGTGTTTGTGGTCGCACTCCTCCGAGACGGCTGTACCGATTTTTATTTTTTATTTTTTTTTATTATTTATATTTGGTAGGTATGAGAATATACCGGAAAGTATATTTCATATAGCTATGTGATTAGGGTGTCGCTGTCCAGATTTTTTATTTTTTTTTTTGCATTTTGTTTTTTTTTTTGGCGTCATAAAATAACCCCAAATTTTACCCTCCTAACTCCACCTTCCCATTTTGTAATGTCGATTTTTGTATTTTGTATGAGCAAAAAATTTATTTTTTATCTTCGGGCGTTACCGAAGATATCCCGAGTATTCTCCAAAAAATTGTATTTAAATATCTAGGCGAGCGAAGCCGTAGGCAACAGCTAGTATATATGTATATATATAAAGGACTAGCGATGCCCCGTGGCTCCGTATGCGTTTATTATGGTGTACGAAATAAATATAATTCATAACATCTTTCCATAAAAATATTTCTATGAAAATCCGTCCTTTTTGAAGATAGAGCTATGAAAATTAAGTAATATTTAGTAACTCAGTTATAATGGGACATAACTTAGCTATGACGCGAGCGAAAAAGCTCTAGTATTATATAACCGATATCTATAATTACCGGGAAATAGTTAACGAATTGCTGTATGTTCTGCATATCTAACTTGGATATGATGCCAATCCTCAGTCCGATCACATCGAAAATTATTATGAATCCAGACCACGTTCCTTCTTCATACTGCCACAGATCGAGAACCATAAAGATACCCCTATAAAAAAACGCAAATTTAAAACAGCAATCTTTGCTTATAATTTATGATTATTGTTTTGTATTAGAATATTCCAAGCTGAGAGCCTTATTTGGTATCATGGAACACATTTGCTTACTATTTTATATATCTTATATTAGGTTCTATAATAAGATTCCGAAGCACTTTACTGATTTGCTAGACAACAAGTTCGAGGAACATGTCAAGCGGGTTTTACTGTCAAAAGGTTATTATTATAGGGTGGATCATTATGTGAATGATAGTGATGTTTGGAAGTGACTCCCTTTCTGTGCATCCACTAAGTTATTATTATTGTAAATGTTGTATTAACTTGTACGGTTCAAAAAAAGTTAAACCCCGATCGAGCCGGTTCTTCTCCATGGCCTTCTTAGGGCCTAAATTGAATAAAGATTATTTTGATTTTGAATGTTATCTCCCGTTTATGTTTGTATTATTTATTAAATTAACACTTATTGTCATTTTTGGATCACTTATTGCTATATTAAAATGTACCTATATGGAAATATAACCTGATCGATGTACCCATATCGAATTTGTTAATGTCAGGGTCTATCATCCGACAATAAAGCACAGCATATCCCTCTTTGGTGCGGGCCGGTAAAATGGTCACTAGCCTGAAATAAAGTATTGAATTACAATTAATATAGTTTACAAGTGCGCATACAGTAGAGAACGATTGACCAAAGCTACGGAGAACTGTGTAACTTTGGCACAGAAATGGTTCCACAGTTATTTGCAACAACCAGTTATCTTTTAGAAAGTGTTGTGTTGTAGAGAAAATCTATGTCCAATTATATTTTATAAATATACTTTGTCATCATCAGTGTCATTATACTCGATCTTAGATTTTGCCCTTTCAATCGCTTCCAAATGTCTATTTTGTAAGTTTTCGCTACATCTTGCCATTCTACGTTTGCGAAAACGAAACCGTCATAAGAAAACTAGTTTTTTCTTAACTATTGCCAATTTAACAATATATCCATGTGACCGATCAACTGCAAATTTAGCTTTTTCTTCTTCTTTTATATAAAAATAGAAGTTTGTGTGTATGTTCCCTGTGGACTCAAAGACTGCACAGCAACGGTGACTAGTTTTACTGGTATTATTATATTTGTGGCTAGTGAAAGTGCTGTTAGATTTTACGTAGATATGTACATAAATTATTCGTACTCAGTTAAACAAAATTCATTTTATTCAATATAAAATTCATTTCATTCACTTCACTGATGGTCAATTTACTTAGGTCGTATTTACAGTGTATATTTCAGATTCATTGTTATTTCCGTTTTTTGTTTCCACTTGGTTGTCCAAAATAGATCTGTCCTGGCTCTTTTTTTCGAACTGACTACACTGCTAGTCTTAAGGGCCCTGGAGCCATTAGAGGCTTTGACAGCTTCATCGGGTTTAGATGTCCTAGCTCGAAACACGGCCCGCTTGTATACCAAAATAAAAGATGAGTCGAAATCACTAGAAAGGCTTATAACTTTACGACATAGTTTAAAAGGGGAAGTGTTCTATATTTAGACCATTATTTATTTGATTATGCAATTGAACCGATAAGTTTTGAATGTGTGTATAAACTATGTCTTTGCGTACCTACGGATACACTCTCGATGTTTCGAGAATAGTGAATTATTTATATTTTTAGTCAGTTTGTAAAAATTTACCACGATATACAGTGGCTATTTTAGTTACTTATATCACAAAGGAATTTTCTTTAAAGTTTTCATGTTACCTTTAAAAAATTCTCAGTCGTTACCGATTCGTTTACATGAACATTCGACAAAGCGATTTTGTTTTGTCTTGGATTGATCATTCGTTTTCGATAATTTTAATGTAAAAATAAATTACACGTTACTAAAGAATGTTTCTATCTTCTCATCAATTCTTCTATCCTTAAAGAAAGACGTGAAGAGCGTCCGTAGAGTGTATTGATTGTCCAGCTGTTGCTTCGATACTTCTATGCTGCGATCGTATCGATGATATGTCAGAATTAGATCAAGATCTGCAAAAAGAAGTAGGTACTTTAAAATTATCTAAAACTAGGACAACATATGAAAACTTAGAAAATGAAATATTTCCATTACTTTCAATGCCAAATTGAGTCTTCAGTTCTTCTTAGCCGACCCGATTCGAGATGAAAATAGACTTACGAATACAGTATAGTGAGCGTACTTTATTATTGTGTGGTGATGACAGTAAAATTTTGCTTTGTTAAACGTAATATTTAACTATTGAATATGGAATATTATTGTTATGTCTCTTTACTAAGTCCAAGGAACATAAGAGACGATCAGAAATATCATCAGCACCGCAAAAATGAATTCCCTCCTCTCCCTTTCATAACAGAATCACAAGCGCTGGGTTCCGAAGGACACAGCTTTACGGTACCCTACATCTCTACATGAACATACACATACAATATCTTTGTCGTGCTGTGAAACTGTAATACTGTCTCCCGGCTGGTATGTTCCTTTCCTCCTATAACATGGAGTCCTTCAAACGGAGCGCGAAGAGATATTTGAGGAGACCAGCATGACAACAACGACTGATGATGGACTGTAGATCCTTCAGCGGTCTGGTCGTCACTTTACCTTGCTATGACACAAAAATGTTTTAGGATTATAGTGGACAATAAAATAACTAACCAGTTATATGATCTTTAGGCAGATGAGGTTGAGTATTGAGCCATTCCCGTAACCTGGCGATATCGTCGGGAGTGATACCTGTTGCTTTCTTATACTCATCCTCTAAAGAGAATCCTTTCACAACCACTGACGTCATTTCATTGCTTATTATAATCGTTTTACAGCAAAATTGTTTCCGAATTTCGTCGAAACTGCTTAAAGAAAATACACGTATGATCATAATATAAGAAGTCTTAAAGTATTGAGGTTTACAGAAAGTTATCCAAACTAACCACGATTGCAATACAAAATACCATACCGTGATTGGATTATTACTAATTCATTTATAAAGAAGCACTTACGTAGAACTTCCACCGTGCTATAGATAGTCAAAGATGTGATTACCGCTGTCCTTACCACTATGGTAATGTAATGATTTTAGAGTTGAACAAACTGATATGATTAACCATCTATAATCCTCAAGGTAAAAAGCCTCCAAACACCCACTACCCGCAAGTACGTAGCCAAGACTTTGTTCCTGGACGCGTTAATAGACGTGAGTTCGAATCCCTGCAATGAGCCTGAGCTTTCGGTGAAGGAAAACATTATGATGAAACCATAGAAAGAAAAAGTTTATTTACTTATCACACAACACATCAAAAATATACAAATAGAACACCAACACAACAAAATTGCATTGAATCAGCGCAGCGCTGATATTCTGATTGGGCCATTTAACTTACGTCACGGTCACCAATTAAAATAAATAAACAGCAAACAGAAAAAATAATACAATACGTACTAACAAAAAATAAATAACACAAAAGAGCAAGTAGGACCTGCGTAGCAGAAAAAGTCAGGAAACTATGTTCACACTTTTTAGCTTTTAAGCTACAAATCTGGTCCTGTGATAAAAGTTTCTTAAGCATTGCTCTAAAGGTCTGGACTGTTTTTAAAGGATGAACAGTCGAAAGTAAATCATTCCAGCATCGTGACGCTGTGATCGTAAATGAACCTCGAAAACCCATGGATCGGTGTTTCGGAGTAGTAAGCCTAAAGCTACTGATTCTTCTTGAGGTTATGTTGAGACTCTTCTCATAGCACGGTGATAGGACATTTTTAGGCTTGGCGTATTACCATGTTTTGATACATTTTGTTAAAAATAGTGACAAATATTTTCCAAACAGTATCTAGTTTTTACTATTTGCTTTTATATTTAATTTTCAAATTAAGTTTACTACGGTGATAAATAGCCATAGAAAATGTATTTTAATGTAAATTAGTTACTTTACTATACTAATAACAATAACTGTCTGATTGACCATGTAAGGCATTTAAGTTCTTGGAAGATAAGATAATTTATAACAAAAATGAAAACTAACTTCGATGATTTTGAGGAGTTTTCTGGTGTATCTTCGAATTCGATGAATTTAAACCACCTTTTGGGATATTCCCTTTCCAAAGAAAAAAGAATTATCTTAATCGGTTCACAAATGAAGAAGTTATGACTGAACATTCATTAAAAAAAAAACATTCGAATTGATAAACTCCTCTTTTCTTTGAAGTCGATTAAAAATAATATCAATAAGTATTACATTATTTACGATTAAAAAAAATCCGACGATTTTATTTCTTTTAAAGTTTGCTTCACATAGGACGTCAGAGTAATCTCCGAAAAGCGGGGTTGAGACTGTTCCGCGCGGGGCATTTAATTTTTGGCTGAAAAGTCGGGACGTCCCACCAAAAACGGAACGTCTGACAACGGTGGCTAGCACTCAACTTACCACATGCTGTTTCGTGCGTATCCGAACTCATTAGCTTAGCATTTTAACACTTTTGCCGTTATCACTTACAACAAGAAGTATTTTAGCACAATATAGAGACAATAGATAACCGAACAAAATAAACTTTATAATACTATTGTTACAGAAAACAAAAAATTAGTATCGTTTTTTACAAATAATTAAAATACTATTTTGCAGTAAAAAAATAACCTAGTTTATTCAATTTTCTTGTTAAATACGAGTGGCATAATTATTTATATCGAATAAAGTGGAGTTGGAAGTATTATCTTATCACAATATCTATACTTTAGACCCGTAAAGGCGTAAGTCTACAACACGCTAGTTCTAACTTACGCCATCGAGACTCTAAAAGTCTAACTATAAAGACTATATTGGTATTGATATTAATTATTATTCTTTCTTACTATGCCCGTTTAATCGTCTAAAATATTTTAAAATAAAATTACCAAATTATATTATTATTGATACTGTAATATATTATTACTAGCATTGCCTGCGACTTTGTAGTGGACGTTATTTGGCTCAATGATGGATGGGTGTAGACATATTGATATTTATATCGAAATCATGAAAATATCGATCGATTAGCACCTCTATCGATCGATATTTAGATGTCTCATAACCTTTTTGTATAAAGTAGTTAATAAATAATCTAATCTTAAAATTTGAAATATTTTAGAAGTGAAATCTTTAGTAGGGCACCGTTGCGCAACGCGATTAAACGATATAGCTCTACCTACATTACAAAGGGACTAACATATACACCTAAATGATTTAGCCTACTAGAGAATGTTTACATTGTACACTATTAATGTAAGTCCTGATTTTCATAATTATGACCGTCGTCGAATTGGCCTAGCAGTGTGAGACGACCAGACTTATAGGCACTGTTGTGTGTTCAGTACGAGTGATCGATAGTTCAAGTGCCGTTGAGTATTTTTAAAAGGGATTTTAAAGAGAATATTTTTGGTTACTAAATGTTTCAACATCTACCGCGTGTGAACTGCACGTTGTTATCTTATAGCCGTTACTATTGTATTAAATGAGTTAGGACAATATTATTCTCTTTCAAAGTGTTTATCAATAAGTATAAATATATAATTTAGTTATTATAGATTAATTGTCATTAAGAAATATTGTTTACCTTTCCGAAACTATTATCATAAGTTAACATCCTCATTTAGATAACATTAGTAATTATGAAATATTGTTTACCTTTCCCAAACTATCATAAGTTCACATCCTCATTTAGATAACACTAGTATTTAAGAAATATTGTTTACCATACCCATAACAATTTGGCGCAGTCGGTAGGATCGTAAGTGTTCGTAAACTCTCAAGACGGAGTAAACACGTAGTCTCCAGAGCTAGCATCGCTTCAGTTCTACGTGGTACCTACTGGGTTTTAAAGTCTCCGCCGAATCTACGAGTGCCATGCGATCGCTTGTTTTACTGTTATTGTGGTAAGTGGCTTAAATTGTTTGCTCATTCCTAATATTCAAATTCCTATTTCTTAACTCTAGTATTTATTTGTTCTCTTATATTTTATTTTATACTTAAACTAGACTATAAACCACGTTATATTATTACTGTACATTAATAATATCGCGACACTAAAGATGCCTAACACAAACGAACAGAAACCAAACACAGACCACCAGGTCACACTTCTTGATTTTAAAACAATTCTCCCATTAATCCCAAAATTCGATACTTCCCAAAACACACAAGTATATAGATTTGTACGTTCATGTGACGAAGCTTTTTCTCTCACGCCGAACGCCGACCAACAAATTTTACTAATTTACGTACTAAATAAAATAATTGGACCAGGTTCCGCAGACGTGCACGCCAAACAATTTGACAAATGGCTCACGTTACAGACATTTTTGATAGAAAAATTTTCAACAGTAAAAACAATCGCACATCTTCGCTTAGAATTACAATCTATGTTCCAAAATCCTGACGAATCAGTAACAGACTACTATCATCGTTTTGACCTCCTGCGGAGTAAAATAATAGAAAAATTAACCACGGAAGTTACACCCGACATACTATTAGGACGAAAAATAGATACAGAAGAAATGGCCCTCAATGTATTTGTCAACGGTCTTGGTCGAGAAATAGGAGCAATCTTGCGTAGCCAACATTTCACCTGTTTATCCGAAGCCGGTCGATATGCGATTCAGGAGGATAAAATTAACCGTATGAACGAAGCTAGGGAGAAGTTATTTAATATACATCCAGCAATGCAAATTAGCTCTAAAATAGGAACTAGTAA